>VZDJ01007755.1:46615910-46670581 GCA_008694505.1 Cyanoderma ruficeps
AAAAAAACCCCCACCAAACAAACAAACAAAACAGCCCCCACAAACCCCCACATAAAAACCTAAACACACATCAGAAAAAAAAAAAAGCTACCTTCTCCCCCCCAAAAAACAAAACCTGCCCTCCAATCTATCATCCAGACATCATCATCATTCTTTCCCCCCACAAACTTCCCATATTTCTGACCAAAAATATGCTTGTACTTCAATGGATCAAGAAAAAAGATTTTAAATCATGGCATGTACAGTCACAGTAACATACCTAGAGAAGAGAGATTTTTATTTGGCCAGCCCTGAATTTTATTTAGTGGATATGACTTCACCATTTCATCAAGGACGTTGAATGTTTTATATTTGACAAAATAACTTTACTTGTAGGGCCTTACAATTTTATTCCTAGACCCTCATAGTAAATACATCACCTTCTTTTTTATTTCTTGGTGTTTATGTGAAGGCAAGGATTGTTTTAAAATAGGTTAAGACTGAGAACCTGCTTTTCTGACCTAAAGTAGAAGGTATACTACATTAATTATTGCAAAAATGGAACATTTTAAAAGGACTTAAATTTTCAACAAAACAAATCTGGCTGAAATAGAGATAAGCGAGTCATGTAACATTAGCACTTCCCCTTCCCTGCGGATAATACAATTTTCATAGCATTTCAATATTCTGATATTTGTACTTGCAAATCAGCCTGCCTAGTAAGAACACAATTGGGTTTCCCTCAACTTACGTGAGAAAAGTGCAGTGCTATATATAACATAATGTTCATTTGACAGGGACAGGAAAATAAATTACAAATACATGCATGGATTTTAATGTGCAGGCAGCAACTTCATTAGTTTTAGTCAAATAGGGAAACAGACCTAACTACCAGGAAACACAAAGCAGCTATCACCTATGAGGTAAGGCTTTCCTCTCAGTCAAAATAAGAAACACTTTCTGCATTAGAAAGTCATAGCTCAGGACGGGTTGGCTTCTGGCTCATGGACCATTTGCAGCCTGTAAGGATAATGTGTATGACCTCTAGGCTCAGTTTCAGCAGCCCTCTTGTCCAAGAGTACCTTGTGTAAGAGAGTCGGGTGTGCTGAGCTGTTCTGGTAGTGGCTGCAGGACAAGCTTTGAGCTCCCTGACCTTCAGGGAATTGCTTCCCCAATGTAATGCCAGTTCTGAGCATGGTACCTGCAAAAGAAAAATACACCTGACCCTTATTTTATCATTGGAGGAGCCTGAAAAAGTCTTTATCAGTCTGCTCATGTGTGCTTCTCAGATCAAGTCAGAGAACATTCTGCAGAGAGTAGAAGGTAGGCAGAATATGTGCTGAAGAAATAAAAAGTATGCAGTATATCTGAGACACACCAACATCAGAAAGTTCAGAAGCACAAGAGACATTACCAAACTGATCATATTATGCATCTCTGTATGTACACATATACATGTCACCCTAAGTTTTCTTGCTTTGCGAGTGTTTGCAATTTTGTAGTGGAGATTCTCATGCAGCTTCAAGTAAACTATATATATATTTAGAATAAACTATTTTGTTTACGTGTTTCTCCTCTGGGAGGAGAAATATGATTGATGGTGTTGTTCACCTACGAGGTCGGAGAGGTGGCAACCTGTGTAACCAATCTTTTGCCTTCTTTAAAAGTGTATATAAAGTAGTCAGAAAAATTAAAATAGGATTTTCCCACCTGACCTTCTGCTGCCTGCCTTGTTCTTCATGTGTCTGATATAGTGACACATACATGCACAACTGGCTATATTGTGGGAAAGACCTCATACCGCCCTCCAGTTGCAGGAGACTGGTGAACTTTCCAGCAAGACAGAAAGTCATAAAACCACAGACGTTAGGCTAAGCTATGGCAAATTAAGATTCTCTATCTTTTCCCATGCCACACACTATTTTACAATTGAAATCAAACTGCATGTAGCTGTGACACTTGATAGAACCACATTCCTAGAGATAGGGGAGATGTGTGCTAATGTCTTCTCAAACAATTCTATGGGTGAAGGGATGAGGGTGTTAAAGCCTTTGGAACGGGTCTTAATGTCTCCACTAACTCTGGGCAGCAGGTTTGTTGCAGAGCTCAGACAGCTTGGCTTCTGAAACAAGTGGGTCTGGACAAGCCTGAACTTCTGAACTTTGGGGTAAAATAGTAGGTTCAAGGAGGGATGTGTAGCTTGGGAAGGCTGTACATAGGTATTACCTCAGCCGATGGAGAAAGCAATAGCGTAACATGCAGCAGGGAGTTTAGGATAAAAAGAGACTGTGCCCTCCAAAACCAAAAGAGAGAAAACCCCACGGGTGTGGGCCCCGGGGGACTCTCTCCCTTTATTTGAATACAGTTGCAGGACTCCTCTGTCTCTGTTAGGGACACTGGCTTTTCATTGCCTGGTTTTCTGTACACTAGATAACATGAAATAAAAGGCATTTCTTGTCCCAGAGTTCATAGATTGGGGCTATCATGTAGAAAAAGGAGCATCACAAAATTAAAACCTTCTCCTCCCAGTAGCACCAAGCCCATCAAGATGAAAGCCACTAATGTTCATAGGAGAGAAATGGTGTCCTCCATAGCTGGTCAGCAGTCCCAGTCCTGCAGCAATGCAATCCTGTAGCTCTGTCTCATCCCTTGCAAGTATGATGTGTGCTCCAAACTAATACATGAGCTATTCCTGAAAGTCCAGCTTCCTCAAAACAGTCAGTTACTGTGTTGCATGTGAAAATGCTGGCAGTTAACCAGAAAAAACTCATGTCCTAAGAGCCATTAGTATTGATTATCAAAGCTGGTAGGCTTTCCTCTTACTCAGAGTCTTGTCTTTGTTGAGTGAAAAACTGTGGGTGTCATGACATTGAAGTAATTCCTAGGGACTTAAAAAAATGGATTTTTTTTTTTGTCCGTCATTTGTCCGTCTAAACTCCAAGCATAGCAGTTTAGATGTGTAGTGACTGGAAAAGAGTTGAAGATGTTCCATATTTTCAATCTAGGAGATCATCAGCAAGTATAANACAAGTATAATTTTATTTTTGTTAACCCTATTCGCTGATGACATGGAAGATGTTGTTATTGCACTTCCTTAAATGATAACATAGAGGTGGGTGTAAAAAGTTCATTCAGTCTAGTTATTCCTTTATAATGGAGTATACCAATAATAAAGCTCATACTAGCTGTAAAACTACTGCAACACTTAAAAGCTTACTTTAAATTATCCTTATTTCAGCTTTACAGTTTGATTTAAAGTTTGACAATTGAAAGTTAAAAACAAACCCTAGAAAACAGACCAGTATAATTTACAAAGGAGTATACAAGTCCTTGCAGAGCCACAAAGTTAAATTGCTAATTTTAGTCTTCAATTTTGCTATCTGTCATAAAGAAGTATGTGTGTGTTTTAAATTCCATTTGTTTTAAAATTTTTTTTTAGAAAACACTGAAGCATGAATAGCTCATTTCTTAGTGTCACTCTAAAGGGGAGATAGGGCTACTTATTTATGAGAGAGTACTCATTAAAGTTGAAAATGTATGTAGCATGGAAGAAAATGCATCCAGAAGAACTGGAATTCCTTCTTTTTTGAAAAAATCCTTGCAGCCAGTAGAAGTAAACACGAATTAATTTTGCCCCTGTATTCCTACATATTTTTGTAATACTGGTCCAAATGATTCAAGTTTCTTCTTCCTCTTGTTATATTCTCAGAGTCTTCCTAGGATTTTTTCAAAGATTTCTGTTAAGAAAATGCAGGCTGGACAAATACTCTTCACAGAGTCTCAAAGATTTCCCACGCCAGCCAAAACAAAGTCTGAGATTTTTAGCCTTGCAGCATCATGAAAACTCATTTACAAGGATAAGTGAATTTATTTATGCAGCTGTTCATTCACCTGACTTGTGCGTGGTAGAATTTAAGGTTTAACCATTTCTGTGGAGAATTCATTCATCTACACATATAAAATTAAAATTAGAAGCCCACATACTGCACAACATAGGTTAAAGGCACCTGAGATTTCACTTGTGAACTTATTTAATTGATAAATATTTACATGTATATGGAAGATCAGGCAAGAAGTCTTTGCCTGAGAGTTACTTTTTGTTGTGCAATGTTATTCTAGACAAGATTCAAAGAGAAAGCTTAATTTTATAGGTATACTTATTAGGAATCTATGGGATCTTCTATAATTTCTGAAACTTCTGCACCAAGACCTCCCTGAACTTAAACCAGTATATTACGTTAATAAAGTGGTAACCTGCCTCTTAAGTGATTTCCCACCTTGTTATCCATGTAGCCATCAGACTTCTGTTTTTACTGTAGTTATAAATACAGATTGTTATAGTGACATCTAGAGAAACCAACCACAGATCCAGCATCAGCCTAAGTAGAGCCGGATAGTATTTGAAATCCCCACCTAAGGTCACAAGCAGAGTCAGAAACGACAAGTGTCGTTTCCAGAAGATGTCTAATCTGTCCTAGAAATCTCTAAGGACAGAGAATTCACAGTCTCTCAACTAGCCCCTTCCACATTTTAGCTACATTTACAAGTGGAAATTTTTCCAGGTGCTTAACATGAAGCTGCCTGGTAGAAATTTAAGTCCTCTGGGTTTTGCTCTACATATCCTCTGGTTTAGCATAATGTGTATTATTCTCTTCCTTTTCGCTATGATATTTCATATCATGCAGATATGAAATACAGATATATCATCTCTAACAATCCCCGTTCGTTCCATCTCTCTTCACAGGACTTTTTGCTTCCTAGTTTCTAAACATTTATTTTACTCTGCTCTCTTGTCTATTCAACAGATTTCCTGTTTCCTAAAATTAAATATCTAATACTGGATACAATAGGGCTGCTGTGCTCTGTGCTGGTAAGGCACATCCTGAGGATTATTAGAAAGGTAATGCCTTCAAATTTGAGCACTGTTTATGCAGGGTCAATGCCATTCTTCTCTTTGTCATGCTGTTATCCTAATGATCAGAACTTGCACTTTAAACAAAACATGAGAGAGAATTCTCAGATGCAATCAGTGCAGCAGAACACTATGAACTGAACAGTGCAGGCATGACTGTTTAATTGTCATCAATTGTCATCATCAACGCAGGAAATGAGACACAAAACAGTGTTTGCATGAGGCATTTTGAACTTCTCTATTTCTTATTACGTCTTTCCACAAAGCTTTCAGTTTGTCAATGTCTATGCCTCTATCTTTGTTTTATCCAACTGCCTACTTTTCACAATGTCTGTGTCTGCACACTGTAGTGCTTTTTATCCATCTACCCATTGGAAGATGCAACTTTGGACACAAAACTTACCCAGTATCACATTTAATTTGTAAATCTTTTAATATAAAATGTTTTTTCATGTGGGTTTTTTTTTTTCAACTTTACCAGTGATACTACTCCTTAAAATGTGTTCTGTGGATTAGTGGTTTTTATTTACGCTTGTATTTTAGACATAACGACTGCAAAAAAAGGGAGAGCAGATTCCACCAGCTGAATAGTTTTCCTTGCTGGTGATTCCAGCACTGAGTCACACTTTGCCTGGACTACCGCTGAAAACATGAAACAAAGCACCAGGACAATCTTCTTGCATCCTTCTTTTGTGGCTTACCCCCATTTAAAGGCTGCCTACTCATTCAGTTAGCTTTGCTCTCCACCACCATTGTCAACACATACAACTGATTATTTGTTTCGCTTTCCAGTAGAAGAGTCATGTTTTGATGCAGTCACAAAAGCAGTAAGTAAAATAGAAACATATAGCTAACTCATACAGTTTTGAAATATGTCAAATTGTTGCAAACTAAACCTGGCTCTGTGTGAACTTAATTAGCATCATGAGCACCAAATGGATTATCAACATGAGAGGGACAGAAAAAGCTGTAGCAGTTATTAAGAAATACAAAGTTATGTCAGTAGCACAGATGAGAACTATGTGCTGTTATCACAGAACAGAAATCAGCCCTAAGGTACACAGACAGTAGCTCATAAAATATTTTTAATATAATTTCTGTACAAACTTTGCTTTTGAATAATGTATTGTATTGACCCACATTTCCTAAATGATAAGTTTTCCACATTATATATTTTGATAGTACTGTTGAAACTGTTGTGTTCTAGCAAGTTATCACAGTTTTCTTCTGGGGATAAGTACATCTCCCTAAATTGTTATCACTAACCTTAGATTCTTGCAAGCTTTTTCACAGGAGTGCAATTATAAATACATACATATTAATGCAATCCATTTTTAGTCATTTCTTATTTTACTGTATCTCCGAGAAGGCAGTGAATTTATCTCACTGAGAGGTAAATTTATTTTCCTGCAACTCAGAAATTCTTAAATCCCAATACAATACCTTCTCCAAGCAATAGGCATTATCTGTAAAACAATGTTACATTTTCTTGTTGTTATTTTAATTTCTAAGGCAACTATTAAAACCCTGTTGTCATTTTATATACTTATCTAGATGATACATCCAGGCAAAGATTCTCTCAAGAAACACAATAAACTTGCATACATTTCCAAATAAGTAGCTATTCTTTACACTTCTTAAAATTACGTTTCTGCCTTGCTAAGATTGCAACTGTGTTCTATGTGCTATGTATGTACTCATCTCCATCAAGTGTTTACAATCATCTATGTGTCACTTGAATAACAATTTTATACATGTAGATATAAAATTAGTTTTCTTAGAAGTAGCAGCATTATTTTCAGAAGGAAATAATAAAGAAAAATCATTAATTGAGGGAATACTTTCCATAAACAAAGGCTAGGTGAGTGTTAAATCATTGAACTGGAACAGCATGGCGGATCTTAAAAAAGTCGTATCACGTACTTGTTTGCAAGTCCTCCAAAAAAGAGCAGCATGAATTTTACATGTACTGATCTAAAGTATTTTAGTATCTACTGATGAAACTGGATGCAATTATTTTTCTGACCTCAAAAATCAACACACTGTTTTTACAAGTTTCTTGCAACTTTTAACAAGTTCCCTCATTTATGTTTTTTTGTTACACTAATGTGTGAAATGTGAATACAGACACTTTCATTAAGATAGAAACTGTTCTGAGAGAAGATTGGATATTTTTCATAGTGAAGCACTAGGTACTGGGGCACTCAAAAGTGCCACATAATTACCAAACAGTCAGAGGATTTTTCCTGGAATTCAGGTTAGAACAAACCCACTGAGCCTGAGTGCAAGTACAGAGAGATGAAGTGTTGATTTAGAGCTTAGAGAGAGTAAAAATACTCAGAGGGTGCTTTGGCTTTCTCTTTGAGGGGCAGCAATTCAGCAAGTTCCTTCTTCCTCTAGTCTATTCCCATCCAGTTTGTGCTCTAACATCAGTCAATCTGAACCAGAGAGTGCCCCTTCCTTTTTTTCTACTGTGTACATCACCCTGAAATTCATTGCCCTCTCCTCCTAAGGCTTTTGAAGGGGGCAAGATTTATCAGCCACTGGATAAGCGAATATAGTATATAGCACAGTAGTATTTCATCCTGTAGTCTCCACAAAGATGCCTGAGAAGCATCCAGGGACCTCCAACCCCTATGTTCACAGAATGCATGTTTGCAGTCCACAAAACATCTATTAGTCAGGAGTTGTTTCTTTGATTCTGTACCTTGGTTACTGTTGATGTACATAGGCCAGTGCATCCATCCATCTTGCTGAAAATAGGCCACTATTACTAGATGGGAAAAAGTACTAGATTGGAAATAAAAACACAAGTCATCCTTGACAGTCCCCACCAAAATTAAATAATGAACATTAATCAGGCTTAGAGCAGAACCAAATTAATATTACTGAAAATATGAAGGGAAAAATTGTCTGTTTTTTCAACTTTAATTGCATCTTATAGCATCATAGCATGGTGACATTGCTGTCTCTAAACTTATATATTTACATTTTAAATGCTTTATAGAATTTGTTTCAACAAACTTTCAGTACTGTTCACATCAATTTTGTATTAATACAAATTGCTCACTCCAGCCCCCAAGTCCATTAGCAGAAAGAGGACTAAAAATAAGATGGAACAAAAATTCAGCCAGTGGTTTATACAGACATGGTCTAAATGCATGTTGCAGCATAAAAATACAGTTGTCTATACAAGATTATTGCAAGTTCTTTTAATAGCTAAGGGTAAGAAACTAGTAAATATCCTCTTAATTTTACATATAACTAAGAAATCAAAGAAACACCTGGGATTTCTTGTTGTAGCCAAAAAATGCTGCATACTGTCCTCTCCCTGCCTCTTTTTCCACTCACACTATAGAAACAAAAGAAGCAAGCTGATTGATATCTGTCTCAAACACTAGAAAATGGTTAATTTTCTCATTCCATTTTTCAATTTATTCTTGAAAATTTTGTTTTCCAAGTGACTATTGAAATATTGGTCTAAGATTTAGGCTTAAAATCTTGAAATATTTGTCATTTTTTTCCAGCACTGCAGTTTCAAATGAACTTTGAGCAGGCAACACATAATATCACTGCTACCAAAAGAAATTGTCTCTGCCTCGGACAGAGTGTGTCCTAACCCACTTCTTCCTTTTATGTAACAAACACAATGAGAACCAAAGGAAACATCCTTGTGTCATTTTTAAGTAGATGAGTCAGGAAAAATCAAAACAGAGTTGTGAAGCAAACAGTTATTTTTTTCATTGACACCCCACACACACACTCTAGTTTGTTAGGCTTTTTCCCTGAGGTCTAATGCTATGTATAGACACACTTCCAAGGAGAGGTGAAATTGTTGCATTATGTAAAAAACATTAAAGAGAATTTTAATCTATTAAGAAATGCAGGGTTGTTGTTCTGCTTCAGAACATTGAACGTACATAATAAAATTATTGCAGACTTCTTTTAATCATGACAGAAACTAAAAGAATTTACAGACAAGGTAATAAAGGGTGCAAAGATATTATTTTATAATTTTATGATCCCTGTAATAGTTAAAATGCACTGCTTTAAGTCTAGTACCTGCTCCCAGAAATGGGTAAGAAGGGATGCAATAAAGATGAAGGAAATAGTATGTGTAGCCCATTT
Organism: Cyanoderma ruficeps; assembly: GCA_008694505.1. Taxonomy (NCBI): domain Eukaryota; kingdom Metazoa; phylum Chordata; class Aves; order Passeriformes; family Timaliidae; genus Cyanoderma; species Cyanoderma ruficeps. Next base: position 46,624,930 of record VZDJ01007755.1, read on the forward strand.
TGTAGTCCCCCTTACATGTGGACACTGCTGCATGCTTGAAAGAATGGTAAAACTTGATACTCTTAGATTTGGCTGAATGGTATCATGGTGGGTGTCAATCCATCTTTTTGCAAGGATATGCTACCTTATGTATTTGTTTCTGGGAAGGTTGTTACTTTACAGAGAAAATCACAGAATGTCTGATTTTTGAACACATGAAAGATTTGTTTTCCCTCTTTCCCCAACTGAACAGGTAGACTGTCTCAATATCATCTGTTCCCTACTGCTTGCTTTTGATTTATTCTAATTTTCTTCAAGACACAGCCTTCAAGCAATAGTTTAAGTGAACAGATGATAGAGGCACACCCACTATAAAGTATTAATTTGCTAGTGCCAGGTAATGATAACATTGCATAAGTAATACCTGAAAAACTGAAACTAGCAAGGAGTTAAGAAGCTGTGTATATGGACTGTGGAAATTTGCTTGGGTGAAAAAGAAAATATTTTAATTGTAATTTCTCATAAGTTTTAGCTCTATACCTATTCAAATATATACCAGGGACACTCTTCNAAAATGGAAATGGAAGGCAATATAATTTAAAATGCAGGAATTTCCATCAGTTCTGTTTTATTCAGAAAGCATTGATTTTGATTGCACTGCAACTGAAAAACGTTAAGAAAAACTTGTATAAGTTGAGTTTATAGAGCTGAAAAAATAGAGGGAGAAATAATTCTGATTAAATTAGATGTCTGAGATAAAATTCTAATGTCATTATATTCTTAGTGTTTTAATGAAGCTTGAAGCTGAGGTAAATCTTGAAAAAATGGTTCCTGGTAATTCTTAGCTACATCCTTTCAGTAAAATATATGTTTAATCAGTGAAATCATACTGATTTGTGGAGATCACTGCATTTTACCAAACTGGGAGAGGAACACAGTAAAGTACAAAAGTCTACTAAGATTTGTATGACTAACACCATCTCTTGTATCATCATATAGCTGATGATAATAGAGGATGTCCTTCTTGCTAGCAGCAGCTGAAGAAGTAAGACTTATGTCTCTCTGCAGAAGGAGGTTAGATTCTGCTAAAATTCTAGTCCAAGATGCATGTAAAAGCTCACTAGGGACTATATATCCATCAGTTATCCTTTGTTTCTAAAACAGAGGAAATGCAGTAGCCCTTGAGCAGATTTTGGTTTTGTTTTATTACTCTCAGTAGAAATACGTCTTTAACTTTTGAAAGTGGAAGTATAAAGAAGCTGTCATGGATACAAATAAGCCACCCACACCACTGCAATGTGTAGTAAGCCAGCATAAACGGGTATACAAACAGAAGGAGAATTAAACATAAATCTAACAAAGGAGAATTTCAGAAACTTTTTATTTGGGTTAGCATCATTGCTTTTTCAAACTATCAGAACTATCCATTGCCAGAAAAATACTCAGCTTTCTAACCCAGCTTCTAAATCTCTTCTTCTGTATTCACTGCCACCTTCTTATGAAGGTGAAAAGATACCAGTTTCTTGGAATGAAGGAAAAAGGGAGTATTCTGGGACTGGACTTTTGTATCCTAGAAATGACAGAAATACTTTAGAAATACCATGCTCCATGCTGGCTAGAGACGTGATGCAGACACATTCTGGTAAAATTTGACTGAGTATAAAGAAAACCTGTGGAGAGAAAGCAGTGGTAGATTTAGCTGATCATCAATGAATAAATCAGTAGTAACTTAAACTCAATAAAGTGTATGTCTGTAGGTATTCCACCAAAATTACTGCAGAGCAGTACTCTTACATGGGGCTGTTAACCTCCAGAGGAATTTCTTTCAGAGTTGAATCCTCACTAAAACAATGCATTTGATTTCTTCCATTATGAAAATAAATAGTGCTGGTATTTTCTGATATTAACTCTGTCTCCAGATTTAATTTCAGCTGATCAAATTGAATTAGTAGGAATGCTATAACAAAATTCTATAGGGAATCAGAGCTTTTCTTCTTTAGTGGTCTGCTATGATATTTATGGGTCCCAAAATGATAATTTTATATGCCAGCCAAAATCAAAGTCTGACACCGAAGTTACATTTTTCTTGCAATTCCTACATTACTACCATATGATCTTAGAAAGATCTTTAATGGTGTGTAAGGTACAAAGCTTTGTAGTTTCTTTAGTGCATTGGTCCCATATAAACTTCTGTCAAAAACCCCAGTGCATATATTGCCAACAGAGAGCTACTGTTGGCAAGATTAAGATATTTCAGCTACTCAGTAGCATATATACAATCACATTTCAACTAAGATAGATATTTTCCCTCTTTTTTCTCTCCTTTACAGGTTACTGAGCCAGCAGTATACACCGAATATGTCAAAATGAAAAGATAATTTTTTCAAATTCTCTGCAAAGTTATTTGCTCTCTGTCCACTTGAACTGAAATGTTTGAATTTATATACTTTTTTCTTGTTACCTCAGTAGTATGGTAATGAGATTGTACCATAAACTTGTAAAAAGCACTTTGAATATTTCAGTGGTTCTTCAGAAACCTTTCACAATATATTGCTTTTGACTGTTCTTGAAGAACATTTCTATTAAGAATCCAAAAATTGTACTTGAGCCAAATTTTCAGGTTTGTTTGTCGTTTTTCTTTGTGATTACACATACCATTAAAACAATAAACTTCCTGAAGGAGGGTTTCAAGCAGTCTGGGAGCCTGGTAGTGAAGTTCCTGATCTACTTACTCAGTGACACAGTTTGCTTGTAACTCAGTTTGGTTCTGAACAGAGGCTACAGTCTCAGAGTTCTTTGGTAAGTGGAGTGTAACATATTTTCAGAAATGAGATAAGAAATTACAACTTTCTGAAACAAAATAAGCCTTTTTAATAAAAATGAAAATATTTGACAAGCAATGTCTATTCAAAAGGCATTTTTAGTTTTAAACAAATATCTTTGATTAAAAGTAGCATGAAGCAACATCTGCAGTCACTCCAGGAGTTTAATGTCTCTTGACATAGGAAACTAGCTTTCTGATGAAGGTATATTTCAAACACTGATTAATTCTGTCTCCTTGCTTTAGCCAAAGCCCATTCCTGACTACACAAGACATAAAATAGTCATAAGCTCTGTAAAAATCTGAAAAATATATAAACTGTGGGATTCTGTGTAAAAGAACACTGAGAACATGGAATAATTATAAAAGACATTATACAAAAGCAGCATGAAATTTTAGCAATGAAGAAAATTCAATCACAAAGAAATTGGATGAATATTTGATAGTTGCATTTGTTAAGCAATGGTGTCTGAGAAAGAGAGATCTTTGAAGCTAGAAGTCCACATTCCAAACATGTCTAAATGTGTATTTAAAATTGAGCACAACAACATAGAAGTTTTTACTTTGGAAACAAAGCAAAAAATATCAACTTTGTCCTTGCAGTTTTCTCACAGCTGTTCCTTTTTGATTCTTCCACTAAAACAGTTTAGCATAATCAAATTAAAAGGAATTCAAGTAATTGTCTAAATTCTGCAGCCAGTGTCACCACTTGTAGCCTTCAAGGGCTGGCAGATGCCATAGCACAGTTTCTCTTTCATTTGTGGCACGTTGCCTACAATTATAAGAAGAAATGCTGCGTGTTAGTTGTTTGCATCAGAAAGTGACAGCCTCCACAGCACAGGGATAAAATCATCCTTTTCAGCGCTCAGCTTGATCAGCCTGGGGGCAACAGCTGCTGTCATTTCAGCTGTTTGTTTTAAATGTGTACTTTTTGGTACCTCAAGATGGCATTTCTTCTTCAAGCAGAGCCCAAAGCTCACAAAGCCATCCTCCAGTGTAAAGAATATAAATTCCTACCTGGTACTAAACTAAATCACCACCGCCATGCTTTATCTGGAGGCCGGTGCTGGTGAGCTGAATCCTAACCACAGTCAGTCACTTTCTGGTTTAGGGTGTTGCAGCATTATCTTGCACTGTCTGTTTCTAACTGAAAGGGTGTGGAAAAAAAATAAATACACAAATCCTGTGATGGTCTTTTCTACCAGAAGAAGAAAATCTCTTTTTTGTGTCATATTTAAATACACAGATTACTGCCTTATTTCATGTCCAACCAAATTCCTGAAGGCTGTAGAAGAGGATACATTTTTCACCATACAGCTCTCATCACTGCTAATAATCGGTTCATTTGAACAGCGTCTCCCTTGAGGAACATCTAGAATTAATTAGAACTGATCGAACAGTATAAACCGTAATTTGCTGATGCTTTAGCACGTATATCTAATCAGTTACGCCCATAATAGTGGTAAGGTATGTTATTTGTTTGTAAATACTGGGACAGCTACCATTTTATTTATACAAAATGCTGATAACTGCTGAAGGGCTTGTGAGTTTTTGCATAAATTTTGATTAATTCCATATTAATGATGTATTATATATTATTCTTTATTCATTATTCCTCAACAGTCATTTTCTTCTACGAATTTAGGCCATCTAATTGACTGAGCAAATACAATGCATTGTGATTTAAGGGACAAATCACATATCAGGAATACTGAAGTGCAAACTTCAGTATTCTAAAATAAAAATTCAAAATTTCCCACAAAAACTTATCGATGGTATTTTCACATTGAACAGCCAAGATAAATTATTATTGCAGGTAACGTGCTTTCAGGAACAATTGAGGATGTTCAGGAAACCAAGTATTGCTCATTCCTTTTATGTGATATAATGTTCATCACCATGTCATAACACATTGTCCATATATACACAGTTATGAAGACACTGGCATTTTAGAGGAATAAGTTTGGGGCAACTAGTGTAACCACGCATAATGCTGTGCAGGAGTGCACTGTTTGACCTAAAATAGATAAATAAAAAGCTAATAATAGTGATGATGGCAAGGAGGCAGCTGGTAAAGGCATGTAGAGAAGGTGGTGGTGTTTCCACTGTAATAATAAGCTCCTCAGTAACATTCAGAACCTATTCATAAGCTATGCTTGGCAGCCTTTAGACTAGCAGAGATATTCACAAATATTAAATATTAATATTAAAATGTGTTGTTAGAATTGTTCTCTGTCTTTTCTATGAGACAGTGAGGATGACAGAAACCAGCTCTTGGAGATTATTTTCTTGCACTCAAGATGCACAGCTATTCAAAACACAAGGGGTTGGTAATGGCTTACAAACAGACTGGCCCCCGCTGGTAGCTACAGCAGGAAGATCTGCACCATTATTCATTCAAACAGACTTTTGTTTTCCCTGGTCACAGCTCAGCCGACGCAGCATGAAGGAGTGCACGAACAATGATCTCCTCCCTCCTTCCCTGCCTCGACTCCCTCCTTTTCTCCCACAGACCACTCACCAGGTTCTGAGAGCAACCACACTGATTGTGCTTGCTAAATATTGAAATAATAAATTTTGAGACTCATATAAATTACAGCATCTGCTGGCTGGAATCAATGGACCAGAAAAGGAGGGTGGTAACAACATCCTGACAGACCATAGATTATTGTCATTGTCCTGTTTAAACTTCATCTGTTGTACGTGCTTCAGAGGTTAAAAAAAATTGCAAGCTAAGACAGTAATATCATCTTACTGTGTTAAAGACACCTATTAGTCATGTCCCAGGCAAATAGGGATTTATGACTCAGACATAATTCTTCCAAATATGCCTGCTGTTCATAAAAGGCAGAGATATATGACTCAAAAATAACACTGAGACAGGAATAATTTTACACTTCCCTTTGCAACATTGACTTTCCTCCAGAACTTACAGTGAAATCTCTACGTTTTATGAATAGGCTTCTGCCAATACTATGGATTTATAGCTACAGCCTCCAAATCAGGTGAATTTCTCAGTCAAACAGAAGAGGAATAATTTCAGATAGAGAAGAGAGATACATTTAGATATTTGTCTACTAAACAACTGTTCACAAATTACATAGAATCACAAAATTATTTAGGTTTAAAAAAACATTTGGAATCAAGTTCAACTGTTATCTCGGTACTACCAAGTTCACCATTAAACCACGTGCACACATCTCTTAAATACCTCCAGGGATGGTGATTCCACCACTTCCCTGGGCAGCTTATTCTACTATTTGAGCACCATTTCAGTGAAGAAATTTTTCCAAATGTTCAGTCTAAACCTCTCCTGGTGCAACTTAAGGCTATTTCCTCTTGTCCTGTTTCTTGTTACCGAAATGGCACAAAATGGACCCAAAATGGACCCAAAATGGACCCAAATGGCACAAAATGGCACAAAATGGCACCAAAATGGCAAAAAAAAAAGTTTAAAAATGGACCCAAATGTCCAGAAATGGCACAAAACTGTTAAAAAATGGACCCAGATGTCCAAAAATGGCACAAAAATTGCAAAAAAAGTGTTAAAAAATAGACCCAAATGTCCAAAAAAGGCACAAAAATGGCAAAAATGTTAATAATGATAATGAACAGGAAGAGCCAAATCACAAAAATCACCAAAACTGGGGTCAAACTGGGAACCTCCCAGTCCAAATCAGTTCAAACCAGTTCAGACTGGTCCAGACCGGTTCAGACCAGTCCCAACCGGTTCAAACCAGTCCAAACCGGTTCAAACCAGTTCAGACCGGTTCAGACCAGTCCAGACTAGTCCAAACCGGTTCAGACCAGTTCAGACCGATTCAAACCGGTTCAGAGCAGTCCAAACCAGTTCAAACCAGTTCAGACCGGTTCAGACCGGTTCAGAGCAGTCCAGACCGGTCCAAACCGGTTCAGACCAGTCCAAACCAGTCCAAACTGGTTCAAACTGGTTCAAACCAGTCCAAACTGGTTCAAACCAGTCCTAACCAGTCCAAACCGGTTCAAACCAGTTCAGACCAGTCCAAACCGGTTCAAACCAGTCCAGACCAGTCCAGACCAGTCCAAACCGGTTCAAACCGGTTCAGACCAGTCCAAACCGGTCCAAGCCGGTTCAGACCGGTTCAAACCAGTCCAGACCAGTCCAAATTGGTTCAAACCGGTTCAGACCAGTCCAGACCAGTCCAAACCAGTCCAAACCAGTCCAAACCGGTTCAAACCAGTCCAAACTGGTTCAAACCGGTTCAGACCAGTCCAAACCGGTCCAAGCTGGTTCAGACCGGTTCAAACCAGTCCAGACCAGTCCAAACTGGTTCAAACCAGTTCAGACCGGTTCAGACCAGTCCAAACCAGTCCAGACCAGTCCAAACCAGTCCAAACCAGTCCAAACCGGTTCAAACCAGTTCAAACCAGTCCAAACTGGTTCAAACCGGTTCAAACCAGTCCAGACCAGTCCAAACCAGTTTAGAACCTTGAGATAATGAACAGGAAGAGCCAAATCCCAAAAAATCACCAAAATCTTGCATCAAACTGATTGATCCTCACCTGGCTAGCTTTCGGGCAGTTGTAGAGAGTGATAAGGTCACCTCTGAGCTGCCTTTTCTCCATGCTAAACACCCCCAGGTCCCTCAGCTGCTCCTCCTAAGATTTGTGCTCCAGACCCTTTACCAGCTCCATTGCCCTTCTCTGGACATGCTCCAGCACCCCAATTTCTGTCTTCTAGTGAGGGACTCAAAATTGAACATAAGATGTGAGGTGAGGCCTCACGAGTGCCGAGTGATAATCACTGCCCAGATCCTGCTGGCCATACAGTTGCTAATATCAGCTCACGTAGCCTGAGTTATGGCCTTACTTACAGTCTCCATTTTGTTGTAACAATTTGATACTACAATTTAACTACATTCCTATGATCTTCCCCTGATGATTTTTCCAAATCATATCAGAGTTTTGTGCAAGAGTGAAATGAAAAAAAAATAAAAAATAGATGTAGGGGAGGTACACAGCTGCTGTTTAAGTCTGAGATATAACAAAACACAAATTTGTCTTTCACCAGAAATGTTGCAATCAGGACCCAGTAGCTGCAATGTGATCCCTATGGCAGCCCCTGGCAATTGGAGACCTGGCCAGATTGCTGAGAATGCAAGAGGACATACTTTACCTGCTGCATCAGCCCTGCTCTGCTTCTCGTGTCCTAGGGCACACATATGCACTGCAACAAAAATCCTCTTCAGAAGTTCACTTCCACTTAACTCAGGTCACACCTTTAGGAGGGGCTTTGCTCCTTTGAGAAATCACAAGTTTGCAAAAGGTTCACCTTTTAATATAGAGAACTGTCTTTTGGTTTCAAATTCCAGCAATTATGTTCACAGATCTACTCTTTCCTCAAGAACACTTTTCAGTCCCTCTTTATGCTGAGCACCATCCACCCATCAGGGGTAGTCCCTGAAACACCACCATACAACTGTGCCCAGTTGACCTCTTTGTTATACTGCACACTTGATGAAGTTGTTTATTCTGAAAATTAAAAATAGTAATAGCTAATAAAATTTGGTGAAACATTATGTTCCATAAATCAACACTCTGTTATTCTTTATTTCTCCCTCTTCAACAGTTCACTTCTCCACTTAAGAAATACCATGAAAATGATTAACTACAGACCTGAGGACAAAACAGAAAGTGCTACCCAGAAAGATCTCATGATGTGGCTTAGGGCTGAATTTTGAATTCCTGTATTTTCGTATTTCCTAGTCAAGGAGATCTTTTATTGATGCACATTGGCACAGTTCTTAAAGCTTACTGATAAGTGAATATCTGCACTTGCAAAATGTCTGTCCTGTGAATTGTTTTCTGTAAGGCATTCTGGAGAAACTAGCTATTTCAGTGATCTAATACCAAAACCACAAGCTGTATCTCATCTTCTCCTTAGCTCAAGTTCTAACCATCACATTTTTCACAGCAGAGGAACAGTAAGCATTGAATCATCTGTGAGCCTGTTGTGGTGCTGGTACCTCTGCAATCTACTGGCTCGTGCCCAACCAGACCAGTCCTCAGCAAGGCCAAAAGTTTAGCAGGTACAGCCAGGTCTGTGTCACCTTTCATAATTTTGTAGGTACAAATAAATGTCTGTCATCTGAGCCTCCTGTCTGTGACTAGCATGAAATCCAACATGCTTCTGTTAACAGGCCAGAATTAAATTTTAAATTCCCTCATCCACAATCAGTTGAAATAATGTGACACACTGCTTGAATTTTGCTCTTTTTCTCTTTCCTAGTGTACTTACATATTTGCTATCACAGCACTAGCAGCCACAAGAATTCAGTACCAGCTTTCCTTCCAAAATCTCAAGACTGTCTTAAAGGTGATGTGGAAAAAAAATAAAAGAAAAGAAGCATGGCTTTGGAGTTTTGCTGATTTCTTTCTTAAAATAAAACAAACTCCAACAAGCCTACATGAAAACTCAGGACATATTTTAGTCATGTTTTCAACTGATTATAGGACACTTCAGAGCCTAAAATTAAATTAAAAACTAACAACATGTTTTCCAAGAAAATAACCTATGTAAGAACCCTAAAAAAATCCCAGAAAAGTGATTCCAGTAGGAGGGAGTGTGGTGTAAATAAAAAACATGAGTAACAGTAATATCATGGAAATAAATCAATGCTAATTTTTCAATTTTTTGCAATTTTTTTATCTAGAATCACATCTTAGAATCAATAATGGAAAGTTTGTTCTTCAAGGAATATGAACATAAAATGTTGCCTCACTGCGACAAGCTAAGTATATGCAACTGCGCTACATGTTCCAAGTTTATGATGAACTGTAAACATTTATTTAAAACCTCTTTAGGGTCTTGCTTTGGAAGAAACCACAGTAGCACATTGTGGTCTATAAATTCCAGAAGCTCTGTAACTAGCAATTATAGAAGATAGAATACAGTGTCTTCCTCCATACTATTTAGGCACACAGATGCTGAATGCTTTTTTTCTTTCCTACAGCCTATTTGTTGGTCTTCAAAACTGCTCTTTGCATTTACTGTATTCATTTACTACATACAGAAGTTTAATCAAATCCATTAATTGACATATTTTAGCAAAAAATAAGGTTAGATTGGGGATTCCAACAGCCACACAATATGGCTGCTATTCTTCTAAACACTCTTTATTTTTACTAGTCAGCACCTTTTTTTCTGCCAGTCCACTGGACCTCTGAAATCCAGTGCTGCACTTCCTTCAATCAACTCCACCTTGTCAGGAATCTTCCAGCTATGTGTAATACTGTAAAGTGATTTGAGCTATTAACCAGCCAATTAACCATGCAAAGCTACTCAGCCTTCGGTCTTCTCTCCAACACTATCTCCCTCCATCTGTTTCTGCTTCCATGCTTTTTGCAGGTATTTTTGATGCAGCAAATTGGGATAAAGATAATGTTTTTAAAATCAGTGAGATGAGGAGATGATGATTTCTAGAAAAATCCCATACTGGGTGAACAAATGGGAAAAAAAAGTAGTTTGCCTGTTGCCTGTCTGAAAGGCTTTTATCCAACTAATTTTCTCACTGCAGGGGAAAGTAAAATTGGCATGCACTTCTCTGGCAAGTTGTTGGAGCCTGAGTGCCCTGACTGTCAACCCCTCCTCCTTCTCCTCCAGGCTGACTGCCAGCTTGTCTCTGCCTGTTCTGGGAAAGCTGGGAATACAGAAATCTTGGGGAGAAGGTTGTGACTGAGAGCTCCTATTCACCTTTTTTCCTGCCAAAGGAAAAATAAAATAAAATGAAGAGCTTTATTAACATTAGCAAGAGAAGCAAGGCATCTGGTAAAAGAAAATCCTATTGGTTTTAAGGTTTGAGGGTCATTAAAGACTTCAGAGAAAAATGGAATGTAGATTTACTTCCTTAGAAAAAGGAAATCTTATTTGTTAAGGTAGATAAAAAGACATGTAATCATTTTTTGTATGGATTCAAATTAACATGATAAATTAACCAAGTGCACTATCCTGAATTTACTGCCAGGTTCCATATATTATATACAGAGAAGTAATAACCATGAACATTTTCTGATTTGGAAAGCAAACAAAACTAATGATTTTTCTTTAACTGTTTCCTAAAGTTTTAGATTAATGTGTCCTCATTTTGTGCCTATCCTGTCAGGGCTGCAACCAATAATTTCTCTGAAATTTTATTTATTTTAATAATTAAGCCAATAATTAACCTTACTTTCCCTTTGGTCAATATGGCTCCCTAAAGTGACTTTTGGGTGATGGTTCTGATTGACTTAAGTAATTTAATAAATGTCCAAAACTTAAATGGAAACCTCAGGAAACTCTTGCTGGCTGACCAAATTTTGCTTACCCTTCTGGCTTCCAATCACTGAGACGTGGAAAACTTCCTCAAAAAAGAGCAGATTGAATGTAAAAAAGCACAGCATCTGACATGGTGAACATGGAAAAGCTATTATTTTTTTTCAATTGAGAATGGATGAAAGAAAATTTTTACAGTCAGTGGCTAAGTCACTAATGGGATGATTGAAGAAACAAATCATTTATCCCTCTGATACAATCTGGAAAATATCAGCCTCCCCAAGCTCAACCCAGTGTGCTGCCCACTTTTTAACTTTTCATGTCACAAACAGATTCCACATATTTTACCTCTGCATTAACTATGCAATTGAAAAATAACGTAAACTCAGGCATCAGTAAAACAAGAAGTATGCTGTGCTTGAAAATTCCTCTCTTTTTTGCCATTGTCTTTAGCTTGAGAGGCTGATTTAGCAGGGCTGAATATATGTGTGCTTTGCATTCAGCTTCCTTCAGGTAAAGCATGTCACTACTCAGTGTTTGATCCTCTGGAGTCAGAGCTGCGTGGCAGAGATGGCTCAGTGAGATCGCTGCTGCTCTGAGCTCTTTACCATCATTCTTAATTGCTTATCCTCACAGCTCATAGGCAGTACTTCTTGGAATGGCACCAGCTTCTCTGCGTGTGCTGACTTAGGGGAACCTTTCCAGGTTTTGCACTAGCGGCACGAGATCCATCCTCTCTCTCCAGTTTTTACTTCCCATTGAGGTTATGTTGGCATACTGTGAAAACAGCTGCCCAAGTTGCTGTCTTCCCTTCCTTTCTCCCGAGGTTTTTATCAAGTTCATGCCAACACTTAGAGACGGTGTTGATTACATCTTCCTTGCCTGATTCCTGAGGTTTGACCCCATACTCTGGTGCATCCAATATCTGCTGTACCCACTTTATCATTTATAATGATAAATCCTGAGCAGAATTTCTCTTTTGAAGCTGTTTTAAAGGGAGTTCAGCTAAAACTCGCAAATATCAATATGTTGACAGTCATATATCGAGTACATTATGTCAGGAATCTGTGAAAACCTCTTGAGAGTTTAACCTATGCAACTTTATAGGATTTGTGGCCTCGCTTCCCGGGGAATTGATAATGAATCAAGTTACTGTGGCTTACCAAGCATCTGCTGAGTTATCTTTCACATACACTGTATGTTCTTAGCTTGCAACAATTGTGAAGTAATGTGATTTATCTGAATTCTTTCACTATGGGTTAATCTATACTGTATAGGAATTAAGTGTGCAGATATATGCCCTTAGTTCCATTCATGACATATTTTGACTGCAAGTGCAAACATCTGCCAGAGTAAATATTTGCCTCCACAGTAGTAAAGGGGGAAGGGAGGGAATATTTGAGCAAGAGCTCCCTTGCCCTTAAGAAGTGAAAGCCATCAGCCATCTTTGCTGTGTTTCTCAGTGACTGCAGGACAGAACCAAGTGTTAGGAGTTTCCATATCTCTTTGCTCACCATGTTTCATAAGCTATTTAGGATGTCAGAAATTCCCTGGAGGAAGAGGATGGCTTCCCTGTAAAAGAACTGACCCTGCTGGTCTACACTGAGAACGCAAGTACAAGGATTTCACTAGGGAAGGCTCACAGCACTTGTCAGCCTGCAGGACCACTACAAATGTTGCTGGGTGTACCAAAGATTGGATTAATGGCTGTGTCCTGCAGCTTATTTTTTTTCTGCCAAGAATGGCACACAGTGAGAGATGAAAGAATACTATCATTGCTCCTTCGGTAGAGTTATTTCTTTCTATGTATAAATCTTTAACCTTGGCCTTCCATGAGCCATACATTATATTATTGCTGACTACCTAACACATTATATATATATTCATTTAAAACATGTACACAAGTCATGATTACATAAAATATAATCTAGAGTGAGGATTTTAAGTTCTCCTGCCTGGTCACTGCAGTCTTGGCTTATATAAATACTTGTGATTTTGTGTAGAGTTTGCTCAAGGCCAATGCAGGAAGAATTTCTTCTCCACTCATCTGCTGTCTAGACAGGCATACTTTTAAAGCTGTACAAGCTGTTTCTGGGTTTCCCTGCTAATGATGGTGTCAACTTTGTTCCAAAAGAACTGCAGTGAACTTCAGTGACATTTACTGCAAGCATGATATTATTCCAAATATTTTCTGAAATTTTAATAGAATAATATTTTATTGATCATCTGTAAGATGATTAATAAAACATCAGCCCTGAAGAAGGAGTTAGGTAAATGTTTAACTGTAAACAAGATCCAACATATGATGAAAAGAACAATTTTAAAAGGAGGCAAAATGAAGCTTGCATATTGCATGTATGTTTGTTTGTTTTTTTGTTGTTTTGGTTTGGTTTTAATTAGTCTTTTGCAGAATTTATGAATTTAGCACCAGCAAACCCAGGATATTTCCTTCTAGAATATACATTTCTATAGTAACACTCACTTTGAACAAATATGATGCATATTCAGATGTAATCAAAAAGGGTAATATATTTTATCCAAAAGTTCAATAACAATTTAAACACATGCAAATAATGTATGCTTAAGAGAAACTTTTAAAAGCAATGAAATCCTTTATGAGATCCTAACCCATACTCTTCAGCTAGTACCTACCATATCTCATAGGATGAGAAATTAGGGTCTTAATTGACTAGTATAAAAATGTCAAATTAAATCTTAGCTATATGCAACAAGGCAAAAAAAAAGTTGCATTTATTTTGGTTTCTCCTAATTTTTAATGTTATCTAAGAAAAAACCCTCAACAGGAGCAGCAGTTCTGAAAATAGTTACATAAGCAAAACACATTTTATAATTAGCATATGTAAGAAAGCAAAAAAAATACTAAGAAAACACTTTTATTTTCTTTATTTATGTTAAAAAGTAATTAGATCAATCTCTTATTAACAAGTATTTATTTTGTTTGAACTGCAGGGCAATAATAACACAGTATGCAGTTTAACCCTAGTATTAACCACTGCTTTTATTGAAAAAAAATCATCATTCTTTTCTTCTCTATCAATAGAACTGAAAGCTCTCTAAGTTTCAAGATAAGTGTATCACACATCCAGCTCCAAGTGATAATTAGGTTGTCAGTAATGTTCTACCTTACATCCATTTGACTGTAAATTGAATATAATAAATACTGTGGTTTTCATTTTGCTTTACCAGGCAAGTATTTAAATAGGTATTCAGTAGGCTACTTTGGTAATTGTTTTAGGCACCATCAGGATCTAATACTAGACTCTTTTTTATTATTATTTCTTTGTCTCATTAAATAGAAAAGGAGTCTGTGTAGATGTAGTCAATGCAGTGGCAGTGATACTTTCATAATGCTCAGCTGGATTTTAATTAGTAAGTCCATTTTGTGACTCATCATTCATAATACTTCACAACCAGTAAATTCATTAATTTAGTCACTATATTTTAACCCAGTAGACACAGAATTTGAATATTAGATCTCATAAAAAGCTGTGAACTTTTTCATACACGGCATGCGGACCTTTTTTCCCATATATGATATTCTCTTTGAACCTCTTGTTTGCCAGTGGACTTGTATGAATACAGAAAGGAGGCTTTGTATTTAAAAAAAATATTATGGAGGGAGAAATCTCAAGAGATTTATAACATTCTGTGCATTTGGTTAGCCAGATTGTTAGCCCTTCCTTGAGACAGGTTAAATGAATTTGTATATATTTCATGTAACTGTTCACTGGGATAGCTTCACAACATCCTCTAGGAATGTGTTAATTTGTTGCAATTTACTACTTACTTGGACTATTTCTATCAGAGACATTTAAATTCAGCTTCAGTTCTACACAGAGAACTGAAACACCTCACCACCATCTACAGATCTATCCTTTATTCAAACCATACAGCTGGAGTGGGAGTTCAACTTGTTTGAGGACAGAAGCCCAAAATTTCCCCAGGAAAATTAAATAACATGGCTGTGCCTTGCTGTCCCCAGTACATCTGGAATTAAAAAAAAAAAAANAAAAAAAAGAAATTAAAAAAAAAATTAAAATAAAGCTTTCAAGGCACTTAAAAGCAGCAATGATGACCAAAGAAAAAGCTGTCACAGATGTGAGCTGTTCCACTGTAGGCAGCTCCATATGCCTTATCCACCTCAGGCTTCAAAGCATTACATAAATAACCAGGAGGTTTCCCCTCTATGGGAAGAGTGTCATATCTGAGAAGATTAATTCTAACTGGAACATTAACCACCTAACTGCTAGCTCTGTAAACCCTCACAAAGAGGACAGTTCCCACAAGACCTTCTACACTAAAAAAACAGAAATAGCATGTACCATACATATAAACACATGTGAATCCATACCGATTAAAAGAAAACAAAAAATATCCTTCAGGTTTCACGTGCCCTCCTACCAAGGAGGGCAGATGAAGCTTGACCCCTACTTGTCCATACAGGCAGATGTGATGGGGGGACCTGCAGCTCGCCTTAATTTAAAGGTAGAGCACCACCTGCTGTCAGCACACATCGCGGTGGGTGGGCACCGCTTTCCCGCAACGCACCCCGTTACACTTGATCGCTCTCGGCAGCTTCGACAGTCTACGGATATTCTGGTAGTACCACTGAAGTTAGGGTGACACGTCTAAACCGAGTCAGAACAGCTTCTGCAAAATAAAGTTCAGTATTTCAATTTGGATAGAACACGAATGAAGGTAGTGATCAAACAAACTCTCCATGGTGTCTATGAGATTTAATTTGAGCTTTAGAACTAGCAGTACTGTATTTAACTCATGATTGAAAATCTAGTGCCAAGCTTATGTAAGATCTCCCCAAAAGCAGAAATTTAACATGTTTTTATATGGAAAATATCTGGTTGTTTCCATAGGCATTTCTCTTATGTTCTCTAAAAATAATATTTACAAAACTTTACATCTTAAATTAAAAAACTGGACATCTTGCTATAACACAATATGCATCACTTCAAAATTAAACCCCTTTATTAAAATTATAATTTAAAATATACTAATTTATAAAGCAAGTTGTTTTCATATACACATGCATTTCTTAAGGCTTAAATATCTCTTTCGTAACGAGACTAAAAATTCACTTATATACCTTATATTAGCATTGTTGAAATGTCAGGGTATTATTTAGGTTGTGAAGTCTCTACGACAGGGATTAGAATTTTATTATGCTTGCATAGTGACTTCTATAATGGGGCCCTGCACTGGCCTCATTTTCATAGCAGGAAAGAAAAGTAAAACCAATCATAATCAGGAACTGTTCAGCCCTATTAATCAAATTTTCTTAAAACTTCTAAATGTGGTCTCCAGAGCAGCTTCATGAACCCTTACAAGGAAGCCTGAAGAAAAAACAACCTTCCTGCCCCCATAAGTGTACTCTAACATCACTTGGCTTTTCAAACCTACTAGAAAGATGATTATTCAATATACTAATAAACCAGCAGCTAACAAAATAGCATCTATGAATTAACATCAGATTTTGCAATTTTGATTTTTCAAACACCTGTCTAAAATTTCAGGTAGTTAAAAAAAGAAGGTTAATTTTGGCATGTTCTCACAGGAAGAAGTGAAAATTCCTCAATGGGGCACTGAAGGAGTACGTGATAACCCCAAGTATTTCAAGGACTTTTTGATGAAGTCCAGAAAATTTCCATTTCTTTTGCCATTCTATTTCAGTGACATTTTTTTTAGTGCCCTCCTGTTTCTCTCACCAATTAAGATTTCCACCATCTTCACCATAAGCAAATGTAATAAACCCCACTGGAGTCACAAGTCCTGTATTAGCACGTGTGCTCAGTGGGAGAGAGAACTGTCAGGATACATGCTGATCTGTGCCAAAACCATTATTAATTCTTCAGGTACTGTTAGCAGCTTCAGGCTACAGAAAAATAATTTACTTAGAAAAGCAATAGGGATTCTTATAACATCTTACAAGGTGAACAGACATTTTTAGCTCTAAATACAGACAGACAGTAGTTTTCAGGGAATAAAGCATATGAATCTCAAAGTTGTGCTTTGTTGATGTATATGTTGTGGAATGATACTTATTACTATGAGTATTTAAAAATCTGCTTGTTAGGAAACTGCTAATTTTATTGCCTTTTGTGCTAAGCATCCAGATGTCCCAAATAACTCTGGATTTCTATAGTTATACCAAATCAAATTATATTATTCATACAGATTTTGTTGCAATCAGAATTCTCTAGATACAGGTGCTCATAATATCTTTTTCTCTAATCTCATGGGCTTCTATGATCATGATACTAAGTATCATTAACTCAGTAACACTAATTGATGACTTTCTGAAAGATACAGGCCAAGAAATTAGACTCTGTGGGAATACAGACCATAAAAAATTGTATCTTCAATGAGATGCTAAAAAATCTAAGATATTGGGGGATTCACATGGAAAACAAATGTTTTTCTTCTGGTCAACAAGTCAGACCAAAACATGATTTAAACAGACGTGCTGTTGGTTAATCAAGATTTTTAACTATATCTGGGTTTAAACTATTAATTGCAGACAGCAACAACTTTTCTGAGGAGATAAGCACACTGATAGGGCTGGAGTCATCATGCTATGAGCCAAATCCATTAAAAGACCTCTTTTTTCTAAAGCATGTGTCGAGGAAAAAATATGAGTCTTCACCTTTCCCACCTCCAGACTCTTTCCCGTCTAAACAGCAGCTCCATCAAACCACAAATGTGGTCATAAACCATGTACAAAATGGGATCATTGATGCATTCAAGACGTGTGTGTGAGCACTATTTATTGGGGATGAAGAGTTCTGAACCTTTTGCTTCTGGTAGTTTTATGTGGTTGTGTTTTAATCCCACTTCTTTTTTCTATGTACCAGGTTATAGCAATATAAGGACAGTAGCTGATAACAAAGAGATCAAACCCCACCGCCTGGATTTAAACACAAGCCTGCAGAACTCTGAACCATTTGGGCTTTGACTTCACAGATGGAAAACTGCAGAAAACTCAGTTTTCTGAGAATCAGAAGTTCAGCTTCTCAAGAACTTCTAGTTCTTGTCCTAGAAGTGTCAGATACCCAACATTTGCTTGTCTTTGGGAACGACTGAGAGAATTCCAGTGTATGGCAGCAGTAGGTCTGAGAGACAAACTCAATCTTTATGACTAAAGAATTTGATGACTACTGAAGAATATTTATTTTAATGTCATATCTGTAGACAGTCAATGCAGATATTTGAAATTAATGTAGAAACTAAAGCAAGGTACTTGTGCTAAAATTAGCTTTGTATGTATTTAAAATCATGTGCCTTTCAGAATTAAGTGAAAGCCTGTATATTAAGAATTTTAATAAGCTTTACAAATCAAAATAGTAAATACAAAGCAATCAATAATCTTTTTTTCATTGATCAAGTAGTATACTATAGTCCAATAAAGAGGAAACTTTTAAACAATGAGCATCATCTAGTAATATATAAGGAAAAGAAACATATTTGTGGAAATTTTGAAGGCAATAATATGTGTTAAAAATAAGGAAGACTTATTTATGACTTTACATTGCATGACTTTTCATGTTTTCTGGTGTTCCTGGGTCTATCCACAGAGAAAGATCAGCTCACTACTATGTCACAAATATGAAACAGCCATAACATGTACAGAAAAGGTGTGTAGAGGGAACAACCTTTATTAAGGTTTTTAACTTCAGCATGTTAAAATACTTTCTAAAATTTGGATGGCAATCCAAAATAAAATTAATTTCCAATCTTTCCAGGAATTATTTTCAGTGGTTTGGCTACTTTTTGGAAACAAACAAGGAAAGCAAAAATCTCTTTCTGTCTGTAATCAAGAATCTTTTGAAAAGGTTGAGGCAGTTGAGGATTCAGCCTCCCTAGTTAAATCTCAGTGCTTGTATAATTGGTTCTTCT
Organism: Cyanoderma ruficeps; assembly: GCA_008694505.1. Taxonomy (NCBI): domain Eukaryota; kingdom Metazoa; phylum Chordata; class Aves; order Passeriformes; family Timaliidae; genus Cyanoderma; species Cyanoderma ruficeps. The sequence goes on from VZDJ01007755.1 coordinate 46,643,949, forward strand.
CCCAGCACTGAGTTGTTAATTAAATCTCAGTAGTAACCAACGCCTCAGCATAGATTTTTCATATAGATGGTTTCATTTACCAAATTCTCTTTCTGCTTCTTTTCCTGTTGCAACACTGAAGGTCTCCCTGTTTTGATCTTGTTCTCTTTTTTCTTTTACTGTCAGATAGAAGTGGAAAAAACACTTGGATATTCTATCCTTTGTACTACATAATGATTCTAGAAATAGTTCTTTCTGGAATAAAAATACTGTCTTTTTTTATGGTCACTGTTGCTTTTGTCACACAAGATTAATTCCATAAGCATCTTTGCATGAATCACAATTTGTGTCTGCATTAAAAAAAAAAACAAACCAAAAAACCCAAACAAAAATTTAAAAAACAACCAATCAAACAAAAAAACCCCACAACCAAACCCAACCAGATCAAACCAAAAAAACCTCCAAACATAAAGAGGTTTGTGTACTATGGCAACAGTAATTCTGTTGGATTATAAAATCATTCTCATTTTTTTTCTGCTGCTATTTTTTCTTCTTTTTTAGATCCTTTTTGAAATTTGCATTTACAGAAAGACAACTATGACTGATATATCAACTTCTTCACAACTAAGGAAACTCTTTGGTCTACAGCACAGGTTTGCAAAGTCCATTAAAAAAATGATGCCAGAATATTAAAACAGAAATATCCAGATCTATGGAATCAATTTGTGCAATTTATTACATAATAAGCAGTCCAGGAAAAATCCAGGACTTTCTTTGTAATAATTTTAAAAAGTATTATTGCATCAACTATGAGTGAGAACATGGAAGAAATTACTATAAACGAAGAAATAAGCAATAACCAGGTTACGTCAGGTGTATAGTTAAAATTCTTGCATCTTTTTCTCAGTAGCTTTTTAACTCTAACCAAGTATTTGTTGTTGTTCTGGAAAGTGTGATTCTGGATGTTTTTCAAAAAACATATTTTCCCCTCAGCACTCTGTATATATATACACCAGAATGGAACAAATATGAATTGCACTAGGAATAACACTTTAAAAGCAGGACCTTCAAAACAGCAAGAGGAATAAGTGACAGTGACTTGTTGGCAAATATATTTCAAAGGAGAGCACTGGACTGTAAGAGTTTATATTAACTTGTCAAAAATAAATGTATTTTTTTTACTTTCTTAAACTCAGCAATTTTACCAGTCTTCAGATATTAAAAACTGCTCACAAAGCAACTCCATTTTATTAATCACTTTTTTTTTTTTTTTTTGCTGGTTAAGCAAACTCCTAAGAACTATCATTCTTGGAAGTTGCCTACTGTTTTGATTCACCTTAACTTCTGAGCCAGGATTGAATATGAACATTTCTTTGAGTGAACTTTGACTATCCTTTTGCTTTTGTTTATTTGGTGATTCGTTTGTTTGTGGGGTTTTGTTGCATTGTTTCGGTTTTTGTTAATTTGTAAGAGACCAGTGATACAGCTAAAAAAAATTTGTAAGTGATTTTTTGCTCCTCTATGGGCAAAATAACCTGTGCTGACAATATAGTGCCCACCTGAAGCATATTCCCAAGTTTTATCTTCTGTCTCTTTCACATGAAGTGGCTTCCCTCATGGCTTCATGATGGATACTTTAGTCTTCTGTTTTGTTTTGAATCATGCTGAGGGGTTCCTCTATGTTCTTTTATCTATAATGAATCTGATCCTTAAAGATGCAGCTCAAACAGTATTTTACCAATTTTTATAATCTTAAAATGGAACAGAAATTTATTCTAGAAACATAAAATATTAAGGCTAACAAGACTGTCTTGTATGTCTAATCTCGTGAGGTTTAGGCGCATTCATACATTCTTTGGAAACTAACAATCTTTGCATAGGACCAACAGTGGTGCAATGCTGAAAATATATTTTACTATCAAACCATCCTTCTAAGGCTTGTGGAAAAAAAAAATCATCTGGTTTATTTCAGTGTGATTCCTACCACTCTTCCTTATTTATCATAGTAGTACAAACAAAATTGATGCAAAAGGAAATATTCCCTTCTGGCCATTCCAGAAAAGAGATCAAGTCACATGATAACCTCTAATAAATGATGCCTTCAGATTACAGCTGGTGCTTTATCTTGCCACAGTAGCAAGAAAGACTGCATTTTGATAGTAGTTATTGAGCAAATCCTCCAGAGAAAAACAGGTTTTCTTTTATGGCGTAGCCACAGACAACTTGTCTACTTTTTGACGAGTCTTACTTATGTCTATATTTCCCATTTAAATAAAGGAGGATATTTAATTTCTTCTATTCTTTGAAACTCCTTAGAATTTTTAAAAACCATCTCATTTTGGGAATAATTCAGAAAAAAAAAAACCCTGTTGTAGATTAGTCTAGATACTACTGCATTTTTGCAATAATATTCCTTTTTTGTAGACTTCCATCACACAAATTCCTTCCCCAAAATTTGCATGTTTTTTTTTTTTAATAACAAATTGCAGATCATAGAATTATAAAATATTTTGGATTGAAAGGGACCTTTAAAGATCATGTAGTCTTATGCCCATGCAATGAGTAGGGGCATTTTCAATTAAATCAGATTGCTCAGAGCACCTGTCCAAAGTGAATAGGATTGTTTTCTCTCACAGGATTATGATGAACTCATGTAGCCATGCTTGATGTAATTTATTTGTAACTGTTAATTGGCATTTAAGATATCTGAAACAGGATGTGGAGGGTTTTTTCCTTTTTTTCTTTTTTAAGTTGCTGTTTTCTTTCCCTTCTATGTCTTTACATAGCAAATATCTGTAAATGAATAATTCAAAACCTAAGCTTGTGCAACTGTCTAAATTTTCAAGAAACATGATGTGATTTTTTTTAATGCAAATAAAATGCATTTTAGAGAGTTCTGTTTAAAATTCCTTTTTAATATGAACCTTTAGAGAATGTTTAAAAATGCATTTTCTGAGCTTTTTCTGTCCTCTGTTGACTCTTTAACAAAGTAAATATTTAATCAAGATACCAGGGGAGGAAGCCACCTGGGCACCATAGGCTGTTATATTTCATAAAATGTTAGGTAGTAATATTTAAATGGGGGGAAAAAAGTTTTATCTCTGCTATGAGATATTAACATTTTCCATCTTTTTTACACTTGGTCATGTATCCAAACTATAATGGCTCTTCAAAACTTGAATGTCATAGCAGTAGAAAATTAAGAAGCATTGTGACATTGATTCAGTTTGAATACCTGTAAATTCTCAAAGGAATTAAAGATCTATTACTTATCAGTCCAGCCTCGGTATCAGCTATCAGCCGCTTATAAAGAAAATAACAGTAATATGGATTAGATGTCAGTTGGCAAAATTATGAAGTCACCAGCAGTTTTCTGTGTGTGAAATAACCCAATCTTTCAGATGAACCATCTTTAAGTTCATTTCAGAGATGAGGTGTTTTCCAATGTAGATACCGGCAGATGAAGTATAGATTTTAAGAAAATTGTTTCATTGAAGATACTTTTCAAACAAAGAAATTAGGATTAAAAACTATGTTTGGCACCCCAGACAACCATTAAATATCCTCCACAAGCTATAGAACATTTGGAATGATCTAAACCAAACCAACTTTCCACCACATTGTTAAAAAGCAACTTGTGCCTGAATGTCTGCCTCAAAGTAAAACCACCATGGTTTGACACTGGCCAAACACCAGGCACCCACAAAAGTCACTCACTCACCCTCCCCTGCCACAGCTGGACAGAGGAGAAAAAAATTTAACAAGGTGTGCGTGAGTTGATATAAGGACCAGGAGAAAAAACTCCAAGGGCAAAGCAGGCTCAACTCAAAGGTTCAATGTGAATTTATTACTAACAAAATCAGAGGAGGATACTGAGAAGTAAAATAAGCCCTTAAAACATCTTTTCTCCCCCCAGCCCCTCCCTCCTTCCTATTGACAGCACAGGGAGACAGGGAAAGGGGGTTTTGGTCAGTTCACCACCTGAAGTTTTCCTCTGCTGCCCAAGGAGAGGAGTCCTTCCCCTGTGAGACCATGGGGCCTCTCCTACAGGAGACAGTTCTCTGTGAACTTCTCCGATGTGGTTCCACTGTCATGAGCAGCAGTCAAACCGCACTTGCTGCAATGTGAGTCTCTCCCACAGGCACACACTCCTCCCAACACTACTGCAGTGTGGGTCTCTCCATGGGGTGCAGTCCTCCAAGGAGAGGCTGCTCCAGCCTGGAAGCAGGGCCCTCTCTCCACTGGATCTCCCACCGGGTCACAGCCTCCTCCAGGCATCCGCCCACTCTGGCAGGGGTACCCCCTCGGTGGGCTGTGGATGGATCTCTGCATCCCTCATGGATCCCCATAGGCTGTGAGTGGATCTCTGCATCCCCCATGGATCTCCATGGGCTGCAGGGGCACAGCTGCCTCACCATGGTCTCACCACGGCCTGCAGAGGAATCTCGGCTCTGGCGCCTGGAGCACCTCCTGCCCCTCCTTCTCCACTGACCTGGGTGTCTCCATGTGGTTTCCCTCACATCTCACCTCCTCCTCTTCTCTGACTAGTAGAAAAGAAAAAAACCAAAAAAACTGTGCCTCACTTTGTTTTGATTTTCTTCTTAAATATGTAATCACAGAGGCATTACCAACCCCTCCAATTAGCCTAGCTTTGGCCAGCAGAATGTTCACCCTCAAAGGCATCAGGCCTTGGCTCTGCCAGACACACTGGAAGCTTCCAGCAGCTTCTCACTGAAGCCCCCTCCTTGGCCCCCCACTACCAAAAATCAAGCTGTGCAAAACCAACACAAAGACTCAGAAGACACAAAGAATACTAAGAAAATTGATCCAATCCTTATCTTTCCAGTCTCCAAAGTAATGAATGTTTTTGACCAGCCATGTCATCAATTTTATTCCTGTCTCTTTCAAGACAAGCTGAGGTTCTGAAAAATGTTGCAGACTCATGCCTTGCTCTTCCTGTGATCATGTTTCTATTTCTCTCCAGAAAATGGAATCACTGGAATCATATACTTCAACTTTTTTTTCACTATTAAATTTTCCAAGAATAAAAGGTATTTTGAAAATTACTGAGAAAAATTAATAATTTATTAATTTAAAAATTATTTTATATTGATTTATAATTAATATCTTAATTTACTCACTCTAAAATTGTACTTCCGTTTAGACCTAAGATACATAAATTCTCCTGTACATCTTAGCTTAAAATTTAATAATATTGTGACATTTAAAATGGCACATTAAAATCAATATACAATGGTTGATAATCTTATTTGTTAGAGATAGTATTTTCACCCACTCTTTGAGTAATCTCTGTAGGTGAAATCTGAAATATTAAATATTGTCTTTCCAAAACATATCTAAGATAAGCAAAAATACTCATCAAGCTCTGCTCTGAAATGAACTTAAATATAGGCTTATTATCAATCAATTTTAGCTAAAATTACCATTCTAATTTATGCGTCATCTAATAACGCCAATATCAATGACATTGCAATCAATGTACTGTGTTTCACCAAAACACAGGTGTCTAGAGTACAGATCTTAGGAGGAGCAGCTGCGGGAGCTGGAGTTGTTCAGTTTGGAGAAAAATAAAGTTCAGGGGGGACCTTATTGCACCACCACTGTCTGAAAGGAGGCTGTACAAGGGGAGAGACCCGTCTTTTTCTCACAAGTAACAAGTGATAGGAAAAGGAAATGGTCTTAGGGTGCACCAAGGGAGGTTTAGATTGAATATTAGGAAAAATTTCTTCATGGAAAGGGTTTTCAGGCACTGGAACAGGCTGCCCAGGGAAGTGGTTGAGTCATCATCCCTGAAAATGTTCAGAAGGGGTGTGGATGTGACATTTGAAGGTGTGGTTTAGTGGCGAACACAGTAGTGCTGGATTATCACTTGGATTCAATAATTTTAGAGGGTTTGGTTTGGTTGGTTTTTTTTTTGTGATTCTTTGACTCTAGGTATGTAATTTACACCACCTTTATTAATATTAACACAAATGTATTATATAAGCATCAAGAGAAAAAGAAACATTTTAAATTTATTGCTTTTGAACTAAGAGAAAAATAAGTCCTTTCATATAAGAACTATGGAATTAACCCCTCAACTTTGTCTCTATTAGAAGTACTGTAATGATGGAACTTGAGGAAAACACAAACTAATGCACATTAAGGAAAACGTACACCACCACTGATGTACCTACTTGAAACTAGGAAAGACCAATGTTATAGTGAAAGATAAAAACTCTTCAAAAGTGATAGAAAGCTGCTGAAGGAAGTAAAGAGTCAAAAAGTCTGGAATAGTCATGAAACAGACTACAGAATGTTTTACGTTTATAAATCATCAGTCTGAAAAATAAGTAAATAGGTAGAATTTGAGGGTAGAAATAGTTAAAATGCTTATTCAAATGAGATTTAAAAAAAAATTATGGAAGTACTTCAGGCAACTTTGCCATTAGAACTTACCACCTTTACACATGACACAGTATATGATACCAAGACATGGTTGTCTTTGTATCAATTTTTTGCACAAAACAATTGTAACAAATAACAATGTGCTAGAGTGACTCTTGCAAATGTCAAACTAAAATCCGGGCAGATGTAACTTAATGGTACACTTGCAAGGGGAAATAAACACACGAAAACTTGTGTCTGTGCCCCAAAAGTCATTATTCTTTCTCTAAGAACTTAGATCCTTCATCTTCCTCTCAACTCACTTCTGAATATTTCACTGGCATGTTTTTAAGTTGGCAAATTTTTAGAAACCAGGCTCATTATTCTAATATATTAGTGAAAGACAAGTTTTCAACTCATTAAAATGCTGATAATCTTCTGAAAGCCCTCAGTTGCCTTTTCAATTACTTCAGCAACAAATGTGACAGTTTCTGTGTGTAAAGGTATTTCTTAAAAATTACTTCTTTTCAAAAAACCAAATACCTCTCTACTCTGCTGAAGGTGAGTAGGGCATAAGAGAAAATTTATAGATATATTTTCATTTAAATGAATATATTCTATGCATCTGCCATAGACTGGAACACTGCTATGTGCCTGTCTTCAACATTGAATAAAATATAACTCCTCAGCTTTATTCTTAGTCCAAGTTTTGTCAGCAGCTAGGATTTAATTTCGAGATTTTTTTTTTATAAGAAATGTTTTCCTTAATTTCTTTCGTCACACAGCTTTTTAATTAGATCTCAAGTTAGTAAACATACTTAATCTCTCACTCAGGCATTCCTCAGGCTGATGATGGCCATGTTATACTGAGATTAAAATGTCTCCAAACTTGTTTTGGCTTGTTTGTTTGGGTTTTTTTAAACAGTCTTCAGGCTAGAAACCCTTTGGCAATGCCTTTAGAAACATGGACTGCTTCCTGATTTTATTTTCTTTTTTCTTTTGTTTATTTTTCGTTCAGTTTATAAAATATGCAAACTGACTAAATTCCCTCAGTTTATGAGCCTTGGAAAGAATACAGTTGTTAACAGCAGGCTTTAATCTTGACAGAAAATCCAATTTGCAAGAGTTGACTAACAAAAATAAGCATTACAAACTTCTCTTCCTTACCTGTTCACACACCACACTGTGAAATAATGCATTGGGTATAAGCAATCCAGTGTAGAACCAAGCACGAACAAATTGTACACTGAATGATTTATTATTTAAAAAGTCTTCCTAACCTCTGACTTAGTTGAATACAAAACCTCTAAATAGTACTTATAAGTGTCTTTGTTATTTTCATCAATTTCTAGTACAAATCTGTAAACATTCACCATTATAGCAAAAGCTGTGTTTCATTCCAATTATAAATACATTAATTTAAAAACTGTCTGAAAATCCTAATAATTAGTCATAGCTAGTTAAACAGGAAAAAAAACCCCAACTCATCACCACGCTTTGATTGTGAATCATGTGGGTTTTCATTTATCAGTACACCATGAGGATAACATATGGTTCTGTTCAGAGGCCCTCACTCCATTGAGTTTCATGCTGCACAAACATTGAAAATTGTCTTAAAGGAAATTTAGACAATGAAACTACAGGAATAATTGTAGTAGAGAAAAGCACAGAATATTTAGGCTATTAGTAACTTCGTATATGCAACACAGGACAAGAAAAACTTAAGGAGACTTTTGAAGTGAAAAGAAATTTAAACTGCTCTTGTATTTGTAGACAGAATGATGGAAAGCAGTAGAAAAAACCTGGTTGTGCTTAAATGAGGAGCATGATGCAAGCTGCCATCACAGACTGGTGGTCTGCACCAATACTTGTGATAATGAATTAGAGATGACAGGAATGGGGTATGTCAAATTAAGAATACAGTAGACACTACAGATATATCAGGGCAACTCAATGACTTGTTGTGTTTTAATGTCCCAAATAATAATCTCATTGAAATGCACTTAAATCAAAGTACATAATTTCACTATGGAAAATACAACTAGTAAAGATTGGATCGCCATAAAAGGATTTCATTTCTCATCTATTTGTTATAAGGGTATATAAACAAGTCTAACAGAGAATAAGAACTGTGAACTTACAAGAATTTATAACATAAATTATCATTCTTTAAGCTCATCCAAGAGAAATCTTAGATCTTCTTAGACCTTCTCTACTTAGCCAATCACCTGGGTTATGTGATGGAACTAGTTTGAGTCTTAATTTAAGAAAAAAAAAATTGAATTTAAAATTATATGTAGAATTGTACCAAAATTTATTATGTCCATACTTGATTTGTGAATAGAAGAGCAATTTAAACATCCATACATGCAACCTTACATTGCATGCATTATGAAGTCATCCAGAGGAGACAGCTGACAATTTCTTCCTCTCTCAGATATTCTTTGTCATTGTGGTTTGAGATTGTCTGTGCTAATCCAAGTATTTAGGTCTCCTTTGGCCTGCTGCTGCAATTATATTCAAAGACAGAAATTTAAGCATATGAAACTGGGTATGCAAACCACCAACTGATTGCACATTATGTGCATTACAGAGACAATCATTCTTATATTACCAGAAGCATTATCTTTTAAACATAAGAGCTAGTTTCTATGAAAGCACTATAAATCTATCAGCAGAACACTTAAAAAGTCATTGAAGTTTTTTGTCAATAAAATCCTTTAATACTGTGTATACAAAAATTATTAGAATTATATATAATCTGTGTGTGGGCATACAAATATGCAATTTCTCCAGAAAAAGTAAAACTACTGTAGCTACTGTAACTATGAGCTTTAAAACTGCAATAGATTGATGATAGTTTATCAAGAAGTAAGCAAAAAACAACATTCATTGCAATTCTATTTGAAAATGTGCATGTGATGACAAATTTATTGACATATGGGGGGTGATATAATCGTGGACACTATAAGAGGAAAAATGCTGAAATTATTTTTTCAAGGGATTTTTTTTTTTCCAGCAAAACTGCTTCCAATTCCATTAGTTTTCCAGGCTTGATTGTCACTCAAATTAGTGTGACTTGATCTGCTAGTTTTAGGATTTAACATTTACTTTCATCTTGTATTATCATAGTAGCCACCATGATGGAAAAAAGCTTGCACAGTAATTAAAAGTATGCTGTTAAAACAAAGACAGTTTTGAAAGTGCACTTCTAATATACTTTATGTAGGACATCTAATCTCCCTCTATAATAAAACCCAAGGAAATAGCTGTTTATAACAAAATAAAAATAGTATCTCTGAAGCCCTTTTTTTCTTTCAGGAGGTAATATATTTGCATTAACACAAGTCACGACTGACAACTGATATGTTGTATTTATTTCTTAGGCTTGAATTAGAATAAAAAATTGTTTGGCACTACAGAAATTATGTCAGAATGGATTACTTTCCTTTTTTCTCCCTTTTTTATGTTGTACAGCTTTATGTCATGTCATTACATATCACAAGCTGTGGCTGACAAATAAGATAAAATATGATGCCAGCAGAGCAGCCACAGAGCACCTTAAGCCAAGAGTATCAATTACAATGTAAATGTACTGCAATGACAAGCACAATTACAATAAAAAACACTTAAGATGCCCTAAATATATACTATTTCCTTAGCTACTTTGATAATAATCAAGAATTTTGGTAAACATGTGTGGTATTATGCTTTTATATATTTTAATGGTTTTATATTTCCCCTTTTGATCCAAATGCTCCATCTGTTACACTAATTAGATGATCTGGATATAAAATTCTTTAGTGTTCTCTTTATCATTTTCCTTTCATATTGTAAAGCATTTCTTTAGGCTGTGATTTGGGGTTTTTTATGGAATCATCGACATCTGTCTTGCATGTTGAAAAGCACTTGAGAAGGTCATCCAGGCCAGCCTCCTGGTCTAAATAGCTCAACTTAGATCAGGTCGCCTAGGGCCTTATATTGTTTTGTTTTCAATATGTCCATGGCAAAGGTTTAACAGCCTGTATGGGCAACCTGTGCCAGTGCTAGACCACACTCAGGGTCAATTCCTTTTTCTTTAACCAACCCTTTCTAACTTCAAGTTGGTTTTGTTGCCTCATGTCCTACTGATGTGCACTTTCTAGAGGAGGCTGATTCCTTTTTTTCTTTTTTCCTTTTTCCTCTGTACAGAAATTAGCTCTCCCCTCTGCCTTCCATGACTATGTCACAGACCATCCTGTACTGTGGATCTCAATAGTAGATATGTACTCCAGACACAGTCTTAAAAATGCCAGAAGGGAAGAATTACCTCTCTTGGCTCTCTGAATACTTGCTAATACAGCCCAAGAGAAAGCACAACCAAAGAGGTGCCCTCATCTCTAAATCATGTTATCTGTTTAGGTGAAAGAAATAATGCTTAGAATAGTCTTTAATCCCTGTGGGAGTACCTTCTTCTCCCAGAGCAATGCACTGTCCCACTAAAAGGAGTGTTGGTATGGCTCTTCTATGCTGGTAATGCTCTTATTTATCTCATTTCAGACCATTCATGCAGCAAGGCAACAGCTGCTATAAAAGTACCAGAATGAAATCAACAATAATTGATGCACAAGTTTGACAACAAATCAGCAAAAAGATTTTGTTTCCTTTAAGATTCTGCCTTGTTACTCATTGCTGAAATGCAGTTCTCCCAGGACAGAGTGTATCCACTTAGTAAAATGGATTGTGCAAAATGGGCACCAGTGACTTACAGCATAGCTCTGGGCCAAAGGTCCATGGCAGCAGCATGATAGCTGCATAAATAAAGACACTGCTGAGATGTCACAATAACAGTGAGTGTCTGAGGGAGCCATGAATAACACAGATGTTCTTGAGCTGGTTTTATGCCACTGCTTTGTGTTGCTGTAGGAAAGCAGCTGATAAATTATTGATTGTACAATGATGAATATTGACAAAAATAGGAATGAGAAAGTACGACCTGTGAGCTTCTCTCAGGGTATCACAAAACAGATATGTAAAGAAAACTTATTGCATTGAAAAGGAATCATCAAATTCTTCGGTTTACTGCTATACTGAGAGCTGTTGAGGGAAGGACCAAACTGTTGAATACCCCTGTTTGAATATCCAAAGGTCATTGAGGGAAACCATAAGACCTTCAGACGTGTATTACAAGATAAAAGTTCTGCTGAAGCAGGACACATGCTTTATAAAGTATAGAAAGAACTTATTAAAATAAATGGACTTAAAATCCCACAGTTCTGTGGCTGTTTACAGACTCTTCCTTCACATTTTTCCTGCTGCTGCTTCACTGTCTTATTCTTGTTTTGTGTTCCCTACGTTAACATCTTCATCTTCAAATAAAAATTAATAAAAACCATGGTGATAGAATAATTGCAGTATCTGCCGTGATGCTGCTATCTCACTTTTCATCTGACCTCCCTATTTAAATTGTAAAGGGTTTTGTTTATTTGCTTTGGTTTTTTTTAAGTAACCTTAATCTAGCAAAAGAATAATTACCATCTATTATATACTTTTAAAATTTCTAGTTTAGTTTGCTTTGGAAAGAGGAAAAGCTTACATAAATAATATTAATTTTTAGGGCACTAGCTGCAAATATTATGTTTGCAATATAATACTTGTGCTATGTGATACATGGTTTGTGGAATGAATTTGGTTAATTGCTACAGTTTATGTTGTTTTTACTTCAAGCACAAAACATAAATCCTTTTGTTTCATGAGCAGTTTTCATCTTACTATTTCTGTAAGTTATAAAGTATGCATTTCTAAAGAAGTATTAAGGACAAACCTGTTGTTATATTTCTAAGTTTAAAAATAAACCACTATTTTTGTGAATATTTATGCCCATAAGTGACAGCTCAAAATCCTCTGACCCATGCTCCCTTGCTCTGAAATATGGTTTCTAGTACAAAGTGACAAGTTCACTAACTGCAAGAATTACAGAATATCTATTTTAGTATTCTCCTTTGATTCCTATCAAAATCATTTTCTAGGATTTTTGCAGTGTTCACTTGTCATGTAAGACTCCTGAAAGTCAAGATTCTGAGAAAAGCAGTAGTTAGGAATGTTTTTGTGTATGCACTGAATGATTATTTAAAAATTCTATTTATAGAATAAGTTATTTAAAAATAAAATTATGACACTTAAATTTAAAAAGATATAATAAAGGAAAACACTACATTGAAACTTCTAAAATGGTAAGAGAAATTTCTTATTATATGCACAATTATTCACAGTATATTTGAACAAATCAATTTAAATTTTAAATAATCAAAAGTGACACTGCGACTTGCATCTCTATTATGCCTGTCAGATGCTCTTATATGTGATCAAGAGGGCAATTCAAATTTACAGAAGACAGAGTTTCTGAAGAATCTGATGAAAACTATCTTATTTGAACTTTCTGACAGTACAAAGGAGAATGAACCTGCATAAAAGGAAGCATTACTAACTTGAGCATAGTCTAACTCTGCCAGCCAGTGGCCAGCATACTAATAATTTGCGTAGCTAACAGGTTATTTCTGTAAGATGATGACTTTTACACAGCTCTCACAGAATGATAATACTGATGTGATCAATAAGGTAGCCATTACTCTCATCAGATAAAGATCTAATGCATTGCTTCTAGGCAATAAAAGTCAATGTAATGTCACTGCAATTTTGCTGTTGTAAGAAATATCTTAATTCAATTTCATGGAAAATTGTCAGCTGAAAAACAAGGAAATCTCTTACAGTCACATAGTCAAGCATTATGTTACCTATCCCTTCTTGACAAATTTTAAGAAATTACATTGAAATCATTGAAAATTCATTGCAATCATTCTACGTAGTATCTCAGTCTAATATGGGGAAGAAAAATGTAACATGGTGATTTCAATTATCATCAAGTTATACCAAAATTCAGAAGACAAATGCTATAATTAACACATGAAGTAAGACAACTCTGCTTTAGGAGGATTGACATTACTCTGTTGTGGGAGAAACAACAAGCAGGTGAATACTGTTCTATTGCAGAAATACATGCACATGATGCTGTAGTGTTGGAGAACAATGTTTTTGAATCTGTGATCACTGACCATTTCATGCAAAACTTGTGAGATTTTTTCTGGTACATATGGATAAGAAATATTAGTTCATGCAAGTTATATGTGGTCTGTGGCGAAAAGATAATGTATTTTTATCAATTCACAGAAATCCTTACCAATTCAAAGAGTAAGCCTTGTGAAATGATAATTATCTTTGAGCACTGATGGGCATAAAATTTCAACACTTCTGTCGACTGCCAAAGTATTCAAAAAAATCCAACTTGCCATGCAACACATGCTACTAAATAGGATGGACATCTTGCTTCAACATAAACTCAGAATTTTTAAGAGAGGCATAATGAAAAACATTGAGTAGTTCTGTGTACTAAGGAGTTTTGCTGGTTGCTGTGTTTACAATATGCCTACTTATTTATTTTTTAACAGTCTTTTCATGCTGTTCTATTCAAGTTTTACATATGCTGACAGTGATGGCCAAAGATGTTCTTATGTAGAGCTATAAATATGCCAGGCTTGATCTTTCTTCAGCTCAAGAGACACCTAGAAGAAAGTAAAATTTCATTTTATAGAAATTCTCTTGACAGTCATAACCTCACACTATGAACAGAACAAAACCTTTAGGTGAGAAATTGACAAACTGCCATGAGAGAACAAACTTCAAGGCTACGGGGTCTTGTCTGCAATCTCTCCCTCACTGCTTGCTGTTCAGAACACAACAGCATGAGATACTCTATATTAATAAAGTTTCATGCTAGTGAAATGAGATAATTGCAGATGTGGGAATACAGTATACACAATTAAAGGTTTCAGTGACATGCTGTGACACTGTTAAAAAAAAAATTGCAACGCTTAAAATATCATAGGACTTCTGCAACATGTTTATACTGACACAACTCAGAAGAGAATTTTGCCTGTTATTTCCTTAATGCCTTCAAGTTCCTATAGACTTCAATTAAATGTAGGTAACAATGAAGTCTTTTGTCTATAATAAACAAGTTTTGCACTAGAAAACAGAATGCCAAGAGAGTTTGAATGTTTCTGATAAGTACTAAGGTAGTCATTCAAGGTGTCCCAGGAAGAAATTTGGACAAATATCAAGATTAGTCTTTTAAACACTTTCTCTGATGTATCACAAATATGAGTACAACAACCATTCCCAAAGCAGTTCCAGATAAAGAGCTGGAGAGCCAGTCTATATGCCATGCCCCAGAAGCAACAATGGACTCCCAATGTCACTTAGAATAATATTACATCTGGAAGTGTTAGAAATCTATGAAAGGCAAAACAGAACAATGCTGAATTTCTCTGTGCACTCTTTGTAACTCTAATGTGTTACTGGTTTATTGTAAAAGAGTCATAAGTATTGTGTGACAGACTCACTCCTAAGGTCAAAATAGTGTCATACACTGTAAAGAGTTAAAGAACACAGGTGCCTGTCTCAAACACTGCTCAGGCCATGGAAGGGCTTTGCCATGAGACAAGCACAGAATGGAGGAACTGGATAGCACGAGCTCCAGGCCTGACAGAGGTGAGATCTGGTTACCTCGTCCTGGTTAACACATCTGGGCAGAAATTTCCACTGTGGCAAACCATGTAAAGCAACTGCTGTACGCATATCACCGGTCAAACAAAGACCACCCAAGTTATGGGACAGATGGCATCTATGACCACCAAAGCACCCCCAAATATGCCTGCATGGATACCTGGAACTTCAAGTATAAGTTAAGCCATCACAGAGATGGCTTGGCATAAGATAAAGGTGGTACTATTGTCCAGGTGTTATCTCAGACCTAGGGGCAGGTTAGCAAAACTGAGGGAGAAGAACACATCACTGATATTGGACACAAAGAATACAGAATTTATGGGCCACAGGGAAAGCAAACTTAGCAACAGTGCTGAATCAGCTCTGATTGTGTACAAGGTAATTCTGGCAGGGGAAGATCACAACCCACCAACTCAAAAAACCCACCAACTAAAAAGAAGAGAAAGACTGAGCATGTGGATTAGTTAGCACTAGTAGCAAGAGGATAATTTAACCAATAGAATAGGAGAATTGTGTAGCCAATGAACATTAATTCCTTTGTTTGCTAAAATGTATAAATGGTGAAAAGTTTTGAACAACCTCAGGATCCCCACCACTGAGAAGCCCAGGGTGAAGGGAGACCACCAAGACACAAGTGGATCCACAAGTGTTGAGTATCTTCTACTTGATCTTTTTTCTCTTCTCTCTTTTCTTTTCTTTCTATCTCTCTACCTCATATTCATTGATAAAAAAATCTGTAATACGGACTTTGGCATATGGTCTTGCTTGTACCTTAATTTGGACAGAGGCATCTCTCAGTAATTGAATCTTAACATATGCCTTGATATAAAATAGATTTTCCTACAAAATATACAAGTGCATGTAGTGATAGCACAGGGAGCAAACTGAAAGAGAGTAGGTTTAAACTAGCTATTAGGAAGAAATTCTTTGCTGTGACCGTGATGAGGCACTGGGGCAGGTTGCCCAAAGAACATCCAGATGCTCCATCCCTGGAAGTGTTCAATGGGGATTTGAGCAACCTGGTCTACTGGAAGGTGTCTCTGCTCATGGCGGGGGGGTTGAAACATGATTTCTAAGGTCACTTCCAACCCAAATAATTTTATGACTCTTCTTCCTATTCTTGAAAAGGAGTAGATACTTGATACTAGTAGATCACCCTTTCTAATTTTTAAAGTTCAGCTTCATCTGCAGAATCTATCTCTGGATCATTGCTCAGCTTATAAATATTAGCTTGCTTATACTTAATCCTGCACGTCATTTTCCAATACTTGGATCCATTGTCATATTCTTATAATTTTTTTAAACTTCAAACACGAAGGCTGAAACTTCCCATGGTAGCTATTTACCTCATCATATGATACTTCACTAATTATTTTTAAAGTAGCAACAAGAAGAAACTATTGTCTTATTTACAACAAAGAAATGCTACTTACCTTTTTTATTGTTGTTTTGCTTGTTCATAGCTGCTTCACTGGTGGTGTACTAGTTTGAATTTTAACACACAGTTGTCAATCTGTCAGGGACATATCCTTTTTCATCCCTCTGGAGACTAGGACCTGCCTGCTTGCTGATGAAGCTGAGGCTGCCGGAGGAGCATATGGTTCTGCCCTCCCAGGCTCTCTATGCACTCCCTCCTTCTTACAAAAATGAATGTAAGAGGTGGTGGAAACAGACTACTGTTAATAGTACTCCTAAATACAAAAAAATCTGACCCCAAACTAAAAATTGAGATCTGTGAGCATCAGTATTGCCCACCAGTCAGGTCAGTTAGCTGTCAATATCACAAATATTTCACAGTTCTTATAGTGGTATAAGTTTTGAAAGTCATAATTTTCTTGACTATTTTTAGAACATATATGAAAAAGTCACCAAATCAAGGATCACAGAATTTTAGAAGACTGGAATTAAAATTGCCTGTCCAATTCTAATGGGCATTTTTCTTAGGATTCAATAGTAAATTCTTTGCAGATTTTTCTTGTTGTATACATGGAACTAGGAACCTTCAAGGAACAAACCAGTGACTGCACACTGAAGTATTTTATAGAAAACCCTTTGTCTGGGGCTGCTATTTGCCGGCTAGCTCGCCCCGGGAATTCTATATTTCAGAGGTTTGGAGGAACTGAGTCTCTGGCAGGAGCGTGGTTGAGGCTTGAGGAAAGAGAGGCTCTCCACGGGGTTTCAGATGGTTTATTTCTCCAGGTACCTCCCCAGAGCGGTGGAAGGCAGAAAGGTCCCTGGAGGCCACGTGGAAGAGAGCGAAAATCTCCTGTCCCCAGATTATGTATCCAGGGGGCAGACCTCCAGACAGGAAGGGACCAGTACAGTATTACAAAGACAATAGGTGTAGGTGGCACCTAATTACCTTGGCAAATCAGGGGTTTCACACCTAAAATCTTTTGACTCTAACAGGGTGATTGACAGCTAGGTCAAGGTGATACCAACAGGATTTAGGAGAGGCGGGGGGGATTGGGACAAACAGGGAACAAACCACTACAAACATGCAAGCAATTGGAAAAATCCAAATTTTGCACCACTACAGTATTTGTTTTCAGTGGGAAAGATGCGGACAAAAAGCCTGTCGCAAAACAGAGAAAATGCATTACAGCCATGAGCAGCTGCACTTCTCCCCATGAAAGTAGGTGCTGTCTTCACTTTCAAAATTTCTGTTCAATGCTTAGTAACCTTTTCTATCAGTACTGCCTTTCAAAAAAGACCATAATTTTGATGTTGCATCTCATAAAATGACCAAAATGCAGAATTTATTGACAGAGCTTAGTGAGCGCCCATGAATATCACTAAAGTGTCTCAAAATTACTAAATATTATTCAAATGGTAAATTACTTGAAAAAAATAGGCTTTTGTCATTTTATATTAAGATCCAAAATCACTGGATGTTTTGACCAATTTTTACCTTGTCTTGTGCCACTTCTCCACCTGTCAAATGGAGATAATTTTTCATCTGTCTCCTGGAAAGGAAATTTCAAGATGAATAAAGGCTGGCAAAGAAAAGTCCACCTGTTATTTCATAGGCAGATCACTATAGAGATGATATGAAGTAAAATATGACATGGCAATAGAAAATGAATGATGGCATAAAATTAAATTCATCTTCAAATAACTCTTAGAACATTGTTCTTTCCACAGTCACAATCCCCATAGAAAATAATGGAACTATAAATCCCCTGCACACACACTCCTGTGCTAAAAAATAGATTACATGAAACAATTTCTCATCTGCTAAAACATCTGAATATTTAAAGTACACATGCTAATTATATTTTTATATTGTTGATCAGGTAATTAATCTATATATGAGCTTGTTAAAATTAAGCCAAACCCTTCTCCATGTTGCATGTTTCTTGTTTTTCTCCTTCCAGATATTTTTCTTTCCTCTTCCAAATAAATTTTATTTCTCTTTTCTGAACCTAAATCTTATGAATAGCATTCTGGTGAGATACTTTGGAAAATTATGGCAACAATACACTTGCAACAGAAGTTTTGAGGCTTAAAAAAATTCATTGCTTCTCCAATTCATAGCATTGGTGAGAGCAGTTAAAAATCACAGTTGCCTTTTTCTGATATAGGTAATATTAAAATCCCCTGTCAACACACAATCAAATTTCAACTTCATGCCTTTCAGTATTATTTATTTTTGTATTTTTCCCAATATCTGGATTTATTATTTTTTTAACAAGCTGCACAATATTTCCACACATCAAATCCATGCCTATACTTGTAACTCCTAACTTTATTTCCGTGTTTGTAATCTGAAATAGAACTGGCTTGTGCTTTTACAAGTGAGATATATTATTGACTATACATTCTAAAGTGTTCCAAAACCACAATAGCTAATCAGCAGTTAAAATTCTGATTGTATTTTCAACTGGATTAGTGAGTTTGAAAAAAAAAAGAGTGTCTGTCCCATCTGCCTGAAAACAAAAACCTTGTTGTGAGAACTGAAAAAGCAGCAGAAACTCAGTATCTTTGCTGCTTCAAAAATACCTGGTATTTGATAGGCTTCTGTCTATCTGGAGCTAGAAAAAGGGGCAGATATTTTAATTCTCGTTATGTTCTATTTTTATTCATGCAAGAAGGAAAAGTCAGCGGCTCAGTATTCAGTAACAGAGCAATGAAAAGGATGTTAGCTTATTATCTCAAAACCAGCAGTCACTGAACAGTCACTAATTCTATGTTCCATGTGGGTATACACACACACACGCACACATATATATAATGGGTCTTAGAGAACAAATGAAACATCAATTTTCTGGAGAAGATTTAACACATTCGTATTTTTTAGAATGTGCATACTGTAACTGCATTCAATCTGAGAGCTCAACATGTCTCCAAAAGCATCTGCAGGAACAGATGCCTACATAATTTTATAGAGTTCCTGCATGCAAAACACTACATAAATTGTGTGAATCTCTTCACGGAATCTGCTGAGAACATTAGGCTAGGTAATACAGCTATAGGACTTGCAAATGTCAAAAAAAACCTTAGAAATGGATCTTACCTTGCGTTTTCTGCATTAGCATAGACTATATATATTTATAGTGGGTCTGTGTTTATATATGCACAGAAGCATGCTTACAAAAAAAAGAAACACAATATAACTCTGTATTCATATATCATTATATGTAGTTTTCTCAGACAAGGATAGGGAAGAAAGACTGCATTTAGAAAGCAGAGTGATATCAGTAAGGGTTATCACTTTCACCAATATCAGATAAAAAGAAATTTTCTGCTTTGTGTTGGGCTTCAGGAAAAAAAAATATAAATATGCATGTGTAAGCAAAACAGTTCATGCTACCAGCAAATGCAGCAGACCTTCAAAAGGGTTTCATTTTTAGGTTCCTTCTTTTGATCTACTTTTATTTTCCACAAATATTTCACTTTTTCAAAAAAATAGTATAGGTCATTTCTGAAACAACATTTTAGTTTAGAGCCAAATATTCTAAAAAGGTCAACCATTTCCCTTATCTGTGAAACAGTTCTAAACATTCTCCTTCCTGGAACACTGATAATATTCAAAACCTACATATTTTAAAATGGAAATGTAGTATGTAAATTGCTCCTGCTATAATATTGCAGCATTGAGTTGTCTAATAAAGTGTCAGAATAAGCAAGCCACATACAGGGACTGACCTGCTAATCCCATGAAAATGAGGGAACCTCTGGAATGAAAATATGAAACAGTCTAATTTTTTCTCTCTCTTCAACTGGATTAGAAGAAATTCTGGCTGAAAGAACAACATTGAATTTAAAGAATTAGAGCTTGATTTACTCCTTTCTTTGTAGAATCACATCTGCTTGTCCTGAAAATCTTAAAACGTACACAGTACCAGAGCAGTGACACGTAAGACTGGTTCAAGTGTAAATAATAGCTCAGAACTGAAGAAGACAGCAAGTCTGTTCTAAGATAGAGGATAATTAGGAAATTATTAATTTCCATGAGTGATTCCCAGCTGTTGCATATCTTCCACTGCCCTGCAAAAGCCTGGATGAGAGTTTTCCCAAGGAGCTCTTCTTGTGGTACAAGGTGGCCAGCTTGGAGCTGTGGCCATGCACCACAGCACAGGCACACTCTGTCCCATAGTCACAGAGGGGCTCACAGCAGAATGCCTGCCAGCAGCAACCCTGCCTGTTCAGCATCCCTTGGGTCCAAATGGGAAAAAAAGCAAACACTTCCCTGAGAAAACAAAACAAAAAAAAAAGCCTGTGGAAAAAGTTTTCACCTCTGAAAAATATATTGAAACAAAGTTTAAATAACGACAGAGAGGCTTTTGAGGGAATTATGTCATAGGACTGACCAGCTGGCTGGCTGCCAGCTTCACAAATCTAAATCTTTAAAAATTCCATTTTCTGACTGTGATTTGTTCAGTCTTTAAGCCGAGTGCATCTGCTTACTTAAAATCAGCAACTAAAATTTTAACCCTATAGAAGCGGATTTTGAAGAATGTGAAGGGAGAAAGGAGATCTAAAATAAATAGGGAATTGGAGGGTTAAGAGGCAAATAAAATTTACTGAAGATTTGAAACTAAAATTCAAGACATAGAGAAAACTGAGGCTGGAGTGAGGAAAGGATATGTTTGTCTGAAACACAATTATCACTAAAAATCCATTTAAAATAAAAATTATTTTCCCATAATTTAGCTGAATTTATTGACTAGTAAAAAAATTGTCTTGAACTCTGACATTTATTGTGGTGGTGTGGTGCTTCTCTCGGGGTTTTTGCCTGCGCTTCCAGGCTAGCTCTGGCACCGGCATCGCAAAAATGTACAGTCCTGTATTCTGGAATACAGTTCCGATCCTGTGGGTCCTTGCCTCGGCAGAAGCCTGAACAATGTGAAAAATAAAGGGATGGAATTCCGGTGGGGAACTTCAACTGGGTTTTATTAAATCCACACAACTTCATTCCACCCAGGAGTCAGCCCACTGAAGCCCACTGAACTCCCGGGTTTTCACCTTAAATATTGGGGTGGGGAAGTGGGGAGGATACAGCTTGGAACCAATCCAGAATGGGAAGGGAGTGACCCCGAACCTGAATGACAACCCATAGAACAAATCAAGGAACAAAGGGGGAAGGGGAACCGAGACCCTGCCAATCACTCGGTGTCCTCACCAGAATTTTCTAGACAAAGGGTGAGGCCCAGAAGCGACAGACAGGACCCAGATGTCACATAAATGATGATTGAATAATAACAATAACTGGGGCAAACCATAATGGGATAAAACATGGGGTACATGGGAAAAACCATTGTGAAACAGTATAAAACAAACAGATGTTTGATCAACTATAATTGATCACCTGTTTCTGAAAATGCTAAGCATCTCTTATGAGGAAGATGGAACTACTAAATTTTGAGAGAACATTAAAGACCATCTAAGTAGTAGAAAGCAATCTTTCATTAGGTAATTCACATAAAAAGCTAAGATTTGAGAGTTAGGCTAAGCACTATTATGATGGCCTCTGATTATTATGTCTTGTGAATCTTTGCTGACTTCCTTTTATTTATTTAAACTTTTCCTATTTCATGTATCTTCAACCCATGTGTTGACTCACATATCAATGAGTTTTTGTGAGTTTCTTAGCTTAACCAAATGCACCTGCTCTATCAGGTGCTGAGGGTTACAAGCCACTGTGCTCCTCTGCTGTGCAGCAATTACACCAGTGTTCCATGACCTGTAGATGAATCTTCATCCTGGTGCAGCACCACATCTCCTTAGAAGAATGAAAAACACAACACTCATCACTTCATACAAAAGATTAGGGGAAATTTAAAATGGGGGGGGGGGGGNGGGGGGGGGGGGTGTTGGTATTGTTGTTTGTTTGTTTTTTAAATTAACATTTTAAAATATATTCTTTCATTTCAGGGCAGATCACCAGGCACAGGGATTGCTTCAGTCTCCTAGTTTCTGCTACAGCTAGTGTGGGAGCTGGAAGTGTATCCCATCTCTGAGATGAAAGGTGGGATTCAGACAGTTCTATTTTCTATTTTGCTATTTTAAAAGAAGCACAAATATTAAAAGGCTGCTGATGGCAATCTCTTTATTAATGCATTAACTCTTAGAAAGTGAGCTTGTTTTCTGTAGCAAGAACAAGCCACCTTTAGGGAGATATCCGCATGTGTGCACTTTATACTGCCTAATTGATAGCTGTCATGTCAGGGGCAGACTGCTGCCCTGTCCCACCAGTGGGTATTGCATCCCTGATCAGCAGCTTCTGAACAACAGAAAGGTGTCTGTAGGAGATGACCCAGATGGTTTCACTACAAACATACAGTGAGTGATGGGTCATCACATATTTATAATTTGTTTCTTCTACTGTGGTAGGCCTGGGGGTATCACTTCCTGCAGGTTATACCCACTTTACAACAGCTTGTCTACCATCATCCTGAAAAGTTAGGTTTCTCAGCTTGAAACAGTGGGAATGTCTGTCACATCAGGAGCGTGATTAATGAAAGCAGCTAAGGCAGAGCTCTCAGCAGAAGGAACAGAAGACTGTGCTATGTTGTCTATTATGCGTGGTAACAAAGTACTGGTAGTACGCAAGGCTCAGCTCAGTTTTAATGCATGACGTGTGCACAAACTAGAGAAATGTATATGTTACACATGCTAAAAACATTGATGGGAGAATACACACAAAGGTGTCTGAAACATATTTGTCATCCACAGTTGTCCCACAGGTGGTATTCAGCGTGAATTCAGCCAGTCTGCTTTGGAAACAGACGGCTCTTGATGTCAGCTGTGCAGGGTCAATTGGGCAGGGAGACACAAAGCTTTCATTAGACAGGATCACCACAGCAGCAGCACAGTCTCATTGCCTTTCATAACATTTGAAAAAGAGAAAGTCCTTCCAAAAAGAGTTTTGAGAAGGAAACCAAGTCATTTGACTGTTAGAGCTAGCAAAGTAGAAACACCTTCCTTTGGCACATAGAACTCATTTAATACTTTAGGTCATATGTCTAAAATGAGGTTTGGTTACACAAGAATCCTCTCACATTTTAAGGCTGTTTTCATTTTTAATTCCTTTTATCTATTTTGGGCACCCATGGGAAACTTTACCTGCTGTACCATCCTACTGGCAATGCAAAAGAGTGTGTTGTTCCCTTTGTTAAAGAATGGAAATAACGTGCTTATCATCTAAGCAGCTTTGATAGAGGCGTCATGGGAGTTGGCCTTTTCAACACCAAGTCTGTTTTTGTTTGGTACACCACTCACTCTGGGCAGAATTTGACAAATGACCCATTAGAACTGATCATCATAGCACAAGAACCATGCTTCCTATCCCCTGAACATAATGATGTTAAAGATCCCTATCCCAGGAATACTATAAGGGCACAATCTGCATCAAGTCAATTACCCTATGCATTGCAGATCACCAAATTTTTCACTTCTATATGCAGAAGACTTTTTGTTCCTAATTAATTACAAGAAATGTAAGGAGCTTCAGGTAAAAATAAAAGGCAGAAAATATTCAGCCACAATACAAAAGAATGCATATATAGAAAATATCCCTTCCTGATCATTAAATAGGAAGCTATACAAAAGTGGATATATAATGCCAAATTATAAACCAACATGTCATCATTGGTGTATCAACAAATATCACTAACTGTATCTTTAATGAGAGCTTTCAATATTTTCTATCAAAAGAATATTATAGACTTTTTTATCCATGCAGTCATGTACCAATACACTACAGTTTCCTGAGTTATGACAAGTCACTTGTCACTCCATGGGGCAAAAAGAGTTGAAATTAAAATATTCAGATGAATTAAAACAAACAAACAAACAAACCAAAACAAAAACCCCAAAAAACCAAGACCCATTCTGAAGATGGAAGCCTGTTTAGTCTTAAAAATGATTCTTCATAATTTTTCAGTATTGAACAGCAAAAAGGGAAACCTCTAAAAGCAATTTTGCATGAAGAACACAAAAACAATCACAAATTGCTTCTTGGGAAGATTCATGTGAGAATGATACCGCATCAGACATTGGTCACCCTGGCGACAGAACCTCTCTTGAACACTCTACATACACTCGTGTACCTGTAGAAATTCAAAGCTTGAGAATCCAGTTTCATACCAAAGTAGGTGCTGAGGTAGCCAAACCACAAGTGAAACATTGGTGGTTCTACAGTGAGCACATCTCATGTAGTAAATATGTAGATGTACTATTCAGGTAATAAGATAAAGCACTGCTGACTCAGGACCTCTTGAGAGGTCCGGGGAGATTTCATCTAACACCCATTTTCACTGAAAAGTGTCTCCACTTACAGATGAATCCTCTAAATATGACACAGAGTCTATAGAAAAAGCAGTGTTTTGTGCAGTTCCCTTGACTCTCTCTCCTAATGAACAAAGTGTACACACTCTTAAAAACTGTAAACTGAAATATTTCAAGATTTTAAAAATATTTTCTGAATTTTAATTGTTTTTTTAAAATGTATTTTAAATTAATAGCTAGTGCTCTCTTGAGTTTTGAAGAAGTTCAACACTAGAGACTCATGGGTGTTTTCCAAAAGGGAAACTCCATAAAGGACTATCCAGTTGCAAAATAGCTTCTACATCACACTCTTATCAATGTGACTGTGACTTCTAACAGTGTAAGATGCTCAAATATCCCTAGCTTTTATTCCTCAGGGGGAAAAGCAAGAGACAGGATTTTTTTGGAAGGTGACGGTTTTTTTCAGTGCTGTTGAGAGCAATGAGATGCAGCAGTCACCTTAGAAGGAAACTTGGACATTTCTTGGAACAGAAATTGCATGCAATTCCTCTAAAGATAGATAAATTAAGTTACAAATATCTACCAGCCCAATATGACTGTATAAGTAAAACTATTTATTTTCAATAATTCCCCACTTCATTCAGCTCAACTGAGCACTGTGTTTTTTCCCTCCCAAGTAGTCTAAGACTTAGAAACACTGCCAAGTACATTACATGTAACCTGTGCAATGTATATATAAAAAGAAATGTTTGGCTGCTTCACTCCCACATTATACCATATTGTCACCTGGCTCATGGAGTGGTTTGAATACCTTCAAGTTCCAGAACAATTATTTCACTTGCCCACCTCCCTCACATATCCAGGCCAGCACTGGAACACCTGCACATCTGCAGACTTTAAAGACCTTTAGTTCTCCCCAGTCTTTGGGAGGGTGACTTCAAAATGTGTTTTCTTCTTTCTTTCCCAAGACTGCTGTCAGATTGTTAAATATGAACAGATGAGCCAGAGGAAAAGCGTAGATATAGCAATGTATATGTTAAGGGTACTGAAAAGGAGCATACAGTGTCTTTGTGAGAGATATTGTGGCTGTGGAAGAAAAATGAGAGACTGACAGTAAAGAGGTAGAGAGATATTTGAGAATGCGCTTCAGCTACTTTAATGTTATTTTGGTAAAACAGAATAGCTGTGAATGCAGTTTAGCTGATGACTATAATCTACCCAACTTGCACTGCTGGGTTTTATAAAAGAGAACACTGTTGATGTTAGATCTGCCATAAGGTTGACAAACAAGTTAATATTTTAGAATTAGGCTTTAGTGAATTAGGTTTCTGTTGCTGTCAAATAAGCTGCGGTGTGACCCCACCAAGTCTTGTGCTTTGACGATAGAAAGCCAGGAACCGATGAACACTTAAGCACCAATTAAACTCAGGTATTTCTGTTAGCAAGTTAATCAAGTCCACTATAAACTCACTTTCATTTTACTGGCACCTCCATATTTCCTCTTCTAGGGAGAGACCTAAATTTATCTCAAAATGCTTTTCTCAAGAATGGCAGAATAAATTTCAGGGGAAAAAAAGAATCTGCATTCCAATAGCATTTAAAAGCCTCCACTGAGACTAGAGTATTAATGTAAGCATTATGCCACTGTAACAAAAACAGTAAAACAAAAGGCAGCCAGTAGAATACATTTTTTCTAAAATTTAAACAAACAAGAAAAACTGAAGAAAGATGATAAACCCATCCTTCAAAGGAAATTTTACCTAGATTACACAGTAGTTTGTGACATTAAGGAACAAAGATGTGGAACAGAGATCAAAATCTAATTCCCAGTGTAATTCATTACCCAAAACCAAAGGTTGTTCTCCTTTAAAACCAAAATTAGTACCCAAGTCTGTATCTTTAGTATATAAATTAAATAAGTAATTAAAAAAAAA
>VZDJ01007755.1:46670588-46681527 GCA_008694505.1 Cyanoderma ruficeps
AAAAAAAAAACAAAAAAACTTTTTCATTGTGTATGTCTTTTAACAGCCTACTTCCATAATGATCAGCTTTCATTAATTTTGACACTTGCAAATATAAGGGCATGAAATGCAAAGCTTTGGAAGAAAATATATAGAAAAATATTACATTACCAATTGTTTCTTTGAAGATGCTCTTGGAATCAGAACAGCTGTTTTAATTAAGAATAACTATGAAATTATTTAAACTGTAATTTTCATACATGTTTCTAGTCATAGAAAATAATATATATTTATCCATCTATATATCCACATACATATGAGGTTATTCATTTTTACAAAAAGGCCTTAGAAGAAAAAAAAATACATTTCTTACAAGTAATAGTTTGGGGTTTTTTGTTCAGTGATGGATACCCTGCAGAAATTCCTCTTTCAGTAAATCTGTGATTGCTTTGTCACATACCCACTTCCACAGCCAAAAAATATTTAGCTATCTTTTTCTTAAAAAAACAAACACCACTAATGATGCCCATTTGTGCCTGCATATGTTAAAAGCAATATCTATTTAATTCAGTCATTCTTTTCCATTTATTGGGAAGAAGATCTGTCAACAACTTTTACAGAGCATTCTAAATGGAGTTTTAAATGATTTGTTGTTTGATTTAGTTCAAAAAGATGATACTGATATTGGGCATGTTAGACATTTTGGCAACTCCTGTTGCAAAGGGGTTTTGCTTTAACATTAATATCTTCCAGTAGGCTTGAATTTATTTCTTTGTGGAGTGGGCGTTCCTGTCATACTTAATGGTCTTTATGATTGCTCCATACGGGATTTCTCTAGAGAATTACTGTGTGACCTTTATATTTAATTTAAAGTGCTACAATAAAACACAAAATGACATGAAAAGTAACTAAAATTTTCCTCAGTGACATAAAACCAACAAAATTTTCATTTACTGATGGAAGATAACAAATCAATGGGAGATTAAAACTTCAAATGGAGGTGTTACACACAGATGCAACCCAAAATGCTTGTTGATATATGGACTTCACTTGCTCTTTTCCTTTGGTTGTGACAAAATCTGCTGGTTGTGCGGGAGGTTTGGTCACAAAACTATGCAGAGAAAGGCTAAAAACTTTCAACACCCATAGGGGGTTTTGTTAACTCCCACAGTACGGAAAGTGGTTCAACTTCTAGGAAAAACAGTGCATTATTGGGAAATGCAGGGCTGCACAAGAGATCTCTAAAATTCCTATGTCTGCAAACAATTAAAGTTTATTTTACTCTTACAATAACTATAACCTCTGATACTGGAAAATAGTCCATCTAAGCACTCTTAAGACTGGCACTAGAGAAATGATATTTTGTTGGACAAGTTTTCCATTTGGATAGCTTTGAAAACAATTTCTTCACAATAAGATTTCCTATGAATTACTATGAATTACAACCTATGAATTACTGTCTGCTTATTATTCTGTTTGCCAGGATTTGAAAAGTTCTTTTGCCTATGTTCTCTCTTCTCATCCTCTATTAAACCACTGTGTTAATCCCATCCGTTTCAGCTGCTTAAAGATTCTTAAACATGGGATTTTCTGATCACCTCTGCTACTAAGAATTTCATTCTCTGGATGACAAACTCTCCTTTGCATGATAATTGCACATTTGTTGCCTGTTTGGAGCAAGATACTTGTATTTTTCCAGGCTGATTGCGTGTGGATGCAAATTTATTTTCTGGGGGATGGGGAAAGAGGGCATACTATACTTAAAAATCATCATTTTGGTTTACTCATGTAGGAATAATGGTGTATTAGACATTCTTGATCTTGTCTTATGAAATAGAAAAAGTTAATTGTGCTAATGTACCATCCCAGCTACCTACAAATTTTGATGGAATATGTCATTGCATTTCCTTCACAGTTTAATTGCCACAGCTAATGGTGGCTGCTCCATCATTTCCGTAGCTCCTCAGCTGCTACATTTCTCCTCCCACAACTCCAGTGGAAGTGCCTATGAGAGGTGACATCTGGAAGACATCTCAGTAATTAGGAGTGATTCACCCTTTTCTTCCTTTTTCACCTCCAGAACTCCTTTCTGTGGCTCTCAATTCACCGCAGCAGGATGTTATCCTCTTCCTGTATCTGGATTTCATCATACAGCTTCTTGGAGATGATGAATTCAGCACAAGAGGTTTTTCATTCTCCTTCACAGATTCTTGGTATAATTTAGGACTGAACACTTGAAATTTGATGGGTGCTTAGTCCTCCAATATTTTTGCTTTGTTTCAAGACAATTTGCTTTTATGTTCAACTAGAGAATGAAGCATAGGAAAATTGCAATACATTCTCCATGATTCTGGAGTTCTGCAGAAAGCCTGGATTAGCCCCACCACTTAGAATTTTACTTTCCCCATTATAGTCTATTAGAATCAGATTAACTGGTTTTCTACTTTGTCCAAAAGCACATGGAGTGAAAATTGGCTTTTTACCTGCTTCCTAGTTATTATGAGACATCTAGGTTCAGGAGAGTATTATAAAAACTACTAATAAGGTCCTGCATGGTTTCACATCACAGATATCAGACCTTTTCATGGGATACAAATCTATCATACTGAACCATTAAATTCCTAACTCTGGCTTTTAAATGTCAAGCTGGAGATAGAAAGTTTTTGCCTTAATGACCTAATAGTAACTTCTCATAATAGTTTTTATATGTGTATAAATAGATCAATGAATATCAAGGATAATTGGAGATAAGTTAATGCAAATCATGTAATTACTGACATGTAGTTTGACTGCATGATACTCAGACTCAACTAATGTGAAGTATTTCTGAACTTTGGTAGAACCAGTAAGCTTACTCAACAGCATTAATTGAGCTCTTAAACTGCAGCATAGCAACTATGTCCTTCCACTCAATCAAGAGAGAAGACTCATTAAATGCAAGCTGACTTTCCACTCTGCTGTGGTAGACACTCCACTATGGCATGGTGAGTACCCAGAACATCCAATTATTATTCCTCATACCTTAATTTTCCCAACACATAAAACAAAAAAGCTACTGACCTCTTGGTATAACACTGTGATATCTCCTGGCTAGAAAGAACTAACAAGATTGGGTAAAAATCATATGAGATCATACAGTTTAAAAATTCTCATTCACATTGCTTTCACTAGATGGCTGACTCACCTGCAGACTTGCATGCTTTCCTCAATAATAATGCTATAAGAATGCACTGTATTTCAGACCTCATTTATTTCTAGCAGTGTAAAAATATTTTACTATTTACACTTTTCTATAGCTTCTCATTACTTATTGAATTCTGTCATTGAATGTTGCAATTTGTGAAAACCTATAACTAGCTTAAGTGCATAAACTAGCATTTCCCATGTGTTATAATGGAATATGAAGCAGTTAAATAGAGTAATTTGGTATTTGTGTTCAATCAGCTATTCCTAGTTTTCACAGTATCAAAAGTACATCTAGAAATGCTGATATATTTTCCTAGCAAAATGCAATCATTTAATAACATTTATTGACTTACAGAACTTTTAACTACTAAGTATTTCACATGCATCTAATTTGAGAAAAAGTCATCTACTCTTACACATACTGGGAATTATCACATTTTTGGCAGTGAAGCTTTGGAAAGGAAATATTGTCAGTTTAAAAGTTTTGTTTGAGAAGAGTTTGGAAGCAGTTATTAAGCAGGGATAGGAGAAGAGTTATTCCCAAAAATCAGAGAAGGGGAAAATACCTGTGGTTACCATCTGCAACAAAAGTAACATCCCTCGGGCTTTATTTAAAGTAGAGTCCTTGAAGAAGGCAGATGTCAGTCTAAACAGAGTGAAATATCTTTAAAAATACCTTGGCTCAACTACCTTAGTCATTTGAGTTAATGTCCTGTGTAGTAAATCAAGAAATAAGTGTTTTATGTGTCCATTTTTTTTCCTATGTTACTATAATCTTTCTTACATCTCACTGACAGCTAACATCTATTGGTTTCTTTCCACCTCCTCATACACAGTAGCTCAATGCTTACAAAGGTTTAATAACTAAGCCTGTGCCTCTTCAGAAATAAGAATCTAAGATGATAATAAATAATTTCTTAATACCTTCATTGCTTACCTACAGTATTCATCCTCTGGGCTGGAAGTAATTTTCCTTTAATTAAATTTCCTTAAATTAAATTAATATTTCCCTTTAAATGTTGTTAGGATAAATTAAAAAAAATAATAAAAATATTGCTGCCTCTTAGTTCATGTGCTGTTTTAACAAGGAACCTTCTTTCCCAAAAGAAGGTTGAAAATTCCCAGTATTTTCTCTTTTGGAGAGGATGCTTTGGGATTCATTAAGTATCAGTGAGATAGAGAACATCCCAGGCAAAGTGAGAAGAGAATAGGACAATAGCATCTGCCTTCCTCAGAAAAATCTGGTTGATAAAAAAAAAATCGAAAAAAGGTGAATTACCCCCTAGGATATGCAGTCTTGTGCAGAAAGAGAGATGATTTATATCAGATTAGATTTCTGCCCTTTGCAGTTAGAGTGTTCTCACTCTTATTTAGAAAATACAGACACAGACTAAAGAAAACTTGAATGATGAACGTTTCAGATAGAATCTTTGAGTTCCAGTTTCCTTTGTAACTCATCTAGAAACCTCTGAATCTCATAAGCCATTGTCATAGTTTAACCCCAGCAAGCCCCACACAACCTCTCATTCTCCCTTTGTGGAATGGGGGAGGAAACAGGAAAAGTCTCATGGGTTGACATAAAGACAGTTTAATAGGCAAAGTAAAACCTTCACACACAAGCCAAGCAAAACAAGGAAATCATTCACCAATTCCCGTGGTGTTCAGCAGGCAGGTGTTCAGCCGTCTTTGGGAAAGCAGGGCTCCATCCCCTGTCATGATGACTTGGGAAGACAAACACCATCACTCTAAATGTGTCCCCTCCCTTCCTTCTTCCCCTGATACTTATGCTAAGCATGACACCATATGGTATGGGATATCCCCTTGCTCATCTGGGTCACCTGTTCCAGCCTTCCCCTGTCCCCTCTTCGTGGGCACCCCCAGCCTCCTCGCTGGTGGGTGGGGTGGAATGAGAGGCAGAAAAGCTCTTGGCAAACCCTGCTCAGCTATATTGGAAGCATCCCTCTATTATCAATCCTGTCTTCAACACAAATCAAAGATACAGCCCCATATCAGCCACTGTGAAGAAGTTGAATTCTACCCTAGACAAAACCAGCACACCTCTGTACAACAAACAGTGAAAAACATGAAACAGATTTCTAAAAGTTATGGGCTTTACTGGGATGGAGGTAAGACTTGAATCAGGTATTCAAACCTCAAACCCTCAGCTAACACAGCTAGACAAACCAATAACATAGGACTTCTTAAGACTAATTGTACTAAATGCTGGAGCAGTGGCATGAAACTGGTCTTTTTTGTTTTTAGGATTGGTATCAGCATGACAAGAATGCTCAGTTTCACTATATTCATTTGAAAACTCAACAGCTGTTCAATTTTTGTCTCTATGAAGACAGTATTAGAGCAGCATAAAGGTATTAAGACAGACATCTGTTCAACTGCATGTATATCTATCTTGAAGATTTGTTAATTTCTGTTTCTTAATAAATCTTCATTTAAGGATGCCAAACAAGTTTAAAGATGTAAATTGCACATAATAAAAAGTCTTTAACATATACAAGTACTACACATACTTTACAAAGAGAAAAACCAAAGCAAGAATAAGTGGTTTGCCCAATCTCAAATCATTTAAATAAATTGTATCAACTTTTTTGACCTCCTGGACAAAGTGTCAGACAGGCTACTCTTAATCCAATGAAAGCATGGTTGACTTCCATGTATAATAATTTGAATATAAATGTATGTAGACATTTTAAAGTAGGACAGTGATATTATATCTTAGAATATTTAAAATGTTTAAGAAAAGTGCTGCAATTTTTCTGACCAGTCCCCATTTGGTAACCAGTGAAACTTAATATTTTTACTTAAGCTCCTATCAACCAGGTATAGTTGTGATTTATTAGTTAACCATAAATATTTAGCTATGCTACTAATTCAAGATTCATTAATACTAGGGAGAAATCTGCACAAGTTTATTCTACTCCTTCACTGATCTTAAAGCTGTACTTAGACCATGAAGAGCAGACAGGAAACATGCTGTGCTATAAAGACATTTTACATCTTTTATTTAGCATGGCTAATACTACTGTGGAAATCTTGAGCAGCTGTATCAGCTGATCAAATTAAAGCAGAAATGCTTTGGAAGGGAACATCCAAGAGTGAGGAAACCAGCTGAATTATGAACCAGATCTGGTTATCTCAAGCAGCCTCTTCTGCCATTTTTTGCCTCTCAGCGTCAAGGGACAACAAGTGCAACTGTTGATCATTTGCTCTCCAAATCAGACACCCTGTTCTGCGAGTGAGATGCAGACCACAGATGGAAAACATGAACATGCAGTTACAAATTCTACAGCAGCATAGACATAAAACAACCATTAGCTGCATTTTACTGGCTGCTTTTCATGCAAGGGAAAAAAATAGTAAACTAGAGAGTCACATGGTTTATGAGGCAATTTCTAGAACACAGCCATAAAAAAAAAAGAAAATATGCCTATGGGTTTGATAGGAAAAAAAAAATCACTTAAACTGATCTAGGAGTGGAAGTAATACATTTAAAGAAATGCAGCAGATGGAGAGCGGAATAACATCTCGAGTTAATTTATTTTTGAAGCACACAATGAGTTTTAGAATATAATTGAATTAAAGAGTCAGAGAATGAAATAACCTTTTTCTTGTTCTGCATATTTTTCTCACAAAAAACAAGCGCAGCAAGTTGCCTGCAATTTTTCGAAAAAACATCCCAATTTTTTTTTTTTTTTAACTTAATGAATCCAATATAAACCTGCTGGTTGATGAATGTGTCTAAGTCTAGCAACAAAATGGCCAGTCACCAGGTGCCTAGACTTCATCCTTATTTTGGCATCACTAGGATACAATGCTTGTCATGCAGGTGTAAGGTGGTTTTGTGGATCTGCCAGAAACAGTTGTGAGTAAATGTTTCCTTTGATCTATAAAATAACTGCTTTAAGCGCTTTTCTCTTCAAAACATACATTAAGAAATGCCTGTAGTGCAGTGGCTTATAAGAATTACAGTTGTCTGTACCTAGACTGGTTTCAGTATTAATTCTACATCATCAAAATTAGTATCCATGCGTAAGCAAAAAAATATTTCTTCATCTCTGGGCATTCATACAAAAAACCCCCAAACAAACAAACAAATAAAAACAAACAAACAAACAAACACCTCATCAAACAGTTTTATTAATCCAGTGGAAAATTTCTATTGCTTCATAGAAAATGTCAAGAGTACTATATAAATAAATGAATTCCTTTACCTCGTCAGAGGTATTTTCTTTCTTATAGTGCAGGTATGTATGTTACCTACCAGATCATGGTGCATGCATTCTCTCCACTGCCTCCAAACATATGCAACTGAAGAAAAACTTCTAGAAAATGCCTGAAAGTTAAAGGACAGCAGATTTTGAAATGTAATATACTGCATTTCCTTCAATCAATGTTAACTTTTTCTGCTTTTCAAGTTGATCTTTCAGAAAAAGGGATAATCTTAGGGGGGTTTTATAAGTGTTCCTACCAGTTGTATTTGTATCATTTATATTATTATTGAATTATGCAGTGATAACTAAGAGGTACTCTGTGTAGTCTTTAGAGATAGTCTCTAGAGATCTTCTTGCATGTTCACAGAATTCAAGACATTGTAACCACAGAACAGTTTTTCTCCTATTTCTGAGCCTTTTTATTTTACAAAACATCTTACTTTAAGTAGGGCAATAATGAAAAAGAAAGAAGAAACCAGTTACAAATTCCAATATTAAATAGGGTTAAGACCCAAATAATATTAATTTCTATTGCCTTAAGCACTCCGAAAACCCTAAATCATACTTAGCCTCCATGAAGAAAAAAAATACAATTTTAAAGGTTTAGAAAAGCTTACAGAAAATAATTATAGCATACAGGATACATAATTGATGTAAGAATAAACAACCTTGCATTAGGGCCATGTTAGATTGTGATTTGGTTTGGATAGTAGTATGCTAAGAGAGAAGAGATGAAAAACTATCAGGCAAATGTGGACTGATGGTGAGGTGAGAGAATATAAAAAAAGGTTTTGTGAAATAGCCTTATACTTTTTCTCCTAGTTTGTCAACTTCATACTCAGGCGAGTTATGAAAGGATGCACACAGTAGAATAAAGAAAAGTCAAAATGGATTGTCTTTAAATACCCAAAGCATACTTTGGGAAAGGGAAAGTGAAAATATCACTTCAACGCTCCATGAATTATGGAAATGCTGGTAGCAGAGATCATTCTGCCTCTATCAGAAAAATCTCCAAAGACAAAATACATTTTTCTCACATTTGCTTTTATTTCAAGTTGGAATTTTAAAGAGTAAGACACATCCTTCAGGAATTTTGAGCTAGCTTATTTAACACAATGCTTTACTGAGGCTAGAACATTGCAAGTCCCAAGACTGATGCCATGTCTGATAAGGTTTGTTACAGCATGGTCTAGAACATAAGTCTTTCAAAACAACTACACAGTTAGAATTTGGACACTGCACAGCCAACACTTGGTGCAGTGTCTGTGTAACAGCTGCATTGACCCTGTGAGAGGTAGAAGATCAGGTTTTACAATGTTTTACTGAGACAACTCATTTTTATTTTACTCCAGTTC
The DNA here is from genome assembly GCA_008694505.1 of Cyanoderma ruficeps. Classification (NCBI taxonomy): domain Eukaryota; kingdom Metazoa; phylum Chordata; class Aves; order Passeriformes; family Timaliidae; genus Cyanoderma; species Cyanoderma ruficeps. Next base: position 46,679,338 of record VZDJ01007755.1, read on the forward strand.
TCCCCTTTATTTTTGATGAAATTTTACTGTGGGAAAAAATTAGAATTGTGATATGCAAAGGCATGTCTGGAAGGACAATTAAATTTTATTGACCTTAAACTGGAATTTTAAAATCCATTAACAGATGAATTGATCCATTTCTACAGTGGGGATAAAATAAAAACTCTATCCCAAAAGGTCCTCGTAAAACTGTTAATACCATCTATCTTCCCCCATCCCCCCTCCCAGATTTTTACTGTACTCCCACTCAACTCTAATCTACCTTACTGAAAGAAAAATCTCCCAACCCCCACCCCATTCCCACCATCCAGTTGTATTTTTTTTTTAATATTCTGACAGGGTCTATTTCTGTTCCCTTGATCTGATCTACAATTCCCTCTCTGCACCACTTCCCTTCCTTCAGTTCCATGACAGAGTACACAGCAAAATTTATAGTACTAAGGCTGAGTCAAGGGATTTGAACAGAGATTATGTCCTAGTAACACTTCACACATTTCTGGCTACTAGGTAAGATTGAATTTTATTGTTTCTTGAGAACAACAGGTGCAGTATAGCTACATATCCTTCTCAGTGACAGAAATGGTAATGACCTGTAAACCTACATACAGAACAGATAATATTTGTCATGTGTTCATGTGAAACTTTCTCAATATATATGCATGCAAAATATAACTTCATCTACTTAAAGGTGATATACAGTCCAGAAAAGTAGACTATAGCAAAGGGATATCATTAAGCATTCCTCCTCAGAAGAGAAAAAATATTTTTACTTCTGTCAGTTTTTTAATGCATTTGCATATTCAGCTATCAATTATAGCAAGTGAATAATATGCTCCAGGCCAAACTGTCCAAGAGAATAAAAATCTGCATACAGCATTGGCATCTTAGAACTGAAGCAAAATTGAATATGGAAAAGGAACGTATCTACCCTCTCTGGAATTATTGTCTGATAACCTCTCTGGAAAGGTCTGGCTAGGAAGCCACTGAGGAGTTCATTGTTTTGTAAGCTGTTACAGCACATTAAGCCATGACTTGGCACCTACATGTGCAGAAGTTTAATGGAGCTAGTTTAGTTCTTTCACACACACATACTGCCCACCTTTCTTCTTTTGTGAGAGATATTTTGTGAGATCGGGTGTGCTGTGGAATCTATTATAACCTATGCAGCAAATCTTCTAATGATAGGTAACTTGTCACTACATGCTTCACTTTCCTTCCCTTGCTACAGACTGGCAGCTTCTGCACACTTTTCATTGTGCAGGTGCTTTCTTTTGGCAGACTTGTTCAGATAATAGAGCAATCCAATCAAAACATCACTGGAAACTCTTGACAGAACATTTGCTGCTTTAGAAACATTTGCACTCGCCATATGGCAAGGGCAGCTTAGGCTATGAAACTCTGATAATTTTGGGTTTTACTCAGGGAGGGCATCTGAGATTTATGATGGCCAGAATTCATTAAGTGTTGACAAAGCCAACCAAATATTTAAAGCAATTTTGTAGGATAGTTCCAGAGCTGAGTAAAGGAGAGGCATTTGGTTTTCACTGGCATTTATATAAGGACCTATCCATTTCAACAACCATTCTGTACCTTACAACCACAAAGCCATATTAAAATGGCACAGCAGCTTTCTATAGCAATAGAGCAAACTATAACAGCTTGCAGTACTAGTCATCTTGTTTGCATTTTTTTATTGAGCATTTTCAGTAATGTACTTACCAAAACATGAAAAAGAACGATAATGTGACAAGCATGATAATGAGATTGCTTCCTTCACATTTTAAAGGCACATTTCTTAAATATGCCAAACTCTAATTTCCTTTAAAAATAGAAAGGGATAACCTGTGTTTACTGGAATTTTTATAATAGAATTCCATTCTGACATGTAAAGTACAGATAATATTTATCTTACATCTTTTAATACCATTATGAGATCTCTCCATAAATAGTTGCAAAATATGCACTAGCATAAATTATCAAAAAAAAAATTAAACACCCTTGCAGAATATTGCTTGTTAGTTAAGTTACATAGCAGATTTCACAGCAGTAGCATTTTTTACATGAAAATGTTTTAATAGCAACAGCAACTTTTATTCCCATTTGTTCTTGAGCCAAGGGAACTTTTGAAAAATACCTTTAGCCCTTTCCTATGGATACCAGGTTATTCACCAGCCAGTGTTATATATATAT
>VZDJ01007755.1:46681566-46884111 GCA_008694505.1 Cyanoderma ruficeps
AAAAACATAACGTACAGGCAAACAACCTTAATTTTCAGTTTACTGTTGGAGGAAGAAAAAAAAAAAATGTAGCATTGGAAGCATGTTCATGGAAGTATTGGAATTAAGCATGGTCATGGAAGTAATGTAACTGTATGTTAGCAAGACAGTGTTTAGTTCTTTTCATGCTTTCTTTGTATGTCTCTTGATTTTTTTAAATGCAAAGCTAATTGATTATATATTAATAATTCTCTTTTACTTTGTGTTTTAAAATTGATATTATTCAGCACACTGGCTCGTAAATTAAATACTTCCTGTTGATGTCTGTTTCTTTAGCACTGGTTCCAATAATTAATGTGATGTCAGAGGACTAATTATCATAATGAGGCAGACCAGAGTTTCTCATCTAAAAAAAAAAAAAAAAAAAGGGTTTTAATTAATTTTAAGATCNTTCATTTATTTTAATAAGCACAAGAGCAAACCCATGATACATATGCTCATGTTTACCAAGCAATCCAAAGACTAAAGCTCATCTGCTTGAGAGACTGCTCCAAAAGATCATGGATGCCAAAGACAATCTTTCTTTTCTTTAGGAAGGAATTCTTCACAGAAAGGGTGGTTAGATGTCGTATCTGCCCAGGGAGGTGGCGGAGTCACCGTCCCTGAAGATGTTCAAGGAATGACTGGACGTGGCGTTTAGTGCCACGGTCTGGTGGACAAGCTGGTGTTTGGTCACAGGTTGGACTTGATGATCTCAGAGGTCCTTTCCAGCCTAATCGATTCTGCAATTCTGTGATTCTCTATTGGCTTGAGTAATAACTGAATGGCTTGGTCTCTGCCTAGTCTGCCCTGTAATATGAAACGTGTATGGCATGACAAATACAGAGAGAGTCCTGTTCCAAAAGCATCTATAAACTGAAGGGAAAAATTGATTGAACATGTGAGGTCTTGGATCATGAAGTGGGAGTAATGACTCTTTTGTTTGATCTCTGAGCCAACACCAGGGCAATTCTATCATGCTTAAAACAAAACAAAAAAAACCCAACTATCAGGCTGATGCACAGCATATCTACAGCCCAGAACATAAGCTAATTTTACTGGCTTTTAAAAGTTATGAATTATATTTTCTCCATTGCCAAAGAAAAAGTCAAGATTACATGGGACTAAGTAAACCCACTTCTTACAACTTGTGCTGGACTCTCTACCCATAAGGATGCTTCACCATCTTAGTATCCTTAAGTGCTAAAGTTGTGCTATGTTATTCCAAGTAGGACAGTGCCTGGTTACATCACTGAGAGACTTTGGGCAATTGTATTGCTAAGAGTATGATCCTGGGGACTGATAGTCCCAAAGTCCCCAACTGGTATGTAGTTTAGTGGTTGGTATTCAGATAACAAGCCTAAACAAGGAATTAGAGAAGGTAGAAATACTATGTTGACACAGACTACAGATTGTATTTTCATGATCAGAGCTCCACGAAGCTGAGGCAAAGGCTTACAAAAAGGTATTAATCAGCTTAAGCTATTTAGCTTTCTTTGAGATAATCCTCTTAGCTCAGATGCCAGGTAGGGTAAAATAGTAACAGGTGGGTTGTTTCTACTCAAACTAATCCTTGGGCCAGAATCTTTATATAGCCTTACTATTCTTCTTCCTCTTAAAAAAGAAAAAGAAGAAAAAAAAAAAAAGCTAAGTCTTATAATCATCATTTTATGAATTACAGAGCGTTTTTACTGCTAGATAAATACATCTGAGGGAAAAAAAACCCCTACAAATGTAAACCCCACATTCTCTTTATACATCTACTGGAGAACATTTCATAGATTTTACCTATTAAAAGTATCATAGAACAGTACTTAGAAGTTCTAGAGTGTTATTTAAAAAAATAGATATTCTGGAATGAAAACAGGGTTCACAAGAGCTTTTTATATTTGCTTATGAAAAAATATTACAGTAATGTATAGAAGCAGAGTTTGATGTATTATTTTTTTATATAATATCATCCGTTGTTTGCTTTCAAATACACATTTTTCCAAATGTTTGGAGACAAGCATTTCTTAAAATATTTCTAGGTTACCTGAACACATCTAAATACTTTAGCACTTGGAGGTCAAGTTATTTATTAGATATATTAGATATTTATTAGATATATAAGATATATTTTGATGTAATAGTGTTGGAATAATACCAGCAATTTTCAAAACACCTATTTTTTTTCAACCAGCTACTTGAAAGAGCAAAGATACACTGCCTAGTTGAATAATATTTCTCCTTCCATGTTTTATAGAGAAATTGTCTTTTTTTGCACTATAAATATGGTTATCCTATTTTATTGTATATTGTGAAGAAATCTTTTGTCCAAAATGAGGTATTAAAGGACTTTGGCTCTACAAAGTCAACTTTCCAAATGCAGAAAATCCCAAATACACCCATTTCCATATGAAATCCTGTTCATATGTTAATGTAACTTTTCCAAATATTTATTCCCATACCTTTTTCCCAGAGGAGCTGAATTATTCACAGCAACCTTCGTATGAACCTTTAAGTATTGCTATTATTATTCAATATATGAGATCTGGGAAATATTTAGATAGTAAGAAAAAAAATAAAATTATTCACTTTCTTTTGACTTCTAATTCTCTCAAAAGCATATCTGAAATGTCATGCTATATAGATAATTTAATAGTCAGCTGACTTAGAATCTATATCAAATAATCTTCCAGTGATCAAACAACACAGAAACAAACAAGATTTAAAATTCTCACGTAACCTCTAAGTTACCAAGGTACCTATTACACTCAGTTTAAGGAGAGAGATGATCTTATTTATTCTTTTGGACTACCCTTGCTGTAAGTGAAGTAGAGGAATTAAGTGCTTTGCTTAAGAGGACCATTAATTCCTTTCAGTGCTTTGAATTATGTACACTAACAGAGTGCACGTTGAAGAAAGTGTGGCCGCACAGCAAAGATTAATGTCTACAGAGCAGATCAAGGTCTTGTGTTTTCCTCAGGGGACGAATCATTTCTTTACAGTCACAGCTCCAGTTATCTGACCAACACACAGAATATGAAATCAGAATGTAATATATATTGGAAAGAAAGGACACAGACACAGTCAGATTTAACCACTTGAAATAAGAGCGTAAAAAATTTAAGCTCCTTCATAACATTACACAGGTGTCTTGCCTGTGTGAGATTTCTTGTCCAAATCATTCAACCATTTCTAAGGCTATTCCATAGCTATTCATTTTAGAAAGGGCGTAGGTATCTTGCTTTAAGTTCCTGAATTTAGATTGCTAAACTTTGAGTGAACATATCCACAGCCTCTGACATCAAAATCAGTTTTTCAGGCTTAAGGATATTAATCTTTATTAGCTTTGTTCACCTTCATTAACTATACTCAAGTGGAAGAAAACATTCCCATGGTTCACCTTCCTCTCTCTCTTTCATCCTTCTCTCGTGAAAGAGGACATTCTTTTATTCAATCCTGCAATCTGCAGAATTTTATCTAAACAGGTAATTCTGTGCATTAGGAGTATTCACAGCCACCTTCATGATCCATTTTTAAATGCAGATGGTTTTACAAAGCTCCAGTTATCATGGCACTCTGGAACCCCAGCACTACTGAAATTAAATGGAAGTTAGGTGTTTAAATTACTTGTAATCTTCATTCCTGAGTATTTACAAGGTAAATATATGGTACTTCAGTTTTAACCTCCATAATTCTGCCTAAACTTTAGGAAGCATTCCAGCACATAGATCAAGCCTTGTTTATGTTGCTTCTTAAGGTGAAGCATTTGCTCTGCTAGGCAACATTTAAAGAAATTGAGGTACCTCATGGGCCAACCTCTGGTTCTGTGTAAATACACAGGCCAGATTTACTCTGATGCATCCAAACCCTGTTGGACATAGCACCACACCTAGATTTGAGTAGTCATAGAAGCAATAGACATTCAGAGACTTCTTTTAAAAACAAGCCTTTATCCCATTCCTGAGAACAGATATCACAGCAAAGCTGTAATACAAGAAGGAAGTATGTCAAAGTCTCATTTAGATCCCCTTCAACCACCTTGAAGAGTCACAACAACCAAGAGATATCCAAAAGCTTCACTTCAACCAAAAATCAAAGTTAGACAAAGAAAAGGTATGCAGATGGTGAAGATAGCTGTAAGAAGGTTATGACAGATTAGAAGATAAACAAGTCATGAGTTTCTCATAAAGCAATCTCTTGATAATATTTTATCAGGTTTGCTATTTTTCACATTTTAGTATTAGAATAAAACCTCAGAATTTTCCAGTTTATGACTGCAAGAACAAAAACATTTAAACCAAAAGTTTTATTAATATGCATATACAGAATAGAACTAGAATGGATTATTTGTGTGGGGTTTTTAAAATGCCATTGTGGTCTTTATAGCTGTGCAAGAAGAATCATAGAGAAGAAAATTTCAAAACTGATATTTTCTTAGAGAAAGAAATGTCAATATTTGAGATGTATATGATTGGGTCACGATGTTTACTTTTAATTACAAGTGAAAATTTGGCATCCAACTGTTTACAGGAGACCCGTAGACCTAAAGGATGGAGTTTATTACAGTGCCAGAGCCGTGTTGTCTCAGCTGCTTTTATATTGATTAACTGTGCTGTCTTGGGATCTCAATCGTCTCTTGAGTTGTGATTGTGCTTTACATGTACTAATGGGTGAGCCATTAGAGGTTAATTAAAACAAAAAGCTGTTAATATACTTACTATGTCAGTAAACACTTAAAAATCTGTAGGTGGCTGATGAGGCAAAGAAAGTGTTATAAAATACTGTCAGGTTATACTCCCCTGATCAAACAGAATGTCAAGTTATATATTGTTTTAATAGTTATCACCATAACAATAAAATGAATGGGAACACTTCAAAGCAAAATTAGATGCAAGTCAATATCTGAATCCTGTTCTAAGATCTTGGTCATACCTTCCATGTGTGAGTTAAAAACTATTCCTTTCCTCTTCCACAATTGTCAATTTGAATAATAAGATAATTGTAACAGGATATACACATGCTCCGCATTTAACACTTACACTAGACTATACTCTTTTTCTGGGAAATACCAAATAAAATCAAATGCAAAATTTTTCATGGAGTTGTAAGTGTTTAAATGATAATGGAAATCAATTTTAGAAGATTTTTGTATTTAGCTTTATTCTATATTTTACCTTTCATCAAAAAAAACCCTGAATTGTTTGCCTGAAATCCTTATATTATGCATGAACAGAAGTTTGAAAAATCGTTGCTCTCAAGAAAATAAAATCACCCAGAAAACCTATTTAGCTTGTTGTGGTTTGAAGTCCCAGCATAAGAAAACCCCTTTTTTTCCTGTTAAACCAAACTTCCAATGAACAAGCAGCCGAGGAGAGCAAGAACTAAAAGATGGTTAGTTTCTACCTTCATGACTACCAAAGGAATATTTTCTAGCCTTTCCTTTACCACCCAGGAGCAAATTCTTTCCCACAGTTTCCCATTATTTATAGCAATTCACAGTTACTAAAAAAAAGAAAAAATCCTGATTCTTATCTTAGCAATCTTTTTTATCATTGAAGTATAGAATTGTTTGATTTGGAAGAGAACTCAAATATCACCTAGTTATAACCCTCAGGACATCTTCCACTAGACCAGGTTGCATGAAATCCCATCCAACCTGGCTTTGAACATCCACAGGGATGCAGCATCCACAACATCCCTGGTGTAATGGTTTCACGTTCACCTGTTTCCGTTTGCCAAATTTAGTGCAGTGGTCTGAGTGTTTACTCTTTTCCCTCTGTGAGATGGGATCAGGAGAAAAGCGAATCAAAGGCCTAAACTTAAAGGTATAAAAATAGATTTATTAACAAACATTTAAAAAAGAGAATTAATGTCAAAATTAAACTTTTAAAAATGCTTCCCCCTCCCCCACCAGCCTCTTTTATTTCTCAAAGACAATGCATAAAGACAAAACTCAAAACTTTAGGTCAGTACCACTTATAAAATACTCTTCCATCAGTCCTTTTAGAGAGACAAGTCTCTCTTGATTTGTTGTGGTAACTTTCCACGAGAAAGAACAACCTACTTGTGGCTTTTAACTTTCACAAAATCAGCCACCTGGGGGGGAAAATCTGCAGTTGTGAACCTCCCATATCATGCAGCCTTTCCCGTGGCTACATATGGGCCATGGATTCATGCATACCGAGGTGTCATTTTAAAAATGAACAATTCAAATGCAAAGGATATTCTTCATCTCATGGAACAGAGATCTCTTTTCAACTTCTTTGCTGGCACAGTGGGCTTCTTATCTCATCTCTCTCTGTTCAAACATCTCATGGGATCACAGAATCACAGCTACTAATTCAATATTCACTCAATCAATTACAGATACCTTTGCTCAAATGCACAAATCATTTCCCCAATTCATATTTACAACCATTTAAAGGGATATTCTACCACATTACAGTCTGTTACCATAGCTCATAGGAGATTTTCACCCAACTACCAAGGTATCTTCTCATCTCTTCCACCTAAGGGTCACTCTTCCTTCACTGACTCCAATATCTTCATATTGTCCTTTTACATGTTGAAAAGACCCCTGTTCTTTCCACAGGATATTACATGTCCTTACAGAGTTACAGGGAACTGTTTCTCCTTTAACTAAAAACCAAGCTGTGTTAACCCATGACCACCCTAATTTTTGAAGAGGCAACCCCTATTTTTGAAGAGGTAACTACGAATCACTGGGAACTCCACCAAACTTCCATGGCTTCTCAAATATGGAGAGCAGCTTGGCTATTTCCCCCACTACCTTTGTCGGGACCCACACATTTGTCTTATCAGGTTTCATGGGTTTGTGCACTGGCTGTTTCTCAGACAGTCTCAGACCTGATCTTCTCCTATAGCAGGTGGTTCTTTATTGCCTCAGTCCCTGCCTTTACCTTCTGCATGTGTGGCTCAGGCAGTGTGGCTGGAACACTTGCCAGTAAAATTGTTGAGAGACAAAAAGAGACAAAAAAGTTCTTGAGCACTTCTACCTTCTCCAAATCCCAGAAAACCAGATTTCTCTTTTCCTTATGAAGTGGGGCCATATTTTCCCTGGACTTCATTTTATCACAAACATAGCCTATAGGAGCTTTACTTCTTGTCATTGACACCTGTGGCCAGGTTTAATTTTGTCAGGGCATTAGCTTTCCTAACCTGATCTCCAGCTGTTCAGACAATCTCTTTATATTCCTCCCAGACTACCTGTCCCTGCTTCCATGCTCTCCAGGCTTGTTTTTTGTGTTTGTCTTATTCCAAGAGATGTTTTTTTCCCCTTTATTAATCTCTTGGTCATTTTGTCTGTCTTCCTCTTTGCTGGGAAGCATAAGTCCTGAACTTGGTGGACGTGATCCTTGAATAACTTCCAGCTTGTTTGGGCTCCTGTGGTAACGCGCCCGACATCCCCAGCAGGTGCTTCTAAATAGGGAAAGAGTTTTATTTTACCTTCAGACATTTCAGAAAATTTACCTAGATTTTTCCATACCCTCCTGGCAGTGATTGGCTCAGTGCCAGCACAAGAGCATGGATTGTGTTCCGAGAGTGTAACTTAAAGCCTGTTGTTAATTTCATTGGCAGCAGACCAGGTTGTCCCTCCTAAAACATTCAGCATTTAGGAAGAAGCACTAAGGAAGTGAAGGGTTTTATGGAGTGTTTTAGCAGAGTGTCAGAGGTTTTCTCAGACACCTGTGCACAGCTTTTGTTTTCTGTAATGTTTGTTATTTTGTTACTTTTCCTTATTAAACCTTTTGCTTTACAGAAACCCGCTCTGAACAGCAGTGTTGCTAATTAATATTAGCCACTTCTCTGCAAAGGCTGAACCCTCAGAGATTGATACATTTACACCTGGTTCATTACACTCTGACCATGTGCTAACCTGTATCAGGCTTCTCTTCCCTCCAAGGCTTTATTCCATGCTATTCTACCAACCAGACTCCTGGAGAAGCCAAAGTTAGCTCTTCTAACGTCCAGGGTATACACAGTTTGGTGTGCACCCTCCTCACAGCATTCAATGTCTTGAACTCCACAATTTGATGGTTATGGCAGCTGTAACCAGATGCACATTCCCCACAGCTCCTCTTGGTGAGAACAGGGTCCAGCAAAGCATCTCTCATCGTCAGCTCCTCTATCACATGGAGAAGGAAGTTATTTTATTTTTAATGCATTCCAGGAACCTCCAACAGATACTGAGGCAAGTCTCTCCTTTTGGCCTGTGGAATGCCTCTCCTTCAAAGAAGCACTCTCGCCCCTGCACGTCCTCTTGTGCAAACTGCCTCACCATGCTCTGCCACACATGCCAGGTCCTGTTTGCCCACTCTGCTCCTGGTAACTCGTGCTCCCCAGGGCTGCTCTTTATGGCCATGGGGGGCTGACACCATTCCTCCTGGCCCCATACATACCTCATCTCTCACTTGAGAGCTGCCACTTCCTTGCAGGTCTCAGCACTGCCTGAGGTTTCCCAAGGTCGGACCACTCCCTTCCCCCATATGCCATGACACTCTGCTCTGCTACAGAATGCACCTGCTGTTCTACTCTGCAATTAATGTTTTATTAATAACAACGTGGTCTGCAATCATAAGCCCCAGCATGATGAATATTAATAGTTGGGAAAGATGATAAAAATTTCAGTGGTAAGCATATGTGATTCATTAATATGAGGGGATAATCATAAAGGTCTGCTAGACTAAAGTTTAGAGTTAAAAGGCCTTTTCTTAAAAAGAAAATGCCTTTGTAATGATCAAAAACATCACTTGGTGCATTGATATTCATATTAATTGACAGCAGCACAACCAGTGTTCCTGTAGACCTACTGCTTTCTCCCTCTTTTCTCCAGGTTGACTCTTTGCTAGGTAGATCTCCCACATCTAAGCTCCCAGCATTATATTGACACTTAGTTGGACTTACAAGATATTTCCCCTCACTGTGTTCCCCAACCCTTTTTTTCCCCTCTTCCCAACAGACTAAACTGGTTTCTCTACTTATAAATTAGATATAAGCATTAGATATAAGCAGGCTTCTAAAATTGCATTGGTTTCAGCTAGATTCAGAATGCAATAAGAATCACCTAAATCTAATCTTAACGTTCTCGGGTGAAGTAACTATGCAAGAAAACAAAACTTTTAAGGTGTCTTTCCCCTCAGACCAAAACCAATCTGACTATCTGCATCACATTCTACCTGCCTCAGATTGAGTAGGTGGTGGCTTTGTTTTTCATGTGGAAGCCTGTGAACCATGTTAAGCTTAATTGCATTTGAAAACATGAACCGTGAAATACTGCTAAAAAACAGTTTTAAAAGCTAGTTGTGAGAAGTTCTGAATTGGATTGCAATTTGAAGCATATAGAATCCTTAGGGTTGGAAAAGGTCTCTAAGATCCTCGAGTTCAACCATCAAGCTAACACTTCCATTTTCACCACTAAATCATATCCCCAGGTGTCACATCCACAATGTTTTTTGAACACTTCCAGGGACAGTGATTCCACCACTTCTGAGCAGCTAGTATGAAGGCTTGACAACAGTCCCAGTGAAGAAAAATTTCCTAATACTTAATATAAACCTCCTCTGGCATAACTTCAAGCCATTTCCTCTAGTCCTGTCATTTGCTTCTCTGCAGAAGAGACTGACCCACATGTCTCTTCTACCTCGTTTAACTGGAGAGAGCAAAAAGGTCTCCCCTAAGCCTCCTCTTTTCCAGGCTACACAATCCCACCTTCCTCAGCCACTCCTCACAGGACTTGTGCTGCAGACCATTTAACTTTGCTGTCCTTCTCTGGACATCCTCCAGCACCTCAATGTCTTTCTTGAAGTGAGGGGCCCAAGACTGAATGCAAGGTGCAGCTTCACCAGTGCTGAGTACAGGGGGACAATCACTGCCCTCATCCTGCTGGCCACACTGTTGCTGATACACACCAGGATACCACTGACCTTCTTGGCCACCTGGGCACAGCTGGCTCATGTTCAGCACCCCCATGTCCTCTTCCAATTGGGAAGCTTTCCAACCACTCTGCCCCCAGCCTGCAGAGCTGCCTGGGGTTGTTGTGGCCCACGGGCAGGACACAGTCCTTCAAAATATGCCAGATTTAATGGTTGGTTTAATAGAATAAGACTAATCTACTCTTCAAAGTAAGCATTGGAACATTTTACATAGAAAAAATACTGCCCCCTTCAAGGTCTAGAAAGATTATAGAATTAAATTTCAAAATTATAACATAATTTTGATTCCTGTTGAATTTTTTTGGGTGGGTTTAGCAATCATCCCAAAATCTCCATCATATATTTCCTACAGAAAGACAATTTATTTGGATACAGAAGCACGAAGATTCCACCTTCTTTTATATTTCATCAATATCAGAGAAATGGAAAACCTATGCAACTAGGTTAATTTTTCTAACTGAAGTCGTAGTCATACTACAATATGCTTTAATGAATGGCTTTTTGAACTGCATAAATATTACAGCTCATAAAAATGTCCCGATTAGAAATGTCTATAAATATCACTTTTATTGTTGCATATTATCCCATCATCTTTTTTTTTCTTTCTAAATCTGATAGCAGTACCAGAAACTTGGAGTTTGAAAAGTTGGCAGCTATATTGTGCTATTGGATTAGCCACATGAGATCAAATTATGAGATACTAGTTTAAAGTGCTGAAGCATTCCCTAAGCAGCTTTCATTTAAGATATTAAATGTCATCATTGTCATACTTCATTGACTCTATAATTCAACAGAGAATTTTCAATAACTTCTTTCACTGCACCAGGTTTCCAATATCATTTGTGTCTTGATGAGGTCTTGTTTACCTCAAAATTAAACTTAAGTAATGATCCTCTTTACTAAACATAGTAATAAAAATAAAAATATTTGTTTATGTCTCAAAAGCTGTAAACTTCAATATTTAAACTTCATTTACTCAGAACTCTTTAATGAGCTAATTAAGAAAGTAATTTATTCAGCCCAGTCATTTTTGATTACTCAAAAATGGAAATTATTAATATTACAGTAGTTAAAAAAGCAAAGATAAGGCTGACACTGGGGAACTTTTTTACTTAAAATGAGATTAAATCATGTTATATCATCATAACTTACTTAGGTGCTTACAGGTAGCTAAGAGTTTGATTATTTAAGTCAGAATTTCTAATGTAGGTAAACAATCAGTATTGATGACAGAAAACTAGCTGTTCCTATCAAAACCTAGTGCAGTCAAAATCTTTGAATCTCGGACTTATAAACATTCTTCTAATATCCAAGCAGTCAAAAACTATACCAATGAATGTGGGTGTATAACTCTTTAGAAGCCCCTATCATAATTTCCAACCACAAATGACTGTGTTGAGGACTACAATAATTATTGATGTGACATATTATAAGTACATATTTGCGAAATAACATGAATTTTAAGAATGAGGTAGAGATTGTACTAATTTATGTCTCTTCCATCAGCCCTTCCTAGGATAATTATAACTGAATAATATGATTTAAAAAATATGAACCTGTCACAGGTATATGTTTCTCCAAGAGACTTTTGGAATATGAGTCTACATGGCTGACAAATGTATGGCTTGCATTAAATAATCCACAAAAAAAAAAGTTTGGGGAGTTCTGGGAAGGAAAAGTGGCTAACTGATAAAATAGTACTAACTTCTCATTATATGCAGTACTATAACATCCTGCAAGTCCTGCTCAAAACTTAATTCCCAGGATGCTAGGTGTCCCAAGTTCCCTCTTCATGACATCTGTGTGAGAAATGAAATCATTAGTGAATCTGGGCCGAAACTAGAAGTTCTCAAGTGCAGATCATCCATGGGTCTCCCACACAATATATTGTTTCTCCCATGTCCCCTTCAAAGGAGTTATAACTATTGGGGGTATTCATGCAACTCACTCTTACAGTAAAGGCATAGCCAGTCAAAAGAGAAATGTACTTTGCTGACTAGCCTCCTATGCTATCCTCATGGAAAGAGGAGGACAATTGAAAACAAAGGACACAAAGATACATGAAGCATATTATTTTTTTCTCTAAATTACAATGGTTAAGTGCTCTGCTTTTGCCACTTTACTATTTATTATTTTTTGAATCCTACTGCTTTTACTGAAAAAATAAGAACCTTTCCCTCTGATTCTTCTTTCTGTTAAGTTCTAGAGGGAAGACCAAAGAGTCTTCCAGGGAGAGAAGCTTCTCTGCTTAGTGACAGAGGTCTGGGGAGTAGGTAGAGGAGTCCAAGAAATATCTACTATCTCTGTCTGTATCTGCAAACTACCTTCCCTGGGACAGGCCTCATGGGAGAGTAGGATTTATGATATGGAGGATTCTCTAACCTCGCTTCTCTGGCTGAACACTGACTTCACCTCAAGGAGAAGAAGGGACTATAAAGATGCCAGTAGGTTGTGTAAGGATGTCATGAGGTTGTGCAAGGGGAAAATTAGAAGAGTCAAAGCCCAAACAGAACTTAAAACAGTTTTCAAACCAATTTTTTTTTCTTGAACCCCACCAATCAATAGAAATGGATGCACAAGTAGAGTGGCAATGGTAAAAGTCCTGGTAGAACAAGAACTTCTGTATCCTCTGAGTGTGAGGGCTGGTAAATTTAGAATAATTGACAGAATTCTTCTATTTCCTTCTGTACTATGTACGAGCATCTTATATGACCACCTTGTTGCACGTTGTCACAGGATGGCAGAATAAAGCCATGATTGTCACAGAACTTCAGAAAAGTGAGTAGATACTGAAAAGGACAAAGTACTCTTAATAATTCAAAGCGGATTAGAAGAGCTTCTATATCTCATGACTAAGGCTTCATTCCCCATGTCCTATCTAATTGCAATTACAAGCTTTTTTGTCTTTAGTTGAGCACTACAGAAGGCAATAATCAGCAAATGAACCCCAAGTTCAATTCAGAGATGAAGTTCTTCTGGTTTTTATGCATTTTGAATATGATTGTATTAGACTTCACTAGGACAAAAGAAAGATGAATGTCAGGAAAAAGAAATATGGTCCACTTAGGAGAGCAAAAAAAAAAAAACATAGGATTGTACTGATTGTACTTTAAGATATAATCCACTCTTCAAATCTTATATTCATATACTTCATGAAAAGTAATTATATTTAGATGGGTGACTAGTAAATTAGCAGCTTTTTAAAATTTTTGTTAATCAATGATCTTATATGAGTGTAATATTCCTCTTGTGACTTTGAGGTTCAAGTACATAGCCCAGTGTTTCACTGCATGCCACAAAGCCTTTAGTGTTACTAGAAGGCAATATTAAGCTTGCCCCTCAAATCCTTTTGAGCCAGACCACACTTTGTAAAGTGGTTGAAGAGAAAAATTCAGGGCACCCTTATGTTAACATTGTCTTGTTTTTNAGCTTAATCCTTAAGAAGGCAGATAAAAGAATTTTTTTAAACATGAACCCAGAACTAATTTTAAATATTAAAGACAAATAAGAGCCTAAGTATAGCATGCTTACAATAACATCGTAAAAATCCTCACTACCTTCCCTATACTCTCTGTATGATCAGAATTAGGATTGTGTCCTTTAGACTTACTTATTTAGGAATCTGTATAAGGCAACAAACCAATTATTAAGACATTTTAGACACCTTCAAGATATTCTTGCAGGGATATTGCAAGGGAGCTCCCTTCTCAGATCTCCTGCATGGTGGTGGCATTAACAGTGGTGTTATTTCTAGAGCTGAGTTTTCTCTTGAATTCCTCTACCAAGGGCTCCTAAGTCCTTCATACTAAACCAGTTTTTCATTCCTCCTGCAACATAATCTGGTCACCGCTTAATTAAAGAAAGAGAGTGCTTTAGTTACAAGAAAGATATTCCAGTTTTCAATTTCCTTCTTTGATTAAAATAGCTAATCCTTACTTTAAGGAGGGGTAAAACCCTGTTCCTTTGGGTAGTTGCTTGTACTGCTTTAGAGAGAATGCATGGAGCACTGGAATGTTTACTCTCCTTTAACTGAACCATTAAAAACTGTACAAGCATCTTAAGAAATTATTACTAGATCATTACCAGTAAAAACTAGACAGTGTGCAATTGAATTTGAGATTACTGATCCTCAGCTTCTGTTTTACATGAAGTATATCAGTACAGCATTTTCTTCTAGTAAACAACATGGACCATTAATTTTGCCACAGGGAGTAAATTTCAAGTAGAGAGTTGAACTAAAAACCAGTAAATTTATTTTCTACGGTACTGTTAAGTATAACAGTGTTTGTACATTGGCTTTATTTCAAGATAACAGTGGCATGCATCAAAAGCTTTATTACTACTACTTAGATGTTTCCATTCTTAAAATTCCTTTTTCAGCCTGGGCAAGTTTTTGAAACCTATTTGAAAATATTGTTTGCTGGGCAGTAATTTCTTCAAGTTTCATCAAAAGGCTAATAAATATAATCCATGATTGAAAACCAGTTCACAATCTTAGTCAAAAAACACCTAGGATTTCTAACAGAAAAGGGTACCTGCCGATGCAAAACCCTACTTAGTCCTAAGATAGCATTTTCTGAAATTGCTAGTAAACTGTAGGTGCTAATTCCTGCTTCTAACCAACAGAACAAGAGGTGGTCTCATTGAAGTATCATAAAAAGACAACTTATATCAGTAATCTTACCTTTGATAGTGTTTAATGTGAAGAATTTTATTTCATAAGACTCAATTATTCTAAGCTACCTTTTATCATACAAAAAAACCCACCCAACATTATAAGATAGCACAAAATATACAGCTATAACGCTGCATATTCAAGGAATTCATTCATGTTTTAAGAAAAATGAATCACTGAGATGAAAATTTCATATTCTACATTACATCTAATTCTATGGTACCTAGGACTTCATCCCAAAATGAGCTTCCGTTGAAAAGTCATTTGTTGAAAAAGGATGTGATAAAGCCTCTTGATCACAAATATGTCAATAAGAAATAATGAAAAGCCTAAAAACAAAGTTATACTTTCCTATTTTTCACACCATGTTGCCAGTCAGATACAAAATAAATAGCTTTGTAACTGTAGAGCAAGGTGGCAGCTTTTGTCTAAGAAGGGTTGCTGTCACCACTGGTTTTATTTGCAGAGATCAGAGCTTCTTATCAACTGCTAAATAAAGGATCTCAGACACATAGCTCAGGTTTCTGCATAGGCATACTTGGCATTTCTTACCTAGCCAGAGGGCAGTGCTAACAAGCCATAATTTCTCAACCTGCAACTGTTACTTCTTTGTATTTTTAACATTTGCAAGGAAACACCTGTTTAACAAAGTGTGCAATTATTATGATTTTCTTTTCCAAAATTGTTTAACTATCCAGACATTAAAAGGTGAGTTCTTCACCATCCATGAAATCACTCACGAATAATAAGGAATTTGTATTTGTCAGTTTAGAAAAAATGATATAATTTGCATTTGAATTTTTGTGTGCAGATTAATGATTTGTAAGTAAAAGGACAGAAACTTCTAATTCTCTGAAGATCTTGGTTTAAATGCCTACCCTGCCAGTCAGACTGCTATGTATGAATATGTATACTTGACTCTTGTGTTTCAATCATCCATTTCACAATGAACATGATTTTTCTTTCCTTCTAAACTTTTCCTTCTTAATTACAAGTCTTTCCACATTGCAACTATTCTGACCACACACTTCTGAAACTCCACAATGGATTTTTACTTATGCAGGCATATATACAGTGAAACTTAAAGCCTAGTGGAAGGGGGGGCGGAAGGAAAGGAGGAGAGCAGAGGGGAGGAAAACACAAAATAAAACCCACCAAAACAAAACAAAGAAAACCTTTTCCCACATGTAAAATATTCTGATAACCTGAACCACAGTCAAGAGAATGAGGTGCAACAGTAGCCAATTAGATTGCAGGGACATGATTTGAGTGTTACATACAGAACAATAAGGCAGGTATACATACTTTGGATATATAAAATAGTAACAGCAAATAAAAAAATGGAAAGTTTTAGTGAACCAAGGGTTTTGCTTCATACATGTCTCTGTATAAAACATCCAGGTGTCAGACACTATTGCATTCAAGCACTTGCATAATTCAAGAAGGGGATTCAGGGAGGAAGTGGGAAGACTGAATCTTTCAGAGAAGTCGGAATATAAATAGGATTATTGTTCCTTTGCTGTTCCAGGTAAATAAATTTTGTAATATTAATTCCCTCTGCTTTGGCTGAGCAATTAGTCCACAAAGCATAGGAATACCACCAGTAAAACAACTAAAATTATCTGCAATATTGTACACTTACATTTCACAAATCTCATATCTAAAGTGAAACTTTTGACAGTTTTTGAGGGGGAACCTCTCTCTCTAACTTCCTGAAAGGAGGCTGTGGCCTGGTGGGTGCTGGCCTCTTCTCCCAAGTTGCAAGAAACAGGACAAGAGGAAACAACCTCAATTTGTGTCTGGGGAGGTTTAGATTAGATATTAAAAAAAAAAAATAAAAAATCTTTACAGAAAGTGTTGTCCACAATGGGAACAGGCTGCCCCCAGGAGTGGTTGAGTCACCATTCCTAGAGGCAGTCTAAAGGCACACAGATGTGACACTTAGGGACACAGTTTAATAGTGGACTTAGTTCTGGGTTAGCAGTTGAAGTTGATGTTCTTAGAGATGTTGTCAAAAATACCCAAACAACCCAATTAAACAATTCCATAATAGAATAACTTTCTGAAAACTATGACTTCTCAATGCTTTGCAGCAGTGTGCAAGACTGACAACAGAAAGATTCACACTAGTTCTCTAGAATATCCTTCAGAGCTGCAGATGTTAGAGCTGACAAAGACCACAAGATACAGAAGTATTTTTCCTATCAAAGTTCATTGTCTACAATACAAGTTACTAGTAAGGCCATTCAGGAAACAGACTACCAATTCCTCCTTCCTAAATGGAAAGTATCTTTTGACTGCTTTGGTTATTCAGTTTGCAGACCAGGAAGGGAAAGCCCAAGAATGTTTAAAAAATTGTTTTACGCAGAAATATGGATCCGTTTCACTAACACTATTGAGTCTGTATTTAAGTCCATATACTCTTCCTATGCTGGCATTCTTGAAAGGACTATTTCTTACAGTACAAAGTTATGAATGGATTTTACTTTTTGGAAAGTCATCATGGAAAGACAAGAAATACTGTTTCTAAAGCAAAGACAGTACTCTTGTCTTTGAAGCATAGTGTGTGCAAGTAAGTTGTAATTTCAACACAGAAAAGCATCTCTTAGAGGCCACCTAAAAAGCATCCAGATCTCTGTTATTAATCACAGTACAAATAACCTAACCATTAAAGCTCACAATTATGTCTTAATATTTATGACAATTACATGTTTTGTGACTTTTATTTATGACATGTTTTGTTTAAATGTAAAGAAGTTGCTCATCTCTTGGGAGAAAAGAATCTGAAGTCAGAAGCAATAAGATGCTTAGGTTATCTTTTTCAAAGAATTATGTATTTGCCAAGGTGTTTTATCATATTTTATTAAAAAAAAATCAGCAGATTTATCTTTACTGGAATATCTTTGCAGTCTGAAAGAAAATCAAGCACTCTTCCTTCAGAGCAATGAAGAAGTGATGAGGAGTCAATGAAAGGAGTGAGATTAATTCTGTTACAACCAGATGATAATTAGTTTTTGTTTACTTAATATGATACTTAAGCTGGAGAATAAGTTAATTAGAATGGTTTACAAATAGCGGCACATCCCACACACTGCCTGGAATATAAATGTTACTGTTGCAAATAAGAATGTATGACTGGCAAGACAAAATAAAGAATTGGAAGTAGTGTTCTCCCTGAAATAAAAAAGCAGGGAATGTAAGCCTAATGCCTTCCCAGCTAATCAAAACCCCAGCAACTCCACTTTCTAATTAATTTCTAAAAAAAACCCCAAAGCCCAAAAAAATTTACAGGGATAAAATCATTAATATAAAAATTAATATTTTCAATTTTTTGGACTTAGCTGCATGTAAGTTAAATTTAGAGGGAAGATATTTTTGAGAACCAAGACAGAGTCTGGTATCAAGCGTCCCTAGCATCCACAGACTTTTATGTATGAGCATAGATCCTCAGTATTCATGATGATTGCTCAGGGTTATCTTCATCCCAGGACTAAAAATACTGTGAAGTACCCCAAGTGTACTAGAAAGTAAGCATCCTTTTCGATGCCTCATTTCACAAAAAGTGGGTATTAAAGACAGTATTTGGCTCATTATTCATTCAGTAGTTAATGGGTTGAAGTGGCCAAACTGAATCAAGTTTTGTAAAAGTAGGGAAAGACGAGGGCATAAGAGAATCTCAGCTTCTGTGAATTTTCCAAACCAAAGGAATTGTGAGAAAATCAGCGGAAATATTTGCACAATAAGGCATGACTCTGTATCTTTCAGTGACAGAATTGGAGTCTTTGTTACATAAAGACAACAGATGGTGTAATAGGTAAATATGAGTTATCAGATCCTTAGAAAGTATAACATTTGCTTCCTATTACAGATATGTTTAACCTTCAATGGTCTACAGATCTTAAGAAGGTTTGTCTGTTTCTGATGTACAGGTCCGGGGTACAGCCCAAAGCACTATTGAATTAAAGAGCAAATGCAGCAACACATACATCAATTGAAAAGTAGCTGAAGCTTAACCTGGCCAACATAGACAGATTTATTGAAAAGCAGGAGGTACATTAGATCATCTGAATTGATAACATTATGCACCTTTTGACAAACACCATCTTGTGCTTTAGAAACTCATTTGTCTTCAGCACATTCCGGCTGAATTTCTCAATTCAATAGGATGGACACTATTAGTGGGAGAGAACTGTTTCTGGATACGAAAAATGTGGGCCTGGTGTTAAAAAAACCAAAAGTCCTTAAAATGTATCAGAAACATTTAATAGTGTGTGAACAAAACTGTTGGGTGAACCACGAGTGACTACCATATATGAATGTTCATCCTAACTTCATGACCAAGGAGAAAATAAAATGATCACTGGGAAAAATCAAACAAAGAGCTAAACAAAAGTCCAACAACCTTACCTTCTTCAGTGGGGATCATCCAAGGGAAATTTCTTTGCTGTGATAGCAAGGGATAGCCTTTCTAATGCCTGAATTCCAGGATGAAAAGCATGAGCAAGACTGAAGTATTCTGACTGTTATCTTGTTACAGACAAGGAATATAGGAGATCGAGATTACAGAAACACCCAGAGAAGGTTACAAGCAGATACAGAGGAGAGGAAAAAAATGTGTAGGATTCTATACCCTTGACACAAATGTGAGAGGAAGACTATTGAAAGCTATTCTATTATTTAAGGCTAAAGGACTGACATACCTATTCCTCATTTACCATGAAATTATGGGGTTTAAAGACAGGTTGCATTGTCATTTAAGTCTATTTCCGTACATTAATTTTTTTATTTACATAATTTCTGTGACCTGCTCATCTACTTCTCCTCCACAGTTAGAAGCTATATCCAGGCAATTCATTTCAATGCTTACTTACTTATACATTTTGAAAAAAATTAATAATATCTAACCTTAACCTTTCTTACCATTTCAGGAATTAATTATCTTTTATCTTCTCATGAACATGGAAAAGAATTATTCCAGTTCTCTGTGCATTAGTGTTTTACATATTTAAGACTATCATCTTAAACAGAATAACAATAATTGAATCATACTTTTGTTGTAGGCCATGTTTAGTTGATCTATGGTCACCCTCATTATCCCCTCTGAGCTTTCTCCAATTGTGCTGTGCAAAGCTGAGAACTGGACAGAAGCCAAGATCCTCCTAGTATTCAGTACAGAAGGATTACTTCAAAAGGCCTTACAGAATGTAGAGTCACTTATACCAGAATATAGTATTTACTTTTTTTTTTCCCGGAACAGTGGGATATCCCTGGGTTATGGCTCAGCTAGAAGTCCATTATTGAGCTTTTTAGAATAGTTCTTACCTAGACATTTGTTTGACTTCCTATGCCTGTGTAATTTTTAAATTCCTGCTTTAATGTATTTTCTTGAAAGTTCTGTATCTTATTTTTTTCCCAGTAACTTCAATTTCAAAATTTTTAATTATCAAGTGTGTAGCCTTTCTCAGTTCAGTGAAATCAGTCTTATTTTATTCTGCATCCAGTCACCCAGACCACTAGCAAAGCTCTAATGAAATAAAAGCATCAGAGAATTGTAATTTGCATCAGTGCTCAAACCTTAATGTTTAAAATCAGTTCTGGATAGGGTCAATGACACGTATAAGTTATCAAAATATCTTTTTTTCCTCCCTTGGTAATATTAAGATCTTATGCATTATTAATTTGATCTTTCAGCTGATAACATCTGGTATTTGGGTTTTTGGAGTTTTGGTTGGTTGGTTTGGGGATTTTTTGTAGGTTTTTTTTTGCTAAGAGAGAGTGTTCATGATCCTATTACAGCATACTCTTCAGTGGCTCTAGTCTCAGCAGCAGTGCAAGCATTCAGTTTCCATTTCTCCATTTCACCTTTTGGCAAATTAACACGATTCTCTAAAGATAATTATTCCATGAACTACCTGTCCAAGGACAAACACATATCCTTGGGGAATAATAGGTATTCAGCCATTAAAAAAATCCCAAAAAATATTATTATTTTTTTGAATAATAGTCCTAAGGAGATCAATAATTGAGGAACACCAGCACTAAAATTAGAGCTTTTCCTTCAAATTTCAAGGTACTGTCCTTCCTTCATTTGATCGTTATAGACCCCTGCCTTGTTAAGGTAAGTGGGATACATATATGCTAACCTATTTGTGATTTAACTAAAGATCATCCTTTTCCATAGTTAGTGGCAAATATATTGAACTTAAAACCACGCAGAAATTCAGTATGTTAAACATATTCAGTGCTTAATAAGAATATAACATATAGTTGTATCAAAGTAATGCTTCTTCTGAGTAATGTATTACCTTAGTGGGACCAAGAATTGTCCAAGAAAAAGCTGAACTAGTCAAAAGAAAAAACATTAGAAAAATAAATTCTAAAGTAAAATTTAATTTTTTTTTTAAATTTGAAAAAAAGATTATTTTTCTGTAATCTGATAAGCATGAGTAAGATCGTGTACACTGTGCATGAATGTTTTCTTCTTCTGTCTTTCCCTTCTATAATACAATGCTTTTTCCTTCTTATTTGATCAACAGAATTTTATTTTCTCTATGTGTACTAATGTCATAGGGTGCCTATAGTGCCTGTATCCCCAATTGTCTGTACTGTGTGTGCTGTGTGTTCTGTACCTTTAAGACTGGTTCTGAGAGTGAGCAGGGAAAGAAGAAGGGCACAGTTTGTTTTGAAAAAACAGTGTTGATTCATTCATTCCTCTGCATCTTCTCTTATTCCTCGGAACTGTGTGTGTTCATCAGATGCACGGACAGCAGCATCCAACCTCCCAGAGAGAGTGTTTTTTTCCCTTCTAGTTAGTCTAGGTAGCTGAGGCAAAGAAGCTTCATGGACTGTTTTGTTTTTTTGGTTTTTTTTCTTGGGACTGTTTAAATCTGCTCCGGACTGAAAACCCAGGGGAGCACCAGGAGCTGCACCTGTGGCCCACCGGGCCTGGACCTCGGCATTTTCCAGTGCCGAAGGGACTGGGACTGATAAGAGACTGAGAGAGCTGAGCCAACTCACGGTAAGGACTTCTCTCAGTTTTGCCATCTCTCTTCAGACCAGAGAGAGGTTTTATTGTTTCATATTAATCATTCCTTAATGCTTGTGGGCAGTTTGTTTGTTAAAGAAATAGTTTTTTCCACTTTTCTCTTAGGAAGTTCTTTTCTTGGACCAGCTGGGGGGAAGGGCTGTTTGGGTCTGCTCTTCAGAGGAACCCCATTTGGAGGTTTCCTCCCAAATTTGCCCTAAACCAGGACAACGAAACAGAACATGACAACTCTGGAAATAGTTGAACTTACCAGCTGGAAAGGTAAATTGCTCAGTTCAAAGAGTTTAGAATTTCCTTCCACAAAGCAAGAAGAGAAATGTTTCCTTCACTATTTAATATACATTGTTTTCCTCTCCTCCTTCCTCTCTGAGACTATAACAAGGTTTTCTTAGATTAAAAAAAAATCCAAAGCAACGACCTGGTACTTCTCTACTTGAGAAACACTTCTGATTTGTGTACTTGAGTAGCTTTTCTCACTATAATGCTAAGTATTTCATAAATTTACCTTTATCTCAGGACAAAGAAGATTTATTGAACTATGAATATAAAGTAGACAAAAATCTAAGTTCTTATATTTAATGAAGTAAGTAGTAACTTCCAGGAGTGATCAGAGGGCTTAAAGATATTTAAATGAACAGACTAAGGGAAGTTTTGGTCACTGTCTAGCCAAAATGAAGGGCTAGGATTCATTTTTACAAGCTTTTATTGGAATTGAAATACTTCAAAGTCGCATTATTCCTGTCACGAGATATTTCACCATTCTTGTACTAGAAAGAACAGTCCATTGCCGAATACTTTATTTTCCCCATTTGAGCTGGTAATGACTGTCCGTGCATTACATAACCAAGTGACAGAAATCTGCTGCACTAATGTGTTTGCAACAGTAAAAAAAAAAATGTATTATGTAGTAAATATTTCCCCCAAAGTCTTCTATGGATAAACCTATAACCTCACTGCAAGAACGGCATGTATTCAAAAAGCTGTACTGCAGTCAGTTTTCAATTGAATGGCTTGAGGATTGTTTTATGACTGGATAGCAGTAAAAATTTAATTTCAGAGACTAAATCTTATGATTGGATATCAATAACAATTAAAATTCAGAGACTAAATGTCAAACTTTAGTATTTTAAAGCTGCAGTACCAAAACAAGGCAAATGGAGCATGTTTCTTTCACTCAGTGGTTGGAATAAGAGATATAACAAGAGCTACAGAAGTCATCATCTTATGAGAAGAGTATCTGAACCTTTTCAAAATGTATTCCAAATCCACTAAACATTTTCCACAATTATTTTTTCTGATGTTGTTTGTGTGCACAATGGCTGAGTATGGCTATGTCACTGTGTTGAAACATGTCTAACACATCTAGTTACCTGACAAAGAAACATCTGAAGTGGATTTGAGAAGGCAGTTTCTGCAAGATGCCCAGGAAATATTTTTCTAGATTTCAAGACCACAGAAACTAAGAATTTTTGTACAACTCACAAATTTTCACAAGAGTACAGTACAATGAGATCCCAGGCTGGACCAGCTTCATAAAGTCAAAGAACCCATGACAAGGAGCAACTCAAAGAAATAAGTTTCTGAAAATTCTGACCTCTGTCATACTGATCATCTTTGGAGTATTCTCAAGTTATTTAGCCACCCTCATTGAACTATTCCTCCTGTATATAGAGCTTCCTTGCAGATGTATGGTAAGGCCAAAAGTAAGACAGAAACACTGCTTCCCTATAATTTCTGACTCATTTTTTAAAGAATGTTCTTGTTCTAAAGAATAATGACCCAAACCGGAACCAAAAACTTTTATATGCTAAATACAGAGAGATCACTCAATAAGAAACACAAAGTTTAAGTGTAGCAGCATATGTCTCCCTGTTCTTATTCTAACTAATACTTTTTTCTTGATTTTTTTTCTTTCTTGTCCATTTTGTAATACAATAAATGTTCTCAGATTTTTGTTTGATGTAGTATAACTAGCAAAAAATAGTTCTTATACCAGATTTGTAAATTTCTTCTTCAAATTTGTAGATTTCTTCAGGTTTTCCTCAGTTTCTAGGTTTAAGTTAAAATAACATTCCCCACTCCCTAGTCACTATTACCATAAAGACAAAAACCTACCAAAGGAAGATTGGTGAGAATCAGGCAAGTTAGAAAAAGTACCTTCCTTCAAAGGTAACATTTAAACAAGATGAAACACAGAAATATCAAATCCAGATTCAAGTTCAGCCATGATGCGAATGGAAGGAGGGGATGAATTCATATAATGGACAAGCAACTTGGATGTCCTTGGTCGACCAGGGCAGTCACATCATTCTAGGAAAAGTAAGCATCATTGAGGGGTTAGCACATTACAGAATTTGGTATTTTACTGCCTTCAGTTTTGTCTCTTCCCCTTTTTTTATGGTAAGTTCACATCTACCATCAGTTTAATGAGATAAAACCCACTCCACAAAGTAAATCACCAATGCAGTTTCTCAATATCTATAAAGTTTAAAAATGTATAATATTAATTTTTCTCAGCTAATACTGCTTTGTCCAGTCAGTTAACTATTTCAGAACTTTAAAAACTTGATCCCAGGAGACAGCCAAGTGCATCTCTTCATTAATAATCTTAAAGTCAGTGTATGACTGCCTTTGATTTTCAAAGCCTTCAGTACTGGTTTCAAGTGCCAGCTAGCATATTTTATTTTCCTCTTATATTGTTATTTTTCTGTTAATTTGTTCAAATCTAATTGCATCACCTTATTAGACTGATACCACAACATTATTTGGCATTGAATTTTGGTCTTTATCATATATCAACTTAACTGGATAAGAATGGGAAAAACAAAACTAATCAGAAACAAAACTACTTTACTTCCAAGCATAATTCAGTAAAAATAATGAGAAAGGGTCTGAGTCATTACGTAAGCTGTAGAATTTGAGGAAGACAGATTGCACATTTACTGGACTCATGAGGCAGCAGTGGCCAAGAAGGCCAACAGCATCCAGGCCTGTACCAGGGATAGTGTGGCCAACAGGATGAAGGCAGTGATCCTACCCTTGTACTAGTGAGGCTGCATGTTGAATTCTGTGTTTAGTTTTGGGTCCCTTAATTTAGGAAGAACATTGAGGTGCTGGGTGTGTCCATAGAAGGTCAACAAAACTGGTGAAGGGTTTGGAGAAGCTGAGGGAGCTGGAGTTGTTTAGCCTGGACAAAAGGAACCTCAGGGAGATTTTATCACTTTCTACAACTGCCTGAAAGGAAGATGTAGCCAGTGGGAGGTGGTCTCTTCTCCCAGGCAAGCAGTGACAGGACAAGAGCAGTCAGTCTTAAGCTGCACCAGGGAAGGTTCAGGTTGGATATTAGGAAGAAATTATTCACAGAAATGGTGATTGGGCAGTGGAATGGGCTGCCCAAGGACATGGTAGAGTCACTGTCCCTGGAAGTGTTTAAAGAAAGACTGAATGTGGCACTTAAAGCATTGATCCAGTTGACGAGGTGGTGTTTGGTCACAGGTTGGACTTGATCTCAGAGGTCGTTTCTAACCTAATTGATTCTGTGACACAACAGAATATATTCTTGTATGTGCAGACTTAATTCTAATTCTGTCCTAAGGAAGATTTCCACTCACTTTAAGGGCCAAAATAACTCCCTGGTAGATATTACAAGAGAGACTAATCTGGTTAAGGACAATTCGGTGCTAGGTAATAATGTCATTACTGTTGAGAATTCAATTCCTGCTGGCCTTGCAATTTAACGTGTAAAACCACTTGTACATGAGAGTTTTTTGTTTCACAATGGTGGCCTGAATTAAAAATGGACTAATGTATGTGATCTCAGAACTTGCAGATTACAGTGTATTCAGATTTATTTTATTTTTTTTTTTTTTAAAAAGGCTGCTAAGCCTGCAGACCATCTCCTTTGCCCACATCTAAGGAGAGAGCGACCAGCCATTCTAGCAAGGTCTGCTGCTTCAGAAAGCCTATTCTTGGTTTGCAGCCCCCTCCTCTTGCTGTTGAGTTGGCAATTAAGCATATGGGCTGATAACTGTAGTAAGGATTAGTAAAGGCTTCTCAAAGGCAGGCTTCCTGCATTCTCTTCAGCCTCTGGTAGCAGACAATTTGCTTTCTCTCCACATTCCTCCTCCACCTCCTACCTTACACACATTCAGTAATACCAGTAGGAATTTTAATCCCACTGGGTTATATAGAATACAGGAAAGCAAATTGCTTTTTTCCAAAGTTAGTCCTAATACTGGAAAAAAGATATTACAGGTAAAGCATAGAACAGAGCAACTCTGTTGCAAGGAGAAATTAATGTACCTAGATAAACTTATCATGGGAGAAGTCTTCAAAAAATAAAACTGAAAGAATGACTGAATCAATTTTGTGAATTTTTACATACTGTGAAGAACTTTCATTCTTTAAAAACACACAACTCTAGAGCTCCTTCAGCTGCAGAGCAAGTTTTGACTGCCACATTTTGAGCGGCATCACTTGTCATGCTTGTAGCATGACTTGTAGCACTTGCAGTTACAATGCAATATTGTAATATGAGGGAAGGCCGCGATGTTTCAATTTAAGAGATATTCTTCTGTCACGCTTTCTTTTTTGCTTCACTTCTTTACCCCTTAGACATACTTGTTTAGGTCTCCACTGCAAGAATAATTTCCTCCAAACTCATTTCCTTCTGCAGAGGGCAAAAACCGACAAGACTGACATGCAAAAAAACTTACTGTTATACACTTCAAAGATGAAATACATTTTTCCTCTTGTAAAAGCTGTTGTAACCAGCAAGATATATTCACCATTTACCTGCTGCTCCCTGAGAAAGAGCACAGGATCTGTGCTCTCAATGGAACCAGAAACTGCTTCAGGTGTCGTAGTGCAACACACGATAAATCTGAATGCTTAAATTGAGATAAAGTATTATATTGAACTTCAGTCAAACACTATCCTACATGAAAATGCCTTCAACTCCCGATCCATTCCCCACCCACTCCACATCCCATGAAGAACAAATGTCTGAAGGAGAGTCATGCATTTTAACAGGTTTGATGTGTATCAAATACTATTCTATGTTCTCTTTTATTCCTTAACAAACCCAAAATTGTAATGAAAGAAATGGGTACTTCTAAGTTTTATCTTGTTGAGGTAATAACCTAAATATGCTTCATTACTCAAAAAATGAACTATGAATGGCTTTGCAGTTATTTCAAATTAATGATAAAATAGTCAATATAATTTATATGACCTGTTCCACATGGGGTTGTTAGATAATGCATGTCTAGACAAAGACACCATCACACACTCTCATACTAGAGAATAAGTCTAAATGAACCTAAAGCTAGCAATTTGTCATTGTTTCAGCTGGGGTAGTGTTAAATGTCTTCACTATAGCTAGTACAGGGCAGTGTCTTGGGTTTGTGCTAGAAACAGTGTTGATAAGACAAGGATGTTTTGTTATTGCTGAGCAAGGCTTACACAGTGTCAAGGCCTTTTCTGCTTTTAGCACTGCCATGCTGGCAAAGGGGGCTAGGGGTGCAGAAGGAGTTGGAAGGGGATGCAACTGGGACAGGTGACCAACTGACCAAAGAGATACTCTATACAATAGGACACCATGCTGAGTTTATAAAGCTTGGGGGAGAAGAGGGAAATGGGCAGGGGGGTGTTTGATCTGAAGACCTTTGTTGTCACAGTCACCATTGCTATAAGTGATGGAGCCCTGCTCTCCTGGAGGTGTCTGAACACCTGCCTGCCCATGGAAGTGATTAA
Source organism: Cyanoderma ruficeps (assembly GCA_008694505.1). NCBI lineage: Eukaryota > Metazoa > Chordata > Aves > Passeriformes > Timaliidae > Cyanoderma > Cyanoderma ruficeps. The sequence goes on from VZDJ01007755.1 coordinate 46,709,000, forward strand.
TTAATTCCTTGGTTTGTTTTGCTTGGGGGCATGTGGCTTTTGCTTTCCCTGTTAAACTGACTTTATCTCAAACCATGAGTTTTCATTTGCTCTTCCTATTCTCTAGCCCATCCCACTGGGTGAGCACCTGCATGGTGCTTGGTTGCTGGCTGGGGTTAGCCATGACACCACTACAAATCAAAGACAGCTTGGCCTATCAAATGTATATTTCAGTTACCTCACACTCTCCAACAGGAAGAATTCACATCATAAATCAAGACATTACCCTTCATTCTTCTGACAGATGATTATTTCATTTGAACATAATTTATTCTGTTGGGGTTTCAGTCTATTTATCCTCATCTACTGACTGCTGGAAGAAGAAATAGAGTTACCTGAAAAAAACAGTAGGCTATTAAGTCACAAATGAACAGAATCGCAAAGGCAGTTCTCATTGAGCCAACCTCCACTGTTGCAAGTATGATTTTAAACTTTATACCTAATACATCCAGAAAGGGGGAAAAAAAAAAAAGAATATGAGGTATTTTAATGAATTATTTTGCACAAAATGTCAGCTTATCAGGATGGATGTACAAGATAAGGTGTTAATAAAGTTAACAAATTTCCTACCATGACATAAAGAGAATTATTAAAGTGATCACACAATCAGTGATGTTGAATGTCAGAACTCCTTAAATCATTATATTCTCCTCTGATAAAATGAAGGCTTCACATGAAGTGTGGAATATCTTACTGCCAAGTCTGACTAGGCAGCTGCCAACATGTTTTAAACAGGATATACAATAATAAGGTCCAGTACTACTTGCCAATATGTAAAGACTTACTTTTTCAGTACTGCATGTATTTTAAAGTTTCAAAACAACAGTGCTGAAAGATAACATTTCCTTTGCCATCTCTTTCCTGCTTGTTGAATTTTGAGCATCCTAACAACAGCGCAATTCTGCTAAATAAAAACCCACCCTCTGTAAAATAACTGGACATTTATGGCCTCTAGTTGCATATAAGCTATTTTAAAATGCAAAAATCCTGAAGCAATTTCTCTGGACTGTTTCTATACTTCTCCACAGGATGCTGATACAACACTACAACCCCTTTGAGGGGATAGGTTAGAAGTTATTGTTCAAGACCCTTGCTGTGACTATCTTCTTGAATATTCCTTCCGGGTAGTCTCTGATGTAGCTTTCAAGTAGTATTATGTTGTGAATCCTGGGTGTCAAACATATCTGCTTGTTTTCTAAGAATGCTTTCCCTTCCCTCACCTTTCTATCAGTCTCTGGAGAGGAGGTCAGCTGTGGTTAGACAATGTCTATGCATTTGGAATACAGAAGACAAGCATCCTGAGGTCAAGCCATCCAGTTTTAAGATTAAAAACATCTCGACAGCAACCAGGGAAGTGCTGATGCATGACAGGTGCATAAATAAGTCTGTAATAGAAAGATCTTGCTCCAGATATATGGATTGATCTGTACATGCAAAATAACTTTTTATAAATGTCTGAAGGGTTTTTTGTTCAATTTCTTTTTTTTTAAAAAAAGAGCTCTGCAGCAGCCTGTTTCTGGAAGATCCCACATTTTTCAAAGCAATGCCAAAGAAGTGCAGTCTTACAAACCAATTAGCATTGCTGTTGTCAGCAGAGGCCCCCAGCTTTCTCCTCAAGCTCACTGATGGTCTAATTTTTTTCAGATTGCGCTGCTTGTGCAAGGGAGGTTCCCAGTACTATCCCTGACACAATTGCTTTTGGTCAAGAGAAACAGCTCAAGCTTTGTTTATTTTGCACATCTAACTTGCAGTCAGATCAAGGAGTGCTGGTGCCAACACTGGAAAAGTGATTGACTGCATCTCATAACAGTTTATTTAAATAATTTATAAAACTGTATCTGAATCTCCCCTTTCTCTCCTGCCTTTCTTAGAGATTTGTTTTTCCCAAATAGTTCCTTACCACTTCAGAAATACTTTGTTAGAAAACTACATTGGTGTCTGATGTTTTCATTACTTAATAAATCTACCCTCCCTCAAAATATTCTACCTCTTACAGTTGATGATCCACTGAAGAGCTAATTGAAAACCATACATTTGTCAGCCCATATTGCACTTAGGCCATTCTTGTTTATCAGCTCTTCACAGAAATTCTGGGACTCTAAGGTATATCAAATATTCAGAAAAATTCAAAAGAGTAATCTCATGATTTTTCCTTAAAGCAAGAAAACTGAATGTCTGTATAATATGCAGAAGAGGGATGACAAGCTTCCATGGCACAAACGGATGAAGATCAAGTCCCACAGCAAAGTTAGCATTTTCTATTTTTTAACCAATTCCATATGATAGCAATATATCAGTTATAGCAGCTGACTCTTTGCTATAAAATTCTTCCTATAATTGCACCAATTAGGTGTTCAAGAAACAATGATGAACATTTAAGGACTGAACATGAATACATGATATGTAAACACTTCAAATTTGTACAGCAGTGGGGAAACATTCTTGATCACTATTTTACAGAAGATGTATGTTGTCATATTGTTGGCAGCTGGAAGCCAGAAGTTCTGATTTCAGTTTCTGCTCCCACTGAATATGCTCGAAAGACCTACAACCTTAACAATGTGGGATAAGGCCCATAAGTAGGAAGATTATATGTGCAATATATTCGCCATTGGTTAATCCTGAGTCTAAAGGTACTTTTATCCAACTCTTAGCCATTTGACATTTGAAATAGTCTAACATAATGAAACAGAACATTGACAGAAAACAAATAGAAGACAAATGAAAACAAAGAAAATGTGCTATTTTACAAAATCATGAGTTGATCTGCCACATGCATGTGTGAACTGTTCTGTTCAAGGCTGTGTCAATTATGTTTCCTCATTAAGGCAGTTTGTGTGTGCCCCGATAAGTGACAGTTCTGAAGTTAATTGAAACATTGAAATGTACAAGACCAAAACACTTTTTAGCTTATTATGTTGGCTAGACGTGTACTATTTCATTAGAAGTTCTAAGTGTTCCACAGCATTGGAATTCAATTATCTGTCCTTTTAATTGCTACAAAAGTCCTGTCTGGCATGGTTTTTGGCCTGGATTAAACAGTGCTCTCCCAAACTATTCTTGGGCACAATTCAGGAATTGGCAATGTTCAGAAACTACTCCCAAATGTCAATTTAGAAACAGCGATTATATTTTCAAAGACTAAGAGTCTAGTGTTCTGGCATTGAGGCTAGCTGACACAGTACAGTTGTACTCATGACATACACATAGACTTATTTAATTTGCCAATACAGGCACAAGCATAAAATCCCCAAACAATGCTTCTCAAAGCACAAATACCACAAAAATTCAGATGTCATCAAAAGTTTGGCCCAGATGACTAAATGAAATCCTCTATATAACATAAGATTCATATATTTTCTAAAGACATTCATAAAAAGATTAAGCAAGGAAAGAGAGAGGCCAGAAAAGCAAACCCACTGTACTGCACAAAGAGAATTTCAATTTTAGATTTATTCTTACTTTTCATCTTCAGCACAGAGGAAGAAAACCCTGACCTACAAGTGCTGGCATGAGTCATATTTCATTCTAGCAAGATTTAACCTAGCATGAAGGTACCCCTTTACAGCTCTATAGGACACCTATTGATTAATCCTAAAGAATGACAGCACAGTCATTTTAGGATAGATGATCGAAGTAGACTAAGAGAAATCCACTTTCCTGAACAATAAATTTTTGGCACCTAACTGCTTAAGGACACCCTAACACAGAGTTGTTTAAAGAAGTGGAGAAATCTACCTAAACATAGACCCTAAGGCATCTTCAAATATTGACTACTTCCTTAATGCTGAGATTTCCAGAAGAACAGAGTATTTAAATAACACATGCTAACCAGCCGATATACATATATATATATAGTGTTCTTTACTAATCAGTCTCTTCCCTTTTTAGAGTAACTTGAAGTTGTATTACTCCCCTTATGGGAGCCACCTGAAAGGAAAATAGGAAACAGTTCCTTATTGGATTCAGTGATTTTTAATGCACCATTAAAAAATATTTATACCTTTATATATCATCTTCCAATTGAAGCTGTGTAGTGTATTAACCTAGGTGCTAAAAGGAGTCTTTTAAAGTAGCATTCCTTTCTCCCTGCAGACTGAGAAGTAAAACCAATAAAATTTCTTGATGCCAAAACAGTCATGACAAGAATTAATTTTATCTTTCTAAGCATCTACCTCCAGCCTCTAAATCTGGCTAATAATAATAGCTTAATGCATTCTGTCTCCCTTCAGCAGAAATTTTTTGTTCCACAGTTTCAGGTGAATATTTAGTAAGAAGAGTTTGGAGTAAAAATCACTGTAAAGGGAGGGAAAAACATCTCATAGAATGAGATGCATAGAAAAACACTACACATTTAATACATTTCAGTAGTGGCCAATTACAGGTATGTACTCTACTATTTTTATATGAATTGGGAAAAAAATTTAGTTTCCCTATCTGTAAATAAAGTGTTAATGAAATTATCAATAGACTATAAATCAAATTAGTATGCAGTATTATTACCAATACTGTAGGGCTATTTCCAGAGGTCTATTGCAAGATGTCTCATATAAGCTTGTACATATTGGCCATAAGCTTCCAAGAAATTCTGAAAGGTTTATGAGGATTTTTTTTTTCTCCTGAAATGTGTATTATTTTAGAAAATAATCTCCTATGCTTTACATACTAAATGTTTAGTTACGCAACACACTACAGATCATGGAGGCTGTTTTTCTCATATCTCTTTAAACTTCCCATATTTCTTCTCAAGTGTATCCTTGAAGTCACAACTCTATCTAATCAGTAGAGTTTCTAGCTCTTGCTTCAACTGAAGAGCAATACCCATAATTCAATTTTCTGTGCTTCCTTTACCTGTTAATATTTTCTTCTGATGCTCCATCAGTAACTCATTATTTCCCTAAAGACATACATGGCAAACTTGGATAACCCTCATGTGTAAATACTTTCAACTGCCTTGTTTTCATTTGCCCAAGTAACCCTAATGACTAGAAATGTTGATCATTCTTTCATACTCTACTAACTACTATAACTAGCTTTTCGCCTTTTAAAGTGCTGTAAACTGTAGCCCTGGTTTCATGCCTGAGATGTTTTGGTTTTCTGAAATTCTCTTCCCAGGGAATTTTCTGTAAACAAGAGACATGTTTTAGTAACTGTAACTTTGTTTTTCATTCCTTTTCCTAGGAAGGACTTCTTGATGTCCCTCTGGTCTGACCAATGTGATTGAAGAGGTTTTCCTTTTTGTCACCAATCAGATTGGTCTGTATAAAACAGTATATAAGGGAGACACATCCCAAAAATACAGGATTCTGCCTTCTGAAGATCGGAGTCTGTGTCGTTGTGGTGTAAAACAGCATCAGTACACCAGCAAAAAACAAGAGCATGTCTGTGTTAAAGGAACAGAAAAGAAAACCACACATTTAAAATGAACCTGAGAAAAGTTGCATAAATGCAAGGTCAAAAAGCCCACGAAGGGCTATTTACATCATAAGTGGGACCATCTCACTTTGCAGAATTTGCCTCTTAAATGCCTCAAAGCCTGGGTTGTAGCTTCACCCTCTGTCTTAGGCAGACTGGCCATTACACACCCAAAATCTCACCTCCTCCCTCCAGGGATGCAAACCTGGCCTCAGCAAAATACCCTGACACCTCCACAAATGGGCAAAGGTTTTGAGTCATTACTCTTTAATAGTACAGTCTCATATACACTAAATTGTACAAACTCAAATCTACAAAACACAAAAAAATAACTAGAGGGGGGGAAAGATGAATTTCATATCAGTGGCAGTCACTTGCCTCATGAACCAGCTACAACAACACTATCAGGGTTTGCAGGTACAGAGCACAGTCTGGGATTAACAACATGAGAGAAATGAAATAAAAGCAGTGCCACAGAGGCCCCAGAAAACTTTACCTCAACAGCTTTATTGCTGCCTTAGTAAAGAGCTTCAACCTTACTAATACCAAGGGACCTGCTGTGCCAGACATCATACTTATTTTTACATAAGAAGGGATTTCCCCCCAAATAAAGAGTGTGCCACCATATTCATGCTTTTAGCATTAATCATAGGTGTAAAGCTCTGTCAATATTGAGAAAATTTTAGTTTCCATAGGATAGCACATGGACTTCAATGTCACTTGATAGCATATGGGTTATATAGAGAAAAACATTAGAATGTTTCCCTTTGCTGCTCTTTTTGATGTGTTGATATGACTGCCTTTAAAGAGAGGTGTTTTCACCCCTGCTTCAAGACACACATTAAACAGATAAAAAAACTCCCAAGAAAAACCCTAATGCAGTACATTAAAGGAAAAAAAAAAAGTGTCCCAAATCAAATTAAAGCAGTGATGAAGATGAAATTACTAAAGCCATATTTTCCGAAAGGTTCAGTATTAGTATCAGGACACATTTTCAGAAGAGTCCAGCAGTAAGGAAAAAAAAAAATCTAAAATTTACAGCTCATTAAGCAGACTGCGAAATAGCATAGCCAGTAATTTCATAACACTTTTCACAAATCAGTATTTACTGAAATAAGTAAACAGAAACTGAAGTCTTAAAGGAGCAAATACATATGAAAATGATCTTTTTAAAAAAGGTGGATTAAATTTCTTTGGCAAAAATAAACTCTCTGCATTTCTAGAATTTCTACCAAAAAATAAAAGGCTTCTAGGAGCTTTTCCAAAAGCTCTAGAGATTACTCACAATACTGTATTTAAGCTCAGCTCTCAAGTATTGAAGACACTACTCAAGAAACTCAAATATTAAGGTCATTCAATTTCACCTTCAATGTATTAGGGAAACTGGGGAAAAAGCTCAAAAACTGAAGCACGACAAAATCACACATCTCATCAAAAAATATGTTATGCAGTTACATTAACAATTTCAGAAAATAAGCCATGTATTTACCTAGCAAGAGAGAATGCAATCTGGATAGTTCAGACCATGTTCCAGACTTAACAGTAAAAAATTTGGCATTGCTAAAATACCATAAAACTGCATTACAAAAAATTCTGAAAGGCATTAAGTCTAGCTATGTCTATGACAGAGTATTCATGCTTGCTTTCAACTGAATTTTTAGTCAAACTTTTTAAGTTTGGACTCCATGCTTATTGGGTTTTTTCGGTCTATAAAGCAAGAGTATTACAATTCAACCAGCAAAATTCTCTCTGCTGAAGAGATCGGCCACTTAATAGTCAAAAAACATCAAGACATTAAACTGACTCTTGCATACCCCAGAAAACAGTAAGACAAGCAAGACGACTTGTTAAGCTTCTGTAAGTGCTAAATTTAATATGCAAAAGCTGATTAACAAACAGAAGGAAAACTTTAGACAGCTTATTCTAATGAACATGCTAAACAGTTCATTTAAAGAGCACACAAAAGACTACATACAAAATATTGTCCATCACGACCCTGTAAAACAATTTTTTTGGGTGTTTTAGTGATTCTGCTGAAGTCACAGACTGTGTTAGGTAATAATTGTGTCCTCTCATTCTATAACAGTTTCTAGGCAGGGTTCTATAGCAAAGGAGAACTCTTCCTTATTAAAGGTCACATAAGGGAAATGCTGAGGCAGGAAGAATCCTTTCACTGTTTCAATTATTTCCCACCTTCCCTTCGAAACAAGTACAAATACATCTTCATGCCTTTTCTGCTTCAAGAGAAAAAGTGCAAAGCATAAATATCTTGAGAGTAAGAAGAAAGCAAACAGTACCACTTCTTTAAAAAATTATAACAGAAAATAACTACAATCACAGGCAATACAAATCAAAGATAGAAATAAGATGTTTCAACAAGGATATTGAAAGTGGATGGAGATTAAGTGTACAGTTATTACAATTTACTCACAGTTAGGAAGACTACATTGAAAATACAGCTACAACAGACATTACACACTTTAAGCGCTGCCCTTTTTCAGTTTTCATGTGTATGCACAGGGCAGACATGATTACACTAATGTCAGATGGAATTTAGGTTTTCTGCTATGTTACCTGAGTATAATGGGGTTTCAAGCCAACAGCTATATTTAGGGCAGTTAATACTCCACAGTTGAAGGGGTTCCACACCAACATGGGAAGACAACACATCTCATACATCTCCCGAAAAAGACTGAGTAAAAAAANNAAAAAAAAAAAAGAAAAGAAAAAAGGAAAGAGATGCACCTCACGTTACATTATATAACTGAGGTGTAACTTCAAACAGACTTACTAAAGGAAATGGCTACAACTGGAAAGAAGCAATTTTCCCAGCTTTTTAGACCCCTACTTTATCTCCTTTTACCAAGAAGGTTAATCTCCTCAGCACACAGAGGAGACTAGGTGCAGGTCTTTTCAGTTATACATACAAGCAAGGCCTAGGGAGATACTGACAAAAATGTAGAAGTTTAATTCCTTATAGATATCTAGATATATTTAAAAAAAAAACCCAAAACAACAAAATAAACTTCCTAGTTCTCAGATTAAAAAAAAAAAAATCTGTGTATCAGTCAGTGATAATATGTGATAAGAATATCAACCCTTCCCTTATAAATTCTAGCACAAATTTCATAGATTTTAATATAGAGAGCATCAACAATCTAAAACCACTGCATAGAGAAACAGTGGAAGAAAAGAATTTCTCCCACCTACTTTGCTTTTAAGTTTTCAAGAATTTGGTTGCATAGATCAGCAGACACTTCTTGCACATTTAGTACTTCAGTCTCATCATTTATAGTAATACTAAGCGTTGCCAGAAACAACATCAAACAGGTTTTCATAACTGTCAGACAGATAAATTTCAATGTAAAGGGCTTCAACTCTTCAACATGACAAATAAACATATCAGAAAGAATATCCTATTTTACACAATCATTTCTGGAAAGATTAGGCTGCAGCAAGTTGAAGTTGGTAGTTCTTAAAATGAAAATTGAGACATCCATTGTTTTGTCCTTCATCAGATCAAGGACACCCAACATAGGATACAAGTTCAACTTTGTGCAAAGGCCTAGTTTCCTCATCTGCCTCCTTAGATCTTATAGTTAAGATCTTTGATACCTTTGGATATAAAATAACCTTCTTTTCCAGAAAAAGGCTTAACTTACATATCTCCCTAAAGCAAATAATCTTTTAAATTTTTTATTTTAATCAAGAAACATCCTTTTTCACCAGGAGAATTATTTGGACCACATAATTGCATTCAATTATTAACCTACCAGACTACAAGCAGATTTTAAGACCTTTATAGCCAAATAATATTATTAGTCTGCTTTGTTGACCAATGGAAAAAAAACAAACCCAAATATGCATCATCCTTCACTGTTTTCTGCAACCAAACCAAATTTTAAACTGAAAACAGAAATATAGGTTGCTTTCTTGAGACAGGCAATAAATATCACCTGATCAAAAAAAACAACAAACAAACAAGAAACCCTAACAATATCACCACACAAACACTTGCAAAAACAAAAAAAAACCCCTAGCTTAACAGAGGAAAGATACCTCACTCCATAAACAAAAATATTTCATTCTCCTGTTGCTTTCCTGAGAGAGCACGTTATGCAGTGGTCTGATTTCCCTAAGTATGTCTGATCAGGCAAAGCTGTACATCAACACCTTCCCCTGCACAGCTGTGAAAGATGAGGCAACGATTGGTGCCCTGACTGCTGATATTTGTCAGTCTCTGCAAACTGCAATAGAAATGAGTTGGGGGGGGGTGGCAAGGAGGGATGGGTGGTAGTGGTGAGAGAAAGAATTTCCTACTAAAATGCAGTTAATATTCTGGTGTTTAAAGTGCTACTTTATTCCAAAATATATTGTTCTTTTGGTTATGTGTAGGGATATATTAACTAATAAACACAATGGAATTGGCCTAGCTATTTCTCTGCTACATGGCTCTGGACTAGCCAAAGCCCCTCCTTTGGCATATTCTTTACTTACTTTCCATATCACTGCCAAATTGAATTTAGATGATTTGCTATGTTTTACAGAGGATGCAGCAACTGAAGCCTCATTCTAATAACAACTTTTCTTTCCCTTAAAATAAAGTATGTACACCACTAGAGTCACAGCCATAGTGCAAATTCCCACAGCACTCTAACGAGAAAGCTCATCAGTCTCTCCTCTGAGCACATATTGAAGGTTATCTTTCATAGGGTCACATCCAGTAAAACATTCCATTGTTAGACTGGAGTGCCTAAGGCTAGTGGATGTAAATCTGTGCATTCTGCTTCCCACTTGTACTGCCTAAAAAAACAGATGTGCCTTAAAAACTGCCGGCAATGAAAATCTAGGCTTGGACATATCTGCAGCCTCAATTTCCGACACATGTAAGCATCAATTCACTCCATAATCAGGATTTAGCCCTGAAAGAAGTTAATAGAGGATCAAAGAAATGTAGAAGAAAAAGGTGGAGACAAGTAGTGATGTATGAGAAACTTGCACAATGGAATGGAGTAAAGAACAAAGGTGACACTTCTGAAGAAAAGACAGAATAAAAGACAAAAGGCACTTAAACCACTTGTACAGACACTCACTATGAAAGAACAGGGCAGGAGTTCTAGATTTAAACAAAAAAAAGGATAAAGAAAAGATGCATACAAAGCATTTAATAATGTTTTAATGTTTTAATAATGGGTACATGATGAAAATCAGGATTAATATTTGATTTTAGAAGTTAATGTTACAGCTCAGTGCTTTACAAAAAATTATTCATTACATCCATTAGTTTGTTATTTATTTGATTGAACATGAGTATTGTAAAAATTGTTCAGAGTAATTATAACACCATTAATGACTCTATAAAGGGACTATTGCTTGCAGCTTTGGAGACTATTGTCAACACTTTTATTAGGTCCCTGAACATGTTCTGCTTTCCCAGAGGCAATGTTATGTTTTGACCTAGCTGTCTGTTCTTTCTTGATGAAAATTTATTTATATATTATTAATTTTATTAAAGATATTGGATATCCAAATATGTATATTCTGTAACTCGGATCTTCAATTCTATATTCATAGTCACTTCTAAGGAAGTTCATAATTCTTTGAACAGGAGTCTTCACTCAAATATTAGATGACCATATTAGATTTACTTCCTTGAAATAAAAATAAGAGTTATGCTTCCCTCAAAATTAGCAAAGTTCACTGGCTTCAGAATCATTCAGCTTCCAATATATGTCAGGCAGATGATTTTCTTTTGTCTAAGTGCTTTTCTTTGCAATTCACTGACATCTTCCTGTTTAACAGTATCTGGTGTATGTGCTTTTTCTTTCAAAATCACTCTCTTCTGGAAGGAGAAACTCACTATTTCCTTCTAATTCTGGCAGCCTTGTCATGGCTTTGGGAAGAACAACAGTGATGAAACTTTGGGTGATTAGAATGTTTGGGGTGTGAGTGCAGAAAAATAGGATGGATCCCTCACAACACAGACTGGTGTGATGTAATATGACCCACCTTTCATTCAGACCAGGATCAAATGCTTTCAGGCATTTGGGGATCAGTCAGGTCATAAAAATTTGGACAAATCTAATGTTGTGTATTTTCTGTCAGCTGCTACCATTCCAAACTAGGATGCAAAGACCATTGCTTTATGTTGTTTATTGTTGTATATTTGATATCAGGGTGACTGAATTAAATGGTTTAAGGACAGCTTTGATTTTCTTAATTGCTTCTTACAGTATCAGCCATGATTCATAATTATTTCAGCTTTTACTATTTCATAATCTAGAGTTTCCTAATGCCTTGGTTTTGGTTTTGTCTATCCAACAGCTTTCCCTGCATGATGAGTCAAATTCCACTCTTTTATTTCACTCCAGGAGTGAAAGCAGGAGTACAGAGGGGCACATAAACATTAGAGTCTTCCATGATGCTGAAGCTTGGGATGTGTAATAGAGGAGTCATGCTAATGCCCAATGTCATGTGGCACTTCTCACGCAGCTTGGGTGGGTGTGTGAGGTGGCACAGCATGGGCAAGTTGATAAGAATTCTTATGGAATCAGTACTCCTACATTTCCTACACCTGTAGAAACAACACAGGAATTCTATTTACCGTAGCAGATGTAGAAGTGAAATAAATGGAATTTGTTCTCAAAAAATATAATGGTTTTCACGTTATTTAAGCAGTGTAGCATTCATGGTAGCTTCCTTGGTTTTATTGTTTACCTTCTGATATCCTATTTGAGTAAAACTTTGATCCGTATAGCTCCTTTGACAAGATCCCCATTTCATAGATTACACTTCAGTATTTTGCCTGAAATCAACATAATTGTTTTTATGTGCATTCTTTTTATTACTTACTATTGTCTGAGTCCCACAGCAACTTGAAAAGTCATTAACTTTCCTTTTTATACTGAAGTGTTGCAGTGAGTTTTGATTCATTGTGACTTTTGAAGTGTGTACAGTTTAACATATAAGTAAATCTTCTTGGGAATAAAGTTAAATCACTAGCCAGACGTAGGCCTCACTCTCAGATAAGACAAGCTATGATCAAATTTGATACTAGATTTTATATAAATGAATTTATCTAAGTAATATCCAGTAAACTTATCTAGAATGATGTCTTTGATGGCAACAAACTGGCTTTTATCACATACTTAAATATCAGCTTCTTCCATTTCATAAACCACTGACAGCATGCTTATGTTTGTCCATTTGGTCTACCAGAGTAGAGATTTTTAGGTTATACTCTGTTAAATTTGCTTTCATTACACTTACAAATTTGTGTTAGAGCTCCGAATCCTACATGCACTGCTGACATTGCACTCAAGGAGAAGGCCATTTAGACTCCAGGAAATTTCTTAAGATAAGATAGTAGGCCAGGAAATTATACTTTTCCATTCCCTAGTCATATAAGAATGGAGACATTAATCTAAAAATCTGTATTAAAATAATTAAATTAATGAAAAGTTGTTTGATGCTGAATTTATGAGGCTATTAAAAAGTTATTAAAAATAAAAGGATAAATTATGATTAGCCATACATTAAGCAATGTGAATTGTTACAATTTCCTTTTTCTCATTCTTCAATGTGTCAAACATATTCTGCTACTTATCAACAGAATGTAATTTTGTTAGGTGTTAATAATTAATTTTTGTCATGTAGAAACATGAAAACTAACAGCATGACTGCATGTCTTTCAACACACTATGAATTCTTTTCAGGTATGGTATTCTGAAATGTATTTTTCACTTGGCACATAGTTTCATAGCTTAAAATGTGTTTTAATGTGTAAAAATTTATCGTATTTTATATATATTCATTTGGCACTTTTAAAGCATCTCATTTATGCATATAGCAAAACTGTTGCTCTCCTGCTTATGCACCTCATCTCTTGGATTTTTTCACATGCATAGATCATCTCCTGAGATTGCAGAGACAAGAGCCTGTATAGCTGGCCTGATCTAGGTTTCATGTCATTTGAGGAGAGAGGACAATAAGGTAAAAAGTTTGATCATGGAGAAAGTAGGTTTTTCACTGACTGCTGTAGATAAAATTTATGATAACGAGTAATGAGTTTTACACCCTCACACAGAATAAGATCACTGCTGTATCCAGAGAATTGCTCTTCACGGCATAGATTTGCTTCCATTTTTTTGCCTGGCACAATGGTGTCTTGATTGCTGATTGATTGATTATTTAAGTATTATGGTAATACAAAGGACAAGGTTGTTTGGGAGACAAGAATCTTTTACATAGATACATTGATATAGTCGGGGAAAAGAAGCATACGAATTCAAGCACAAAAGCCTTTCTACAGTTCATCATCACAGAAACAACAAATAAGTAACAAGAGTGTGGGGGCAGTAGCATTTTAGAGAACTTAATTCACTAGGGAAATTACATGCACAGACGTATTTCATTGTCTGGTATCATCTGATCTTTCATTCAAAGTGGACAGCCTTAAATCTATGTCATCTATTCTTTTAGCAGGCCTGCAATTCCACACCATATTGCCACAAATCATGCACACATTTCTTTGTTATCATATGTTCCCTCATCTTCAGATGACAGTTTGATATAGTTTATGAGATTGCACAAGTCTAAACTGTATTTTTTTCTGACAGACAGTTGATTTTTTGGTGTTGTATATAGATTCAGCACTTCTGAGTTTAGAAGCCTAGTCTTATAAGGACCCTCAAGGGAAGCAAGCAGGATTTTTTTTTTCAGATTTATGGGTGGGAAATTGTGCCAGAAGCATCTCTTTATTGCTTAAAGAACCCTTACACATTATAACGTTTTTGCTGTTGACAACATTTGGCAGAAGATAGTTTAAAGTAATGCCAAGGCACAGATTTTTGCAAAATTGTTGGCTATACATCCTTAACTTGTGCTGAAATGAAAGCACAGTTTTCTTTGAAGTTACTGGCCCAGAAAGTTGTATCCCTGTTGGCATTCTTGTCAGTGGTCTCAGCAGACAGAAGCACCTTCTCTGTTGAATAGCTCTTGGTTAAAGTCCAACAGATAAGTACAACTGTCCCCGCAGTTGAACTAATTCAGTGGACAGATAAACGGATTTAATTCTCCAGCTTTCCCAAAGCTGTTCCTTTTGAAACAGTAAATTCAATGAACAGAAAACAAAATGCATAAGCCTTCCAAAGATAACCCAGGCAATCATCAAATTAAATCTAAGTTTTATGTAAATGCGTTCTTGGTATTTGACTTGATGTATTTCAGGATATTGCCTTTAAGCTTCCTAGTGCTCTACATACTATAGTCTTTTTGCCTCTGATATAAAATACTGCAAAGCCAAACTTCCTCCTGCATCTTCAAAGCTTGAGACATCTGACTAGGTTAGGCTTTTAAACTAAAAGGTTTTTTGGTTCAAGGTTAATTAATGGGTTAGTGCAGACAGTTAAGAAATTTGCTTACTTGGACTAACAGGCTTAAATAATGGTACAGTTTACATATTCTTATGGGATTATAATAAGCATATAACAAACCACTAGCATGGGAAACTCCCTCTACAGGCCTGTGGTGCCCCAACAGGTGATCAGCACTCCAGTGGTCATACACAGATCCATGACATAAACTAACATCAAGGCCAGTTTATGTTTAATATCCACCACAGGAGTCATGTCTGCAATACTCTCTGCATGTTACAGTTTGGGGGAAATTAGGTATTGAGGCATGTTTACAATTCTGTAGGCCCTTTACAAACACATCACAAATATATATTACTGTGGTGTGTCTGCTGTATTGATGACAGTAATCCTGGAGGTCTAGTTCTCTCATTATTGATTAATTACTTGTTGCTCATAAATGCTTCAACTCTGATTTAGCTCCAATCAAATGAACAGAGAAGTTTTTCCCCATCTGAGTGGTAATGTTGAGTTTTATGCCACACATCATGAAACTCCTTGGAGAACAGCAGAGATCCTGGGTCACCTTTATTTTCAGGGAGAGAAAAATATTTAAAAAAACCTCTGTAAGTAACTGCTGGAATAATGAAGGCACTTAGAACGGAAGAGTATAGAGGAGTGACACTTAGGATACCTGGCAGCTTTGGAACAAGAGCAAAGGAGAGAAAATTCCTTGGAAGACAGCAATAAATTTGGAGCTCGGGGAGATGTTTCTATCACACATCTATACAAAAAGAAGCAAGGATAAATTTTGACTTGGAATGTAATCAGCAAGCTGTACTTTACTGTGAGCAGTGCACAGAGGAATAATAAAACCCACAGACAAGAAGACCATTATCATTCTGACAATGAGATCTCTCTTAGAAGTACTACTTTTTTTCTTAACTTCAGATTCTGAAAACAGACTCCAAGGAAGCTACAAAGTGCAGACGCTGTCTGAAATAGTGTCCTTTCTGTTAAGTTAATACTATTTTTTTACTGTTTGTGTGTAATATGAATAATAAAGGATAACAGGCTTTCTGTGGGTTTTCTCCAAATGAAACATTTTTGATGTGCTGATACACGCTGGTATTTTTAAGGTTATTCTCCTCCTGCCTGGACAGGATTAACTGCATTTAGGTCAGTCTGAGGAACTGATTTATAGTGTCACAAGAACAATGTGTTTTATAGTGTTGTCTGATTTTGCCTATCTATTTATAGTTTCTGGTCCAGCTCACTCCTAGACAAGCAGCCCGTCATGCCTTTTCTTAATGCGCTCAAAATGGTGACTTTCAGCTGTTCTTCCTCTTTCCTTTCTGTCGCTAGCCGAGGCTGGGTGTGTCCCACTTTAGGGACAGAAAGAGAGCAGGCCAGAAGCATCGCAGTGAGGAGACAAAACTCTTCTCCTTTATTTACAATTTAACTACTTTATACATTTGTTCAGAGGTTCAGAGATTGGCTACAGAGGTCGCCACCTCTTAACCTGGATGGTGGACATGACCATCAATCATCTCTTCTCTGAGAGGAGAAGAATGAAAACATTGTAAGAATAAAGATTGTTTACAGAACAAGGCTACGTGAGAAAGTTCTGCACAGAGACAGAAAGGCAGAAACTGAGGGCAACACCCAACTGGAAGATCAGAATTACACTAGTTTCTAAGTAAATATATTTGAGTACTGCAAAACTAGATCCCATTCAAATTAATCTGTTTCACAGTTTGATCAGTGCCCTAGATGTATGTTTCCTAGGACTTTAGGAGGCAAGTTTCATATCATTGTATGATCACTGTATGAGGTATATCCCACAGCATTTTATGTAGCCACTTTATCAGAGAGCATAAATAGCATTTTAACAGCAAACATTTAGGGCATATGTCATGGCATACAGTTGCCCAAAAATATATAAACACAGAAACAGTGATAGACGATGTGAAGAACAATTTTAACTCTCATTATTTTGAGGAAGATGATTGCAAAACTGAACTTTCTGTACAGTAGATCTTTTTGTTCAAGGAAATGTACTGTACAATGATTCAAGCAGAGAGTTTTTCTGGTTTGCTTCTAATGTGATAGGGTTGCTCTCTCCCAGGTGTATTTCAGTCCAGTAGTACTTGTAACACAAAATTTCTGTATAACCTGCTAATATATACTTACTTTTTTCTGATATATTTTCTGCTTTCTTTCCTCAAAAATCAGTTCCAAGTCCTCTGACATAAGGCGCTCCTGCAGAATTGCAGTCCCTGTCTTTACTCATCCAAGATCCTTGCAGTCAGTGCACTTCTGCAACATTCAAAGATGCTCTGCAGCCAAGCTCCCCAGGCAAAGTCCACAAAATTAACTCAGGCATTAGACAAAGAAGTAGGGTACCAAAATACAGAAGTAAGAGGGGTAAAATTCATGTGGTTTCCCTGGTAGTGGGAGGAAATCAGAAGAAAGGAAGCACAAAACTGATGATTTATTTTTGTATTTGTTTCCATGGGAACTGAACAAAAAAACCCCAATAACTTCTAGAGGTTTTTTTCTGTACTTCTTATGGGTCCATCATATTTGCTAGGGTAACCATGAAGTACAGAATCATTAGTAGACTTCTAACACTTGTCAAATATAGAAAGGAAATAAGGAAGGCAAAGCGGTTGTATTTGGAGAATTTAAAGTGAGGCTGAGAAGGGCTGAAATGAATTTCTTTGGTCTGAAAAGGAGAAGGGCAGAAGCTTATGCCTGAACAGTCTTGACATGACTTGGTAGGAAGAAATGCTCAAAAACCCAACTCAACAAAGATTTTAGACCACAAAAAAAACCCCAAATCGTTTGAAAACAGCTTGTTTAAATCACCTTTGGATAAAGAAGCACTGAAAGTGGCATAAAGTGATAGCGCTAAATGAACACCATAATTCTCCCCCATTTACCAACACAGTGACCTGTAAGAACAAGTTCTAGAAGTCCATGATCCACCTCCTGGAGTCTTTCTAAACTAGCATCTCAATCTACTCATTAGAACAGTAACCATGCAGAAATATTTACACAACCAATTAAAAAAACCAGAACTTTAGAGGCATGACAGGTTTCAAAACTTGCTTAGTTTATGCAGTAATCTTTTTTCAAGTTTCTGTTTTAAAAATATACTATCTTAAATAATTCACATTTTCCTGTAAGATGCACTTAATTTTTATTGAATTTATTAAAATGTAGAAGACTTGTGATAAGAAAATTTTATTTAAAGGTGTACAAAGTCAAACCTCCCACATGCAAAATACCAGGCCTTGAAAGTTCATTAATATGTAAGATCAAAATAACAACAGTTCACCCTATCTTGAAGGTAGTAATATTAGCACCCATAAATTGAGCAAGTAGGATCTTGAGGGTGACATCTAGCTGCCTACCCTGAAGTTCTGCACATAGAGAACCATCTGAGAGATCTCAGATTTCTCATTAACTCTTCCATCTTGAAGATAAGGAGGAAAATATAATATTTACTTCAGGTTACAGACTACACAGAACATTCTGATGTGGTACATGGAAATGCCACCATGTCTTCTCCTAAATACATGCTTTTTTTTTTTCCCCCCCCAACAAATTAAGTAATTATTTGCAGCAATGCTTAGTGCTCAGGGTAAGATTTTATCAGCTAAAATTCCAGAGTACCAAGACTCTTAATACTTACAGGACTAAACAAAAAAACAAATAGCTGTAAAGTTGTGGGCTCCACAGTATATGCATGATCAGAGAAAACAGTGCTTATAACCATTGCTGAAGGCGAGGATGAGCAATAGGAACCAGGTTTCTTCCTTTGCATATAGTTGGGAAATCTATGTGAATAAAGTACTGCATAACTCGATGATGGCAAATTATGTAATCTGTCCCTCAGCATTTTTTTAAAAGTAATGATTTTCTCATAATTTCAGGCACATTAATCTGTGTAGTAAAGTCAAATCCTGTTTCTGCAGGGTAATAAACAAGGGAATAGAAATTTCAATACTGGTTTGCTGTTGACGCATGAGATAAATTCTCAAGCTCTCTGTCATCCTGATGCTCCACAGCAGTTGCTGGATAACCAAAATCTGCAGCAGTTTTCTCACACCAGTAGCCCATAATCTAAAGAAATTTGACCCATGAAAAGATAGTCCTTCACATCCTGCTACTATTGATGCTGCCAGATCAGTTACTAGAATGTCTACTTAAGCTGCTGTAAAAACTATTTGATAGTACAATGGTAATTTTCAGTGTAAAGGCAAGCAAAGACATAATGATTGTGTTCTCATGAACTGCTTCATATCATGACTATTTATTGGCACTGAATATTTTTTATTTAGGTCTGATAGTCATAATTTGCAAGTAGCACCTTCTTCCTGCCAAGCTGTTGATGAAGTATGTGACTGAAAAGTCACACAGTCACATAACTGTCTGGCTCACATTATGCCTCCCATGGTGCATCACAAGAAAGAAAATGAAAAAATCTTGAACTTTGTCAGACTGCCAAAATATCTCATATAATTCTGAAATCAAATCAGTTTTGTTGCCCCAGGATCAGCTGAAGGGGCAACACAGCAGGGCACAATCCATACATGATGCACGCACTGGTGATGACATTCTGACATAAACAATTGAGAAGATGATATGCCACTTACAAACAACAAAGAACTGGCTGGGAACGTGAAGGTCAGGGACAGTCTTGACAGCAGTGAGATGCTGGAGTTTAAGGCCCCAAGAGAAGGGATCAAGAGAAAAGCCAGGATCACAATCCTAGATATCATGAGAGCAGACTTTGGACTGTCCAGGGACCTACTTGGAGGAATTTCATGGGGTATAATTATGAGAGAGAAGTGAGAGCCAAGAGAGCTGACTGATTTTTGATTTAACATATAACATGTAATTTATCATAGCACATGTAAAAGTCTCCCATTATACATACAGGTATTCAATAGTTTTTCACTGGGAGACCATACATAGGATTTCCTTGAGAGAACTTACATTGCTTTAATTTAGTTTTCATTCCTATTCAAAAAGACCCTTTAAAATTATGAACTTTGCAACATTCCAAAACTTTATTATGGTCTTCTACCCTCCAAAATTTCTTATTTAGAAAGATCAGATTCAAATGATGAAAAAAAGAAAGAACTCTCCAGAAGACGGATGACAACCATATGACAACCATATGACCATAAAAAATGGTTATCATAAAATATCTTTCTGACATCCAAATTGAAATCTAATATTAAGTAAAGTAGAAAAAGCTGATTATATTCTGATCCATTTCCTATGAATATATGTTTAAATATTATGCAATGTTGTATTACCACCATTTTTCAAAAAACTGTTCTTTCCTGTCTTTCTTTTTTATTCATAACCAGAGGAAAACATTAAACTCTACATTTCCCATTTAAATTGAATTACCATCTGGCTTATTTTATTATTCCGCTTTCTTTATCTTGTCATGTTTTTCACCTTGACCAAATATGGAGGAAAAGAATCAACAAGTATGGAGAAAAAGTAAGTTAAGCTCAACATGTGAGTTGACACAAGGCCTGATTCTGGAACTTGCCCTTATGCAACTAATTTTAATCAAGCCAGAAAGAATCTATGGGCTCAGGGATAAGAGAAAAAGGGAAAAAAACAATTTTGCAAACTGTCCAAAGGAAAGATAAAAGCTGTAATTTTAGTTCTGTAGGGGTCACTGAAAGGGTTACTGTAGGGGTGTCTGTTTGCAAGGAATCTTAGTTGCAATCACAAACCAACTACAGAGACACGGTAAGACCTACATTCTCACAGTTTGAAAATGAGGAAATAATGAGTAAGTAAAAGAAAATCCACAAACATGGGGGCTGAAAGATAAACAATTTCAGCTATGCTAATTATCATAACTTTTCTGTCATTATATAAAAATTTCACTAAGTACATGGATAAAACAAAACGCTGGCTGATGGACTTGTAAAAGAAATTCTTTGCATGATATGGGTAGCAGCAAACAGAGACAAAATAATAGCAGCACTCAAAGACCTCCAGAAAGGTCAAAGGCTGTTAAAACTCGACAACATAAGAAGAAAAATTGTAGTTTTCTGTTTTCAGTCTTGTATGTTACAGAAGATGGACTGCAGCATTGAAAACTTGTTTTAGTACGTGTTTTTGTTTGTTTGTTTGCTTTCTTGGTTTAGCCTGGAAGAGAGAAGAATAAGTTGAATATCGTTCTAGTAATTAATTAAAATCCAGGTTAGTTTGGCACTTCTGGAAGCTGGAATCACATCTGACTATGTTACAGTTACAAATAGTCCTTGTATAAAATTAGCTCCTGGCTAGGCAGGACATTACTTAAAGTGGTCCTCATTATATTTGACTATCTTTAAAAACAAAACAAACCAACCAACCAAACAAACAAAAAACCCCTGGCTAAATACAGTGGACCAACAGAGGGAATGTAAGAGTAAATTCTGAAGTGCTTTGCTGGGTTTTGACAATCAGGAGAGAAATAAAGATACACTTTGCTGCTTTTTTGAACCAGAGTGAACTTATTTCAGCAAGTGTATGTGTAAATGCACACACACACCTAATTAACTCTGTTAGTATTTTTAAAAAGTGAACACAGACTTCACTGCTCTCACAACTATTGTCTGTGTGCAGGCTTACACTGGTCCTAGGCAAAAATACAGAAAGGCTGAATATCGTGGGGAGACAATTCAGACCAAGACATTTATTCCTTGCTGTATTGTCTTTCAGTACCAAGAAGAGTTTCAATAGGGAAAATTCTCTTGATCTCCTCTTCACACACAAGATGAACACCGTGGTCTATCTGCAACATTTCTACATATTTATAAGTTTTTCTCCATAGCCATATCCATACATATAATCAGGATATTGTATTTTTAGATGGAGAGTAATATGTCAAAATTATTCTTTTCCTGTTTATGAGCTTTAGAATTTGCACATAAATATGAATGCATGAAGGAAACAAGATGTTGGAATCCAAAACTAGAAAAACCCAGACTCTAACTATATGCATATTTTAACAAATATTAAAATCCATAATTACGTAAATGTTGTCAATGCTACATTCATCTACTAATGATCAGCACATGAGACAGCTGGCAGGATTTCACAAGAAATATATCGGTATGTGTTTCTTGGTAACCTATTTTTAATCATCTTTACATTTGAAGCAAGAGACAGTATGGGAAATAATAAAGGAAATTGAGTAAAAGCTTGAAGGTAACTTGGAAACAAGCAAAGGCTTGTTTTATGATTTTATATACTTTTACAATCTTTTAATTTTCTTCTTTCTGCTTTTATGTGCAACTTTCTCTTTTACATTTTCCTTTCTTCACTCTGTGTCATGACAAAGCTACTGAATAATGATTTTTTTTATATGCAAAAGAGAAATCATCTTGATTGAAATAGAAATATCCTTCTTCCTTCTTACACAAATCTACAGTAATATGGCAAAAAATTTAAATGATTCCTCAATGTTGTAAAGAAACAATAGCCTTGACAGTTAAAGGCATTAATGACATCTCATGTGGGATCTTGTGATACTGCCATAATTATTTTGGTCATCACTATATCCTATCAGCAGCCACATTTACTGTCTTTTTACTTCTCATTTATTTCTCATATATAGTTTCTTATATAGCAAGTGGCAAACATATTGGGACATAAAATTTTGAAAAAACTTGTATTCTTCTTCAAACCAATTTGCTCCTACACAATTTTATCTGATATTGCTGTATCTCCAATTTCTTTACGTTTCAGACTATACTTAAAATTTAAATTATAAACTTGAGTCTCCTTTGTAATAAAACATTGCACATTTGGATAGGACATGAATGTGCTACAACAGGAAATTTGTTACTAGTCTAGTACCATTATTAGGCTGATATTCTATTGTAGCGAGAAATTGTATAGACAGTAAAAAACTAGTATTAGAACCAGTAATTCAAGCCTAATGAAGCAACATTAGCACTTTTATGTTGTACTTTCTAATTAGGAAGTCTGTTAATGCAATTGGGGCATTTACTTAATTGCTGTGAACAATTATTTTCAAATTAAGCCTAGCAATTAAATAGCATGATTAAACTCATGCTACAGGCTTTTTAGTAGAGATATGGTAAGTATCTTGCCTGTTGTATTATGCACAGTAGTCAAAACTGTGAAAATCTTCTGATTAGCCAATGTAAATTAAGTGCAATGCCATTTCACCAAGAATGTGAATGAATATGCAAACAGGGGGAAAAAGCCACCTCTGTTATGGAATCCAAATAGTAGCCAGAAAAACTCTTGTAAAAACTAATCATATTGGTGATATTTTCTCCTGATTTCTTCTGTACAAGGGAAGGTCAAGGAGATGAATGCAAATTTATCACATTAGCTTGCATTTCATGTAGCAGGGATGATGAAAAAAAATACATTTCCCCATTAAGGCCACAGATAATGCTGAAAAACCCTTTAAACCATTCAATCTCTCCTAGCACCTCACATAGGAATTTTTCTGGTGAACAAACTTATATAATTGAGTAATCTGAATTAGTTATACCAGTAATAGTAAGATTGCAAGTTGATAAATATGACTTCATAGGTCATACATGTTTTTTTTTATAAAAGACAAGACCCCATTCATCAATGCAGGACACCAGATGTAGAGTTGTGCCTCACATGAGATATAAATCCTGTTGTATGCTACTGCTTTGATTTTAATGACAAAAATGCCGTGAAGCTTGGAAATGGGTATTTTCAACGTTCAGCAAACTAGCTAAGAACCTATTAAAAATATATAATGTTTGCAGTATTAGAATCCCAGGGAGAAAGAAATATCAACAGCAAGACAAAAGCTGAGATGGTGCTCCCTTTCATCAAGTAATATTTAGGTGCAATTAATTTTCTACTAACAGCATACCAAAAAAAAAAAAAAAAAAAAAAAAAAAAAANAAAAAATAAACCACCAAAAAAAACCCCAAAAAAACAAACCGACAATTTCAATAACAAATGTTCTAGCCTTCTCATGAAAACTTTGGAAAGTGATTAAAAATAACTGACTTCACAGCATTAGTTTTCAAGTATAAACAGATCCTAAAAGAATCCTAAATTTCATGCTATTGCATTCATTAAGCATGTGTTAGCTACTCTTCTTAAGTACTTAAGAAAAAATATAAGAAATTGAACATGATTTAAATATCAAGCATGCTCTGAAATAGTTTGATCAAGGACTTAAAAAGTGAAGACTGCAAGTTACCTAATGTGATGGGATAGTTCTAAAACATTGCAAAAAATTAAGTGGAAGAGTTTGAATAAATTTGGCCTGTGACTTGAATTCATTTTTCCAAATCAGTCTCTTTTAACATGGCATGTTGTCTTGGATTCCAATGTCACTCAATATGAAATAAAATGTAAAAAGCAGGAAATAAAAATAAGAGAAAGAGAATAAAGGAGAAAAAAAGAGAAGAATTAATACACAATCACTTTTTGCATTAAAAAGAAAGCTGAGGAGGGGTTATATTTTGCTTACCATTTAAAAGTATTTGATTGAAGACATAAGATATTCTTTTTTTTTTGCTCCTTTGTAATTACAACAATCACCTTAACCACCTATCAATCAAAAATCTTTGGTTATTGGCAAAAGTTGCTTCTGTTCTTTTATTTTTAGAAAAACTGAGACTAACACTTGTAGGTGGAGCACTATAGTGCTGTATCATTAATATATTATAAGCATTTATGCAACTCACTAGTTACAAAAGTAAACACATTTTTCAGGTTTGAAATGAACATGGGAAAGGAGGAACCTATGATTAAGTGCTATGAAAAGGCTGAAGAAGTTAATTATTGTTGGAAGATAAAAAGTTTACACAGCTTAATGCTCCAAATTGCCTGCCACCAAAGTAAACATCTTACATCAAAATCAGGATCTATACAAACACTTTTGTCATGTGAATTTATTTTATACATTTCTTCCCCTTCACACTGATCATTGTTATTCCTCTCTCAGCCAACAGCCAGAGCCCCAAGGCCACCACAGAACTCCTCAAGCTCAGCCTGGGTTGGGGATTGACTTGGTACAGGAGGGTGTGCTCAGACCCTGAAGACAAAGGCCAGGGTCTTTCAGGGGATGTTTTTCCCCAGCATAGCACTGTGCATCTGCTGAGCAGTGTTTTGGTCACCCAAACACCATGGTTACTGTCACTAGATACATTATAAGACCCTGGACAATTAAATGTACCAGGTAAACTGAGGCACCTTTGCTCTGGGTAGAAACAAGGGAGAGATTCCAACCAGATATTCTCAAGAGGTGAAAATCACACAAAAGTTTTTCTGGAAAAATACAAAAAAATCAAGGGACTTTGGCAAAAAGACTTAGTACAACATAAAACATTTATCATTGCATTGACTTATTCAACTTAGCAAACTAAGTTTTCTTTGTACCCATTTGATGTTACATTCCATGAAAAGAGTGTTAGAGGAAGAAGAAAGGGAGAAAGACAAAAAGACAGGAAAAATATAGAAAGGTAGACATATATCTACCAGCTGCTGGGTTCCAGTGATGTAACAGAAAACTCCAAGATGAAGGAAGTGTTAAAGAACAATGCGCATGTCTCCACGTGACCCTTCTTACACCCTTGGCCCTTCATGGGCCTTCCTCAGGTGGGGCATCCAGTCTCTCGGACACTCAGGGGCTGGGTTAGAAATACTGAGGGTGATGTGGAATTTTTTTTGCCTTTTTTGCTTTTATACATTCCCTATATTCCTTACACATATATTTGTAGCTCTGTACCCTATTATTATGTCCATAGCTAGTATTTTACCTACTCTATTAGACAGAAAGATAAAATAAATTCCCCGGCAGCTGCAAGCCCAAGGGGTCCAAGGTAAGGCTGTCTGGGAGCCAAAGTTGAAATCAGTTCTCTGAGACATATAGTGATAAACAAAGTATAGTTCCTATCTAAGGGGGAAGCACAGGAGGAATTCAGAAAAGGATAGAACCAGTGATGAATTACCTCATCACTTATGTCTCCAACTGGTGGTTCTTGTCAGTTATGCTAATTTTCTGAACATATAAAAATTGTATCCATTTTATGTTACATGTGCATCTTCGGCGCTTTCCATCCGGCAAGCTGTGCTCCATAAGGATCCTTATAAAGGATATATAAACCCCTTTGTGTCACCTAAAGTGTGTCTGGCTCATGATTTTAGGACCAGCAAAAAGGTATCAAGGGGCAGCCTGCAGTGTGCCATGGTTGACAGACACTGGGGGCCATGGGGTGCAGGGACTGTCTCACCAAAAGCAAGGCCCGACCCGCCCCCTACCACACATACACGGGCATTCCAAAATGCCTGGAAACATCAGTCTTTCCATTCTCTGACACCTGTTATGTGGAACTGTGTTATCTCACCAAGGCCACTGCCTTCCTCGCTCTCTTGTCAGCCTCAACCCCTTGCCTGCCTCGTCTTGCACAACATAACCACCTTTCTCCTCTGAGACTCCAGTACACCAGTATTCACCTACAGAAACAGACACTCTTGTCGAAAGACAAAGAAGAACAAATATTCCAAATGGGTTTGGTTTGTATTTGGTAAAGCATTAGATAAATGTAACATTAATTTCCACGCACATGCTACTTTAATACATTTCCATAGAACATACCATGATGGAAAACACTCGTACAACTACTGATGTGGCAAATAAAACAACAAAACAGGTATTACTATGTCTTCAGGATGCCATTAATTAGACTACAAAATAAAACCAAGTCATGAATACCGTCAAAGTGAGAGAAGACATACATATATTTATTTATTTATTTTAAAGCCTAATTATATAAGCATTGCATTGATGCAAACTGGGAGTTGTTCCCAGTAAAAACCAGTCCAAACCAGTTCAAAACAGTCCAGACCAGTCCAGACCAGTTCAGACCAGTTCACTCTAGTCCAGACCAATTCAAACCAGTTCAAACCCAGTCCAGACCAGTCCAAACCAGTCCAAACCAGTTCAGACCAGTTCAAACCAGTCCAGACCAGTTCAAACCAGTCCAGACCTGTCCAGACCAGTCCAAACCAGTTCAAACCAGCGCAAACCAGTTCAAACCAGTCCAGACCAGTTCAAATCAGTCCAAACCAGTTCAAACCAGTTCAGACCAGTCCAGACCAGTTCAAACCAGTCCAAACCAGTTCAGACCAGTCCAAACCAGTTCAAACCAGTTTAGAAACTAGGAATAATGAAAAGCAAGAGATGAATCCCAAGAAATCATCAAAATCTTGGATCAAACTGGGATATATTGTGTCAAACTGGGAACCTCCCGGTCCAAACCAGTACAAACCAGTCCAGAACAGTCCAGACTAGTTTGGAAGTCTCAGGAGGACTTGTCAGGCTACCTCTGTCTGAGATTTTCATCTGCCTGCACCTTTGTTTTGCTTGGTTTAGCTGCAATAATTTTCCTTATAATTGACATGGGGTAGCTATAGCTATAGCTAATTTGTTTTGTTGATGTTTTCATGGTGTGATCATACTTCTAGAGGTGACAGTAGCAAGCAATTATGCTACAATGAGGTATTTACCACTCAAATATAATGTTGCAGTATAGAGGAAAATAAGCCTGGTGTGAGAGCAGAGAGCTCATACCAGGAGGTGTCCTCATATCAGGAGATCCAGGATGCAGCCCAGAGGAATATAGACATGGGATGAGAAGAGCTGGGACACGGGCTAGAGAGGAGACTTCTTCATCATGAGCAACTTTCCACATGCCAGTTAAAGACATGATGACTGGAGCTAGAAAAAATTAGCTTGGTTTTAGAAGGAACAAAGGGAACTCATATCTAACAGCATCTAACATCCACAGAAAGCAGCACATCTATTGAGATGTAGCATGGAGCTGCAGACTAACAAAAAAAAGAAAGTTGACAAAGTGTGTTAGAAAACACACAGGAACAGACCCAGATGAACCTAAGGCATGTAAGAAAGGAGTGAGGAAGAGGTAGAAAAAAAAGTATCAGCATTTTACTGTAGGAGAGCTGCTCTTCCCTCTGATCCCCTCCCTGGTCTGCCTCTGGACTCACTCCAATAGGTCCATGCCTTTCTTGTGCTGAGGACCCTAAAGCTGGATGTAGACTCCAGGTAGGGTCTCAGGTGAGCTGAGTAGAGAAGGAGAATCACCTCCTTTGACCTCTTGACATATCAACCTCCTGACATAAACACGATCTCAGACTTCGACTAGCACTTAGAATACAATCTTTCTGCATCTTCCAGGGACTGGTAACCTGTTCTTAAGGAAAGTCAGGTTTCTTTTCTGTCTGTTTTGTTTTGGATTTTTTTTTTTAACTGGATGAATTCAATTTTTTTTTTTATGGTTCTGAAGAGAGCTAGTGGAAAAATGCCTCTGCAAATGGGGAGTAAGGTATGAATAAAGCTGGTATAATCTGCCCCATTTATTTCACTGATTCATATACTCTGATGCTTCCTAAGAAATACAGAAATATGTATTAATTAAGAATATAAAGGGAGAGGAAGCAGAATTTACTTGCATCAATGCTTTTCCTGTTGACATGATAAGAATGTATCAACCACAAAGGCATTCCCAATGCAGACAGATCTACATCTGAGGACCTGCAAGCATGCTCTGTTATTATAATCGGGAATTAATCTGAAAAAAAATAAATGCATTTCAGGGAATACTGCAAGTATAGTTCTTTGAACATTAAAAGAACTTACCAAGGCAGACACTTTTTTGAGGTAGTTATGCTGTGAGCTAGGTCTGAATCACGAAATTTGCATTTCTAATCTGAACTTTATATTTACTGTGTTTGCCACTACTTTTCCCCTTGCTTGAAATGAAGGGCTAAGCTGAGGAGAAAATGAGTCATTGTTAATAGTGAATTGTCCCTACACAAAGCCCAGGAGTTTCTAGATTTGGAACCTATGTTTTTTACCATAGCACTCCATCTACTATGAAGTAAGTTCTTGTAAGCCATTTTTCATAGATGTCTTTAGTTAATAAAACTTCCCCAATATTTATTTATGTGGGGAAAAAAAATCAGAGTTTGAAATGATAAAAGTATTCAAAGGTTTGTCACACATCAAACACAGTGAGAAGAGGGATCTGAGAATTAGAAAAAAAGCATGCTAATTATACTCAGGGGCAAAAAACTTTGAATGCACGATATCCAAGAGAAATAAATGAAACAAAAACTGAATTGTGCTTTCCAAAAGTCTTTTATGCATATGCCAGCCAAGTAAGGTATCATGACCTTAATATAGGAATTAATTAAATGAATAAAAACTGTTCTGACAAAAGAAGAACAATTTTACTGACGAGTATTAAATCAACTGCCTTAGCTGACTTCTCGCTCCACCAAATTAGCACAGCCTTTTAGTTCTGCAGTGAGCTAATAATTCCAATTTAACAAAGGAAAAGTCAATTTATCCCTGTCTGGTATTTCAGCTTTCCTTTTGTCTGTGTGCACATATGTGAGTTAGAGGTTGTTAATTCTTCATATAATGATCCTTATGTTCTGGAATTACATAGTATACAAAAAATTGACTGAATTTCT
Source organism: Cyanoderma ruficeps (assembly GCA_008694505.1). Taxonomy (NCBI): domain Eukaryota; kingdom Metazoa; phylum Chordata; class Aves; order Passeriformes; family Timaliidae; genus Cyanoderma; species Cyanoderma ruficeps. The sequence goes on from VZDJ01007755.1 coordinate 46,738,363, forward strand.
ACCAGAATATTCTTTTCGTCAGTATACAATCCATAATATATATATTCTAAACTTGGTATTGCAATTTTTAAAAAAAATAATAATGTTGGCTGTGGAGTTAAATTCAACTCAGGTGGTGGGTTTTTTGTTGTTGTTGTTGTTTTTCTCCGTAATAATTTCAGTAAGAATGAAAGAACTTCCAAGAGAGAAAGCATATTTGACAATATGGTTTATCCCAGATAGAAATATTTGACCAGAGCAGAAAAGACTACACTTCAGGAACCTTCCTTTCCTTAATATGATTAGAATTTTTAGTGTCTTAAAAGTTGCATATAGGAGCCAAACAATTCAGAAGAATACTCACACTGAAGTTATTAGAATTAAAGCTTAATTTAAGACACTGTATCTCTGGAGATATGGATGCTACTTGGAAATCTTTTACTGAAAAACTTGGAAAAAATTAATAGGTGCATCACTTCTGACCTGTAATATAGTTGATGGCACAAATCTTTAAAGCATTTGTGACAGTATGCTAAGCTTTGTAATATAAAAAAGAAGTGGTGGACTAAATAAAATTAATACTGGATTTTATATATTTGCACACATTAAAAAGAATATTTTTAATAATGCACTTCTTAATGCTATACAAATACATTCTTTCCTCAATTCTGTTTGCATGATTAGTGAAATAAACAAATTTTTTTTTGTATTATTTGAGGCTATCAAATTTTATGTCTAAATCATTGTCTTGCAGATTTTGTAGCATTTTATGTTTATGTAAAGTACCAGGTACCTTGACAAATCAGAACATTGTTCTCACTAGTGTCATTCTTTATGTCAAGACCTACATTACGTAGTAAATATGACTATGCTTATATTTACACCAGTGCCAATAACATAGATATTAAAATCTGTTGTGTTATCACAGATGAGGAGAAGTTACATTACAGACACTGGACAGCAATGAAAAATTTGAAGCAATGAATGCCTCTGAAAAAAAGTCTTAGTAGATGTTAATTTTTAGTGGTTAATTATGAAATAATTATGACTTGCAACAATTAATATTTTAATTAGACAGAGATGGTGTGTAAACACTGACAATATAACATGGAGGTTTTTATTTGTCCTCTATGAGGAGTCTCGAGGGACAGTGACTAATACAACAGAAATGTTGCTTGTGTTTGTACAGCACCTAGAGCCCTTCAGAACCATTCATTAAGCTAGAAGAGTTTAAAAAAATTCAATTTAAGAAACCTTTCACAAAGGGAAATAATAATAATAATAATAATAATAATAATAATAATAATAATAATAATAATAATAATAACGAATATGTGAAACAAAATCCAAATTAGTGACTATTATGGAATTATCTAGAGTTAAATGACTCAATGCAGTGAGTAAGTAAAACCTACAGTTAAGATGGAAGGGCATTTTACTCTTCGTGTATGAACACTTATACTTGATAAAAATGACAAATTATGTACATCTGGTAAAATATTTGCCATTACTTAACCCTCATAATAAAATGAATGGCTCTAAATCTCTTATTAAGGGAATGAGGGACAATGCTCTGTGAGCAATGATCAAGAGGTTTATTCCAAACTGAAGGAATTTAAGTGCATCTTAAGTGCATTTATGATGGCCTTAGAGTATTCTGCAAGACCCTTAATCATTATTTTTCTTTACTGAACTTGTTTTCTTAAAAAAAACAGGGAAAAAGCTCACATGCATATGTTTGATTAAAATAAAAGTTGTTCAAAGACAGTGAAGTATTTGTTTTTTTCTTTCCATAGACACCAATGCATTCTATATGATGAACTCTGCTGTAAAGGTTAGAGATCTATAAGTCACTGGTATGTATGGCATTTTACAAATTAGATGTTTTTCCCTCTGGTGTGACTAAGAGTCCTGTGTTATGCAGTAATTTGTCTCAAAAAAGCTGTAGGCAAAAAATCAACAATTCTAAAAAGGAGAAGTTAGAGCATGAGAGTCCAAATGGCTAGGAGAGATGTATATTTTGAAGGAGAGAGAAATTACTTCAATAGAAATACATGATGGTTGTTACCTTGAGTTTTCTGTCTTTTGTCTTTCTGTAGAACTTTCAGCACAGCCTTAATGTAAATAATGTCTATTCTTAGAATGTTTACATACTTCTCCTGTGAGAGAAGAAATGATTGATGGTGGTGTCCACCATCCAGGTTGAAGGGGTGGCGACCTGTGTAGCCAATCCCTTGACCTCTGTACATATGTATAAAAACTGGAGTCAGATAAAATTAAAATTAGAGAGTTTTTCTACAACAGGCGTCTCCTGAGCCTCTCTCGAGTGTTCCTAAATTGGGACACACCCAGCTTCGCCCCACGACAGATGGTAATCTCTGTAACATGCAAAGGAAATGGTGGAGTACAATAAAGTTAAGATATAATTCAGCAGAAATATCTTAAACCAAGCCTTAAAAGGAAGTAAAAATAGCACATAGAAAATGTAAGATGGAGTGAATTCCAGCAAGATTAAAGTTGTGTGGTTTAAGGTTACACTGTTAAGAATATGGAGTTGGCTTCTGTATACAACTCTTCCTACTCTGCATCATTATTTGGGTAAGCAAGGCTGTCTCATCAACATGAGATCCTTCATTATTCTCTTAACAATAATTCTGCAAAAGTTTAGTCAGTACCTACCTGAGACTACTACTTTAGCCAGAACTTCAGCTTGGTTTCTAGAAAACCATTAAATCAGGCACTGACACACTTTCATGTATCATTATCTTAACTCATCCCAGAGGATTATCTATGACTATCATTCTGTTGAGCACCATCCAGAAATAGAATATTTCACAATAGAAAGACTGTAAGGAAGTTCACTGTGGAGCTTGGCACATATCCTATCCAGCCATTTGTTTCTGTATTCAGAGAATGTATCACAGAGGATTGCTGCTGCTAACCGGAAGGCAGAGCACCTTCAAACTCTGTCAAGAGCTGTTACTGCCTGCTCAATTCTTCTGTGCCACTTAAGGACTTATGTGCCCTGAAGACCATTGTTATTTTTTTCCACTTATTCAGCTCCCTTCTCTCTTTTTTTCCCCAAACATACATATATATACATTTATTATCGATAAGTATACTATAAATCCTAAATTAAAAAAAAATAAAATTGTCAAGATAAGAGGACATAGGAATTTTCATCATATCAGGCATTCCTTATTGCAGCCTTTCTGATTGCTGGCCATTCTATTTTTCACTGATGAATGGTATTTACCTGAAATTTTGCACAATTTGTAGATATTATCACAGGTCTGTAACAAATCTCTGGTTACATTGATGCTCAATGGTCTGGATTCTCATCCCTCCCTTGAACATCAACCTACTCTGCTCCCTAGATATTCCTTACAACAAAGCATTCCCAGATGCCTTCTCAACTCTGAATATTTACCTTGGCTGTCCTTGACATTGTCGCTATCATACAAGTTATTTAGCTTCTAAGATCTTCCCTCACAGTTCTCAGACCTAATTATGCAATCACTAAAATAAACTACTGGGCCCCTCAGAACTCTCAGTCCATAGCTACTTCTGTCCAATCTTTTTTTTTTCCAACTTATCTACAGTCCTTAGCTGTACATGACATCATTTGAAGAAGGAAGACTTCTAGACCCCACCCAAGATTCCAGGTAAGGGGGGACAGAGAGGTAAGACCATCTAGAGCATTCCACTTGCATTGGTCAAATAGAGGGAGGAGAGAGCTGCTAAAAACAGTGTGAGTAATTAATGGAAAGGTAAGAGAATTGTGGCTGTCCAATCCTCCACTAGTGCAACTGCTGGATACTATACGAGCGCCTCTCAGACTCTTTCAGGCAGTAGATTTTAACCTCTGTCATGTCCTCATCTGCATGTGCCATTGTTCGGATGGTCATTCACAGGACGGCTGTTGAAATCTCAGTTCAACAAAAGAAGGAAGCGGTAGCCACAAAGATAATGTTCAAAATGCCGAATTTCAAAGAAAAAGAAGTATTTTCAGATGCAATTCACAGTTTATGCATGTTGCAAGATGCATTGCATCTTAGAGGTTTTTGGAATGCTGTGCTAATCAAAAATAGTACAGCTTCCCTGTGAGAAGGTTTGTACAGTTCCCTTGGAATCACAGTGGGGAAGAGCATTTGTTTAACTCCACTGTGAAATCTCTGCAGTTCCCAGAATTCCTAATAGCGGCTGTTCCTCAGCTGCATCAAAGCAATAGTACTAAACATGAAAAAAAACCATCCATGAGAGTCACTGTGCTGAGATTTTAAATGGAGGAATTTGCATCCTGTCATTATACTTCCTTACCTCACACAGTCTCATGCTGGTGGACAGTCTATACTTGCTCATTTTACATGTAAGGAACTGGGGGGTGGGAATGACAGTTAACCTTGAAATCATGTGGCACTTTGGAAGTGCCTGTGAGCCTGAGGGGGGAAAAAAAAAAAAAAGGTAAAATATTTAAAATATTTCAATTTTTTTGTTTTCCTGATGAAAAACTTTTATAAGATTTGAACTCCTTCAAACTGTTTTCAACACCCTGAATCATATGAAGAAAAGGTCCTTCTGACCAGCAGGTATGCATAATACATATTGTGCTGCACTAAGACACAAAAGCAATGGATAATTATAACTGATGAGGCTTTCAAGCACTTTCTGCTTGTGATCTTCAACATTACCTTCGATACAAATGTTTCATCATCTTTTTATAACTCACATTTTTGCCATTTGCTTAAAAGAAATCACAATAAAATAACAAAGATATATTTTGCCAAGTCATTATCCATAAAACCTACAAGCTAAACTCCAGATCTAGAAGTAATTCTGACAGATCCTTGCACTTGTAGATGTCTCTGTAACATCAGTAGGACTCTCTGGGGGCCACTTCCATGAAGTGTATTTAAGTATATCTCTATCTTTTTCGTGTCTGGGAAAACATTTAGTAGATTGCCTAAGCTACAAAGAGCTGAAAAAAGTTGTCCATCCTTTTCGTCCACATGTTTATTGGGAGGAATTTAAGGAGTTAGATGATAATTAAAGAATAAGTAAATATTGTTCAATTTTCTTTCAGATTCCTTTTGGCTTTGGCAGTTGCACATTATCATAAAGATCTTTCTCTAGTTTGCCTATGTAAGTATTGATCAAATATGTTATTTTAAACTAATATTTTGGTCTTAAATTTTAATCAGTTATATTTGATGTACCACAATAGTCATCTCTGTTCCCTCCGTTCCTTCTGTAAATAACATTATTATAGCATAGATGAAGATTATTAATTTTAGATTTTCCTAAAAAGACTTATATATATAGATAGATAGANATAGATAGATAGATAGATATGCAAGGAAATTTCTGGAAAAAAATCATTCAAAACAAAACAAATCAAGCCCCAGAAAAATAGACCACATGGAATAATTTTAAAGGAATGTAGTTCCTTGGTAGGTGCAGCCCAGGAATTTGACCTGCCATTGTTGCTGCTGACTCCTTGTTGCCCACCAGGATCCCAAATCCCTTTCAGCAAGGCTCCTCACCAGCCACACACACGCAGACCTGTAGTTGGCTTTTTGGTTATTTCATCCCAGGAATTAACACTCATCTTTTATAAACTCCATACTGCTCTTGCTAGCTCACTTTGCCAAGTCTCTCTGTGGGATGGCCTGCCCTTCTGCCATGTTTTCTTCAGCACCTTGTTTGGCAGCACCAGGAAACTTGGCGAGGGAGCTTTCAGTCCCATCACCCAATTTATGAACATGTGGGACAGAACAGGGGCTAGTATCAATCCCTCAGGACCTCACTTGTGACAGATTGCCAGGCTGAGCAAAAGCCATTGATTAACCCCTTCTGAGTGTGAACTGCTAGCCAATTTCCTACACTTGTCACATACAACCCATTCAATCTGTATCTTTCTGGTTTGTTGATGAAAGGCCATGGGAAACAGCACTGAAGACTTTACTGCTGTCCCAGTAAAGAGATAAGTAAGGAGGTATTTTTATGTCTCTCTGATGTCAGTAAAGGTAATTCTAACTATGATTTTACTGCTTACATTCCCAACTAAAATGTCATAAAACGAAGAAGGTAACAAATAAAAACTTAATGCAAAAAGCTTAAAAGCTTTTGTGGGTTGGCAAGAAATATTTTGTAAAGGGAAGTGTAGTGTAGGGAAACAGTACATGTGGCTTATTACAAAATGAAAATAGATAGAAATTGAGAAGTAATTAGTTTGCAGTGTACAACTGCCCTCACAAAGACATGCTGGACACTGTCAGTCTCTGGAGTCTAGTAGCCAAAGCCAACTGAAAAAAAATAATCAAAAGAAATTAAAATCAGAAGTTAGAATGAATGCATACTTTTCTATTTGTAGGTCAGTTTTGAAATTCAACTTGTCAGAAATTGCATATTCTTTTCTTATTGATGTCCCTAAATGGACTTAATGGTTTTCTAATTTAGCTCTTTGGTAAATTCAGCTCCAAGTAAATTAAAGTATTTTCTTCAGTTAACAAACACTTGTGTAATATATCAGTAAAGAAAAACACCTTCTCAACCAACTCAGAAGTATTATTCCAATTTAGCTTTAGAATTCAGGGGGAGCAGATCAGATCTGCACTGAACAATTTTTTTCTCTTCTGATTCAGGACGTAATAGCAACCCAGTGCTTGTGTTCAAAGGAGCGGTACTGCCACAGGAGGCCCTATTCATACTGAGCCTCAAACAGACACTCAAACAATAATTATCTGATCCTAAAAAGGCATTTGTTAAGTATCTGGAGAGCTGAGGTTGTCAAAACCTTGCGGATACTGTATTTGCAGAAGGGTTTTAGAATGTATGAAAGGTAAAAAGTAGTGTCAGCTTTGAAACCTATGACTGAACAATAAAACCGACCTGTTCTTATATCCATGAATTACATTCTGCTCAGTCATTGCAGCACCCTTTTTTTTTCATTCCTTTTCTGTGGTACCATCATGGCCTCCCCATTCTTTCATATTGCTTCTCCTCTTCGATATGAAGGTCTGAGCCTTTTTCCTATACTTAAAGGTATTCCACCTCCTCTTTATCCAGCACCCCATCTGACCTATGTTACACCAGATGTTGAGCAGTTTTTAGAGAAAACTCTGTGAAAACCTGGGCATTTGATATTCTCAGAAACTTAAAGCAAGAGAAACAAAACCCAAGATTTTGTCATTGCAGATGACATGCTGGTTTGGTTTGTTACTGTATTAATTTTTTTTTTTATTGAAAAGACCAGAGGGAAGTGAAGAGCAACGTGCTGAATATCGTTTCGCAGCATGAGCAGGTGTTATGAAGAGTTGATGGCATATAATTGAGGGAACAGGAATATTACTTAGTTCGAGCCTGTGCTGTGTTTGTGCTTTTGCAAACACTCTTTTGTGAAATATGTACAAAATAAACATTTTGAACGAAAACCAATCAAACAAAACAATGAAAAATCCCTAAGCCCCAAGAAATCATATTTTTTTGCAAAAATAAAGGGGAATCAGGAAAGATACACAGTGCTGCTGAGACAATGTTTTTGGCTCACTCTGAGCTGCAGTGAAAGACAAAAAATACCAATTTAGGAGCCAAAAGGGAAGTAGGTTCTGTTGTGCAACATGGTGGAGTGCATGCTTGCAATGAATTGTTTATACTGGAACACTATCTGTTTTTAAAACACCTTTTCATAGAATCCTAGAGTCCTTTACATTGGAAAAGACCTTTAAGATCACCAAGTCCAACCATGAACCTAACACTGCCAAGCCCACAACTATACCATAGCCCTAAACACCACATCTACGGGTCTTTTAAATACTTCCAGGGACAGTGACTGGGCAGCTTGTTCCAATGTTTAACAATCATGTCCATGAAGAAATTGTTCCCAATATCCACTCTAAACCTCCCTCAACACCTTATGAGACCATTTCCTCTCATTCTGTCACTTGTTACCTGGGATAAGAGATCAACACCCACCCTCCTTTCAAGTCGAGAGCAATTAGGTTTTCCTTGAGACTCCTTTTCTACAGGCTAAACAACCCCAGCTCCCTGAAACACCCCACACATGACTTGTGCTCCAGACCCTTCACCAGCTCTGTTGCCCTTTTCTGGACATGCTCCAACGCTTCGAGGTCTTTCTTCTAGTGATGGGACTGAAACTGAACACAGGATGTGAGGTGTACCCCCCCCCCCNCCCCCAGCACTGAGTACAGGAAAAAAATCACTTCCCCTGTCCTGTTGGCCCCACTTTGCTGATAGATCATGATGCCATTGGCCTTCTTGGCCTACTGGGCACACCCTGGTTCATATTCAGCCACTGTTGACCAGCACTCTCAAAACGTTTTCCACTGGACAGCTTTCTAGACACCCTGCCCCCAGCCTGTAGCCGTGCACAGGGTGTTGTGACCCATGTGCAGGAACTGGCACTTGGCCTTGCTGGACCTCACACGATTGGCTTTTGGCCCATTGATCCAGCCTGTTCAGATCCCTCTGCAGAGCCTTTCTGCCCTCCAGCAGGTCAATATTCAGACTGAACTTGGTGTCACCTGCGAAGTCGCTGAGGTGCACTTAATCCCCTCATCCAGATAATTTACAAAGATATTAAACAAGACTAAACACAATGCTGAGTCTAGTTCCACAAGTTCACCCCGCTTGTGACTTGCTGCCAACTGGATGTAACTTCATTCACCAGCACTCTCTGGGATCAACAATACAATCAACTTTTTACCCAGCAAACAGTGGACCTGTTGAAGCCATTAAAAATCTTGGTATTTCCGAATTTCTAACAGCATTCCCTCATTATAATAGTTTGCAATGTATACAATATATAAAACAGAACTCTCCAATCCCTTTCATGTAAGAGTAAATAATGTGCTGAGGAAGCTTTCCTTATAAGGAATAATGACCAGAACATTCTGCGTACAAAGCCCTTTGTACACAGGACACATAGTAAGATGGTGTGGAAACAATCAATGCTGGCATAGCAGAGTGTAACAAAAGACAGATGTCAAACAATATGACAGTGCAGAGTAATGGGAACAGGGGAAAGTGGAAAGCCAGAGCATGAAGTCTTTGATGAGATATAGAAAAGGAATTCTCTTCCCTTTCAGGACATAAACAGAAGGGTAGTAATTTGGGAGAGTGAGAGGCATGTTTACAGTCAAGAGTGCACTGAAACTCCAGGTCTGGATATGAATCTATCAAATTTGTCCAAGCCTGTTTTATGGCATTTCAGCATTTCCAACTCAAGTTGGAAAACACAAAGGAAATAAATACTGTCAAAGCCTAAAAAGAGCTTAACATAAAGTTGGATTCTAAACATGAACACAATTTTAAGGTCTAGACTTCCATTCTCTGTGAAATGATTAATCAAAAAATCTTATGCAGTGAAAGAAAAGTCCCTATAAATATTACTTAAAGACTGTGCTTATAAACACAGAAGGAAAGACAAACAAAATTAATTTTTCCCCTTTGTTGTCTGTTGTTCTAAATGATGCAGGTGCCACTACAAAAAGCTGATGAAAAGAAGCATTCACTTCAATATTGCACTTCAATACCTTGCACAACAGGGCCACTGCAGATGGAGATAACACTTTTCTTTCTAAGTTAATGCCATGGAGATACCTTTGAGCCAAAAAAGAATCAGTTCTATATAAATTCAAATTGATGAGAATTCAGTACAAAGAAGACTTAATATGAATGCTAGATATATTGCATTGGATTTTTGTTAAGAGAGAGAAAAACTCCACCTATTTACTTCTTTTAACACTGGCTAAAACCAAGTCTTTGGGTGGATTTACAGAATCCATTTCTGTACTGATCCTGAAAGAATCAAAAGCAATTACCAGAAAATGATAAAAAGAATGAGAGACAAATACTCTTCAAACACTTTTCATTCAGGAAATGGCAGGACCAGACATGCTGTGTTCCAGTTTCAATGTGTGTTTTCAGTTTAAATTATTTTTGTTCTCTCTCCCTGTAATTAAATATGGTGTACGTGGGGTGCTAGATACACCTTATCTCTGCAATAGAGTAATTTCCCTATTAATGGAAAGATAAGAGGGAATAAAGTGCAACAAAGCTGACGCTTAGCTGTGAATTAAGGCCCAAACAAGTACAGCAGTGAGATATTAATCTCATTTGTATTTTTCATTCTCTACCCCTAAGTTTTTCACTTAATGTTTCTGTTTCTGATTTTATCATAGGAAAAATAGTTTACACAGTAGTTGTTTCTATATTAGCATGAAACAGAGACATGAACTAGAAAATTACCAAGGAAATACTAAGCTTCTGACCTTAGCTTTAATCTTCAAACTAAACATTATAATGAAATAGATTCTTAGGGTTTTCCAGATTTAGGGTTTTATAGGAAGTTCTATTTTATGTAACCATGTACTTCACTTATCTTCTTCATGCAAAGCCTGATTCCTGTTCTCTTTTTGTGACATTTTGGTAATACCAAATTATTGTTTGGTATTACTTGGTATTAAAAGAGTCATTTTCTCTTTTTCTTATCAGCATTGGCTAATGACATGGAACTTGCATGGAAGAGCAGAGGTTGCTAGAGAATGAAACTGAGTGAATACACTGCTCTGCTTATAACAGTCACATTTTTCTTAGCAAAGCTCTAAAAATAAAATAAAATAAAATAAAACCTCTAGTTTGATACAGTTACTAAGCAGCACACAATGAGTGAAACATGGTATTGAGAGCCATGAACAATGTGGTCTACTAAAAGAAAAAGCAACAGCCAAACTACACAGCATTTAGAAACTCAGACTAGAGAATAGAAAAACTCAACCTAGATGGTAAACCAGATTTCTAGATGAAGAAGGAATACAAAAGAAAACACTGTAAATGGTACAAAAAAATGAGTGCATGGAAGATAAGTGAATTTTTTTCTATTTCACTAAAGAAGCAATGAGAAATGTGAAAAATGAATGCTAGAAATGAAAACATGCTTACACCTGGTAAAGGTGTATAATGAGTAATATAACTCTCAAGATAATGAGATGCAATTTTTCACTTGAAACCAAGAATCAAAACAAAAATAGACTAGATAAAAGCTGACCTTCCTATAAATATTCTAGAATGGTACAGCTTTCTTAATTAGAGACAGACTCATCATCTAACAGGAGCAATGTCTCTGAGAAAGTAATCAAACAGAACAGCAATAAGGAAAATTCTTCCAAAAAACCAACAGAAACTGAATCATCATAAACATCACCAAAAAAAGTAAAAATTAAAAGTAAAGTTACTTTTAACTGAGAAGCATATCAGTAAAGACATTGCAACATAAAGCTTGATGTGTTCTTGAAAAATGTCATGAAAATCTGGGTAACTTTTCAGGCCTGTATAGACTCTATCTTACTCAGCTTCATTGCTGACAAGTTTAATGACAGTTCAATGATATCTGCCTACACTACTGCATAAGTTTTTGTAGCTACTGATACAAAGTAAAGTAAGCAGGATGGAAGACTCATTCAAGAACACAGAAATAAAAACATAAAGGAAGAATGTCCAACAACTGAACAGGACAGCAAATACAACAAATTAAAAGAAAAAAAAATCTATATATATATAGTAAATACATACCTGCAACAGAGGAAAGCATCTACATTGGTGGGACTCAGATATCTCTGATATGCACACTGTGCAATAAAGAAGCTGCAGACCATCCAGCTGCCATATTTACAATCACACTATTGGATCAATGACCCATTTCAGCTGCATTGAAAAGCCAGCAGCAATGTGATTCCAATAATATGAAGCTTTAACAGCCTGGAAGATTGTGACTAAAGGTTAGGAGACAGACAATGAAACCTTTCTCTGGTAGGTGGATACATTCAGGCTGTCAGTGAAAAACTCACAGAACAAGATACCTTTCTGCATTGAGCTCATAATGGCTGCACTGAGTTTATAACAGCTGGCACACCAAGGTGCTGGAAGAGGGAGGACATTGCTATAGTTCCTGTTCAGCTTTCTAATAGAAAGTGGGGAGAATATATCCTCTCAGTAAATTCACAGGCAGAACAAGCTGCATTGTGTACATCCACAAAAGTGTGCAAACCAGTGAAGAAAAGTTAGTCAGCCAGTGAGGAAGGAGCACATTTCATCCCTTGAGACTAATGCAACACTCATCAGTGGACTTGTAACAGCAAGACAACCTTTAAGTAAGCAGAGAATCTAAATTAAGACATACTTCCATTATTCACATTGCTTGTGAAACTAAATAGGCTCTGGGATTTTACACATACTGTGTGAATTTTCCTCATGCCTTCTTCATAGGTATCACAGAACATTAATCCATTGTATAGTTTCCCTAAGAAAACACAAGAACCAGTCAAGAGACAGTCTTGACTGGAAACACAAGAGACAGTCGACATTATAGATGATGATCTTATCCTGTAACAAAGAAAAATAAAGAAAAGGCAACCCAGAACTATGGACACCCACTCTTAAGTGACTGCCAGGATTTAAATACCATCCTAGAAGAAGACAGGCTGAAGCTGATTTAAGAACAGAAAAGCATAATCAAACCAAATGGATATCTGGACATTTTTTTCTTTTTTTTCCCCCTCTTCTTGCTTAAATCTGTAAATATAATGTTTGGAAAAGCTGTGTGATGATGAAGAAGGAAGCAGCAATCCAGGGAAAGGGGAAGTTTCCGTTCAGTACTTTCAGCATTTGCAGTTGGTTGCAACTGGATAGGCTGGAGCTCTGCCTGAAATTCAGGCTGGAAATATGTATATGCTTAGCAATTGTTATTACTTAGTTATAATTAGTACTACCCTGCCACAATTTATGGGGAGGAGAGGCATTCCTACAAGAGGGATATCTTTATCTGATAGACTTCAATGGATGTCAGTGGGATTTTCAATCACCCTTTGGACTGAAGTGAATTTTTATGGCTTTTTCAGCCTTAATATACATCATGTGAAGAGCCCAAAATGGACACCTGTTGACTTCAGAGATCTTCCAGCCAGAGAAACTGAGAACCACTAAAGAAAGGTGGAGTAGAAAAGATTAGAAGAGAGTCCACTAACAGAGGGAAACAGACAACTATTTTTCCAGATTGTGTGAGTATACAGAAGAATCTCTTGAAGCCTTCAAATAGCTAATAAACAAAGTGCAAGTGTAAGAATACTTATACACAATTAAAAAAACCCAACAAAGTTTAAAGAGGTACTTTTACTGGCACTGTGTGCTAATAAAACAGTGAGAGTTAAAGTGTGCTTTCTAAATTTTCAAAATATGGTCAATTTTGAATTTCTGAAGCTTCTCCTAACTGCCTTGAATATTTTCACAAGGCTGTTTTAAGTACTTTCTCAGTCATGCAGAAAATCTATGTGCTAGCAGAGAACTACATTAGGGTTTCTTAGATGCCAGTTAGCTTTTTAACCACCAGCTCTTACCCTGAATGGATACAATAATAACTGAGGTAATGCCATTATCACAAAAAATTTCAGAGAATCTAATATTCATAACACGAGATTTGTTCAATAAAAATTGTTCATTAGATAAGATTTGTTCAATCTAAACACAGTCTTTTCCATAAAGAATATTTTTAAATCTCTGCTGTAGAAGAGATATTATGGAAACACGTTCCAATGCAGGATTTTCTAGGAATGGGCTGATGGAATACCAAGGCATTATGGTAACATCTTTACTCTTTGAACTCAACAGCAGCAAAATTTTTGCCATTACAACAATATTGTGACTGAGGTAAAATATCTTCAGGTTTTACAGTGACAAAACATACTTGATGACTGTTGCTGTTGCAGGTAGTTTGGAAAAATCCCAGCAAACGGGAAATTACAGAAATACTGATTCTTTATTAACTAATAGGTACACATCCAGAAACTTCACTGAATCTAAAAATGACAGATGTGCATAGCATTCACCAAATGACATATGTGACCTTGACTGAATAATGATCTATATAAGTAAAATAGTTGTTGAACTGGATCATGGAATGAGGTGGTTTGTAATAAAGATCATGTCATTGCAACATCATACTTTGGGAGCAGGAAGAAGAAAGGTCAAAACTAAAGTTATTTAATTCACAGTGTCTATTTAATCAATAGGTTGTTTCCAATAAACATAGTTATTACAACTACATCACACTAAGAATGCTTCTTTGATTAAGTAAACTGTTTCTATGAAGATCAAGCACTAGAACAGATGAATTTAGCAACAACAGTATCCTCAGTAACCACAGGGTAGCTTTTGCTCCACTGTTTTTTCACTTGTTGCTCTGCAATTTGCCAGGCTTAGAATAAAAAATAAAAAATACCTGCCTGACTACTGAAAGAGACAGCCCTTATCGACTGATTCTATTCTGTCACAGTAGTTAAACTAAACAATAGAGAGATTTTTCGTTCTGAGTGACAAAATCAAAAAAGGCATTGGAATATTTCCTCTGCTGGTTTTTGAGGTACTGAAATACAAAAATCCTAGTGCTTGCTACTCCTGAGAATGTTGACAGCAAAGCACTAGACAGCACTTCTCAAAAAGCTAACATGAATAATATATAATATAAGAAAAACCCTCCATTCTAGACATCAATGACTTAGCTGTGCCACCCTTCTTCACACTCATCCGCTATTAGACTAGACTACGTTTTTAAGGATGATTTGAGCATAAATTGCAGGATTTATTGTTTGTTTTTCAAAGAAAGGAAGGGAATGGAAAGCGCATTAAGGGGCTAATCCCATCCTCTCTCATATCTTAACACATTCCATATGCTGAATATGAAAAAGTGTTCAGAAGTGCTGTTCACAGATCGATGAGATCCACTCACAGATGAGTGGAGGCAGCTGGGAGAAAAACCCTACACTGGTAAAAAGGGTATTCAGGTCATAGATTGTCATGTTCACAGGTTTTATGGAAATAGAACATATGTCAACAGTCTAAGGGAAAATGGAAACTTGTACTGTTAGGGAAAGTGGCCCAGTAAAATTGTTCAGTGATCCACTGTTGCTGTCCACTAGACACAGTTAAATAAATAAGAAAAAGAAATAAAACTAACACTGTTGTGTGCAATATCAAAAAAATACAGGTTTGAATTTACTGCCTTATTCCAAAACTAACATGCATATTTATGGATCATGAAGTTAGGAAAATTGATTGAGATTGGTAATCCTTTACTGGCACTTGGTAATACTAAAGAAGCTATCTTAAAAAAACAGTGAATGAGAGACATAGCATCACAGTTTTCAACATCTAAAAAGGCATAAGGATAATTTGCAAATTTTTTTTCTGTTATTTCAAATAAATTTTCTCACTGAACTAAAATTATTATGTTGAGGATGTTTCCCTATGTTTAAACTCCTTACTTCATAGGTCATTCTTCAAAGGAAAAATATAAGTGCCTATACAAGACACGAATTTTTCCATGTATGCACTGAACGGATACTTATGACTACTTTTGTTCACATGATTTAAAACTGCATACTGGTCAATTGTTTAATTTTTATCATTTTTTCCGAGAGATAGCTTTGCTTGTTTTATCCAACAGGTATAGTTTACATTTGTTGAGATTTTGATAAAACTCTTTGGTTCTTTCAAATTATTTTTTTCTGTTTTGTTTTCTTAGTTTCTTTGAAAATTTATTTCTTTTAGTATGCAAAGTCATATAATACGCAAATGTATTATAACAGCACTGTTATTATCTAAAATCCAAAAAGTGTCAAAATAGGTATTTTTTCAGCTGTAAAGATAAAGTGAAAAATAGATGGCTGTACTTAATTTATAATGGGAATTATAATATTTTCATAAGAATAATTAATATTTACCATACTTAATATCGATCTTTTTTCCATAAAAATGACTGCTTGTATTTCTGGGTTTTATTAGTTAATTTTCCTGTCCCTCAGACTTTCAACGTCTCTGGAATCATATTCGTGACAGATTCTAATGCTTGCCTTTTTTTTTCCTAGAAGTCAGCTTCTCTGTTACAATTCAGTGGTAAGTGATTTTTACCCTGCTTGAAAAACCTTTGGAGCAACACACTGCTGGACGTCCAAGAGGCAGATCAAAAGTGCCACCCACTGAATGAGTAGTTGGCAACAAAAAGGGAATTCCTCAAAGGAAACTGGTTTAGTTTTAAACGGCAACTCCTAAGAAAATTCTTAGATGCCCTGAAATGTCACAACATTCTGCTCTGGAGGATTCCTGTTTAAATTGTATTTTTCTCAATTAACAAATCTGTGCAAACTGTGTCATCCTGGTTGCAGAGAGGGGCTGAAATTTAGGAGCAGCTGCGGGCGTGACCAGGTTGCTGATCATCACTGGGGGAGCGTGGTTTTGAGGGAAAGAAGAAGGAAAGTACCTCTGGAAGGGCATCATTTTGTCTCCTTTTCTTCACTGGGGGGAATACCCAGGATCAGCCCCACGAACCACATCCTCTGAGGCTCCCCATCCCCTTCTCGTTCCACCAAGACGCAACTCCAACACACAGTGCTGAAAAGTAATACCAGCGTGGAAAGTATCTCTAGGGAATGGAGCAGCAGAGGTGAGCCAAGTTTCAGCTGACCTGAGCCAAAAGGAGATGAGTCCAGCCAGTGGAGCAGGGTGGAGCAGTCTGAAGTGTCAGTGCCACATGGATTTGAATCAGTAGAGTGCAGCGGTCTGGAAAAAAGTGGGCAGTTCAGTGCAGAAAATACAGATTTTTTGGGATTTGTCCATCATTGTTTGTCAATGCCTCAGGCCCAGAGATGGGAGTATCAGCTGCAAGGAGCACCCTCCATCTTGTCTTTGTCTGGGAAACCATGCGGTGCTGCTCACAGAAACAGCTGCCACCTTGTTTTTATCCCAGCAGCCACATGGAACTAAGCTGAACCGGTGAACACCTTTTAGTGTACGAAGCACCTTCTCTTTTCGTTAACATTGTTGCTATTACTGTGCTTTTCTTTACTGAATGCTTTTTTCTTTCAGCAAATTATCTCAACCCATAGTCTCTGCTTTTGTCCCTCTCTTGCTGGAGGGAGTGGGAGGAAGGGAGGTGGCTTATTTGGAGTTTAATTTTGGTCTGGAATCAAACTACCACATGCATTATCTTCACAATAATTTCAAATGTAAACCTTTGCAACTTTTTTTTGAGTTCATCACTGGACAAAATGGACTATATTTGAAAGCTTATTTGGGTTTGCTTCAGTGACTCAGATGTGAAAAATGCAGTCCCCCTACTATCTCTAGTCTTCCAACACCACCTGGACATTTTACGCTTCCTGGTGAACATAACCTAACCTAGCCCAGCATGATGCTCTAACACATGCTGTCAGAAAGACTTGCTTTGATATAGACTTCTAGAGCTGAAGGCTTAAATGGGACTTCTGGACAATACCTCTATAAATAATCAAAGGAGAAAAATAAAAGTAAAAACCAAAAAGAAAATCCAAAAAGAAAACACAAAATCCTGTCCCTTATGGTAACATATTTCCTGCTACAATATTTATACCTCACCTGCACCCTCCTCTGTGCTAGCACAGCTGTTATTGAGATCATAGTATGAAGGAAAGAAAAAAAAAGGGGGGAGGGGGGAACTTCTAGCAATTAAAATAACCCACCTTTGAAGTTCTATTTTAGATGGACGTTTTCAGTAATATGGTGTGTAGCACAACCTATACAGAGTAACATTAACATAACTGTTGTGGAGATGACAAAGAGCCAGAGGAGGAGCAGGAGCTTCTTAAGGTGCCTCGACTTTTCCATCAAAGTCAAGGCCTGCATAAATACCAACCTTTCTGGTACAGCCTTGAAGGCTGACAGCAGAAGATACAAGTGGGGAAAGGCTTTTTTCAGAAAATCTGAAAAACTTTTTTTAGAAAATCAGTCGACTGGCCAGGCAGGGAGATGCAAAAATGGAACTCATATACAGCTCAAAGATTGTAGCCATTCTACTTACTATTGAGACCAGAGCATGCATTTTGGCACTGAATGTAAGCAGCAAAATGCAATTAAGCTTAAATAGATGTCAGCATAGTATCTAATGATTTTTTGTTATTTGTAGTATTCAATTCAATGCAGTGTCCAAATGTATTTCATAAAGTTTTAATTAGATACAATGCATTACTTGCCCCTATATGAGTTTCATTACAGTAATTATTTTAGGAATCTGAGCAAACATTATAAGTCATCAGTTAATGAAAAATGGGTTTGTATGTTTCACTCAAAAAATTTATTGGATTATCCTCATCTCAAAAAAATATGAGCAAATTCAAAATTAAAGAGACAATAAAATACTACTCATCAATAAACCTGTGTATGTGCTAAATCAGAATAATTTATTCCTCCTATTATTTAAAGTCATAAGAGATGCAATGGCTATGTAATAGGACCACAATTAGCCGGCATTTAGAGAATAGTAATGTAGAGAAAAAAGATCAAAAAATGTTCTTTTGTGTTTTGCTTCTTATTTCGGGCCATAGACATTGCCTTTCTAAACATTCAGCTGCAGCGGAACAACTTTATTTTTGCTCACAACCAAAGACTTGTGATTTTCAAACTTCTGAAATTGGCTTAGTTAGATTTTTTCAAATTAAAATATTTATAAAGTGATAAAAAGATAGGCAAATACATATAAACTCATTTTCAGGAAGGCACAGGTAATTTCATTCAATGCACTTTCTCTGGGAAGCTTATTTGATGAAACATGCATTTGTTATCTTATTGATGCTTATTTTTGCCTCTAGTTCACAAATAATCTATGCAGGTTTATCAAAGAGAGATACAGGAATGGGGTCCATGCTTTAGGTATTTGTGGACTCTGTAAACAGTTTGGTTTCCAAATTTTTAAGTTCTCCACACTTCTTCTCTTTTTTTCACAATGTCTTTATTCTGTGGAAACGAGAAGCCATAAAAAAATAAGGTTATTGAATGATTTGGGTTAGAAGGGATTTCCAAAGATCACGTAGTCTACTCACCTGCCAGGAGTAGGACATCTACCAATACCTATGAGGTTGCTCAAAGTCCTGAGCAGTCTGACCTTGAACACTTCCAGTCATGGGGTATCTACAGCTACGAACAACCTGTTCCAGTCTCTCACCATCACCATCATAAAAACCCTTCGTCCTTATGTCCACTCTAAATCTACCTTCTTTCTGTTTGAGATTGTTGCCTTTTGGTTACAGGCTTTGAAAAAGAATAGAATTATGTCAGTGGGTTGTCTGTATTGAAGCCTCTAACATATTCAATACCATGCTGGGTGGGCAACCTGGTTTTGTGGAAGGTGTCTCTACCCTCTGCAGGGGCATTGGAACTAGATGATCTTTATGATCCCTCCCAACTCAAACCATTCAATGATTCTATGAAAAACAGTGTTAGAACTGTGCAGCAAGACAGGAAAATATAATAACCACATGTTTTTAATACCATAAATGGTATTAAAGGTTTATACAGGAAATCTTATACTAGTAAATCTCAGCAGCAGCACCATCTGTTTCAGCTCAGACTATGTATGAATAAAAACCTCAAAGAATCAAGCATATTTTAGTCAGAGAACTCTTTCCACTCTTCCTTCTCCATCAGCTACAACATCCACTAACTACCCAATAACAGGTTATTGCACAGAGGCAAGAGGTGTATTTCTCACCTTATTTCTTTCTTGAATTCTCTGGCAGAAACAGCAGCTTTGGGCTCTCCAACAGGCAGGCAAAGGCAGGTGCAACTTCAACAGTCATTCCTACTTCTTCCCAGAGAAAGTATTTGCTGCTTATCGTGATCTCTGTGCCTTTAAGCACACATAAGCTAAGCTCACCAAGGATCCATCACAGCTCACAAAAGATAGCAAAAATAATGATTTTTGTTTCTTCAAAGTACTAAAAGTAAAATAAGCTCTGAATTTTGGCAGAATTCAAACCTGAGGAATTTTACCCTGATATGAAAGTTTGAGAGATTGTAAGCAAACGCTCAGAAAACCCTACCCATAAAATTTCACAATATGTTTTCTCCTAAAGAAGACAAATGGAAGATAGAGATAAATTTTGCCTCTAATAAAAATCCTTGGCAACAAATGGGAAGTCATCCTATTAATTAGATAAATAGGATGGGGTTTTCATATTTATTCTTTATATTACAGAAGTGTGTGGTAGGAAATACAGAAGGCTACATGAAACTTATATCCAAGAATATATTAATACAGCAAACATGTAATATCTGCCCTAAGCTACAGAAATGCATGCATTCTAAAAAATAAAAAAAACCCACCAAAAACATGACATGAAAAAAGTCAGTTAAAAGAGGTATTTTGAAAACACAAGCAGTTTTGCTCTGGCAGTTTTTAAATTATAAGACTAAAAAATATTATTTGTATATTGTCTATTCTTGCCACTGGTATATGAGAAAATATTTTGCTTGAGGGGAAAAAGGAGGAGAACAGGAAGGAGCCATTCTCTTTTTGCATGTGTATTCCCCTCTCCCTGTTTTCATCATACAGCCTGTTTTGGGGCTCTGGCAAGTTGTTTTGCTGTCTCTGAAAAAAATCTTTGTTCTTTCTGCTTCATTAATGTTACGGGTGGAAATTTTATTTACTCAAAGCGGATTTAATGCACAGAATCTGCCTCCTTCTGCCTCTCCTGATTATAGGGCTATGTAGGTGGCCTTTAGTCAGGCTTGCTGCTATCATTTCAAGGGCAATCACATACGCAAGGAAGTACCTAGATCCCTTGCTGGAATTTTAAATGCATTAAAAGTTACTGGCTTTTCAGTTTCAGTGAAAGAATTTGGGATCAACTTGAAAGTTTCTTTGTTGGATGAGTCACCAGGTTTTGTTACTATAGAATGACAAACATCTGAAAAATGACAACCTGTCTAGAGATAAGGATACTAATAAAATAAACATCCAGTCATTCCAGAGAAGCATCATTCCTGCAACAGAGATTTTCTTAACTATATTCACAATTGAGTGATGCAAAAGGGTAAGCAGACATTAATCTGGTCTGTTTTATAGAGAGAAAAAAGTGTCATGGAACTGTGAAGGTCTAATGACAATTTGTGCACTTTATCTGATTACTCTTTCAATATAATAAACTATTATGAGAAATTACTGCACTGTTACGATATAATTTTTTTCCAGGCAATTCTAATAAACAAGAAACACAAAGTATATTTATTGCATTTTATGGCTTTGGCTTCTTTTATAGTTAAAAATAAAACCAGAGATACTCAGAGAGATGACTTATGCAGGAGAAACTATGACTCATAGGCCTCACAAAACAGATGGGACTTGTTATTAGGGCTGGGCAAATCAAATAACATGCATGCTGAACAGCATACTTATCAGATATTTCAATGACAGGAATAGGGCTTTATTCTTTCTATGTCTTTAGTAATTTCACAGCAGTGCAAATTTATTCACTTCAGTGAGACAACTCCACAGGTGTTAAGAAAGATTTATGGAATGACTACACATAAAGGGCTGTATGTCAAAAAGTTCTCCTGGTCCCTTTATTTGTTGTACTTTTCATAAACATCCATAAATAACCTCAACCATTTCAACGCTAGTCTCCATCTTTTTACGTGACATTTCCTTTTATTGTGGAACAAAATAATACAAATACTTATACACATCCTAATTAGTGGTATAATTGAAATTAACTGGATTGTTTACATGATCAAGTGAACAAATACTTAAATATACTCCAAATCATAACCACAGTGAGTCAGCTGCTCTTACTTCTGTTGTGTGATTCATCCCATGATGAACACAAAATTCTGTGAATACCCTACTATGCTAGTAGAGCTCTGGATACTATCCTTGCAAATTTGAATATCATCAGTTTTGTATAAATTGAATTCAACTAAAAGTATAGCACTTTCAAATATCCTTAAGAAATTTACATACTTATTCCCATTCTCAGAAATTAAGTTAAGCACTGAAATAGTTTTATTTGAAACTACGAATTTCAGTGAAGCTTAATATATGTCATGATTTTCATCTGTCTAGAATAGAATCATTAGTATGAAAGAGTGACATGAAAATCCATCTGATACCAACATCAGTTTTAAAAAAGTAATGTTCTTATTTTTCCTTTTGTGACCTGTATTTTCTCTACCTATTTTTCTCCCAGTAAAATTTTGTAAATCTTATATAGGGGGTAAGGCAGTTGTGTTCTGCCATTCTCTATAAAAATATTGTTCAGAAATTTTACAAAATAGAAATAGAACATAGAATATTACATTTCCAAATATAGGATGGACAAAAAAGACCTGTAATGATTCTGTAGACTGTAGAGTTCCTTGAGGACAAGAAACACACACCTAAAGCTTATTACATGTATGTACAAATTTATGTAGCATATCTGGACTTAAGCAAAACCTTATCACTGGCATGTGTCATTTTCCATGTCACTCTCCTGGAAAAGCTGGCAGACCATGGCTTGGACAAGTGCACTGTCTCTGGGTGAAGAACTGGCTGGCTGCCCAAGCCCAGTGAATTGTGATGAATGGTGCTGCATCCAGTTGGTGACCAGTCAGTAGTAGTGCCCCCCAGAGATCAGTGTTGGGCCCAGTCCTGTTTAATGTCTTTTTTGATGATTTGGATGAAGGAATTGAGTCTAGCATTAGCAAATTTCAGACGACACCAAGCTGAGTCACAGTGTCGATCTTCTGGAGTGTAGGAAGGCCCTGGCAAGAGGGACCTGGACAGGCTAGATTGATGGGCCAAGACCAGCACCATAAGATTCAACAAAACTAAGTTCCAGGTCCTACATTTTACCTACAACAACCCCATGCAGGGATATAGGCTAGGAGCAAAGTGGCTGGAAAGCTGTCCAGTGGAGAAGGACCATCACTGGTCGACAGCGGCTGAACATGAGCCAGCTGTGCCCAGGTGACCAAGAAGGCCAATGGTATCATGGCTTGGATCAGCAATAGTGTCAGAAGTGGCCAGAAGGAGCAGGGCAGTGATTTTCCCCCTGTACTCAGTACTGGTGAGACCACATCTCAAGTGCTGTATTTATTTCTAGTCCCCTCAAATCAGGAAGGACATTGAAATTCTGGAAATTGTGCAGAAAAAGTCAACAGAGCTGGTGAAGGGTCTGGAGCACAAGAGTTACAATGAGCAGCTGAGGGAACTGGGGTTGTTTAGCTTGGAAAAGAGGAGGCTCAGGAGTGACTTTATCACTCTCTGGAG
Source organism: Cyanoderma ruficeps (assembly GCA_008694505.1). NCBI lineage: Eukaryota > Metazoa > Chordata > Aves > Passeriformes > Timaliidae > Cyanoderma > Cyanoderma ruficeps. The sequence continues at coordinate 46,761,473 of VZDJ01007755.1, forward strand.
CTACCTGAAAGGAGGTTGTAGCCAGGTGGAGGTTCGTCTCCTCTCCCAGGCAATCAGTGACAGGACAAGAGGACACAGTCTTAAGCTGCACCATGGGAAGATTAGGAGGACATTAGGAAAAAATTCTTCACAGAAAAGATGACTAGATTTTGGAATGGGCTTCCCAGGGTGGTGGTAGAGTCACCATCCCTGGAGGTGTTTAAGGAAAGACTTGCCATGGCACATAGTGCCATGGTCTACTGACATGGCAGTGTTAGATCGTAGGTTGGATTTGATGATCTCAGAGGTGTTTTCCAACCTAATCGTTTATGTGAAATCTATGGGGAAAAATCACTAGTTTCAGGTGATGCTAATGGGAATTTGATTATAAAACAGCATGTAATATATTCTTCTATTCTCAGAAATAGATTGATAGAAATGAAAATGCCTAGGGCTGAGAAGCAGAGGAAGCTTTCCAATGTCATTCTCTTTACCGTCTTTATTACACAACAAAGTTTCAGAAAGCTGTGCTAGGAAGATGATAAATACCATATTTTCCTCTTTTAGAATGTACAACATAGATATGAAGAAACCTCCACTGACTCTGAGGCTGAGTGTACCAAATGATGCACTTCTCTGTGCTACTTATGAACAATTGAGCAAAGCTGAATGCACTAACAGCTGTTGTACTGGTTATAAGCAGTTTTTCCCTCTTCAGCACAAGGAATAACAAAGTCAAAATCATGCTTTCTAGAGTATCTTGTTTGTCTCATGCCTCTGAGATTGTTTGCTCAGAGGAGCATCACACCCTCTCCATGCCTTTTGTGCACTCTGAGAATAACAATCTGCTGCTTCTGCCACTGGTTTTGTTCTAATTGGAGAATGATGCTAAAAGATTTTGAGTTCCAAATCTACACAGAGACTTGAAACATATGCAGGCAGGATGTCAGGGTTTGGGGTGTAGATTTTAAGTTTTATATTGTTGTGGGTTTTTGTTTTGTTTTTTAATTATTTAAAAAAAAATCCTAGCAGAGCCAAAGTACTGAAATAGCTATCTCAATCCCATCAAATATTTCTGACAATTTTTTTATCACAATATTTATTTCTTGGTTCTCCAAGAGCTTTCTAGATTACTAGTAATAACAATTGATCTTTCAGGTATCCATGAAAATTCACAGATTATTAGGTGCAAAGGAGAGAAGTCTATGTTGATAGTCCAAGTAGTATGTTCACTGCAATAATAAATTTGGTATTGTTAGATATAGATAAGATCAACTAAATTAAGCCTATAGATAATGATAATAATATAAGGTATATAAAAAAAGTGTAGGAGATAAAGTTAATAAATTCTCTATAAGAATAAAACCAGCATGCATTGCTGCAATAAATTCACATTGAGATAAATAAGTTAGTGAGTATATTTTAATTTGCTTATTTCTCAAGTTTTGAAGCAGTACAGATAAAGAAAAAGAGTGAAATGGTTTAGAAGCATATCATTGCAAATACCAGGGTTTGCTTTCCAAAAAACAAGGCAAAAGAAGGAATATGTATGCTCATAGGTGACCAGATTGAGGAACATTTCCTGTTTAAGTATTGCATCACCGTCATGGCCCAGTAACTTGATGCTCTACCCACTTAACCATCTGTCCTATCCTACATCGAACATATTAGCTATTTAACTTCAGAAATGAAATTTCTAACCAGTAGTGTTTCTTGTTAATGTAGAATGTGTAACTATTATTTCTGCATAAAAAGATAAACATAATCATCCATTTCAGGTACATGAATTAGCTCTGACGCTATAAAAACTATAATTCTTATGATGAGGCAAAATAATTAGAGGAATTGATGACAAGAAAGAACAGTAACTACACTTTCTCCCCATTTACAGTCACACCTGCTTAGAGATTAAATTGTATTTTTATGCTACATTAAAACAGCATTTTCTACAGGAATGCATTACGTTTCCAAAAAGCAATTGTAAAAGCCTTTGTGAACTCAGCAGTATTTTGTGTTCTGCAACCAGCACTTGTGTTAGCATCAATTAACCTGTAATTCCACTTCCAAAAGAGGAAAAAAAAGAAATGTCACTCAGAGAAATATGTATATACTTCTATTCAACGTGAAGTGTGTTGTAAGTTTGTCGTGAGAGTTTTGTCAGCCTTTGCAAGTTACAGATAAAACTATCATGGAGTGTTTGATCCGAATACAACCTTCTAAAATTGTCTCTTTCAGATGATTTGCAGTCTGGGAATACATATTTTTGTCTAAGCACTCCAGTGTCCCAGCTACTGTAACAGCTATGCCAGTTTTGATCATCAGATTTGATTACATAAGTAATATATTTATTTTTTAAAATTTTAATCTTGTTATATTTTTGTAATGACAAAATAATTTTGCTCAGAAACCACTGATCATTATTTCTGTCAAATCTTCTCTACCGCGGCACTGAATTTATTTTCCTTTCAAGAAGTTAGAAGCATACCTGGATATTACCAGGCTGTTCTTTCTCCTGGAATCTCAGTCAAGTGAAAAGAATTGTAGTCAGTGTGTAGCTACAATATTTACTATGAGATCTCACAGAGAAAACCATATACATTGTTTAATGTCTCCTAGAACCAAAAGAAACAGCAGGAGAACATCTGTTCTACAATACACCTTGGGAAAAGAGTGAAGTGTTTTCAATAATTATGAAAGGACAGGGGTTAATTTAGGTTTTTTTGTCATTTTGTTGTGTGGAGTTTTGAACAGTTTCGTCAAGAATAGCCAACAATTCAGAAAAAAAAATAAATATATATATAAAGCATAGTTGCTCTTACCTGCTCAGAGTGTGCTAGATACATGGCATTGCCAAACCCAAAATGTCACCAGCGAGGTAATCATATGTATAAGTGCATTAATTTAACTGTTTAAAAATTGGTTAAAAAAAAAGTTGGTAGAAGTGAGGAGCTAATATTTTGAAAGATCCCTATCGGCACCAGAGTTGCTCTAAAAAAGATTTGACAGGCTGTCTCTTACATTTACAATAATAACAATACTTTAGTCCTTATAATAGCTACTTTTGTGCATGCTATACAGAGTTCAGGCTGTCTTTTAAATCTGGACGATTACTTTCATTGATTTTAAGTATTAAGTATTTAAAATACATTAACAATACTGCAAATGCAAAAAACCCCGTATATGATGCTCTAACATCATCAGCAATAAAATCTAATCTTAATGTGACTAACATTCAGAAATATGGTATCAAAAAGATTAAAGCAATGTGCAGGAATCACTAAAGGACCTTAAAGAATCAATGGAGCCTCTGAATGCGTCTGCCTGACTTTCTTCCTTCTCAGTGTTTGTATTAGCAATTTGGTAATTTGTTGTTACTGAAGTAATTCTATTTTTTATCTGATGACAGATAAAGAATTCAGTAACTACTTAAAAATTATCAGAGTTTTCAAAGAAGTACAAGCAGCTGTCCAACTACAAGAATACTTGAAGCTACTACAAGAAGCTACTAGAACTACTACAGGAAGCCCAGAGCTAACCCAGCAAATTAATAAATGCAAGAGTCATAATAAATTTTAATTATTTGGCAACTAGCTTATTTACACATAGAAAGAAAAAACAGTACATATAGAAAGGTCCTGAACAATCAGATAATATTTTGTTGGAGGCAGAAAATGGGAATAAATGACTTCCAGAAAATCTTTACAATTGGAACATTCTATGACTTCCCATGTAAACCCAAGTGAATAATTAACATCATAGTCTATATTTACATGTACAAATTTAGAAAAAGAGAAAGAAAACTGTGGTAGATCATTGCAATTTGATAATCTAGTCAAAAGATAAGGATTCACCTCCCCTTCCCCAAAATCCTATTAATTACTTAATAGAAGAATGAAGTCAGAACTGTATAGGGGAGGTCTTTTTTAATTACGGAGGATATATCACTTGCAAGAGGGTTTGCATTGCACAGTATTAACTGCCATTACAGCTAACTATTGAAGAACTATTGGTTTAATGTAGATTACGTAGAATTATAGAATGGTTTAGGTTGAAAGGAACCTTAAAGATCATCTAGTTCTGCCCCCCTTGCCATGGACAGGGACACCTTCCACTGTATGAGGTTGTTCAGAGCTCCATTCAACCTGGCCTTGAATATTTCTAGGGATGGCACAGCCATAACTTCTCTGGATAACCTCTTCCAGTGTCTCACCACTCACAATAAAGAACATTTATTATCTAATATCTTCTTAATATCTAATCCAAACCTACTCTTTTTCAGTTTAAAGTTTTTACCCATTTCATTACCAGATGCAGTTATAAAAAGTCCCACTGCAGCTTGCTTCTAGGCCACCATAAGGTACTAGAAAGCTGATATAATGTCTCCCTGGAGTCTTCTCCAGGTTGAACAATTTCAACTCTCAGCTTATATTCCTGTTAAGTATTTTTGATAGTGTGATTTGTTAAATATGGCAATAAACTTCAACTTCTCTATTTCTTAAAGGATTGTTTAATGTTTACTATGTTAATGACCTGTTAAAAAATAATCCTCAAATAATTCTCATTGAACATCAGTGCGGTGAATATAGGAAATGTGAATGAGAGAAACCAAATGGGTTGGAATAGTTCCCAAAAGGACTGAGAAAACTTCTCTTAGCTGTGTAGAACAAAGGCTAAAGATGTTCAATCGTTGAGTTCCACATCTTATTTTATGATACCAAAGCACCAAAGAATGTATCATGGAAAGCCAGATAATAACATAAAGCTTCCACAAGATTTCCATGCAATTCAATGGCATGGGGACAAAACCTTTAAATAATAAAAACATTTACTTAATTTTGGATGAGTGATTTTACATATTATATTATCTAGATATAACTTAGCAGCCTAGATGATGCTTTACACATATGACTTACAATTTTACAATTACAATTTTACTAGGGACAAATGAATCTAAGAAACATGACTATTTCCTTCTGTATTTAAATACTAAAATAATTATAGGCAATAAATCCATCTTACCAAGTCTGAAGCATTAAAGTGCTAACTGACCCTTTCTTTATATAATCAGGGTTACAAAATATCCTAGTTTTCACAAACAACATTTCTCTGTCCAACAATTCTGTCCTGAGAGTAGAGGAAGAAAAAGAAAATAGTATTTTAGATATTTTCCTGAAGTACATGGGTGACAGAAAGTTTGGCAGAAAACTGTTTCTGTGATTAGGCTTGAAGGACATATGGAACTCCCACACACATCCACTACAAATGAAGTACATCTATGAAGACTTCCGAAGTGTTCCTGATGCCTCAGACTGAATGCCCTTGCAGTTCACAAGAAGTTCCTGACAGAAATATTGAACAATATGTAGGAAGATTTTGATGTGCATATCTAAAGTCATCTTAGGGTGCTTTTTCAAACACCTAGACAAGGAGAGCTTATGTAGATAACAGACAAGGGAAATGTGCCATCTCCAAATACAGCTGGTTAAAAGGAAACACCTGTACATGGAAATAAATGCTCGTGGCTGATAGCTCTGTGCAAGATCTTCAGGTTCAGAGATTTATCTTGCTCAGGGCATCAGTACGAATGCAGAACTGAAGGAAGACACCTTCCACCAGATTCTTTGGTGCTGAATGACCTCTGAACAACTCAGGGAGGCAGAGATAACAGAAGCTCTTCTGAGTCAAAGAGTAAAAGACTAAAAAACCTCACTGAACATAACAGGAGTTAGGGAGCTGGTAAGGATCTAACAGTTCTTCATCTTCACTATGCACTTCACTGGTGTTTCAAACATCACAGCTGGTTTCACATGTGCAGATCACAGTAAATTAAGTGCTTTAGTTGTACTTCCTAATCAAAAATTGTGAGAGAAGAAAAAGTGAGAAAGGTTAATGACCCCATACCCAGCAGCTTGCAAAAGCAGGGTGGTGCTTTGTTGAGGTCTGTATCTCTAACTGAGGAAAAAAAAAACCTGGAGACCTAAAAGATTGAGACTCAGGCGGAGCACATGCCCACCTGTGGATTACCACCATGATAGACTGACCAGCATTGTTGGATCCAAGGCTGGTGATATCTTTCTGTCTCTGTGTCCCTGTCACTATCTTTCTTTCTCTTTTCCTCTTCCCTTCTGTGAGAGCAAATGTATGTTTTCTAACACTGTTCATTGCAAGTTTTGCTCAGTCTCAAATTCAAATCTGTTCAGTTGTTGTCAATAACTGTTGTTATATTTGCAAAGACCACTGGATAAGCATTATTATCCCTCCTGTTACTGCACAGAAAGAATTATAGCAGCCTACCTTTTTCCCACTGGGTGGGATGTGACAAAAATTAACAACATTTTTGCATTCTTGGAAATCCTCAGTGCATAGAAAATTCTGAGTAAAATCAAAATCTCCCAAGAGTCAATATAGTAAAAAACAAAAACCAAAAAACAAAAANCCAAAAACCAACCACCACCCAGTCAAGTAAGTTTACAAAACCTATAACACAGGTCATATTTTGACTTTATTGTTTGGAAGGTTCACTATGTTCTTAGAAGATACTAACTGCTAGATTCTACAGCATAAAATTAAACATAACAAGACATGATAAAACTGAAAGATATAGCCATTATATTTTGCAGGTTAATAAGAGCAGGACAAGGATCAGTGTTAGAACTCACAGAGAGCAATGAAGCTTTTTTCTAGGTGTAGAGCCTATGTGGAACCTTTTCAAGCAAAAAAATCTTTTACATTATCTTTCTTTCTTTGATTCCTAAAAGTTACTACCCTTTCTCTGCAAAAAGGAAGGATTTTGTTTATTTGTATTGTATTTATTTTAAGGAAGTGCTATCAATCCATTAAGCAGAGTAACTACAAAAGCACCACACATTGTGGTGCTTTACAAAAAGTGGCTTCTATTGCTGCTCATTTATGAATTATTCTAGAATAAAAATAGATGATCTTAAGCTTTTGCTATCTGATTCCTTAACTTGACACCAGCTTGAATTATCTCTTACCAATTGTCCTCTGCAGTCTCTTCCCTGCTTAATCTATTTTTTCTAGTATTTGAACTTTGATTATCTAATTTCTGAATAACTGAAATCCTTGAGTCTCAATTCTAATGCTCTAAATGCTCTTTCCTGCCCTTTTCTTTATTGCCTCATTTCCTTAACACTTCTATCATAATGAGCTCCTAAGAACTGCACACTGTATTTCAAATGTTGTCGTGACCACTGCTGTCTTTTTCAGTGCCAAAATCATATCTTCTTTTATTTAATTCTCAGATAACACTCTCATTTTATTTTAGAGTCAAAGGTATTACTTCAGCTTTTTCATTTTTCTTTTTCAGTGAGATGTAGATCCTGATATTTTAGTCATACTGAATATAAACTTCATTGCTTAAATGCTACCTCTCCTTTGACATGGGAGACCAACAGAGAAAGAATTTGTGGTAGTTTATGTTTTTGAGAGTTAGAAGATGTGTAGTGCAATCAGATCTCCTTGTTTTGGCTGGGAAAGAATTAATTTTCTTTTTAGTAGCTGGTACAGTGCTTTGCTTTAGATTCAGCTTGTGAATAAGGTTGATAACGCTGATGTTTTGGTGGTTGCTATGTAGTGCTTACTCTGAATTAAGAACTTTTCAGTATCCTACTCTGCCAGTGAGGAGCTGCACAAGAAGCTGGGAGCGGACATGGCCAGGACAGCCGACCTAATGTGCCAAAAGGGATATTCCATACCATAGAATGTAGAAAATGAGTGGTACTTCGTTGCCAGCTAGTGTTAAACTGCTGCATCATATAACATTTCCAATTTTCTAAATTTCTAGCTCTCCGGATTTCTGCCAGCATAGTAAGTGGTTTGTGCAAGTGTGGATGTATTCACATGTAGGATTACTGTAATCCCTAAAGCTGATCCTCTTGATTTTAACTTCCACTGCCTGGGGGTCATACTGTATTTTTGACTATGCAGAGCAATATCCCAGCAACAGAAAATCTTCTGGAGAGTTATTGTAAAGAAGTGCAATAGAAATGCGAAAATTGGTGTATATGGAAAATGAATGGAAATGTCCACATGTGGGAAAAAAACAGAAAGAACAAACTGGAGAGGACAATCCATAAGTATGACTTGTATTGATGGCATCCCGACGAACAAATGATGAACAAACATCCCAGAACACTTTGGGACTACAAGGTTAAGAAATGTAAGACAAATTAGGAAAAGCCAACACTCAGATGAAACAAAAGATTAAACTGTAAGAGATGCCAAAATGAAGTTACTGAACAGAACAGGGGACATCCAAATAGGGGGAAAAAGCACAGTGAGTTCTGATGAGTTCAGACATACAAAGAAAAGACCGAATCGTTGCCAGCTTGGAGGTGGCACTAAAAGGCAGACCAGAAACCAGCACACATTGCCTTGGCCTCCTAGCTCCCTGACCTACTTGTGAATATATCTTGACTTTTCTCTTCTTCCCATAGCTCATTCCAGCTTCAATTTCTGTTTTGTTAAAGCAATGGGTGCAGCTGCAGCAACAGCCTGATAGGCTTGGGTATATTTTCCCACAACTTAGTAACCTTTCATATTATACTTCTGTTTGACTACCCTCCGTGCAAGAAGTCTTTAATATAAACTCACCCAGATTTTTTTCTAAAATATTTCCTTCCATCAATATACAACAAAGATATCTCCAAACTCAAAGTAATTGTCAGTTAAAAGTGTCAGTGTTTCATGATATTTACAATGCAATGGTGCATGAACTAAACAAAACAAAAACAAACAACCTCCCCCAAACAAACAAACAAAAAAACCCCTTAAAAGGCACTTATATCAGTTTTGAGGACAACACAGAGATGAATCAGCCAGAGTGTCTAAAAGAAAACTCTCTTTTTAGGGGTCTCCTCTGGGATTCTTTTTGTGTGTTCCCTGCTTCTCCCTTCCAAGACTTCTCCCTCTTCCTCTAATACTAATTTTGCAATTCTTGTAAAGAAGAAATCATCACCACATCCTGGAAACACTTTAAAGGGCTTTTTTCCCATGTTTTCTGATTCAGCATATTGTGTGCTTTCTGTTTTGATGACCCTTTAAATCTTTCCTTGAACACAGAATTTGCACATGTCTAGCAGCTCCTTCACAGTCTGACAATGTGCAATAGATTTCTGAATAATTAGCTAAAACCTTCTCAAAAAAACAATAGCCCAAATAAGCAGCATTTGAGTCAATGCACATCCAAAACTGATTATGGATTAGGGTGATCAATAAGTACAACATATACATCAGATCAGGTATTAGACTTTTTAACCCTTGCCTGCTTTTGACTGTATTAAAAGAGTTAAATTTACACAGTGCATGTCTCTTCAAATGGCACTGTAATACAAGGATATTCAACTATGCCCTTTCCTAGCAAACGAATTGTTACGGTGTATCTTGTATCCATCTTGAAAAATATCAAAACAACCATCTTCAATATCTCTACTCAGTTCTGTACAGAGGCATGTAAGGGACATGTCCTGAGAAAAAAAGGAGTGTAAAAAGCAATATTCAAGAACAGGTTTGGGTATATAAGAAGATTTTTTCATCTCCCTTTTTTTTTTTTTTCTTTTTTCTTCCCAGAGAAACAAAACTGACCTAGGAACAAACTCAGAAAATTCAGCACAAACGATATAGACTTTCATTTTTACTGAAAAGTATTTCCACATCAGTTCCTTACTGTCATCCTTTGCAAGATTTCCCATCAGACTGGAAAGTCAGACAGAATAACTATGAATTTTACATTAGCCCAATACCTTCTAGGACTATATTTTATCGGAGCCAAATCTGATCAGAAAGTTGTATACTTTACTGAGTCCCAATCTTGTTTTGCACTTTTTCACCCTGGACTCATGAATAGATTAGACAGTCCAAACTGTGTGGATGCATGAGGAAAGGTTCTAGGCATGTTACTGCTATTTCTGTTCCCCATCACTAGACATGAAAGCAGTACTTACTAGATTTCCCTCTTTCTCTGGGGTGAATACCATCTGGTCAACAATGCAGATGTTTATCAATACTGTTACACTATTGATAAACAATATCAAGGGGTTCTGTACCCCACAGATATTTACAGATTAAATGGTAACAGATCACTCCGTGACTGACAGAAACAATTACCTATATGCCACTGAGTTGCATAAATAAAATTATCCTATAATCCATGTCAGCAAGACATATTCCTAAATGAAATGTTAAAAAGGGAATTTCCCATTCTTCTTGCACTGCATTCACTTGTGCTTTTTCTCAGGCCTCGCGGGAGAGCACCTTATGATTAACTGGGCTGTAAAAAGCTGAGTTACTCCTCAATTCCCTTCTATTGGATTTTTGGAGGATAGGTTTGAAGATCTTTGCAGGGATGTACTAAAGGACTGTTATCTGCACCACAGTGGTTTAAACTCCAATTTCCCTGCAAAGCATGGTGTTATCAGATAAGACCAAAAGTTGAACTCATATGTTTGCCCTTAGTCCAAGATAAGACAGCATGAAGGCATTAATACATTTAGGTGAGATTTTTCATAAGTGAATAGGACTCATTTAAAAGCCCAGTTAAACTTTGCAGTGAAAAAACATCTGGCAGCTGAGGCATTTATGTGATTCAGGATAGAACATAAGGGCATGAGTATCACATTAAATTATCAGCAGAAATTTCAGTAGGAAACATACTTCAGGATGTGCTGCTTCTTGAACGTTTTACTGCCTACCTTTCACAATGCATTTTAGATACAGTAAGTAATTTAAGGGAGAGAGTGTTCAGTTCAAATAGCCTTTTAAAACAAAAGGAACTTTCAATTTGTATCAATGAACTTGAACAAGACCTACAAGAGCTTTAAGAAAGAAAGAAAGAAAGAAAAAGAAAAAAAGAGAGAGAGCGAGAGAGAGCAAGAGAAAGAAAGAAAGAAAGAAAGAAAGAAAGAAAGAAGGAAAGAAAGAGAAAGAGAAAGAGAGAACACCCCACAAAAACACCACCAACAAAAATCCAAAGTAGATTTACAGGAAATTCCACATAAATTCCTTGATATATAGGAAAGAAAAAAAAAAGGCTGATTAGAATGCAAAATACATAATAATATGTCAGTTACTGCTATTGTACTTAGGTTGTACAATCTTCAACTATTTATAAGTGAAGCTGAGGTATGTTTGTGGGGGGGTTTAGCCTATATGTATTTTTTTATTTAAGTTGGTTTCCTTATAACTTTCATAGTCGCTATGAAAAATAGAACTAGGAAAGCACAAGAATTTTAATACTTATAGTCCTTTGAAATGTGGATTTTTTATGGTTTTGTTTTCATCCCTAATAGGAATAAAATGTCAAAATACTGAAAACTGGTAATTTAAAATCAATGAATTTTAAAAGACAGAAGCATCGTCATTTATTTTAAAAAACATTCTATATAATTTCATTTCTTGCAGTTTTGTTTTTTTTTGATTTTCAATTGCATTAACACTAAGTCTTGGTAGTGGTTTACACAAGATGTAGTTTATCTTTTTTTACATGCACAAGACAAAACAAACAATATTTTATTGTATATATAAATCCTGTTTTTTTAACATAATCAAAAAGACTGCCATGACTACACAGCATCACTAATTTACCAACCCATTTTTAATTTATTTTCAAAAGATTATGTGAGACTGAGAGGTCCTTGTGGTGTCCAGTGAAGATAATACAGTCCCATTGACAGCAATAGTCTTTGGATGACATTCTGTTGCTCTCACCAGTGATTTGGAGAGAACATGAATTCTCAGATGTCTTTCTGAAATCTCCCCCACATAGAAGAAACTGCTTCAGATCATCTCCTGAATTATAGCAGTTCCAATAATAAGTGCTGGCCCCGCATCAAAAGGCAAAATTTTGGAAAACAATCTGTCTTTCGCAAAGTGCTTAAGCTCAGTTTTCAGTAGCCTGTGCCAAACAATCTATTTTGCATAAATTGAACTGAAGTTCTCCAAGGAGATTTTCTGTTCATGCTCCCTCGAGATTTTATAGTTGCCAGCTCAGTCCATGTCAAATTTACAGATAAGGGTATGACAATCAAGTATGAACCTAGTTGGTCTCAGAAATAAATAAAGGAAAGACCCCAGGTTTTCATTCAAGTTCCTTGTGATAATGCAGTCTCAGAATTATGAAAATTCAGCATGGGGATGTGAAAGAACAATACAGTTGTAAATCCTTGTGAATTCTGTTTTACTATTGAAAATTCTCTGGTCTACTTATCCTTTAGTAAATTGCTTTTCTCTGTCATTTTATTTCTCTGCATCTTTAGTAGAAATAAAACCTTTCCTCCACTGCACCTTGCTTTGCTTTATTCCCTTTCAGTCTTCCACTATATATTGCATGGTTTCACACAGGAGTAAAATTTTCATCTCTGTATACATCCTTCGAACTCTTTGCTGACAGGACAAATTTGTTAATTTCTTATGAATAAATAGCTAATGATGAATTACATATAAAGCATAGATAACTGTGAGCTTCTGGTGCCAAGTGTTTGCCTTCTGCAATTATTTTTGCATAGTGACACTGACTTTCCCCAGAAACGGCACATGGTGTTTCTTTCTGCAGCCTATTTAGATAACATTATCAAATGTTCAAAGACATTTTTATACTTTGTTCCTGTTGGAACCAGTCCACACATGGAGCACAGCAATATAAGAAATTATAGACAGCTTACACTCTTTCCCAGTCTATGTATCTATCCAAAAGCTTTAAAGAGTGCAAGGCTGATCCTTCTTCAATCCTCTGGAAAGCAGACTCTCCTAAAATAACATATAAATCACTAAACCTGTACCTAAGATGCACTTCGCACTGGGCCTGTAAACTGATCAGTCACAATCACTTTTTGTGTCAACTTCCTGATATTTGATATATAAAAATCTGTAAATTGCTATTATAGCTCCAAGCCAGAACCATATAACTACTCATAACTGGACACGTGTTCTATGAAACTACTGAAAAAAATCCTATTGTCAATTCTTTACACTCAAAAAACACATTCTTTAAATTGATTTTTAAAGTGCTATCCAAATGCAAGCTCTAATACAGCAAATGGTTCTGTGCAGAAAAACCCTGATTTCTACAAAAAAAGTCAGAACCTTTGAGCTTAGGGAAGCTGGGAAAATCAGGCACTTTAAATATCTGTGGTTACATTTTTGTACACCATCTTGTCACTTGTATGCATGTGGGGTACATTATCATAAACAAGTTCATTCAGTGAATAAAGTTTTGCTAACTTTTGATTAGAAGGATAGAGCATCCCTCCTACGAGGAAAGGCTTAAAGGATTGGGTTTGTTCAGAGAAAAGAGAAGGTTGAGGCATGACCTACTTCTGGCCTTTCAGTACTGGAAGGGAACTTGCAAGATGTAGAGAGACTGTTTACAAGGGCATGTAGTGACAGTGCAAGGGGGAATGGCTTCAAATGGAATGAGTAGGTTTAGATTAGGTGGATAAAATTTTTTGATGTGAGATTGGTGGTGCACTGGAACAGGTTGCCCATGGAAGTTATGAACACCCCATCCATCCCTGGAAGCGTTCAAGGCTAGGTTGCATGGAGCTCTGAGCAACCTGGTCTAGTGGAAGGTGTCTCTGTCCATGGGAGGGGGGTTGGAAATGGAAGATTTTAAGGTGCCTTCCAACCCAGACCCTTCTATGATTCTATGAACTCTAATAGTTATTAGTCAATGCTTCAGCCAGGATGATGGATAGGAAAGTAGATGGGTGCATGACCAGGCTTTCATGCTGTTAGCACTCAAGAGTGACCGAGGGAGAACAAACTCCACTGGAGAAGCCAGGTAGCTGCCCTTTGCTTGGGTGGTGAGCTCAGACATACTGCCACAGAAATCCTGCAAACCAGTAAACACAACATGCTAATTGTTAGTAATAGGCCACGGGATCTGTGCTAGGCTAACTCCTGCCTTTTGGCTCTGAGCCCTGACTGGACACAGTGTTACTCTGCCCGACCTTTCTCTGTTAAACATCACTAAAATGTTGACAGCAGCAGCTCTTCTAAAGCACTGGCAGAGGATGCATAAAATTATCTTGTGGGTGGGCTGCCATCAGTTTGTCAGCCTTGCTTTACACACACACGTAGTGCAGTTAATGTTATCTATGCACCTCAGGTCCGTCTACCTCAGCTAAATTTAAACGAGGTACGACACTGTTGTCAGTGTAGCTGCAGCGACAGCACAGCCCGCAACAATTCACCAGCAGCACCACCAGGAGCTTTGCGCTGCCATGCCCAAGCTGTCAGGAGTTGGGGAGGGGTTCAGACACAGCTCCTCTTTAGCCCATACATTATCTCCTACAGCTGTAGTCGGCTCTGTTATAAATATGGTGAGCAAAATCGTAATAATAAAAAAAGTAAAATTTATTTTTCGCATTACAGTGAGTACGGAAATAGATAAAAACCAAAGCCACAATAAATAACAATTCGATCGAATTGGGGATGGAATGTGGGACCGGTCTGCACCGTGTCTCCCCTTCGTTCGCCCCAAAATTCCAATACCAGGGTCCAGTTTTAATACTTTTTATTTTCCCCGGGGCAGGGTCCTCCTTTGTTCAGTGTTCGGGTGTTGGTATTCATGGGGCCCTTTTGGGATTCTTATTTTATTCCTGAGTGGACTTTAAGAAGGAACAAAATGGTGTCTGAGTGGGGTTTTTCAGGTAAACAGAAGGAATGTTCATTGGAGAGTCAAATCCGTCTCTGAGCAGATGATCTGACCATCAAACATGTTGGTTCAGTCCAGTCCCTCTCATTCAAGTGCTGATAACTTCAGACCTCTCCCCCTCAGCTCTGTCTCTCCCTCCTGTGACTTTCGACAATGTCTCCCTTCCTTCCTGTAATTCCTTTATTCCTTTAGCACAAATTAATACCCATAGTTTATTTACAACAGCTCGGAGACAAGAAGGAAGTGGTACTCGGAATCTATTTATGGTGTGTAAAGGTTTTGCCTAAGGATAGAGATCTCCAGTGAACCTGCAATAAAATACACATTGATTTAGCAATTTACTGCAGGTCAGTTGCAGGTCACTGGTGGGATGAGGGAGAAGTTCCTGACCTGCTGATCTGACAACACTAAGACCACATGTAGCTGGAGAATTGAGGTTGTGACAGTTCAGCTATCTGATTTGCATACTTAGAGAAATAAAAGGCTAGTTATTAAAATGTTAAATATATTACAAGTTACTTAGCTACCGCATATGCATGACTAAAAGCATTATTCTTGGATACATATAATGGGTTTAATTAGGATAACCTAATTTCATCAAGACAATTATAAAGGATCTGGTGAGACCATTGGAAGAATTTAAGTAGCTTCAGTTTCTTAATTCAAGTAGTTTGAGCTTAAATTGGTTTTGCTTGTATCTTTGAAAAAGTTATTGTAGATATTTACTTTTTATGAAAAAATAAATTAACCTAAATCAGCATCTGGTTACCAAATAAATAAGGTTTCTTTTATTCTTTATAAACATGAAATACAGAAATATTTCAGATTTCAGATAGTTTTCAACAGAAGTGACCTAAATCCCACCACATCCAAAACAATTCTCCTGGAATATGAAACCTAGGGTATGGAATCTCATCCTTTTGCTCTAGTACAGTACTTCAGCAGGGGTAATGCAAATTCACGGTAATTTAAACAAACCAAACATGAGATCAAAATCAAGTCATCATATATACCAGAGATTTTCTTTATTTTCAGTTAGTGATCTTACTGATTAAGAAACATCATAATTATACTTGTTCACAGTAATCAAGCAGTATTAGTCACCAATATTATTTTTAACAGTGCAATTTTAATATAAATTGTTTTCAAAGAGTATTCAGAACTGGAATAATAATAGTGAACTACAGAATATGTTATTTAGTTCTGTTATTCAATAAGTGCATAAGAGTTTCTTGGGCAAGTTTTCTGGCATTCAAGTAAAAAGCCAGACTTTTAAGTATCACAATTATGTCTTTGAGGATTATTTTCAATTATTTATCACATAAGTAGATCTCACTGCTGATGGAAAAGGGTAGAGGAAAAGAAAATTAGGTGTCCCAATGATGCAAAATATTTTTTTACTAAAAGAAAAAACAATAAATCCCCCAGCAAAACAAAACAAAACACAAAAAAGGAAAACCTCACAACAAAAACTTGGCAGCATCTATATAGAAAATCAATGGTTATCCACTATAAAGACCAAAGATTAATCTTTGAATGACAAAAGAGAGATCACCTCAACTAGCATCAGATGTCTACAAGTAGGCATGTCCAAGTCTCCTAGTCATCCTGAATTCCTTCTGTAGTGAGTGGAAAATAACAGGCTTTTGTATGTAATTTTCTTTTTTCCACTTGTACTCTTAATCTTCTTCAATGAAATTTCTCTGAAGGGATATTTTACTTCCCTGTTAATTCCAGCATAGCAGTCTCTAATTAAATTAGTAGCTCTTGGGCAACAAGGACTTAAATTGTCAGCATTAAGTTTAAAGTTGTCATGCATCCTGTATGAAGTGTTACACTTCACACAGAATTTACATCAAGTAAAAAATATGAAGAGAAAGGAAGATCTCTGGGTCCACAAAAGCGACAGAACTGAGGTGAATAGATGTGTGTCTTGTTCATTAGCCAAATGCAATTATTCAAAAGACCTTTTCAACCCATTATCCAAACAGCAGAGAGCTGAATTACGAACAGCCCTTCCAAATAGCCTCTCCCTCAAACGAGTGAGGGAGACATATATTCTATCCTGAATTTTATTACAGTTGAACAAATATTTATATCCTGAAGGGAATTACTGCATTTCAGAATTCCTTGTTCTCTAATAAGGGTGAAAAGTCAAAGTAGCCTCACAGGTCTATGGTTGTGTTTACATTCTGAACTATACCTTGAATTAAGAGTTCCCTAGGAGTACACTATGAATGGAGAAAATTGCTTTTGACCTTTTTAGTTAAAAAGTACAACACATTTAAAGTGGATTTTTTTCATGCACAAGACCTATTTTTCATAAATGTATGCAGAAATAAATTTGAGACACTTTTGTGGGTTTTTGCTGAAAGCAAATTTTTTGCTTTAAATACAAATATCGTATTAAATGTAACTGAAGAAAACTAATGCTAAAAAATTAAAAAGGCAGAAATTATTTGCCACCTACTTTTAATGAGTGACTATGACCATTGAGCATTATTTCCTTTATCTAAAAGGATCAGAATTGCTAATCATCTTTCATTCAAAATGGCATTTTTGTCTTTTTCTAGTTTAACAACATTACAGATAAACGGACATTAGACCTAGATAGTATTGTTGTGAGTCTAAATCAAGTAGAAGTTCTCCACTTTTGGAAATAGTGACTGATCCATGCACAGCAGTATTCCTCCAGATAATGGCTTGGCTCATCTCTGTCCTGGGAGTCCAGTTAAATCTGCTGCAGGGTACAGTTGGCAACTGATTTATTTGGAACACTTCTCCGATTTTACTGCTTTCTGCTAATCAGTCCTTTATATTCTGGACTGATCCAGAAGTCAGCATGTTTTACTGTTTCCTGCCACATCAGGCACATGGAGTTGTTTTTGATTTTTCCATTAGCTGCTAATAGATCTTAAAGCATTCCTCATTATTTTCCTTACCACCCAATTCAGACAGTTATTTAGCTTCACTGAATTTGCAATTCTGTGCAATGTCACTTTGGCAGAGCTTGTACTAAGCTTATCTGGTCGAAAACCTTCCTATATTCATTGCCTTGACACACAGGTCCACAAATTAAAATTCAGGAATTAGTTAAAAGTTTGTAATGTACTTTAAAAAATTATAAAGATAAAACCAGTAATATTTTATACCTTAATGCACTTGGGAAAAAAAAATAAATAAACTGAACTACTGTGTGACTGAGAGATGGGACTTCAAAGGAGGGGTGCAAGAAGTAGTCCAAGAAAGAAGCCCAAGCAAAAAGAAATCAAAGGCCTGTGCAAAAAGAAGTCAAAGTCATTGAAGTCCAAGCAAAAAGGGGTTGAAGTAATTTATTTTCCTCTCAGTTCAGTCTTATATACTGTTGCAGCTCTAAGAAATTACAGCTCTAAGCAATCACATCCTTAAGCAAGCATTTCTCACCAGTTACAGAATTAGCCTACTGTTTGTGTTACTCGGCAGCCTTACAGAACTACATAGTTTCAAAACCCTTGATATCTGCATGTGCTGCACTTTCCCAGTTCTTCTCCTATCTGTGGTCACTTATCCCATGGCCTGTATCTCACCAAGGCCAGGATATCATTAAGCTCCATTTTGCTCTCTGTTTTGTCCCCCACTTGCTCTCCCCCACTAAACAGCACATTTTTTCCATTTTATGAGAGACTTGACAAGATCCTTAAATTTGGGTTCACTTACTAGGTCAAGGCAGGTAAGGACAAAGACTATATAGTGTGTGATTTAACCTGTGCATAACTCACTTAAATATAATTGCAAAGTGAAAATTATCCATTTACTTTCCCAATAATCTGCCCAATTAATCAGCCACAGAAGGTCATTCAGCATTAGACAGATAGTGCTAGACTTCATGTAAATCTTCTCTAGCATTCATTCATTTTATGTTAGCAGACTCACACTGTAGTAACCCAGAATGCATTAACTCAGCGGTAGAGAAAAGAGCTTTATGGACCTGACCAATAGAGTTTATTTCAAGATAATAGATAGGAGGGGTAAGACTTTCACAGTTAGTACCACATAATCCTAGAAAATGCAGTTTTCACCATTGCTTTATTTTCTGGTTTTCATTACATTGCTAAAAAATCACAAGACTATCAATAATAGAAATTTAAAAATGGCTTTAATTTCCAAAATATAACCAAGCAACACACTGAAGAATCATAATATTCCCAATCAAGAATCATATTTTTTCTTAATTTTCAACTCCTTTTCTGACTCATTCAGATCACAGACTATCCTATTTAGGGTTTTTTTCTGACTGTTGAGGGTATGTTTGTGGTCAAACACAAAAAAAAAAGTTGGGCTTTTTTATTAGGAAAAGCTCTCCAAAGCCTAACCTACAGGTTAGGCCATCTGGGTATGCAGTGTAAGGCATTCAGACCTCTAAGTCAGACTCTGCTCAGTTTATTGCTCTCTGTAGAATCTAGTTAGGTGAACATAAAAGTTTCCTTTATGGAGGATTCCTGCTTCAGCAAGAGTGAATTGATTACAGCCCATCTGCCCACCTAGATGTACCTGCACCAGAAAGAATATATTTTTCCTCCATATTAATCTTATTAATAGGTTTATAGAACCTAATTTCAGTATTTTAAACATGACATATGAGAACCCCATACATACACAATAATCTAAATACAAAAGAATTGTTATGACTTTAAAAATCTAAAATTACTTAGTATTTTAGCTCAACATCACAAAACTTTTAGGGCATCTATTGAGAACTTTTCTTCAAAATCATTTTCAGATATTTAGAAACAGAATACTAATCAAATGGAAATTACATGATAAAGATAAACTACAAAAAATTGGTGATGTTGTATCCTGGGAGGTAATTTAATAATGAATCAATTTCCATTCAAAGTATTGTCTAAAGGTATTTCCCATATACTGGAGAAAAGTTATTACAGAGATAATTTATTTTTTTATTTTTACAGAGATTATTTATTTTCTTCAGTAATAAAGTCACACTTAAAAAACAAAATTGTTGTATGGGTTGGTAAAAGCTTTGCACACGATGGTTTTGTGACAAAGAGGAAACCTTGAAACAGCTTTGAAGTAGAAGTTTGGCAGTGCTTCAAAGCTGAGAGATGGCACAGCATAAAGGACTGTTCCCACTTTTTCCTACATTGGAAATAAAAAGACTAAAGCAGAAGGATGCATTAAATGGAGAAAAGATTAAAACTGGTTTTGCCAATTGGGTAAAACATAAAAAGAATAAAAGACACGAGTTTTCTTGGTTTAAACACACAAAAAAAAGAGAACACATCTGAAAAGACTTTTGAAAGAAGAGTATAGTTGACTGAAGGGTCCAAGTTTAAGGCTAAGAATTGTATAACTGGTTTGGAAATAAATTGCTGGGGTTTTTTTAAGAGAGATTTCCTCATATTTATATACTAGTTATATTAAATATGTTCATTCTTTTTCAGAAAATTTTAACTGTGATTTTTCTCAGTGGATCTTGTCTAAAGAAATCAAACAATTAACACTTCCTCCATTAGCCCATTCTTCATTAAAGGACATTCAAATTTGCCTTAATGATAGAAAAAGAAGCAAGTGAAATCATTTAAATTAAGTGAAAAAGGAAGAAAGCCCTTCCAGATGTACTGTCAGATATGAGAACAATTCCAAAAAGACCACATAATGTAAATAAATAATAAGAATTTTTTAATAGGTAAAACAAACGCCTGTCAAATAGTTTATGTACAGCTGTTCAGTTTTTTGTGCAGAGAAATGTAGTAGATTAATTATCTAAGAGTTGAAATTTAATTCTTTTGGGGACAGATTTTTCATGTATACTTAAGTTAGATTGTTTTCAATGTTGAAAGAATACATTAAGAATTAATAATAATAATAATTAAGAATTACTGCAGGAATCCAAGCTGCATTTCAAACTTCTAAGGCATGGATTTTAAATTTTTTATTCTATTGAGGGCCAATAAAAAGCTAAGAGAAAACAGACAAAATAATCTGTAGACAGAACAATCGTTATAGCCCAATTGTGTGGGAAGCTGGAGGGCTGCGACTTGCACACCACACAATCTAGGGAGGAATAAATTTCATTCATCAAGGCAGGAGACGATAACAATGCAATCATGGACTTCAAGGTAGGGAGGTAAAAGTCTCATCCTAAGGTGTGGTAATTCAGTGCCATATTTACAGCCTCCGTGGAACAAGACACTATTCTGAAGCAACGGAAAATGATAGTCAAATAATGGGTCATTCTACTTAAAGGAGAGTGGGAATGTGACAAGATTACAGGTTTCCTTTCCATGCCTTACCTGGTGTGCAGCTCTATTGCAACTTGCCTAATAGTCCTGCAATAAAACATCACTCACATTAACAACACAACAGGCTGTGTCCTCAAAGTACTGCTCCTAAGGCTGGCCAGAGCTTCTGCTCATAATAATCCAAAGCCCTCAGGTCAAAGCATCATTCAAATATCTGTACCCAAAGTGAAATACCTATTTTCAGTTATTATGTTTTTAAAAGCAGCCTATTTTTTAGAGCTTGTCAGCATCACAGAAAACCCAGCTTACTGCCGGCATCCTCACAAAAATGTTCTTCATTTCAAAAAAACCCAAACCAAAATCAAAACAAACAACTTGATGACAAGATTTTACTCAGCAAATGACAAAAACAGAAAAATAAATAACATGAATGGCAATAAAAAAGCAGGGCAAAATGTCACAACACTGTTAGGAAATATAAACTCATCCTTCTGCAATAGTTGAGAGAAGGGGAACCACTCCAAATCAACAGAAATTCCAAATTGTTTTGTTTTAACCAAGTATTGTATAAGCAAATATAAATTTAATCATAAGAATTCAATGTTCTTCTGTTATTACCTAATAAAATACACTCCCTTCCTTCCAAAGCAAGCTGCACTATTACAGCCTCTTACTAATTACCCAGGACTTCATACCATGCTGTTGTTTCTTCACAACCACAGCTTCAGGAGCCAGCATATTAAATACAGCCCACACAAAGAACTTCCAGAAGTCAATTTATATGCCACATTTTCACCTCTCTTGATTTCAAGGAATAGCTGCTTTTCTCTTCTTCTACTTCTCAGTAATCATAAAACCCAATAGGTTTCTGCCAATAGTGTTTATAAAATCCATCAAAACTACAAAACAGAGCAGATGCAACATTTAGTTTTTTTAACTTACTGACAACCATAAAAAATACTAAGCAAAGGTTTCGCAAGCTCAGCTGTTTGTTGTGTCTGCTAAGCATAGGATTATCAGTTTTTTAAATTCACTAATTATTTACTAAATTAAATTCAGTAAAATAAATTTACTGATTGTTTATTAAGTCACTAATTATACCATGAATTTCATATCATGAAGGCAGCAAGAACAATAGCTCAATATACAGGATCGACAAAGACATTAATCAGTATCTCTCCTGCTACAGAAAATTACTGTCATAACACTTCTGAAAGGAACTAGTTGTATTTAAAACCAACATACTCTATTCTAGAGGCTATATTAGTGCAAAATATTTGCATGTCTTACATAAATAATGCAAACACTGAGTGACATCAGTGACTTGTCTGACATCAGTGTATTTCCTGAATAGGTCTGAGGGAGAATACAATTTTATCTCTTTGCAAGTGTAAGATGATTGGAAACCTGAAAGAAAACTAGTCATTTCTTTTACAAATTTTGGGAGGAAAAGAAGAAAAGAAGCAATCTTTCATTGAAACCAAAGCATTAATATTCTGTATTATTTATTCCTTGTGTAGGGATTTTTTACATTTCTATGCTTTTTCCTCCCTCTTTCCCATCAGCAAAACATCCTTAAAAAACCAGACTAACCAAAAGGACTGCGTAGCAACTTTTTCTGACAGGTTTGGAACAATTTCTCCCTGTACTAATTAGGAGGATCCTTGGGTGTTCCCTTACTGCATGTACTAAAACTCCGTCTCAGAATTAACACTATAATCCACCCCCTATTAGAAGCATCACATTTTGGGTGGTTTTCCTTCACATTATGATCTCCTCTACACTCAAGGACTAATGTGTTCAGCTTGTCAGAATGTCAAAAATTAACTGTTATAATTTAAGATGTTATGTAACTTGTAAAACATATTTTGGCATTATGACAATGTTGCCAAAGGAAAATAATATGTGAGCCCATTAGTATCTGAAGGGTGTTATCAGCTACATCCCCAAACATTCTCACTGAAAAAATGTATTTGCTTTTCTTTAGAAGTGATAGCAGTCATCCATAAGTAGGTCCTACTTTATATATAGGCTTACATCCATGCAAGAGATTTCAGCAATTTCTTAGTGAAGGGTGTTTTCTACTTCTCTCCTACCAGTCAATGCAAACATAAAACTCACTGCTTCTTTGTGTCCTGCCATCCTCAGACAGAGCAGGTGTCATTTCATTGCTTCTTTTCATGCAACTGTGAAATCTTCTAATTTTAAATACATAGTTGTTTGCGGACACAATAAGAAACATTGCTGTGCTTCTTACCCTGGTACAATAATTTGACAGCACTTGGTCAAAAGGCATCCCTTTATTGGCCAGATAACATTGCAGGAAGAAGAGCTGTTCTATCCTTAAGTATGGTCGTTTGCCTACAGAAAAATGAGCACAATGCACTTTTAGAAATCTGGAGTTGAGAGCTATACTTTTAGGAATTTGCAGGTATCAAATAGTATTTTGCAATGGTGAAACAACAGCATACTGGGCTGTATCAGCACAACTGCTGCCACCACTTTCCTTTTTTTTGGCACCACTGAACCACATCTGGAATATTTTGGGCTCCAAGGTGTTAAAAAAAACTTGGAAAAATGGAGTGACTACAACAGAGGGCTAGCAATGTAGTAAAGGGGGACTAGAGGACATGAGGCAAGGTGCTGAGAGCTGGTCTTCTTCAGCCAAGATAAGAATAAGGGAGGATCTTATCACTGTCTTCAGAAAGGTTGTTCTGTGTGGTGGTATCTCCACCCTTAAAAACTAAACTTTGATGGCAACACACTAAGATTTCACTCTGAGTAGAGATTAATACAAGATGACCCTGAGAGATCATATCATCTATAAGGAATTTGGGTGGGTATGGAAAGTTACAGTGACTCTGTACTTCTGTTGATCCTCTTACACACAGAGGGCATTCCCAGCTTAATTTTTTTCAGAACAGAACTGGTATATCCCTTACAGCTACCTAAAAGATTCTAAATCAAATTTCCATGTTAACTACAACTGCAATCTTTGAATTACATTTTTCAGTCAAAAGTAATGAATGTACTTGTCTCTCAGAAGAGTTGACATTTTTGATTTTTGTCCAGGGAAACATATGAAAGGATTGCTACAGTTCACAAGGAGATATTTTGTCAATCAGCAGCAAGGGAAAAATGTCAGCAAAACTTCTCATGCACTCTTTTCTTCCAGTTATCTTATATTTGCACAATATAAATAGTCTACTTAAATTAATTTACCTCCTCATCTAAACTATTCTTAATGTCATTTCTTTTTACAGAACTACCATAGTGCTTTTTTGGTTATTTCACTTTGCTATGGGAGAATGAGGTAAATAGTCAGGTCTTTCACAGGGAACCTTATGACTACTTCTTGTTCCTGTTTGCCAGATTCAAATAGATATGCCGATACACAGCAAAGACCAGTTTCCCTTTCGAGATCTCATGATCACTTTATCTCACAGTTAATGTCAACTTCACACCTCCCAGCAGCACATGATGCCACAAATTTTTTTTTTTGTGAAAATAATTCTTTCTAGAGTTTTATTTGGAGTGACAGTGACAGAGCCACTACTACTCTACCCTATGAGTAGATAAAAAATGTTGTTACAGGGGATACACCTCCTTATATCACCCAAAGATACCCCTCAAGACCACTCTAATCTCATCTACAAAGAGCCACTTTACAAACAGAAGAAAGGAGATGTCAATATGCTTCTTCACATGCTATCATATTTTTCCATTTTCCACTACAAATTATACTTCTATGCATATGACTGGATAGGAAAAATTATTTGTTTATAGAGCTAAATAGATGATTCACCTTTGAACAAACTACTCCTCTACTCCCCTACTCCCAAAACCATATGCATTAATGTACATATGTATTATTTTCCTCCTCATAAAAGTGAAGTGTAGCTTAAACAGATGCAAAATCTGATTCCATGCTCCCTGGAAGCAAAATAAGATTTCTTTAAATTATTATAAACAAAAATTTTACAAAGTGTACTGCATACAAATAGCATTTAAAAGGGTAAGCACTCAGACACTGATTTGTATTTTCCAGAACTCTTCATTACCTTTAGTTACCTTCAGAATGCATCAGAATTATTCCCCATCTCTTACAGTACTACTAACAAAACAAGTAAGAACACATAAAATATGGTATTAACATCTTCTATTTGACTGAAAATATACAGACCAAATGAAATATAAAGCCAAGGGGACATTAAAAACTCAATGGATCAACACCAAAAATATCCCTTCATATCCCTTCACATTTCACTATACAAACAAGTGTATTTTATTTTTCTTTCAAGTTAATGGAATTGATCACTTTTTAATTAAAGGCATTTAATAGAACAAATGCAAAATAAGGCAACAAAGAAAAAAATTATATGGTTCAAATATATCTGCATAAAAATCCAGATTTTCAATGGATATAAATTAGGTCAGAAGCTTAAAAATAAATAAGATATGCAAATTTGTATTTGCAAATGGCCCAAAGTCAAAACCAGAAAAAATACATGAGTTATAGACTACAGATGTTCATATCTAATGTACATATTAAGTGAATCAGGTGCATTATTTTTAGATGAAACTGCAAGAATAAAATTTGTTATAAACATAGATACACAAAATTTGAATCAAAGTGCTCAAAGACCTTGGGTTTGGGATTTCATGGCTATGAAATATAGAAATGGAAATTATCTTAATTAAAGCAATTTTGCTTTCTTACTCTCCACATCAGTAGCTGTAATTGGTGAAACTTCACCAACTCAATAGAAATAACAAGAAAATGAGAAGGGCACTCTCTGTGTGCCAGTTTAAACAATAGTAGTTTAAAAAGAAGAGTATAAACCAAGAAGGAACTGCTTTGTTTTTCTCTCAATATACTTCATGTTTACAGCAGCTAAACTACGTAAACATATTTCATTCCCAAAGTCATCACCCTTCCAGTATCTGCAAATACGACAAGAACTAATAAAAGCACACGAAAAAATACTTATTTCTGAAAGCTCATGAAAACCCCAGAAGAACCTGGTGCCATCTTTCATGACATAAACACAAAGTAACAGGTTCTGATACCTCTGACATATTTTGAAGTGCTTTCAAAATATTATTTTGAAAATAATATTTTACTGATTGATACAAAAATTTGATTGGTCTGAATAAAAATCCCCTTCATGCTTTCCACACAAATTATTATATTTATTAGAAAATCAGCTTTTTCTCTTTTTAACTTTGCTAATGAACTCCAGGTGTGCAAGAAAATTCTCTTTACTACTGTTCAGTATCCTCAGAAATCACAAGTTCTCTGCAAACTCTAAAGCTCAGCCTGTTTAGATAGGTTCTTGATCAATAATGAACTGTTCTTAATCAGAAAGTTTAAACTTCTGCTCATGGGATATTGAAAGAAACTAACAAGTGTAAGAATTGCTTTGTAGGACATAATTTTGTCTTTACCCCTGTGCTTTAAGAACAAATACCTATGCAGTCAATAAACAGCACTCACCAAGACAAAGCATCAAGGTTGTGTTTAGGGGTTCCATCCTGCTAGCAGAAGCAAAAAAATCCATACAAGGACGCCTGGGACATGAGAAGAGCACAAAATTGCTTTGAGCCACTGCGCTCACTGATAAATGGCACACTAAGAAAAAGACATTACTTTTCCTCTCTCACACTGGTAGCACTAACGGAAATCTATAATAAGTTATTTTCAAGATCATGCTTCATATTATTTAAATTCTCCCCCAACATACAACCCAAAATCTTAAGAAACAGACAGAAACCCAAGCAGTACTCTGGGACATGGAAAGCTTTCATTACCTGCAACTGACAAGACAAAGGATGAGCATGATATAACAGTTACTACCGCCTAGGACACAAGAGAATTAGGTTTGGTTTTCTGACCCTCTCCACACTAAAACTCTCTCTAAAAGGCAGTCAGCTCATGTGGTGTTTGGCTAAGCTAAACCAGAGGCACAGAAGTGTAACTCTGCTTCCTTTCTCAGTAGAGAACTCAGATGGTTTCTGCAGTACATTTCAATGAAATCTATCTCTCCTCTTGAGATTTCAAAGTAGAAAATCCATGTGTGAGGTAGGAGAGGAGATTGCAGCCCCAGAGTTCACAAAGGGGCCAGATCTGCAGACCATATGCAGCACACACTTCTATGGATGTTCTCTAGCCTTTAAAAAGAGAGCATTATTGCAACAGCTACATCTCATGAATTATGAACACCGCAGACTTTGAATCCCTACAAAGAGAATTCTAAAAGCTTGTTGGAGTCCACCTCTCGCTGAAGGTAGCTGTGTTTGGAATATTGATCCTAGACATTACATATTAAAAACACCAAAAGAAAACCTTTGAATGAGTAAGTTCAAACACCTTGTGTTGTTTAGATTATATCTGGCCAGAAGGAGGTGTTTTGGTAGCTATATGAGTAAAATATGCCTATGGTACAGTGGCCTACCCAAATGGGAGATGAGAAGACCAGTATGTCAAGCATCCTGCCAAGATTTAGCTTGACATTTGGAATAGCCCACTCTTGGATAAACCTAATTAATTCTCATTTTATGACCTTTTAACATTGTGCTGGCTGAATGCCTATATATTGCAAACCCTGCCAAAGAGGAGTTAGAGTGACCTCCATATCTCAGTGATGGGCCATCATTTGGACACAGCACATCATCAAGAAGTAACACAAAGTACTTATAACAAACACCAAACATATGCTGAGTTTCAAGATTTAAAGACTGCTTGAGTGAAATGTTTCAGGAAAAGTAACTTATAAGTATTTACCTTATGCGCATTATGGCAGTTTTTGATCTTTAGGAATATAAAACACATGTGTACACACAATTTCTGGGTAGTTACTGTTGGTTATCCGGAAGGACGACTCATGACAGCCCATAAAGTCAAATAGAAATGGTTACTAAGGCACCAAAACCCAGTAAATTAAAAATTATTATAATGTGCCAATCATGTTGTTAGGAGACGGCAAGTTCCCTTGAAATAAATCTTGTCATTACTACATTGATACAGATAGAAAAATGTGAAAATATCTAAAAAATAACTCTTTAATATATAGGTAGAGGAAATCAGTATGGATTTGGATAGATTTCAAAAGTCTAAAAGAGTGAAAGAAACTAATATAGGGAGTCTTATTCAAACATATTTTTGTTCATGTGCTTTTATTCAATTTCTCCTTTAAGAAATTTTTTGCATTAAATCAAATTAGTAGAATTCCACTAATCCAACCATACAGGGTAGAAACTTGCAAGTAACTTCAAGTAAATTTATCTGTATATCTCCATCTTACAAAATCAAGACAATAATGTCCCAAACCATGGGAACCTTGAAGTACCATGGGGTTTCTTAACCATTTTTGTGGAAATAAGTTCATAATGGAAATTCCATTTTTATCTCTTTCATAGACACAAGAGCTTCTATCAGTTTTCAGAGCTTCATTTCATCCCAAGTGAGGATAACCATGTAAGATTTAAAATAGTTTCACAGCACCAAATCTGAAGAAAATAAATTCTGTTTGAGGCAGTGGAGCTGATCAGACAATAAATTGGAGCTACTAGTTCTTAAAATATGACACTGAAACATTTAGCAGAAATTTCTAAAATTTAGTTAATTTTCACAATATTATTTATGACAAAACCCAAACAAACAACAAACGAACAGTAGTTTGTAGATAACACTTGTATTATCCAGTAAGAGCATTATGACAGACTTCCTAGGAATCTTCAAAGAAAGTAGATAAAACAGGGAAATTCAAAATGGAAAAATCCCCAAACAAATGATACTTTGAGAAATTTTATAAATGCTTATAACTGTCCCCCCAAAATGCTACCTTGAAAAAGACCTTCACTTTTGCTACAAAGAAACCATGCCCACAAAAACACATCACTTATAAATGAAAATTATAATTTGCCTATTTTTAAATCATCTTGTGTTCAAGTATGTCCTTACCTGTTAAATGATATTCACTTGTAATAATTATGAGGTAACACATTTGAAATCAGTAATCCACACACGCTTGTGGCTTTGAGCTTTTCTAGAAGCAATTTCTCAGTGAAAAGAAGGGAAGGGTGCAAGATGGAAGTCTATTTATTATTAGAAACAGTTGGTGTTTCAGACTAATTGGGATATGAAGGGGTGTTAATAAATTCGGGGAGATTAACTTAGCAGGCAAAGTTAGTTTGCCATATTCCTTAAGAAGTGGAATATTGCATTTATTTTAAATCCATAAAAATACAGCAGAAGCAGTACACAGCTAACAGCAATGGGAAGCAAAAACACATAGAAAAGTAAAATAGTTTCAAAGAATATATGCAACAGATTTAAATGAAGAGTTTCATGGCCCACTGTGAAATGCAGGAAATTATGATTTTTTTCCGGATTAATGTATGTTAGAATTGTGAGGATATTGTGATGTATATGAAAGCTGGTAAGGTCCACCAGCCCAGGCTAGCTCAATGCAGGGAGAACAGAGGAAAAGTTTTTTTTGACAGGTTGAACTTTAAAAGAAGTAGGGTGTTTCAAGCTGCTGAGGAAATCTGGATTGTGAAAATAAATCCCTGAGAGATGGATTATTGGGCAGGTAATGGCAAAAGGCATCTGATAAATTGCAGAGTTATGTGGTAAACTTATTTATTACATGCCTATGCAATTTGTCACAGGGCTGTCTCATTTATCACTTCCCCATGCGAGATGCATATATTAATATTGCACACTGCTATCATTGCCTGACAGCTTAAGATCCTGTTTGTGAAATTCATACATCATTTTTCCCTGCTCTCTCCTATCACAAGATGTTCTATCCAGCTATATTTCCAGATAAATGCTAAGAAAGGATTCCTGACCCACCTGGTGTCATCCCGTATGCTACTAATAATGTAGACTATAAGTGATGTATTTTCATATACATACTGTAGGGTCAGTCATTGCCATCCTGTTGCTTACAGATTTATTGTATCAAGATAGGTCATTGATGAATCAGTAAAAGCAACCTAGTATTTTCACTCAGCTGAAATGGATCTTGTCAACACCACTCTGCTAAAACACTCTTTTAACAAAATGGCTGATTCATGAGAACACTTCTTGCACTTACTGTTCTTTTTGTGGGACCACGTTAGGTCTCAGCAAGAGCTTAATATTACCTTTCACTGAAACACCTACATCAAAAGGCTGCAATTGTATGTTCTTAAACTTTTTTTTTCTACACTGAATCAAAATAGCAGTTTCCTTTGAGCCAGCCAAGGCTGTCATAGGTATCCCCTATGCAACAGGATAAAAGGCAAGTCTTTGAAAACTTTTGGTATGGTAATTTGATTATTAAGGTAATTGGGTATTGATATTAAGGTAATTGGTTGTTTTGTTATTAAGCTATGACCTATACAGAGTTATTGCTCCCTTTCTGTTTCTTCTGTTTCTTTAAAGCTTCCTGGGTTTGAGAGATGAAGGTTTATCATCCTTATGAGCTCAAAGATTAACTCCCTGTTAAAAAACATCTAGGAATGTACTTCTACCTGCAAGACACCAGAAGTACATGTGGGAAAAGCAGAGGAGAAAAATATAGGTAATACAATCAAAGATGAACATTCAACTACAACTGGAGCTCTCAAGAAACAGACATAAAGAAATTATTTAAACAAATATGAACACTGTCCATGTAGGTATCTGGATCCCCTAAAAAGCAAACAGAGCAAGAAACCATCACCAGGAAAAAAGTTGGTTTTCTGGCATAAATTCAACAGTCAACAGCTTGAAACACTAAATGTTTCAACAAAACCCACTTTCTTTCCCTGTTTTTTTTTTTCCCCCTCCAATTTCAACTTTTTGAATTTCCTTTTTTCCAGATTTTCTAAGAAAACTGTCAGTCTGCCTTGTTTGGAAACATAGTACCTTCTTCCCTCCTCCCTCTTCCTGAATAAATTAGTGAAAGTCAAGTTAAAAATTTTGACACAATTTTCCAGCTGTCCTATGGAGATGTAAAGAACAAAATGAACTTGATATATACTATTTTGAAGTAATTTTTAAATGGGGAAAAACTTCATAGTTATTTATATCAGCATTTGGATCAACTAATCACAGATGTACATAGACGGCTTATGAAATCCTAATTTATATTCAGGTCTTAGCTGTGATCATCAGACTGAGAAAACAACTGCCAGAAGATTTTATATAAAGAAATTAAGATTTTACAAGCTGCAGAGTAGTGTTGTGCCATATTATAAATTTGGTAGGAAGACAAAAAAATATCAATATCAGAGAGAAATAACAAAGATACATAGTAATACAGAAACGCAAAGAAATTTCATTAGTATTTCCACAGAGTCTTCATAATGCAGACAAACCATGTTTTAAGGGACAAAAATACTTTTAATATGGAATTTAAGAGACTTGAGCAGTATTTTGCCATGGAAGTAGAGCCATGGTTTGCAAAGATTAAAACAACTTTGCAAAAGCATATGGAAAACCACTGAAATAGTTAAAAATGAAACTTTTCATATAGACTCCACATAGCGTACAATCACAAAGTGAGAAATCTTCAAGAGAGAGGTACATTCTTAATATATTCAACAGAACTGAGCTCTGGATAATTGTAAAGGCATTCACTGCAGGTCAATATGATAGCTGAAGTTCCATAGGAGTATTTTCCCCAAAATACACAGGAAAGGTTTGGCTCACCTGATGGGTACTCCTTGAACTGCAGCATATGTGAGGCATGCAAAGGTGAAGCTAAAATCTAAAATGTTGACATATGTTACTTTTGCAAGAGATAGATTGGTTACAGTGCATCAAAAACATGTCAAATACTAAATCTAATTCTGGGACAATTCATGTAGAAAGGCAGTGAAATGCTAAAGATTGATTCCAGGATACCAGCACAAGGAAGCTGGCAACAGAGTATAAAATTCAGTTGACAGAATTCAATTGTACTGTCACATAGGCATCGAAAAAATGCTGGCAATAAAAATTTTAATGACAAATTTGATTGATTAAAAAGGATAAAAAAAGAAAAAGGGAAGAAACTACAGGACTGATCAGCATTCCTTTTTATGTCAGAAGTGGAATAACTCGTAGAGCTCCTGATGCACTAAAAATTATGGAAGAAAACTCTTTCACATGCATACCACTTTAGTCAAGGTGGGTTCACTGACCCTTCCTAAAACTTTAAAGCAAGGGTTGTTGAAGCAGATGCATTAGAGAACTCATTATACCAAGAACTACATTCTATTCACTGTAGCTGGGAGTTTATAGAAGAGAGATCAGGGAAGAGCAGATGAGAAATTTCTGATATAAACAGTTGTAGTCACAGTTTCAGACTCTTGGATCAAATAGTTACTGGAAAATATTAATTCTTAATAGTTATAGCTACTGTCCAAAAATAGAACTGCTGGAGGATAGGAGCTGCAGTGCTGAGAGACAGTGGTTTGTAATTGGTTTGTAAGAAGCTCAAATGTTTTGCAAAATTTATGATTTTAAACACATTGTCAATCCTGTATTTGACTAAGTAACCACAGGATTTTAAAAAGGGATGGTTTAAGTCCCTCCTATTAAAAAAAATATTCAACCCCCCCCCAAACAAACACAAACAAAACATCCAAAATACCTTATAATACTCAAAAGATGAAAAGCATTTATAACCATAAGACAGTGTCCACAGAGATAATGAAGAAACAGGCAGCCATGATAGATATTTCCTGCAAGGTTCATTTTACAAGTGATAATTAAGGAGCAAGATTTCAGCCTTCCACTTATTCTACAGGAAAAAAAATAGAAAAAATAGACTCAGACTTTAAATTCCAGAAACACAGAAAGGCTGAGCTGATCATTGGAAAAAATATGCAAAACAATATTGAATTTAATCCACAAAAGTTTTCAGAGATTGACAAGGTAAAGGAAGCCAGTTTAGAGATTGCCTGTACATATTCTCACTTCTAGAAGACCAAAGAATGAATCCCAGCACAGGGCTCCTGACTGTTCCTTAATTAACAGCTCGCTCCCCGGCTCTGTTCTGAATCTCACCAACAGAGATTGTACATAACAGGGCATGATTCAATAAACAGAATTAATGAAACTACCTAAGTTTTGACTCTTTTCAATCTGTACAATCCTCCAGCTGTGCCCTGCTTGTGCCTTCAAACCTTCTGCATGTCTTCATGCCATGTCTGAGATTTACAGCACAACACCAATGTGTTTTGCAGAGGGCAATAACACAAGCCTCACATTTATTCAGACACAATTAACTCACACAAATGTACCAAAATACCAGTTTTAGGGTCACAGGAGAACTTCCTGACCCTAAACCCTTGTGTTGTGCAATGTGGACGTGGCCAGTCTGATCTAGGGACAGCAAGACCTAGGCAGCATGGATGTGAATCAGGCTGGGCTACTCAACTCTAGAATCAGGGACCAATTACTCGTCCTTTCTGTTTATCAGGCTATAGACAGACTGCCACTGTAAACTGGTGCATATGTTTAACTTCATATTTTTCCACTTGGAAATGAAATATGCAAGAATAATTATTTTCATGTCTTGAACTGAAACATAGTATCTTTAGAATGTTTTGGTTTACCAGAAAGAGTTAAGTAATCTTAAAATATTAGATTAAAAAGGTAGAAGAGCAAAGAGAGAAAAGTTGCGTATTTCTCTGTTAAGTAGTCAGTGAATCAGGGATGAGTGAGTAACAGGAATTAAGGAGATGTTATATTCAAAGAAATTACAGAGAAATATGTAACTTTTCTTTCTTTGCCCTTCCACATTTTTAATCTAGTATTTTAAGATTACTTTTTTATTCTATTGAGGATTCATTCACAAGACTTGGCAAGCACTTCTCATTGCACATGACCCAAGAATAGTACCTTTATGACAACCAATATGCAATGCAACATTAACAATGGCAATAAGAGCATGGAAATTCTATATGCTGTAAATGTGAGCATTCAGTGTGGTAGCCTTCCTAAGTTATCTATCCACAATAATACAAACGTTTGTTAAAAGTAGAATGGTTTTCTATACATTCTAACTGTTTTCTGAGACTTCTCTGCATAGATTTACTATATAGGTGAGATGGCCCAATGTAAAATTCACCTATAAAATTTAAGCTTTTAATTCATGTACTGCATGTTCAGATTGTGCTGAAAAATGCAGCACACCTGTCCTCTGTAGACAAAACCAATGGCTTCATAGGTTTGCCTCAATTTAAAAATTACCTAACCTCCAAAGTAACAAGAATTACAAAAAGCATTAAGTGTACTTATTAAAAATAAACTGAGACATTTCTAGGACAAGCCATAGAGTTTCAGCCACAAATGACAAGTCACTTTAACAGCTTTTTAGCTAGTATCATCACATACTTGCCAAAGTATGATATGTTGAAATAAGACTGTGGATCTAGTTAACTTGATCAGTCTTAGTTGTGCCAAAAGTGTGTTCCAGGACGGTTTCTTGTTTATAGACAGCAGAATTATCTCACAGACGCTTATGCATGGCTCTGTTTTGTACTTCTAATTTAAGTGTTACATACACCTATCCAAGAAACATTAATCACAAAATCATATACCCTTAATCCTCATTCAATCTTCAGTCTCGTTATAAAAGCTTCCTCAATGTGCTTTTACCAGTGCAGAATTTCCACCCCTTCATCTTCATACTACACAAAATTTTCTTTGGAAAATTAATTAGCCAAAGAATCAAGGATAATTTAACCTTGGACTTGCCAGCACTCTCTCTGACTCTCAGGAGCTTTGGCAGTAGGTAGCTGTCTGATTACACCTCCTGGGAGCAAGTCTCTGTGAAGCAAGCTCAGACTCAAGGCTTCCGTGACCTGATATTCTGTCTTTGCTTTCTGCCTCAGGTTCTTTTTCTTTTTTTTTTAATTTTGTCTGCAGGCAATCTGAATATTTTATCAGTATAAACAACAACAACAACATCAAGCTGTAGGATTCTATATCCTCAGTTGTCAACTCCTTAACACAGAGACCCAGGAGATTAAACATATACAATCAAGGTAAGATACAGACACCTTGACCAAAAACTATCACTAATGTATAAACATTAACAGTTAATAACACAACTCACTGTATATTAAGTTCATTTTTTATTCTACTTTGAATAACACTTATACAGAGCAAACTGTAAAATGTATCAACCAATTCTTGCCTTCTGACATTTAAAAAAAAATAAAAATCTTACATACACCTCATTTTGCTTTCCAATCCCTATCTGTGCTGTGCGATGGGGAGGTAACACAGCACAGAGCTAAGGCAGAAAGCAATAGCTGGTGGAATCTTCACGATTCCACTCCTCTCAGCTAGGTTTTCCCTGCCCAGGTGCTGGCGGCAGCAGCAGCAGCTCTTGGGCAGTGCCGGGGCTGCCCGGGCCGGCCCCAGGCGGTGCCGGCGGCTGCAGCGGCCCCAGCGCAGGGCCCGGCTGAGCCCCTCAGCCACGGGCGGGCGGGCGAGAGCCCCGGGGAAAGCCTGGGCAAGGGAGGGCAAAACGCTGCCCGGCAGCCAGGGCTGAGCCAGGGGAACCGAGCCACAGACAGCCCTGCCAGCCCCGAGGGGACAGCGGGAGCAGGGACAGGGGCAGCAGAGACCCGGCAGGGATGGCCCTGCGGCCTGGGAGAGACCCCGGCGGGGCAGCGCTTTCCTGCGGCCACTGGGAGAGCCCCAGGCTGGAGCAGGAAGCCTATGAGGAAATTATGGGCAGAGGAGTTGCTATGGGCTGACTGCAATCTCATCTCCATTCCCCTGTGCCCATCAGTGAAGGGGATTGTTCGGAATGAAGGACTGGCAGTGAGCCTGGAAACAAGGTGGAATGGAGGGAAGAGGTCTTATTTTTTCTTTTTTTGCTCACCATCCAACTATTTTTAACTGTCAAGAAACGAAACTAATTTTCCCTAAATTGGGTCCATTTTGTCACTGTAATTACTGTCAGCAATCTCCCTGTCCTTATCTCAATCTTTGAGAATTTCCATCTTATTTCCCCATATGTCCTGTTGACAAGAACTGAGAGAGTGGCTGGGTGGGGGTCTAGCAGACAATCAATGTCAACTCACTACACTCTCATACTACTCAAGAAAAAAAAAATCATCATACTCTGCAGTCCAGTAAACATAGAGGACCACCTAAAAAGAGATTTGATCCTTCTGTAAATCTGTAAAGAGGTAATATTTCTCTGCTTGTCCATAGCATGACAATCAGAGAAATAACACCAGCATTTTGTACGTAAGAGAATTGGGATGAAAAACTAAGATAAAATTCAGGTGTGACCTGGAGCTGTTCCACCCGCAGATCTCATGTTGATGCTAACCATTAGGCAGCTGCAAGCCATGGTTCAGAAAAATAAATGTCTCTAAAGGAAAATGATTTGACCTTTTTGTAGAGCTGAAGAATAAACAGAAAACAATCTCTATGATGAGATGGTTTGTATACAATAGATAAGAACTTTTAGCTATTTCTTTTGTCTTTTACTGGAGATGAGGACAAGTGGATGGAGACACACATGAGAGACTGAAGTGGCTAAGTATTTTCTGTTTACCTGGACAATTACAAAAGTAGAATAAGTATTTTACTGAAAAAGCCCAATAACTCTTCAAATACATTCTTTCCATGTGGTATCTGGATTTTGGTGAAAATATTCAGAGGATCATAGAATCATAGAATGGTTTGGGTTGGAAGGGACCTTAAAGGTCATCTAGTTCCCATCTCCCTGCCATGGACAAAGACAACTTTCACTGGACCCAATTGCTCGGAGCCCCAACCAGCCTGGCCTTGGACACTTCCAGGGATGGGGCATTCATGTCTGCTTTGGACAAACAGTTCCAGTGCCCTATTACCTTAGAATCTTTTTTTCTAAGATCTAATTTAAATCTACTCTCTCACAGTTCTCATCTTGGCCTCCTCTGGACTTGCTCCAACAGGTGATGTCCTTCCTGTGCTGGGACCCCAGAGCTGGGTGCAGAGCTGCAGGTGGGGTCTCGCCAGAGCAGAGCAGAGCAGAATCCCCCCCCTGCTGGCCACACTGCTTTGGATGCAGGTCAGGACACACTTGACTTTCTGGGATGTGAGTGCACATTGGTGCGTTGTGTCCGGCCTCTCATCCACCAGCATCCCCAAGTCCTTCTCAATAAGGTTGCTCTCAGCCCAGTTTGCCCTGACCCAGGGGCAGCACCTGGCACTTGGCCTTGTTGAATGTCATAAGGTCCAAGTGTGCCCACTTCTTGAGCCTGTTCAGGTCCCTCTGGATGGCATCCCATCCTTCAGGTGTGTCAACTGCACTACTCTGCTTGGGGCCATCTGCAGACTTTCAGATGAGGACGCATATATGCATCATAGAAAAAACAAGATTAGAAGTTGATAAGTCGAAGAACCAAGAACTCTGTGAACTTTTTCTCATGACTTACAGAACTGACGTTCTCAGCTGTGTCTGGCAAAGTTTTGAGGCTGACTAATCAGCAACACACTTTAGATGGCAATTACATTTTATAGTCAAACATTGCCATCACAAAGTGAGTGATATAAGGAGATAAATCTATCTATCTTATTAAATCCATGAAAGGCCAATATGTAAGTACTGATCAAGGTCTGTAAACGCTGATAGAAGAAACAGACAAAAATTTTAGAGGGACCTTCCATCTGTTTAGCCAGTATATAATAGTAAAAGTGAATCAGAAACTCATTCTATAGTTAACTAAAGAAAAAAACTGCATTGGAATATTGTGACTTTACCATCACTTTATGTTTTTAAGTTAAGGCTAGATGAATTTATAAACTTTCATGACCAAAAATGGATTATGATAAAAGAGTTTCCAATTATATAATTTAGACTAGATGGACATTTGTTTATTCTAGCCCTAGCATTCATACAAGACTGAAATAAAGCATGGTAATTTTGATAAAGCTGACTAATATATTCTATTGCACAAAATTTCTAATTTAATTAACTTTTAAATTATTTTCATGTATATTTAATATTTTCTTAGGGTTTTTTTGTCTATATATATTGTAAGAAGTAAACAGGAAATATTTGAATGGCATAGCTAAGAGATTTATTGGAATGAATTCTTCCTAAACAGTGAGCTCTTAGCTGTTACATATTTCACTTGACATTTCATGATATTTTTTTCTCTACTCTATGCTTTGTATTTCAACTTTTTAATTATGACTATTAATTTTCACGTATTTATTTTTACAGTTTGGAGCTATTTCTGTTGTCTTAATGGATAACATTTTCTGCTAAATGAACTAATTTTGTGAGAGATTTGGTCTCAGTTTGGTGGGGAAATTAAAGGACTGCTTGGTCTACATTTTACCTTCGGGGGACATCAGATTCTGCTTAGAGGCCTAGAATTTGTTTCCACTATTCATGCCTGGACATCACAAAATATTTCAAGCTTCCCTTGTTATATAGACAGTCACTATTGCCTACACTTAGCTTTTTTTTAAGCAAAGTAGTATTTTGTGTTATATAAAATTTGGAAGAAGTGCCCTTGTAAAGAATCCCATCATATGCAGCAGCTCCACCTATGCAGTCACAATATAATTTTATTCTTCAAAGAATCTCTGCTGCCTCTGCCATACATGAAGAATTGCTCTTAATCTGTTCTAAGCCTGGATAATTTTATCTGTTTGTTTGAGCCTGACATACTTTGCTGAAGGGGTGGACAGTACCAGCATCATTTACTCTAGATATTTCTTCATGCAGTTCCCTTCTGAATTTATAGGTTATTTTGAAAGCATAAACTTAATTTAATAAACATTCTTCAATTTAATGCTAATTGTTTGAAGCTGATATGATGGTTCAAGACTTTCTTCCACAAGATATGTCTGTCAGAATTTACCTTAAACAATTTCAAGCCCAAATCACTGACAATTAGAACATATGTTCTTGCTTTTTTCCCCTCAGTATATATATAAAATATATTTTGGTTCAGCTGGAAATCCTAATCAGAATGTAACTATTCTAACCTGATAAGAACTAATTGAAGAAAAGACAATTTTCATTGGTCTATTCAATATAAATACTTGCATATGTAAAAATCTTCATCATGTACATGTTAACATGTGGTGTTAAAATGTAAATATAATAAAATTACATGCCTAAGAATGTTAAAAGGTAAATTGTAGTGGTTTGAAAACAAACCAAGTGAGAGGCTCCAAGTCAGAAAATATAATTTAATAAGAAGAAAGGAAAAAAGTAGAATAAAATAAATCCAATAATACAAAAGACCACTGACAGAGTCAGAATACAACCTGAGCAGGGTGATGGCAGCAGTCCACATGAGGCGGTCTTCCTGAAGCAGCGATCCTGTAGAAAAGTCTGATAGCTCTGGTCCTCTGGGAATCCAGTGGGTAAGGGCCACCCAAATCCCAGATTATATCCAGGTGAGAATGCCTGGCTCCTCCCCCCTGGGCGGAGCATCTCACAATGGGATGGTGAGTGATGCAGAAGAGTCTTTGATGGCCCATTAGNGGCATCTGATGGGCCATTAACAGAAGATAGTCCAGGGGGAGGGGGTCTGGGAAAACCTGCTCCAACAACTGGATTCAACAGTTTGTGAAGATGGTGATAGAATACTTTTGCATATTCTATACTACAACCCAGGACATAAATATAATAAAATTATATGCCTAAGAAACAGTTCTCCAGTACCTGCTACACAAGAAGTTGCAGCACTGTCAG
Organism: Cyanoderma ruficeps; assembly: GCA_008694505.1. Classification (NCBI taxonomy): domain Eukaryota; kingdom Metazoa; phylum Chordata; class Aves; order Passeriformes; family Timaliidae; genus Cyanoderma; species Cyanoderma ruficeps. Next base: position 46,801,051 of record VZDJ01007755.1, read on the forward strand.
GCAGAGAGCTTGAGGCTCAGAGTTGAGAGCATTGTGTTTGAATGAAATAAATTAAATTTAATGTTCACTATGCAAGCTTCACTGCCTGAAGCCCTTCTTTTCCTGGTGAGGAACTACTGAACTTAGTCTCAGCTTCCTGAGCATTGGTAATTGCAATGCTTCTTTTGGGTCAAGGTCAGTGAATGCCAGTAGGACATGGAACGGGAAATTTTTCATTGCATCTCTTGTGTTTGCTTCCCAAGCTGCCAGCTTTTCATAGTGTTTCTGCTACTCAAGAAGGTCTACAATCCAAAAAGTCACCCTGGAGTCGTCTACCAAGAGAACACTAAAGCATGGCTCACATAGATCAGTTCGTCACCAGTTCAGTCAGTTAAAAGTAATATTGGATTTTCTGTGGTATTATATTACCATCTCAGCAGTTCCACGGCATACCATATAAATATGTCAATGCACTTGTAACTGTAGTGCAAAACCATGTTAAAAGATAAATAAAATATTTTAGTGAAGCTAAACCGCCCCCACTGTGCCAGCAATTTTTCTAGCCACATTTACTGAAGTGGAAAGAAAGGAAGAGGTGAAAGTTCTGTCTGTGAACTAGTAGGTAACAGTTCAGCAGCTGCCCAAATTATTCTCAAGTACTTTGGCACATCTCTAGATAAAAAATTTACATGGTCCAGAGGATTTGATGCAGACAGCAACATTTGTCAAATGATAACCAAACTTTTTCAACTTACATTAGTGAAGTTACAAAGCTGAACTATGGCAACCTTTTTCACTAATCTATTAGTTAAAGAAAAAAGCCACAAGGCATGACATGCCTTCAAATCTATCTATATCTGTAAGCAAATGTGTATATTCAGGAATGCATTATAAGCATCATTAATACTGATACAGAAAGATACTGCAGTCATCTTTCATAACCAGAGATTTCACACATGCAGTCTGCCTGAACATCCTTCCTCGGTTCAGTGTGTTCATACGTCTTGTAAAAATGGTTCAGCGTTTTCATTCATCATTTGAATGAGATGAGGTAAAACCTCTACTTTTTTTTTTTTTCCCCAGGCTTGAACTAGTGTGTTTTCATGGACTCTGCTTTCTGAGCCCATTAATAGTAATGATATTATATGGTTCACTGTAATCCTTTCCATGGGCTGCTGCTCATTTCAGAGGAAGTAATAAAGAGGCAAAGCCCTCATGGATGGAAATGCATGGCCTCACTGGAGGGGGGTGAGTGAAGAGCAGTTAAAAGCATCAACAAATAAAATCTACTATTTTGCCTCAAAAAAGAAACAAGTAAGCAAGCACAAAAAAGAAAAGGGACCCTTCAGAAATAGAAATAGAAATTAAGTCTAGTTTTTTCTTGTCTATTTTTAATGGAATTTCATGTTTAGCATATTCACAGGAGTAAACAGTGAGTTTTTCTGTATGGCTGCTACAGGATATTATTTTGAACTGCCTGTTCATTGCACTCTTCTAGATATGTGAATAAAAGTGAATGCTCACAACCCTCCCTTATTCCCCAGGAAACTATAAACTGTGCCAAATTACCACATCCTGAACTGTGCTGCATCCTTCATCTCCCCAGTCTGAAATGATTTTGTGGCATACAGAATCATAATAATCATTATGCCTTGAAGTGGCCTTCAAATGTTGTATTTGTGTGAAAAAAAAAAAAAAGAATTAATCAATTTATTCAGTATTTTCTCATCTTCCTTCCAATACTCCAAGAACTGGGTTGCTGGCATCCATATGTAGTTTCTTCCCCCCTCCTTTTTTTTTTTTTTTTNTTTTTTTTTTTTTTTTCCAAAGATCAGTTGTCCATATAACCTGTATATTTTGAGACTGGTAAATATCTGTCTTCCAGAGGTCTCTAAATGTGCTTTACGACCCTGTGTGGGAATGAGACCTACAGCTATGATATATGTCATGAGATAACATGGTAAAGGGATTTTCATGAGATATGTGGTGATGGGATTTCTGTGGGTATCATGGGATTTCTGTGGACATGATGACCTGCTGAGGTGGTGATAGGTTGTCAGGCAGATGCCAGACAGCCCTTTTTTCTGCAATTGGCCAGGTAGAAGTGTGGGACACAAATGTCTCCCAGTTCTATTACATCCTTGTGTAAGACTCACAGTCTTTCCAATATTTCTTTGTAAATCTTTATATCTTTCATATATAGATAAATTGCCTCCCTCCTCTGCTTATAGTGGCAAGTAACAGAATATTTGACTACACTCTCACCTCCACTGTCTTGGGTTATGGAGCCTAAATTGTATACTCCATTTTCATCTGCTGAAAACAGTTGGGGGGTTGTTCCTCTTTATCTCTTGTTTACTCTGGAGGGAGGGGGCGGGTGCCTTTTGATAATGGCCCAACAGTTAATACCAGGTAGGGCATTGTTCTTATCTTTCTCCACGATGGGCCATTACGACTCCCCAGGCTCTCTTCTTCCCCAAGTTGTTCCCCTTCCCAAAATATACCCACATTCCATCATCCTATTGAGAGATGCTCCACACAGTGGGAGGAGCCAACTATTCCTACCTGGATAAAACTGGGACTCCGGACCAGGACGCCCTCTTGCTTCACCCGATTACTGGAGGAAGACTGGACCCTTCTCACCACCTCTGGACCCTTTTGGCTACAGGGTCATCTCTACCTCAACAGAAGCACATCTGCCACTCCAGGAGGACTCACTTTTGGACTGCTTCCAACACCCTGACCAACAGGGCATCAGGTTGTAGCTCTGACTTTGTCAGGGCTTTCCAAAATTGTTGTTTGTTTGCTGGTTTGGTGGGGTGGTTTTGTTTTTTCTACCACATTTGTATTATTGATATTCCGAGTAAAGAACTGTTATTCCTATTCCCAAATCTTATCCTGAGAGCCCTTAATTGCAAAATCATAATTTGGCGGGGGGTGAGGGGTTTACATTCTCTATTCTAAGGGGAACCCCAGTTTCCCTGGCAGATACGTGTCTTTTTAAACCAAGACATCTACTTATCCCAAAAGTATAAACTGACATTTGAAATCGTGAGTGATAGAAGATGAGAATACAATGGCCTTGCATGCAAGTGGATGAGGCTTGCTCCTCTTTCCTCCCCAAAGTGGGGACACCTCTGTGGTAAAATTTGCACATCCAACTGCACTGGAGTATACCCAGGGACTCTTGTTCACAGTGCTCTACACTTATATTTTGTATGTGCAGTAAATTTATCACCAGCAATCTGAGAGAATCTATAACCTGTTGCTCCAATAAGCTGCACTATTGGTGATACTGTGTTCGTGAAAGTTCCTTTGAATTTGTCCAGACTTTTAGTGTTTAATTGGTTAAAACTCATCATTTGTGACTCTCATTGTGAATCAGACCAGACTTGGAGTGTAGCCCACATTATTTATGCATCTAGGGTCTTACTGAACACAACCAGACTTGTATTTTCAAACTGGTTCTAATCAGAAATTAAGCCTAGCTGCACCCAGCCCCTTTGATTCCTTAGGATCTGCTGGAGCAAGGGGATTTATTTTCTCCCAGATCTCTATACTCTTAACACACTGGTCTAAGTCACAGCACAGAAAGCACTACTCAAAGGAGATAAAACTGTACTCTCAATTCAGGGCCGCTGTGACCAAGAATGAGTGAGAACACTTGAGATTGTCAGCTGCAGCAATCTGCATTGCCACCCCAGCATACTCCACTGAATTAACTTCTTGAGTGCCTACACAGTCCAAACAAAATATCAATGTCTAAGCAGAAAAATTGTCTTTCTCTACAATGAACTTAATTATAGTATAAGAGGATAAGTAAGAGCAAAAAAGACCCCCCAAGAAGCCAGGTAAAAGTAACCATCACACTTCTTTGCCAATCCATGTAAGATGTGAAAGCAGTAAATTCAAATGGTGTTGTCAGGCAATCAAAGCATGCTAAAAAGACAAAAGAAAACCAAACCAAGCCAAATCAAAACCAAACCCAAATCCAACATCAATGAAAAAAGTCCAACAAAACAAAACAAAGAACCTCTCAACAAAACCATCCAACCAGCCAACCAAAGAAACACCTTTCCTAGCCCCACAAAAAACCCAATGCTCACCCCAAAAAATAAAAGACCACCAATCAAACCCTCTAAGCATTCTCTACAAAGTTCCACAAAGCAATGAAAATAAAAAAATACTCACTTTATCAATTTCCTGCTGCACACAAGGAAGGAAATAATGGAAATATTCTGGGTATGCACTCCAGATGTTGATGCTACATTTCCTTCAGAAGAAGCTAAGCAAGGAAACAGAGGTGCTCTTAAAACCCTGAGGAAAACTCATAGATAATCTAGCATAATGATCATTCAGCATTGTACAAAAGAACAGCAACTGGTAGTCACCGGTGTAAAGGACTCGCTTTCACATTATCAACAGACATGTGAAGAGGATAAAAAAAATCACTATCGCTGTTTAAAAATTGTTAATTGTTCTCACTTTCATCTGTTTGCTTACTTTCACACCACAGACATATCTTCCTTTTGCTCATGGAACACACATTTTTCAGATAGATCAGACACAAAAGGCTATAGATCAGCAGTGATGCCTGCAGATACCTAGATGACATTAATTAGAACCTTTGTTTGGCATAACAAAGCCATGGCTGTTGTCTTGGCGACCAAATGAATTAATCCAGACTGTTTTTTGAGAGGCATAGCATTATGAATAACCTCCACATACTTTTAAATGCAAAATGGTCCTTTACGCTTGAATATAAAATTCCTCTGAAGCTGAAAGAAAAAGTGGCATCATTTCTGTTTTAAGAATGTAATCTTAGTTTTATACCTATGGAATTTTAAGAACAAAATTGTTCAGTATTCACAAATCTTAATTGGTGGGGCATTCAGAGTAGGCACCATAGACACTATACAACTTGGAAATGTGCACTTTTTAAAAGAAGATAACAGGAGCTATGAAAGCATATTTTTCTTTAAAAGTATGTTAATTTAACAGATGGTTTAAAATACTAAAGTGTTTGTGCCCAGAGGATGATGAAGAAAGCATCAGTGAAAACATTAGGCAACAAGTAAAACTGTAATATTGCTGCATAGCGGGATATGTTAAACTTCCTTTTGCAAGGCTGAGGAGACACTGAGAAGAACTTTATGGTGAAGAAACTGTAGAATGACTTCCAGGCTCTAATCCAATCACAGTGGAAACCTGCTCTGGCAGGTCTATTTACTCTGAGTCCCAAGCTCCATTGTCTGACAGAGCAGCACTATCAGAGAGTTGATCAGAAAGACGCATAATGTAGAGAGGTCAGAATTAATAAGGATTTTCTTCTGACACTTTAGAGCTAAAACATCACACTTCATGCTTCAGTTCCTTTAACTAAAAATACCTTCCTGATTGCAGGCCACCTCTTATTTTACCAGCAGTCACTGAGATTGAGAGAGCACTCACTGCCAAATCTATTATTTATTTATTAGCATTCCAAGTGGGGGACAACAGTAAAGCAATTTCTTTCCTGTGGATTTCAGCAGAATGCAAACAATGCTCTGACAAAATGCCTGTTTTGTTAAAATTAGGGTTGAAAAGTCCTTACTCTTTAAAGATCTTATTCCTAAAAATCCACCTGCTTAGTAAAACCTGTTGTACTGGATCAGAACAAAGACCCATTTACCCCAGCATTCTATCTATAAGAGTGGACAAAAGTAAAAATTCAGGAAAAAGTATATAAAAGATAATAATCATTAGGAACACCTTCCAGTTAAAGCCTCCACAGTTCTAAGTCTGATTCAAAAAATTCCTGAATTCCAGCTGGAACCTAGTACATGTATTCTATATCCAGAGAATTATGGCTTCAATTAGCAGCAACTAGGACACTTGCTTTAACAGCTTTCCCTTTCAAAAGTTTTAACACTTCTTTCCTCATTTTGTCAGTTTATTTTAAGTAATGAGGAATAAGGAGGATGCTTGGAAGAATTACTAAGGTTCTTCAGTCAAGAAACCTGGAGGGTTTCTTGACAGTGAAGAAAGTACTGGATTGTCGTCTCCTGGAGTCTTCTCTAGAGCTCTTTAGTCTTAAAGGATCTCATGAGTTTTCCAAACCTGTCTTCATTCTCTTGGACATTATAATTCAGGGGCAATAATATCCTAGTTTTGTAGCATCTATAGTGAGGGTCGAATCTTTTAGGGACCTAATACTTTCAGGACTATCTAAAAAGGCAGGAAATCTGTTCTTTAGGTAGGCTTGGATGTGTCGACCTTAACTGTTCACTAGTTAACAGTAATTAACTGTAATTAACAGTAATTTAATCCTCATTGTTTCTAATCAGTTCTTCCTCTAAAATCACAAATTCATTCAAAAGCTGTGTATCCACATCAGTCAGGAAGCAGGCAGTAAGTAATGAAGAATTCATAATGAAAGCTTACAAAATATTTCATTTTATTCCTTTTCTGGGTTTTAATGAGTTTTGGCAAGTATTCCTTGCATTCTTATTTCTTAAGTATTATGTAATTTTGTTTCTGTAGAAGCAATAGTCTCTATTTTTAGGAGCCATTTCAGCATTGGGTATCTGAGTAAGATGTTCAAGACTATAAAATATTTTTACACTTATCTTTACATTAAATGCAGAGAAAACACAGCTTTTCAACCCTTGCATTACTTTTTTTAGATCCCACTTTTATAAGCTTTTAAAAGAAACATAAACTGTAAGACGTGAGAAGGTCTTTGTAATAGTTTAGAATAATCTACTGCATAGAGTTTCTGTATGAAAATGCATCACTTAAATTTTTTGATTTGTTGCCTTTTGTTAAAACAAAATCTCAAATGAGAAATATTTTGCAATACTGCTAAAAATCTTCAGTATTTTTTTGCATCTGATAGTTTAAAAGTATAATTATTTTGTGGGTGAAGCTGACTTCCTCATGCTTTCATACAGGGTGAAGGTATTTTTTGTTTCTAATAATTGAAAGTATACTGTGAGTAAATTTCACTGTGGTTTTGTTTCTAATGACAGTACAGAGGTGAAAGGGATGACAGAGTTTGCTGTGCTGTGTGGTTCTTGTTGTATCCACTGGTGCTGTGTAATATAGTTTCATGAAATTTGGAGAAGAATGCAAAGCTTTATGAAAGCACAAAATAGGAAAGAAAACTGAAGAAAATAGTGCCGTAAGAGCAAGACGTTAAAGGTAGAGAGATTGGGGAAAGTGGAATGCCATTGTGATGGCCTTTTCTGCTTGATGACCACTGTTTTCAGTAATTATCACTAGTGATAATTGCCTCTACAGATTGTCTATTCCAACACCCCTGCTCCATGCCTGATGTTACCTGATGAGACCTCAGAATTAAAAAAAATGTAATTTCAAAAATCTATATTATTTATGATATGTAAAGTTATTGCTAAGCCTCTGAGGAGGTTTTTTGTGCTGTTGCCAGGTATCTTCTCCCCTTACAGACTACCAACTTCACCGAAACACAAGCTTTTAAAACCTGATGTAGAATTAAGGTACAGGTTGATACAACCTGTAACTTGTTCTTTCCAGAAGCAGAAACTGGACTCTTGAATTATCTGCATATGGTCTACCAGTTTAAATTAGGTTTTATATCTATTGTCCCATTTTTCTTTTGATAAAAGCTAAGAAAAATATATATTGGTGTCAGGGAAAAGTGAAGTCCTTATGGCAGAGGAAACAGAGATAAAAAGGGCAGAGGGAGCAAGAAGAGTTATTATGTAAATTCCTGAAAATTGGTATTCACAATCAACTTTGACTATTCCTGTTAACAGCTAAGAACTTACCATTCATTTGGTCATCAGAGGTCCTATGCAGCTGCCTGCACCATTAGCACTTATGGCCATTCAGGCAGCCCCAGAGTATAACTCTGTCTCCACTTGCTCTTCCATACAGTTTCTTTGAAGTCCTAAGTCTCATGTGCTTGATCTAAGCAGAAGTTCTAGAACGTCCTATACAGCAAGAGATGCCAATAACACAACATGGGAAAATATCTGACATGGAACAGAAACTGAAAAAAAAATTATGCTATCTCTGAGAATAACCTGCTATCATTCTGGAAGTAATTTAAAGATTTTTTATATAATTCTCTATGTGTCTCTAGTAAAGTGTTGGGGATTGTATTCTGTTCTCTTTCATAGACACAACTGACAATCTGAAGCAAATCTGTGAATGCTTTATGTCTTAGTAATGATGACACATGCATATTGCACATTTTATTTACAGATTTCCATTTTTGGGTGTGCACCAAAACCAAGCCTCTTATAGAAATGGAGAGCCCTGGCCTCACTTGGCAGTGCAGACAGATACCTACATACCGTACCAATGTTGGTGTTATTTTTCTTTTTTATTGTGGGACCTTTGTACAAGAGGCAGAACAAACCACAAAGCTGTGTAATGAAATCAAGGTATATTTTCCAGCAGTAAGTCAGAAAATCAACTCTTGGGAACAGATACTTTACTTTTCACTGAGTCGCTATCTGACAAAGGAAAACTATTCTTTGTTCAAGGAGTTGACACGACAGTAAATCGTAAGTTTTTCTTCTCATAAGGTTTAAAATAACTTTGTGTACTAAGACAAAAGGAGGTGAAGTAGAAACTAGCCTTTTAGAGTGATGGAGAAAACACAGGTTTTGAGCTATTCATTAAGCAAGAGATAAAAATAACATCCTCAAGAAAATCCTAGGTGTGGCTAGAAGGTTTGGAAACTAAAACGTTTGTTCACTGGAGAAGTTCTGATGGACTGATTTCCACAAACATGATTTGAAACAAGTCAGGTTTGTTGGCCTTTTTGTCTGTCATCACATAAATATTCAATGCTTCGTTTTCTGATAGCAGAAGTCCCATGATGAATTAAGGTGTTACTCTGTCTTAGGTTCTACAAGTGTTACTCCTCTCTCTCATAAGCCTTCATTTATTCTCTCCTTGACATTTTGTAGATCTTGGTGGTTGTATGTGTGTTTTTCCCCCACTATACAATATGTGCTGCTTTCTGGCAAATAAACCAAAACCAACTTTTGTGAAACAAAAAAAGAGCAAAGCACATTGTGTTTAAGGATTTAGAAAATTATTATAAAACATAATTATTAAAAAAATTGATAAAAAACATTTTGTAAGCTAAAAATAAATCCATATTTACCATGCACAGATGCTCAGTAATGATAAATTTTTTAAACAACATATTTTTAAAAAGTTTGATCTCACATTCAGTTTAATAAAAAAATAAAAAAAAAGCAGATGGTAGCACAGTATGTGTCTTTTGGATATTATGATAAAATCTCCATTGCTGAAATGTGAAAATTACCTTGTGGCTACTTCATCAGTATAGTAAACTATGCTGTTTGAAATGCAGAAACAAACATTTAGAATTATGAGTTCACTCAGCGTGCAGGAAAGTTTTCAAAGCAAATAACAGTTCAAGTTCTGAACAGCCTTTTTTACTTCAATAATTTTTGTAATACTGTAGTTAAAAGCTCCCCTTAAAGCAGCTATTAGTTAGGCTTCCTGCCTTCTTTTAATATGCCAATAATAAATTTTATGGCTACAATAAACTACTGCTGTTGTGAGATCTTCTGTCACTCAGAAGTTAATTAAAAAATGTTATACCATTAAATTCAGTATGACATAGTATGTTCCACAGCACCTAAATATTTTAAATTATATCTCTGGTATGCACAGAAGCTTAAATGTATTTTGAAGTTTGTATGACTTTTAATATTAATTCTTCAAGTGATATATATCAAGGGTACATTTTTTCACCTGAATCCAAGTGACTAGAGAAAAACAGTTACAACATAGAACAAGAAAGGCAATGATAGATAAGTGTTCTTGAAGAAGCAGGTGGGGTTATTTATCAACGTTATATTTATCAAAGCATACTCCCTACTTGGCTCCAGACATTTTAAGAGCCACTTTCTTAGAGGGATAAGCCTCTAAGCACAAGGCTTCTACTACATATTTGCAGTCTTATTTTAAAGAGGGTTTAGAGAAAGGAAGGCTGACTGCTGTGTGAAGAAACATGGGTTGCAACTACCTGGCGTTTACAGGCAGTCGTGAGTGGATTTGTCTGCACTCCAGGCTGGCTGAATGGAAGCCAGCAGCAGACCAGAAGATGCTGAGGTACAATTAACGTGGAGCTGAGTTTGACCTAATAAGCCTTGCCGTGAGACAGGGCTTTCAGGCCCGTGTGGCACTCCAGCCCAGTGCCGTGCTAACACAGCTACATGCCTTCCAGTTTAGACCTGGCTCGCATCCAGCTGCTTCAGAGTGGTGCAGGCAAGGACAGCTGGTATTTGCTCTGAGCATGGACAAGATTTACTAGTGACTGCTACTGCCTGCAGAAAATTCACACAGCAGAAACTGTGCTGGGAGCAGCATCTTCCACTTCTGTTAGCTGGAAGTCCAAGAGATAATGAAGGGACTCAAAAGGCAAGCTGAAGATATAAGTAAAGAGAGATATTTATCCAAGACGCATTTCTTAAATATGTTTCTTCTGTCAGTCTTCAATGACTAAATCAATTATGCTTCCCTTCTGTGGCACTGCAACTGTAGCTGCTCCATGATCGTAGAAGAAAACCGCCCAAGTATTCTTCAGCCTGACACAGACAGGCACAGAAAGAAGGTCACATCCTTCCGTGACAACATTCAGACGTAACCAAAAATCCCCAAATCTGCTTGTACCATCATGCTCTGAATACACAAAACATTCAGATTATATCTCAAAGCCTAGTCTATGGGCTGCAGGAAGCCTGGAATTTATAAGAGGGAAATGCATGAAACCTGTCTACCAACTTAAGCACTCCATTTGAAAGAAATGAAAGAGAGTCTGATGCAAAATCACTTTATAACCTTTACAGTACACACATAAATAAGTTAACCCAGAAACAGTATGTAGATAATCACAGATAATTACAGAATATTCTGAGATGGAAAGGACCCACAAGGATTATCAATTATGAATGGCCTATATCAAACCCATGACCTTGGTGCTGTTAGCACAATACTCTAATGACTTTTGGTTTGTGTTTCTCTTACTCCAGCAGGTTGGGAGGCAGTTAGAACAAAGTTCTTTACTGAAAGAATGTCTAAAAATCAGAAGTAAGCTTCCCAGGGAAGCAGTAGTAGCACAGGGCTTTTCAGTGTTGGAGAAGCATTTGGACAACACTTTTAGACACTTGGTTTAACTTTTAGGTTGCCCTATGTGAAGTTAGGAGTTGGACTCAATAATCATCATAGGTCTCTTCCAACTCAGGTTAGTCAATTTAGTAGTCATTTGAATGCAAAATAAAGTTATTAGGAGGGGGAGGGGAAAAAATTTTTTAAAAGAAGCTTCTTCAAAATAAAAATACTATTACATATAAGGATGTAAAATGTAAATAAATCAGCTCTTTATGTAGATCAAATACCAAAAGCAGGCTATACTGAATGCAGTGTGCTTAAGCCAAAGTACAGAAAAGACCACCACTTGTTCAGGCAATACATCTAATTACCAAGTGCAATCAGCCTGTAACCCTCAAAGATGAATTGCTGCAATTTAAGACCAGTTCTAAGCAAAGGAGACAGTGTGCAATAGAGGGAGATAACAGCATATGTGGGAAGGTGTGGAACAGAGCTACCTCTGAACTAGTTGCTGGTGGTGTAAGGTAGGTAAAAGTAAGGATTTCCTTCTGAGCGGATGAAAAAAGATGAGGTGAGGAGCTGGTGCTTCTCTTCCATGAGACATAGTTCTTGAGAATTCTTCCCATGCCAAATAAATGAGCCATGGAGCAAGATCTTCACACTGACAAGCCCACACACATTTTTTTTTTCTGCCACACATCACTGAACACCAGCTACAGGTAGAACTCTGAAACTGAGGATTTTCTCCCTTTTATAACAGGTCTCAGTTCTTCACTAGAGGCTGAGGAAGGTTGTGCATCTGGATCTCCAAGCAAGGTCGGCCTTGTCCCAACTGCTAATAATTACATACCATTCTCATATATTTATTCTTGAACCCCATGAAATGATAAGACCTTACACCCTCAGGGGAATTCAATGAAGAAAACAAGGGTCCTGTACCACTCAAGCTTAAATGTTAAATCAAATCTTTTTACTGCTTAAATTCTGAATAACAGTCATGTGAAAGAAAAAAAAATGAAAAAGGAAATGAAAAAGAAAGAGAAAAAAAGAAAAAAAATAAGGAGTAGGGTTATTTAGTAGCAGTGAAGATGTATTTCTGAATGAAGTAATCTTTTTGAAAAAATAAGTGTCTTTTCAGTTCTCAAAATACATAATTACTTGACTCAAATTCAAACTCAAGTTCCTTTAAAGGTTGAGATGATTTTGAAAGTTGAAGGGTCATGATTTTGGGGGCTAAGGTTTTAGAAATGCTTCTCAACCTGCCAGGAATCATGAAGCAAGATGTGAAAGCTCAAGTTTGTAGAAATTTCAAAACATAAAGTCCAACAGCCACAACTTCATCTTCCCAGCTCTAACTTCCAAGGTGACTAAGAGAAGTCTTACTTTTAACAAACTGAATTATTAAAAAAAATATGGCTATTGATCTAATACCGATATCCAACTACGACGGACAAAGGCTCTCTAACAGTTTAAAGTTAGAAAGTGTATGTTTATTACGACGCCGAGCAGCGTGCGGGATAGCTCCTAAATACACACACACAATTCACAGATGATCACAGGGTCTTTTTATGTACAGGAGTATTGAATACCCAAAACACAAATGCATATTCATAACTCTGGTACATCCCATTCCTCGCTTCGTATGGTAATTAGCCAAAAAGCTATTAAGCATGCGTAGTTTGTTCTTTGAAATGGGTCAGTGGTCTTTTTATGGGGCGGGGTCTCAAAATGAAGTAAGATGGGTCTTCCTCACTTTGACTTTTTAACCTTTTAGTGTTCTGTGACAACTGAATCCCGTTTTTCCAGGACTGTTTGATTAATGATTGTATTGTATTCTTGGAGTCTATTGATTAGTCAGAATGCACAAACATAGTTTGACAGCCTTCATGATTTACCGGTTCCTTAAATCCAGCTTCTGTTAACAAAGGGAAGCTTATCTATCTTATCTCAGCAATATCTAGTTTAACTAAACTCCTTAGTTCTTCAAAATTAATGTTTCAAAACTTGTATGAATTTTAAAAAGAAATCAAATTAAAACAAAATGTCTAATGAAACTAAAACGAAACCCAAAACTGAATCAAGTCAAATTGAAAATCATATTTTTAAGATTTGTAGGGGGAGCATATTAGATTGTACTACTACAGTGCTGTAAAGCATAACCATTAACAAACAGTGTGACTTCTTGTTTAAGAGGTTGTACAAAGCACAGACCTTGAGCATGTTTAAACCCCATTTAAAATTTTCTCTGCTGTCTTAGATTTCTTTCCTCTTTTTTCTTAGCTTTTCTTTAAAACATAGAACAGCTTCTCCTTTGAGATATTCTTCCATCGTCCCCCCTCCGCCCACCAAAAGAAAGCTTTATGTTATAGAGGGATGCAAGTGCTCTAGGTAGTTTGGCTGCAAGCTGCTGATTGAGATGCAGACTGAAATGTAGGTTGAGTTCTGGGTGCGAGCCCCAGACAAAGGGGCTGTGAACGGCCAACCTTTGGGACAACAAAGGGTATGAAGATGGGTGACATTTGCCAGGTGGATGGACACTGAGACATAGCAGGAGCTGGGAATTGCAGATCTTTTGGATGACAAAGGAGGTGACCTGTGACCAAAGATGAGGATGAACACTGAGAGGGAGCAGGACCCAAAGACTGGAGGAAGGTCAAGGCTTATAGGGCTTTTGAAAGGATAAAAGCTCAGGGCTTCCTTTGTTGGGTGTGCTCCTCAGATGCACTGGCCTTGGCTCTTCCTGTGTTACTGCACCATGAATAAATGGCTTTATGAAACCAGACGTCTGAGACTCTGCCATGGGAAATGTGGGGTCGAACCAGCTGGGAAACCTGGTCTGGCTGTGTGGGGGTGGGGTGTGCAGAGAGTCAAGGAGGGCACCCACTGGATCACTGGAGCTGCCCCCCATAATGGGGCCTCTGTCCCAGCACTGGAAGTCTCTGGTCTTGGGAGTCTGACTGCCAGAGTCCCGTGAATGGTCAGACTGAGAAGATTCCTTAATAGCGTCCTCAAAACTTACACAGCATTTGCTTTCTCTACAGCATTTGTCTTGTGTATTGTTTAATTCTGGCTCTAATTGGCAGATTTTGGAAACCTATCCATTTTGTAATAGCCATGTAACAAAAAATTATTATTACATTAAATAGCTTTATAAAATACAAGCATCTCAGTATTGCTTAGATTAAAGAAAGCATTATATTGACCATTATTATTTCAGTATGTGTAGGTAAAATTAAATAACCTTCATCTATCCTGTGAGCACTCTAGATCTGACAGCAAAGTCTTTGAAGCTGACATTCTCTTTGACATTATTCTGACTCCAGCAGAATAAAAATACTACTTAGCACTTACCTAGCACTTTTTATCTTCAAAGCACTTTGCAAACATTATAATTAATGCTGACAACAACCTGGTGAGGCTTGTAAGAGTTATCCTCCCCAGGAGGTAACATGGGAGAAACACAGAGAAGTTGCTTATCTAAAAAGAGAGGTGAAGAATAAAAGTTTGGATTTTCCAGCACATTGTTCTGTACTTTGATCACATCTCCCAACAACATTTGAAATGGTGTTTATTGCTACTATTGCCCCATCACAACACTTTTTAATCTTAACTCATGAAAGGTAAAAGAAACAAATGAAATTCACATGCTGAATATGATTCCCCCCCCCCCATTAGTATTGTGGGTGTATTTTGAAATGCGAATTCATTACTTATGGTACATACACAGAAATGCAAACAAGACCAAGAGACCTAAGATGACTGTGAACTAGTCAAATTTCAGTGCATCAGAAATTACTACAATTTCCATTTCTTTTGTAGGCAAAATTTTCTACTCTTCAAAACACTGCTATCACTTCCCTGTTGTGCACATCTGACATTTTGTTTCCTGACTACACAAGTAATCTTTGCAAAATCCAACAGCAGAAAAGTCACAGGGAAGGCATTTGAAAATCCTTTTCACATTAGTTTAATCCCTGAGTGACATAGAGGTGACATGTCTGTTGCAATTGGTACTCTTGAAGGCAAACAGTTGGGGGTCTTCTGCAGTAGGAACTCACTTTAGATATTAAACAGCAGCAGCCCTTGTTCTTCCCCTCCCTGCATTTCAGGACCAAGGCCTGGGAAGGAATTGTGATTTCCCCCTTCTCCAGAAGACGTTGCTGTAACCATTACTGAGCACACCCGCATCCACACAGGACAGAACAGATTGCAGGATGAGAGTCTACAACCCAAATATTGAATTATCTTGAAGATAGCCCATAGCTGGGAAGGCATCAGACTAATATCCTGCTATTCTGTGGAAATAGAGATTTCTCATCATTATTTTCCTCCCTTTGATGCCTGCATAACTATACGTATCAAAAAATTACATGCAACTTCATCAATGATGTGGAAATGCATCTTTCAGGTGTTTGTAGGAATTATATTGTTGAAAACTTCTGTTGATTGTGTTTTAGGATCCTACAATCAAAATCATAGAATTATAGAATGGTTTGGGTGGGAAGGAACCTTTGAAGATCAGCTTCTCCAAAGCCCCTGCCATAGGTAGGGATGTAATTCACTTGGTCAGGTTGCTCAAAGCCTTGTCTAACCTAGCTCTGAATATTTCCAGTGATGGAATATCCACAATTTCTGTGGACAGCCTCTCTCAGTCCCTATATTCACCAGAAAAAAATATCTTCCTTATTTCCAATTTAAATCTGCCTTTCTTTCAGTTAGAAATTGTTGCCCCTTCTTCTGACAGAGAAGGTGTTGGCAAAGAGTGTCTGTCAATACTTATAACTCCCTCTAAGTATTGAAAGATCTCCATGGAGCCTTCTCTTCTTCAGGCTGTACAAACCCACCTCTCCCAGACTGTCTTCACAGGGGAAGGGTTCCAGACCTCTGAAGACTTTTATGATTCTTCTCTGGAACCATTCTAATAGGCCCATGTCCTTCTTCTACTGTATACCTCATTATTCTCAGCATCCTTTGTCAAATTCAACTCCAACCATGCCTGAGTTTTTCTAATCCCATCCCCATTCAGGCACTGTCACAGTATTCCTCACAGGATAAATATCCTTCGTGCCACTGCCTATACAGAAAGAACAACCAAAAAAGAGGCAGAGGAAAAAGTTAACTTTATTACATTTCTATGGCTTCAATCCATTGAGGAATTCAGTTCTTGGCTTTTAATGTATTCCTTCTAAATTTATTGGTATTACCCACATCTTTGAGCCATGGAATTTACATGAGTAAGTTAATTTCACATGTAATCTGAGTCTATATGCCCCACTTGATAGGATTTCAGACACAATATAAGTAACAACTTCTTTCCTAGTTCCTTATATAGAATGCAAAGAAGGAGGAATGCAATTTTTGAAAGCTGATGGGTAGAGAGAGAACTGCCCAAGGTAACACAAAGCATCCATGACAGGGCTTTTAAACCTTCTCCCTTTCAGGATCAATTAGATCCTTTACACTGTTTGCCCTTCACTTGGGAGTCACAGCTCTGAGTAATCACCCAGAGTTCAGTACCTTTTAAAAAACATTAAGGAATTATTCTTTCTTATCAAAGGACAGCCAAAGGAGGAGGAGCAGATGTTGGCACAATTTCATCTAACAGAGCATGGGTAGTCACCCTGAAATGAATTAATTTCTTTCCTTTGCCAGAGAATATTTCACACACTGTTTTGCCTACCCTACAGTAACATCTTGGCCACCAATGGGAGATAGTTTATGACCTCATTGATGCTAATTTTTTTTTTTAAGATAATTTAGTATAATTTGGGACCAATAGAAGAATGGTGACCATGGTTTTTGGTAGCTAGACCACTTTCCTGGGAGGGGGAGTCCTACATTTTAGACTATGATACTACAAGTCCTTAACAGAAAATTGCAAAGTATTGGTTATATAATTAATAGATCACTCTGTAATGGATGTGCTTATTTTGCTAAATACTGGAACCAGACTAGGGTACAAAGGGGTGTTGGGACACTAACAGCCTCTTCTCAAATCTAATTGGCTTAAATAAAGGACTACTCCAATGCAGGTGCATATTTGGTTTATTGTTAGGTAACTATGTTTAGTTAATGAGAGAAGATAAAGAAAAGGGTAGCAAAAAATCTGATCAAGAAAGAAACCCTGTAGTGCTGGGGTTTTTTGCCTCTTATTGACAGATTGTGGATTATTGGGTTTTCAATATTAGGATACATGAGACTTTTCAAGTCTTAGAGGTTAATATGCCCCGCTCCATCTCCCTGCTTTTTTTTTTTTTTCCCTTTTTAAAATTTTTTCTTTNAAGGGCTTGCAAGCCCACCACCTGGAACTGGGGGAAAAGCAAACAAACAAACAAACAACCCCCCCAAAACAACAACAAAACAAAACCCTGAAAATATAAGGTTTCCTTAATTAGACATCTTTATACCCAGCCACAGACTCTCATCTGAAAATCATTTATTCAAGTAAAACAGTGTTAAGATGGTTGTTTGACTCCCACAGCTCAGACTACCTTACATAAAGCCTAACTGATAACTAAAGAGAGGGATACCAGGTATTTGTTCTGTATTTTTTTATGTTTTATTTTTATCTTCAAGCCTGTGTTTAACCTTGTTCAGTGTTGTAAATTAAACTTTACATATAAATAAAAGAGATGCTTTTAATTCACTGGAGGAAATTAATCAAAACCAGTAGTGGTAGCCTGAAATTCAAAGAGAAGATGAGGACTCTGGAAGCAGTTTTTGTTTTTGTAGCACCAGTGTCATACATGTAATATTACCTAATTCTATAATGTAGATAATACTATGATATAGTTATTAAGATAATGCACAGCATTGTGATAAGGTATTATATAATATTTACAACAGAAGATTTACATCAAGTGTTTTGCATATTGGGACTTTGTAGCTGCTAAGACTAATTATTTTTGGAAGTTAGCTTCTTGGAATTTTTTTACTATGCTCAAAATATTTCTTCAAGGTACTGCATATTTGGTTACTTTTCTGTATGAAACATGTCTGGTGATGCTCTTTGCTTTGTATTTTGTACATAAATGGCAGATTTTTCAGATAGTGTGTGGAATTTGCACCAAAAAAGTAAGTAAACTACATTTATATCACATATTGTTTGTTTCTGCTTTTGTAAGTCCTTACAAACTCATAAAAACCCCTCCATGCTTAGACAAAAGCTCACAAAAAGGCCATCTATGGTCCAACACCATAATCAGAGGTACGCAGTGAAATAGAGGTAGGCAAATACAAGAGAAGCAGAATCCTTTGCACAGAAAGATGAAGACCCATTGTGTAATGGAAAACTAGTAGTGAAGATCTAGTTATAAGTAGCTGCATTTCAGTGCTCTCATTTCAACTATTTGCATGCAAAAGTAGAACAGCATTAGCATAACTACTCTGCAATATGGCATAATTGCTGGAGCAATACGAAACTCATATATTCTGAAAACGTTTGTGTACACAGTTTCTGCTATAATGTCAAAGGAAAAAAGGGAGCAAAACCACCAACGAAAGATTTAAAACATTTTCTGAAGAAGGGCGATTAAAACATTGATATCAGCAAAGTTTCATCTCTAGCTACCTCTCTTATTTTCATCAACATACTCTATGCACAGGAGAAACTGTTAAAGAGCTGAATACTGTAAGAACAGTTTCAAAGTAGGAGTGTATATCATACTAACTGTTGTTATTTACCTACCTCAGAAACTATTTCAGTAAATGCAGAGGTTTTCCTGTGATGAAAAAAATATAAAATATAGTTACTTTTTCAAAGTACCTAGCTATTTCTCCAGCATCAGGGGATACTAGCACATATAAAGCCTTTGAGTCTATATTGTATTCCTTTTAGAACAGACAGCTGGGAGTAAAGAAAGGAGCCATACTGCCATAATTCTTCAAAAATCCCTAGCTCTAGGCCTTTAAGGGGAAGTCAAATATAATTTAGAAGTCTTCAGGTTACTTTCAAGAATATTGAAAGCAAACTAGCTGCTGGCCTGTTTCAAGCAAAGTAAAAAAATCATTTTTGCTTTACTGATGGTCTTCAACATCAGAAAGCTGGAAAGATTCAGTTACATTTTTCTATAACTGATAGATCGGACTAAAACTGAAGTTTATTGTCTTTTTTTCTGTATTCAGACATCTCTCACGTCTCAAGTGTTTTACTTCTTCTACCAGTCTGCTTCTGGAAAGTTGTTTATTTCTGAAAATAAAATATCAGTGAAGGTTTTAAAGGAATAAATGTGATGGACCACTCAGTATATTAGTGCAGATGTAGAGTAAATGTTCCCAAGACCTCTCTTAGATACTTGTGAGTGAGTCTGTATTTCTTAATAAATCTGCCAGTCTCCCTTCACCTTTCTGGGTATGAATGCTATTTCATATTTGAAGATATCGGCTTATAAAATAGCACAATACTTAAGAGGGTGAAGAAGCTCTGCAGCACAGATAGAGTTGTTAATTCCCCTTTACACTGAGTCTGTATCATACAGGCACACACACGAGCTGATGCACAGGTGAAGCATCAACATGAAACAAATTTAGTTGGGTCCATCACCTTCTCCATCTGGATTCTATGAATGTCAAAGGAGAAATCTGCCTTGCTGCACCAAAACAACAGTCATTCCAATAATAACCTGCAGAGAAAAAAAAAATCCACAATAAAAAAAAGCTATTAAAATAAACAACTTGTTCTGTTGGAAGTGGGGAATCTAGGGCTGCTTCAAACTGATGAAAGTCTGCAGTTAGTAAAAGCTGAACTTCAGATAAAGAGCATAATAATACAATGAATCAACAAGATAGTGCTCCTACAGCATTATCCAATCCAACATGAGTACATATAATCAGCAATTCAGACAGTACATAGTTAAGGTGATGCAAATCACATTGGCATAAAAATTGAGATGCTGGTATAGCACTTGTTTAAATGGTAAATTCCATTTTGAAGTGAATGTGTGCTGCCTGTGCTTCCTGCTGACAAGCAGCAAGGGAGATATTCTAGCACAATGCTGAGATAGAACTAACCAGCTTAGCTGAAACATTCTGCAGCTAAATTATGAG
Organism: Cyanoderma ruficeps; assembly: GCA_008694505.1. Taxonomy (NCBI): domain Eukaryota; kingdom Metazoa; phylum Chordata; class Aves; order Passeriformes; family Timaliidae; genus Cyanoderma; species Cyanoderma ruficeps. The sequence continues at coordinate 46,821,196 of VZDJ01007755.1, forward strand.
TTTTCTTCTGGCATATGGGAAGGTCTAATGCTTCAAGGTATGACACCCACACTGACATGGTTTTACTACAAGTTGGTTTTATTTATATCATAGTTTCCAGGGACAGTTGACTCAGTATTGAACAAGAAATCATGGGATCATTTTACTGTGCAGAAACCCTTTCTTATTAGAAGGCACATGAGGCATTTTTGAAATGTGTTGCACTTTGTATCTCCAGCAGTACTGCAATGGCAGCACTGCCTTCTGCAGGCACAGCCTTGCTACATGGCCCTCATTGCAAAGGAACAGCAATTAATTTACTCCCACAAACCCAAAGAAAATGCAGCTGGCTATGCTTTAAAAAACACAGAAGGAGTCAGGGCCTTAGGTGTTTGTCAGTTCTTCAGCCATTTTTTATGTGCACATACAGGCTGTATTTTAGCTGATGCAAACAAGCAGAACCCCTTACAAGTGCAAGTCTCATCCCACAGTGGTGGCTGTATTTGCATCTGTGTCCCACTCACACCCTTCACCTCAGACACTGCAGGTTTGCAGCCTGAGGCAGCAGCCCAGGGTGTGTGGATTTTCATATAAACGGGCTAGTACACATCAGCACAGCTCAGAGTAGACTGGGTCACAGGTGCTGTGCAGGAGAATTTTGTCTACTTTGCAGTATGGTTGGAGCCAAAATGCTTGGCTGAATCCCGTTTAGTGATTTGATAAACATCTCTTAAATTATGGCATCCATTGCCCGCTTTAAAATGGCTTCAAGTCCCTGTAGGAGACTAGATGTCCAAGAACTGGGCACATACACTAGCCCCAAAGCAGCCTGTTTTCTCTCCCATCTTGACTGGAAGTTTGAATCTGTACTTCGTGAGAAACCAGTGATGAAAGATTAGGCACATCTTTCTCTTAGTGCAGCTAATATTCTTTTTGTAGCAATAAACTAAACTGATGTCATCCATCTGAGCCATACAGATTGTTGTGCATTATAGCAAGATAAACTCACTGTAAATTCTATCTCTTGGCAGCCATAAATACTACAAAGTTTTACACCCATACAAAGTACAACCTCTTCAACACCAAAAACTTTTCTGAGAACTTATAAACCACAAAACTACGTTACCTCTCTACATGAGCATGTGGGCAGGTCATGACACTTATGCTGCTCATAAGAAATTCCTCAGGGTGCCCCTTGGAGCAACCTCCAGGGCCAGTTTAAACATGGCCTTTGTGCTTCAGGTACTCCAGGTAAATATCCTTCACCACTGCTTTTAGATCTAGCAGAGTCAGCTTTCAATGACTGACTTATCCACATAGTAGCACAAGGCTCCCATGAAAACCTTGTTAAATTATTTGTATGTGGGGAATGAATTCATGTATGAGGGATAGCAAATAGTCACAACTAATATGCCTTTTAAAAAATATAAAAAATGCATGCCATAAAACATTTTCTTTAGTATGATTTTAAGCATCTTTGTATATGTGCAAATATAAGAGAGGCGAGGAAGACAGTATCAAATCCATCAATTTAATTGTAGCAATAAATGTCCTACATAAAGACCCAAAAAAACCCCTGGATTTTTGACATTTCAGGTCTTGCCATCTCAAAATGCACAAAAAGAAGATAAAATGATTCTAAAATAACATTTGCCATATTTGAAACATCTGTTCCAGTCTGCACTTATAATTCTCCTGTGTTTCTGTAATTTCCTTCTATCTTATCACACATTACTGAAAACAATATAAAAACAGAAGTTGTCTGAGTTTTCAAGGCAGTGGAAAGGAGAAAGAGACATAGACATATCTCCATGCCCATGCATAGAAACTGAAACATGCTACAGACAGCAATGTTTATCACTTCAGCATTTTTTTTGTATCATCTCTGCTCTCAGCTCAAAACCATTTCAGTCCTTCCACTCAGTCTAAACACATTTCTCACTATACTGCTGAGAAATCACATATAAGTTGATTTAAATCACAACAACAGGAACAAAAAAACTAATCAAAAAGCATACTTTCAGATGTTACCATTGTGTTTCAAAGTACTTTTCTGTGACAAAAGGTATTAAATTCCAATAGTAACATATTTGACTCTGGCTATTATTAAGAGAGGGAAGATGATATTTTTTAAAAGGTATTTGAAAGACGTTTGTGGGCTCATTTTGGGATTATTTCTTTATAGGAAATTAGTAGATATCCTGCACTTTTTTCTCTGTAAGGTGATTTCTTTCCTCTGTGAAGATACTGGGCCTTCTTTATACCAGAACACTGTATAATCCAAAGCAGAAAATATGACAGAAGAAAAAATGCATCCCTACAATTAGAAAGACTGCTAAAGCAAAATCACTAACTCAGAAAATCCTTTGATTTCAACTCAACTGTGCTATTTTATACAACTTTTCTTAAAGTTGTGGATCTAATTATACCCTGATATACAATGGTGGATCAGGTACTTTAGGCAGCTACCCTGTCCAGGCATGACAAGAGACAGTTGCAGTAGTCAGGGTCCTGGATGCATTTTAATATTCCTTTATATACCTGATTTGGTGATATCTTTTAAGCTGAATCCCCCCAATATTGCTACATTTGTTCAGGATATATCCTCTCAAAAGTACTAATTCTCTAATTTATGGAAGTTGACCATACAAATTGGCAACCCCTGTCAGTGTACCAGACACTTCCATTACAGATAGTAGTTGCATGCTTATTTTATAATCTAAAAGCCTAATTTCAAAGTAAGAAGCAGGGTAAAATCACTGGCAGCACAACAGACTTACCATGTAACAAATAAATTAAAACGAAATTTTGCTTAAAGCTGCACCAAAAATCTCCCAATTAATGTCACAGTATAAATATATATCTATATATATGTACAAGTTTCTTTTGCATTAAGAATAAATTAAGTTTTTTCATGTCCATTTTTGTATGGGTGTGTGTTTGCATGTGTGACACATTTTATACAACCTGGATAGCTGAGATCATTGTCTAGATACTGCAGCCTGAGTAAACCCAGCCATGACACCAGCTACATGTGTCTTTAGTGGCTTTGTAGTTTGGAGGCTTTTATGTGAAAAGATACCTCAGTCACTCACTTAGAGCAAATGAAAAACATTAATTATTTTACTCAGAGATTTTGCAATGGCATTGTAAAATATTTATGGCAGTATTTTTTCTGTATTCTAGAATAAAGGTAAATCCCAGTGTGACTCGTTTGGCCAATCAAAACTAAGGAACAGTCAGAACAAGATAAAAGGTAGCGTTAACTATTAATCACAAAAGAGAAATGCTTCCTTGGACAATGAACCGCTCAAAAAACAAACAGAAGTCAATTTACTTTGAGATATCCCTAAGAGACAAAATAGAGGAATTTGTATGATAAATTATTCATCATAGCTTATTCACACAATTTTAATTATGATATTCTTTCCATAATAATCTAAACATAGGGAAACTCAGGGGACTCAAGGGCTCGAGACCACTGCTTGTAGGATGCAGACCTTTATATTGACTATATGTGTGGGGACTGGATTCAATGAATAAAAGCTGGTATCACCTGTAATCTTTACGGTTCATGGAAAAGAGCAGGTGATGATGAAAAGGAAATAGCAAGCCAGGGATATCGCTCAAGAACTGCTGAGTGAATTCAGAGGCAATTAAAAGTATTCAGCCTTTTACAAGGTATAGCCCCAAAGGCTGTCACAAGAGCAATGACAAATGGCTGCTTCAGACAGCAGGACTAAGGAGACATGGACATGCCCAGGCTTTTGCATGCTGCAGTGTGCCCTGCTGGTTAGAGAGTGAAACATGGATGCAGTGACTTCTCTGCCGTCCTTGTGAGGTGGAAAAAATGGAATTTTCCAAAGCTGAAGGGGCTATGCTCTTCACAGGGAATGCATGAAGATCTTTTCCTTCTTAAGAGAAGAAAAACCTCAGCACCAGCCTCACATCATTTGCAATCCCTCTTCCAAATTTTGGCACAAGGCACTAGTCTTAACTGAATTAAAAATAATAATAAAAACATTGCAGGAAAAGTGCAAACTGTTGGAACCATCATACCCAGATCACTGTATCCCTTTTATACATTTTGTTATGAGATTTTCTCCTTTGCTTTAAGGAGTGATCCGAAACTGGAGCATCGGAGCAGCTGACAGGAAGTAAGAGAGAAGTTAAACTCCAAAAGAGAACAGTCAAGCTCCCTCCCAAACTCCTTTTTTATTGTTTTATGCATAAGGATGCAGATTAGAGAAATGATGGTGTGAGACCACATTCTGAGAACAACAAAAACACAAAAGTCACTAACACCTATTTTCAAGTGCTCACTTTTCTTGCAAAACTTTTCTTTCACTTTTAGTTAGCTGGCTATTCTGGGAGTGAGATTACTTGACCACAAAATCCCCCCTCCCCCCCAAAACCTCCAAACCAACAACCAGAACTAACAAAACCCACACTATTTCAGAGAAAAAACAACCTAGATTATAAAAGCAGCAGTACTTTCTGTGTGATTTTGGTGTGTGAACATGATTTCATTATGTCTGACAAGCGTCTATGAGAAAGAAAAATGTATCCATAAAAAACATATATGGAAAAATCCCATGTCTGGCTATTCCAAATATTACAGATACATAATTGTTGTCTGTCTATATATGTATATATAGCTATATGTATATACTCTCACCCTACCTGCACCATAGAGCCACTTTCAGAGAAAAATAAGTACTTATGTGGAACACAGGTTAGACAGATTCAAATGTGGAGCAAATTAGAATAGGATAAACAAGAAAGTGTTGCAGAAGCATCCGAGTCCTTTAAGTTTTGGAAGATATAGGATACAATCCAAATTCAAAGAGGGAAGGAGATTGATTTATCCAACCAATTACCATTTTCTTCTTAAAGGAAGTTCTCACAGGTAAAAGTTTTCCATTTAAGGTTGATTTTGGCAAGACAGTAATGCTAACTCAGAATCAAATAAGATATGACCCTCAGAAAACACTGAAGGAAACAGATAGAATGAAGTCTCCTCTGCCCTAAAGCTCCTCTGTTGAATCCTCTCCACATACATTCAATTTGATTAAGGCTGCTGGCCCTATGTGGCAGGAGAGGCCACACAATGCCATTGCCATACCTTGTCCTGCCCCAAGTGTTCTATAACTCAGTAATTGTCTCTATGACAGAAGAGACATAAGATGGCTGTGGTGGGTACCAGGGTACCTCAGACTCAGCAATGCTAGGGGCCTGCTATTTGCAGCACTGCACCTTTCCACCCAAGATGTGCTGGCAGTGCCTCCCAGAGTCTGTGTTACACAGCTGTCAGGCTGCCAAAACAGCCTTTGAAATCCCTTAAAAAGTTCAGGCATTTCAAGCAGATTTTGCTGCCCCTCAAAAAACCCTGCGCCCACCTTAGAATTTCCAAACCATTATCTGTTGTTGAGTTCCTCTTTACTCGCTATTGAATGCAAAGCTTTTGTGAAATGGGGAAGGAGAGCTTCAAAAGGGGATGTAAATAGTGTCAGTCCCTCAGGATGACATAGGATCAACCAGTACAAGCCTCTTCCAATTATACATCCAGCATATTCTTTGCAGAATAGGTTTCGTTCCAGATCTTCTGGAAGTAGTCTTTCAGATGGAAAAATCTTTTCAAAATAGGGATCTCATTTCAGCTTTCACCATACTAAGTTGCTGCCTTTTCAGATCCGTTCCAGACTATTGCTGCCCCAAGCACAACAGCCATTGGGTGGCTAAGATCTTATATAACCTGGAGTAGAGGCATGTTGAAAACCTTCACCAGCTATCCTCTTTCAGTTCTACTGAAAGAGTTAAATTATGATTTGCATTTGGAGGTGACCTGCCTGGGTTACAGAATGCTGCCATCATACAGACACTATGTTGATCCTGTTCTTGGCTCTTCTCTTGCCTCTTCAGCAGAGGCACAATTTGATTCCTGAAAGGCCAGCTGCAGTAGCACTATCCTGTTGATGAGGGCTCTCAAGCAAGATGGGAATGCTCCTGAAGGTGAAATATCTACCTCCTGCAGCCGAGGAAGCAGAAGCACCATTTTTTGAGGTCTTCATTAACTGCCTACTGCTTGCAAGGGCACATTATTCCCCGAGTACTGTACAATTAAGACAACTCTAGGGACAATTCATTCTCCTGTGCACCTTGGAGTAACAGTCTCCTGCTGTGTAAACTTCTGCCCAAGTGCTGGTGAACAGGCTAGTGCATGTAGGAGCTGAAGACAAATAATGTGCTTAGGAAACAGAGAAAATATCTTAAACTTCACAGCACTGCAGGGTGGCACACAGATTCCAATATAAGTTTACAAAGACCTGAGCTATTTTTATGCAGTCCAAAACCAGGTGTAGAGAAGCTTAAAAGAAAACAAAAAAGAAGCCTATCACTGCCATGCAGATGAGCTAAGCTCTCTAATATCCTGATTTACTACCTTACTTTAATACTTCTTGTGAGGGACATTTTAGTACAAAGTAAGATGGATGTGTAGCACATTAAGATCTTAAAATCACTGCAACATTGAGTTGTTCTTATCTAATTTCTTTATTTCTCTTTTTTCCAGACTTCTGACTTTGCCACACTTAAAAGTACTTTTGGTATAAATAAAAAACTAATCAAAAGACACTCGTTATACTTTAATTGCCCTCTGATCTCTGCTGATTAAGACATGGGTACTGAACTAAGAAGTAATTGAATGCGTACTCACACCTCAATTGCTAGGGGCATCTACTCAACTGCGTGGAAGACAAGAAGTATCTAATAAATTTTACAACCATAATTTATATCTTAAACTTTCTGTAACTGTAGTATCATCAATATAATACACTTTGTGTTTCAAATGCTGTGTCAAATGTAGTGCTCTTCCATGGGCGATTGCTACATGACTGCATGCCCACATAGAAACAAATAATCTGTTTTCAGCCTTCCCGAGGAGAAACAAGTACTTTTGCAGAGTGAATTATATGAATGAAGTGATTGCACAGACATCTGCTAAACTCGTTTACAAGAACTCCAGTCCTAAGTGACAAGTCAGGCTTGAGACCAAACCCATCACTGCTTTTGAAAGCTGCTATTAAAGTCTGTGCAGTCCAGAGCAGTCACATTAAAGCCTTTAAAGTATTACTAAAGTCATTGAACTGACAGTAGACTAAGTCAAACGTATCTGCTCCCAGGTTTACCAATGAGATGCAAGTAATTTCTGAAGCAAAAACATATATATAATTCACCAGGAAAATAAACCCAACCATTTCCTTAAATTTCTAGAGGTTTCACATTCATTCAATGTTTTGTATGAATACAAAGTTCCGTTTTCAATTTACACTCACGTTCTCCACACGGATAAGGCTAAAACCCCCAATACATTAGTTTTTTGTTGATTTTTTTTTTTAAGGGATTGGTGGACACGCTTTTTTTTTTCCTTTTCAGTAATGTTTACAAGATAATAATCAAATGTGGATTTTATATGTATGTACATGTAAATAGATATTTCAACACTGCATTGACAATTATTTCATGGTGCAAGGCAGGGAGAGGTATATTTTAGAGATATTGGGCAAGTTTGCCTATGGAATAACAATGAAATAGCATCACATGTCGGCATTATTAAGCTGCAAATTTTTTCTGCCACAAATGTTTATGGATTTGTGGACGTGAAAGTGAAATAAAACATTTTCAGGCTTAGGGATTTTTTTCTTCCAGAAGATTTTTTTTCCATAACCTTTTCTTATAGGAAGAACAAATTCTTTTTGAACAAATAATCTTTGGGAGAAATTTGCTTTTCTTTCAAAAACTCTTCTTTTTTTTAAAATTGTGACAGGAGATCACATGCAAAAAAGCCAATAAAATTTAGAAATCTCATAATATAATGCAAAATTATTATCTACATATAATAGCATTAAAAAAGCCAGATGCATAATGATTTCAGCAGAAATATCTGAGGATCAAAGACCATTGTTGTAGATTGGTCTCAGATGACTGACTGCTTGGCCATTCCTGGGAAGGTAAGCCTTACTGAACTTGGCCTTGTGGTCACAATTAGATCACATTTTTTTCATGAAACTAGGTAGAAATTTACGTCATAACAAGAAAAACATACTGCTTCAGTTGTATTTTTTTCATTCAGCTAACAGTCTGTCTTTTTTCTTCTTTCACAAAACACAGTATTTCAGAAGTATTATTGCTTTAGGGCTCATTATTTACAGTAGGTTTTCTTTTTTAAAAAAAGTAATTTCTTCCAATTAGGGCCAACAGTCATATATTTCCCTCACAACTTTCTGACAATACATCACGACTATGCAATCAGCCTTTCAGAGTAACAGTAAATTCCATATTCTCTTAGAGAAAAAAAAAAAAAAGGATATGCAAAGCAGCTAGAAAATAAATTTGCCTTTTATCGCAGCAAAATTTCATAGAAAGCATGGCTGAAGATATACTCCACTTGTCTGGATATACTGATTCCCCTTACCTTCATTTTTCAAAATATTAACATACTGGCACAACTTTTCACTCAGTCTGATGACAGCGAAGTTCCAGACATAAAATCTGTTTCTGGTTTCAGATGTAAATTTCTGTAATACTGAAAGTACCACCTTGTTATAAAGGCATGATCAGAACTGATGTTCAGCATAGGCAAGGCATAGAGCTGTTCAGTGGATTCACCCCTCCCATAGGCCCTCAAAGATCAGTCATAGGTTTGGGTTGAAAATGACCCTTAAAGGTCATCTAGTCCAACCCCCCTGTAAAGAGCAGTGACATGTTCCAGCAATTCAGATTACTCAAAGCCCCATCCAACCTGACCTTGAATATTTTCAAAGGCATCCATCACCTTTCTGGATAGTGTTTCACTACCATTATTATAAAAAATGTCTTACTTCTATGTAGTCTGAATGCACACTCTTTTAATTTAAAACAATTACCCCTTGCCCTATCAGAACAGATCCTGCTGAAAAGTCTCTCCCTATCTTTCTTATATATCCCTTTTAGGTACTGGAGGGTCTGCCTGGAGCCTTTTCTTCTCCAGGCCAAACAATCCCAACTCTCTCAGCCTGTCTTCATAGATGAAATGTTCCATCCTCCTCTGGACTACAGTTCTATGACCTTCTTCTAATGGGGCCCCCTCAGAGCTGAATGCAGCACTCTGGGTGGGCTCTCACCAGAGTGATGTAAAGGAGCAGAATCTTCTCCCTCACTCTGCTGGCCACACTGCTATGGATGTGGTCAGTATACAGCTGGATTTCTGGACTGTGAGTGCTCACTGACAGATCAGGTCCACCAGCACCCCCAAGTCCTTCTTGGTAGGGCTGCTCTCAATCTCTTCATCCTTCAGCCTGTGTTGATACTGGAGGTTCCCTTGACCCAGGTGCAGCTCCTTGTACTTGTCTTTGTCAAACCTCATGAGGTTCATGTGCACTCGCTTCTTGAGCCTTTCCAGGTCTGTATGGATGGCATTCCATCCTTCAGGTGTGTCAGCTGCACCATTCAGCTTGGGGTCATCTGAAAACTTGTTGAAGGTGCACTTAATCATACTGTCTACACCTTGGTGCTGATATTAATCAGTACTGGTCCTAGTGTGGACCCCTGCAGAGAACTTCTTGTCAGTGATCATCAGGTCATTAAGGCATTGATTACTGCCCGATGGTTGCACCATTCGGCCAATTCTTATGGTGTCATGTCTTAGCTTCTTCTCCTCTCTTTCCTTAACCCAACATTCTCCTCATCCTGCCTTTCTAGTTCATCTTTGTGGTGTGGTTCATCAGTGTATGCAACCACAATCCTAATTTCTGCATCCTAATACTGACCTGCTTTGTATTGTTTTTTAGATCCTGCAAAGGACAGAGAAATCTCTCCTCTTGCCTGTGCTGAACCCCTGAGTGGACATGTTCCAGAGCCTAACAAGTTTAATTTTCTTGGAGTCTATGAGGAACTGGAGAAAGTCCCTTAAACAACCACCAAGAGCCACCCCAAGTATCATTGATCTTTACAAACTTGTGGTGGTCTCGGTGTCTCAGGACCCTTCTCCTGCCTTGCCTGGCCAGCCCTGACACCGGCCGCAGTGCGAGGTACGGTCCAGTATCCGGAGACACCTTCCCGATCCTGTGGGGCCTTTGCTGCTGTGGCAGCGTGAGCGATGATGCGGAATGAAGGGAGGACTCTGATGGGTGAACAGCAACTGGGGTTTATTGATGTCCAGGTGGAATCACCTCAGCACCAGAGAGTCTGCCCAAAAGAGCGCAGATCATCTCTGTGCAGCACCTTAAATGCAGGGGAGGGGCAAGGGGAAGGGTACAGTGTGGGACCAACCAGGGGGGTGGAGGGAGTGACTCTGTACATAAAGGACAAACAGTAGAACAAATCAGGCAGGCAAAGGAAGGAGTAACAGGTGTCCTGCCCAATCACTCGACGCCCTCACTGGAACTTTCTCGGCATAGGTGAGGTCTGGAAGTGACGGACAGGACCCGGGGGTTATGCAGCATATGATTGGCATATAACTGTAATTTGGGTAAACTAGAGGGAACAAACTCAGGGGGGTACATGGGACAAACCACCACAACTTATATAAAACAGCATAAAAGCAAGGAACAAATACATACATAGAACTGACAAAACTAAAAACGTACCACTACACAAACTGATGGCCACTGAGATCTTCCAAGCTGTTACACCGGGAAGATACTAAGCAGCTGTCAAAAATCTGAGCTTTGCAGAAACAGGATATGTTACCTCTCAAAATTCAGATCAGTCAAAAACTGCCACCGATGGTTTAAGCCATTTCTGTGATCTATGCTTAGAAAATCTAGTAACTTCATTTGTTAGAGGGCTTATAGGGGTATGATCTCAGTGATCCAAAGCATTTTAACTTTCTTAACATTAGCATTTAATTCCGCATCAAAATCACTGAAAACATTAATTACTTGAATATGATATCAAATCACACTTTAGGTTAAGTTCCTGTTAAGTCTCACTCAGGAGGAGCTTTGTGCTTTGTAATACCAGACTGTTAATTTTGAAAGGCACAAATACAAGTCAGATGTGGATCTTTTGTTGAATTTCAATGTGGTATTAATAATTAATTTTCATTCCCTTTTCTCAGGGTAGAGACTGAGCAAAAATGTTAAACTTTAGCAGTAAGACCAGTAGAAACCACAGGGTAACATTCAGCTCTCCTTGGAGAAGGTTTTGCATATCTAAAGGCCCTGAGTCACGTGGGTACCTGGAAATCCTAATATGTTTGGTTCATTACTGCTTATTTTGCTGCATCAAGGCACTAACATGAAAGTGGTTTTGCTTTTAGGGATTATAAATAGAAAATGAAAAAACTACTCATTTTGTATACAAGGAGAAAAAAGGCACTTGTACATATTCCTGACACGGGTACAATTTGTTGCCGTACAGAAAGCAGCAATACAAATTCTACAGTAATGGTTTTGTCATGGGAAAAGCAATTTGGAAAACAGGAACCTATCATTATCCTAAGCAGTAGAGTTTCCTTTATAGCCATGTATACTCTTAGAAGTACAAATATTGATGTTTAAAATGAGAGAAATATTAAGAGGAAAGCTACAAATAATCATGTAGAAACAGTGATTTTGCAATATATACTCAAGCTGAAAACATAAACATAGAAATTTTAAAAGCCATTTAGCAAGATGTGTTAACATAATGGATCAGATGCAAGAAACATTATTTTTGTTACATTAATAAGCTTAAATATCAAGTGCAAAATGGTGTTTGGAGGGGCGCTTTTGTTTGTTTTCATTTGTCAAATAACTACCTGCATTATCTGAGATCACATTTAAAGCACATATTGCCCTTGAAACCCCTCGGGGCCCTTCAACGTGATAGTTTTCCAAGCATATGCGATTTTCATGTGAAAAAAATCTTTGTGAATATGCATTCTTTGGCTGAGTGCTGCAATGCTACAGATCAATTCAGACTTTTAGAAGTCTCTATAGTATCTATCCAGATTCCAGAGCTATAACCATACTTTTAATCCAGTATTAAGTAAGAGGAGATCTTTAACAATCCAAGTGTGCAGGGTGTCAGCTTTGCTTAAAAGCAACATTGTCTTTTATATAAGATGATACTGTTTTTCCTGTGAACAAACAAAAATCCCATCAAACTCAATTTTACAGGTATTTAAGCTTATGAATCTAACTAAAATCACGTGTCTTGTTTCTGATAGATTATGTTAAGGCATCTTGTTAAATTGCTTTTTACATTTCTATGTTTGTGTTTTGAGTCACAGGATGCTTTGAAAACTGTTGACTTGATAATGACTGGAACTGCATGGGCAGTGTGACAGACAGCTATTATGAATTCAGTAAGAGCTCACATGGAGCTCTGGATATTAGAAATGGATTTTCTTATGTCACAGTCCTTTTTCCATTTATCAGACACCTAGAAGGAAAAATGAACAGAAGGAATCTTGAATAGCTCAGCAATGGGGACTGGCCTCACACTTTGTCTTCTCAGATACCAGGTAATTTACTGAATCTAGAGAGAAACTACAGAGCTTCTGTAACGTAAACAATGCTGTGGGACAGGTTTTCTGTGGCTTATTCCACAGGGGTTGGATGAGTTCTGGTTGCTTTTGCCACCATCAAATCTCCAAGTCCTGTCTATTTTCCCCGAAAGATACAGAGTTCCCCAGCTCCATCTCAGATACCTCTGAGACTGGCCTATTTATTATTTACTTGAAGGAAACAGAACACTGAAACCAACAGTACAAGTATTGCTTTGTTAGAAAGTATTAAAATAAGCTCCAATAGGAAACAAAAAGCACCTTTCAGGTCTTGAAAATAGGGAGTTTGTGAGATTCATGGAGCTTTGGAAAGGTGGTTAATCATATCAAGGGAGACAGGAGGGCACTGAAAGCATTGAGTCACATCCACAGTTTCTTGAAAAGTTTTGAAAGGCATGGAGAGAGAATCCATCTGCCTTCATTCTGTTTCACATCATGAAGGAAGCACATGTACTGCCTGCTATAGCTACCCTGAGTTGCGTGACCAGCTGAGGCCTGATGGGATGATACGGAGCTTATTTCCAGAAGTTCCTTATCTCTGAAAGTATCCCCTGCTATCTATTTCCCAAATGTGAAGGGAGATACTAACCACTATGACCCTTGCTGCCAGACATTTCAAGGCAGTGAGAGCGGCACTTCAGGAAGGGTTTGCTCAATTTGAGCATGTCATGAGGCCAAATGAACTGTGGAAAACACAATAGAGCAGCCACATCACAGCACCGACTTTTTAACAATGGTTGCAGGACTTCAGGTCAAATGTCGTCTACTCACTTGTGCTTTCATATAGCTTTCTGCAGTATTTTACAGTTTATCAGATACAAAACAAGAATGAAAAAAAGTACTCTTCCCATCTTGAGGGATGGGAAATGTTAAGGTGAAAACTCAAAATACTCAAAATACCTAATATCAGTTTAAAGCTGTTATCTAGGGCCTGATAAAAACTAAATATTTGTGGCGTAGACAATGGTATTTGGTGGGGAATGCTAACTTCTTTGGCCATGTAAAAGAGATAACTTGCTGAATTTAGTCTGTCATTTTCTTTGAAGACTGAAAATATATAGAGAAGAAGTAGATTAAATCAATGGAGAATTCTTCAACAAAAATGTTACCTAGCAAGAATGTAAGCTAAAACAGTTAATGTGGTCAGTTATCAGTTTTCTTAATAGCATCCCACTAGACAAGGAGGAACAGCCCAATGACTATACCAGATTTCCCAGAAGTTTCCACTGGTACCCAGTGAAACAATTCCAGGACCTGCCATGATGCTCTGGAATCTTATTGCACATTTTGATCTGTTTAAACCTGAAAACTTTTAGCCAATGTACAAAAATTCAGTTATGACCATTTTACTTTTTTCATCAATTCATACATTTGTGGGAGGTTTAATGTACAGAATTTGAAATACCGTTGTTTGTTTGTGAGACATATCACAGTGCATTTAGGATCCTTGCACACTTATATGATCTTATTTTAGGATTATCTATGTGCTTAGTACTCTAATTTCTTTCAGAATGCTAAAAATTCTGATTTAAGGCTCAAGAGCTCCTTAATAATTAGTAGTATATTCAGTCACCTAAAACTATTATGATGTGATTTCTGTTTTTCTATAAGTATTCTGTAGTTTTACATTTCAGANAGAATTTTGCCATGCTTTCCATTTTACAGTAGGCTTTTATTCTAGAAGTGCTAAAATGCCATCACATATTTTTAATTAGAATATTACAATGATCCTTACCCATGCTTTCATTATAATACTTATTGTTCACTGTAATTTCCTCTCAGATGGCCTGCCAAATTCAGCTTGATAAAAATGACAGCAATGAATTCCACTGCCAGACTTTTTTTTTTTATTAATACAATCTGTATAGTATTTATATATTGCTATATTCACACATTTTTTTCATATAGGTTCAATGGCTGCAAATCCTTATTAAACTTTAAGGTAAATACAAGATTATTTTTGTCTGCATTCATGCTTTTTATCAGAAATCGAATTATTGAAAAAGTGGTAATTGGGTATCCCCTTGTTTGTGTACACTCATAGTAGTCACAGAGCATGGATATGCAGGAACCTGGAGACTTCTGCAAGATCACAATTTTACAGTGAAACAAACATTTGGAAGTGAAACCACCTCTGACAGAAATATGTACTTTGTCATAGAGTTTCTTCTCCTTCAGTTATATATTCATGTATCTGTATAGTAGGAGCAGTCACCATGATGCAATATGGGAACTAAGCTACATTTAAACAGTATTTTTCCTTTTTAACTCACACTTGTTCTCTGTTTCAGATAATATTACAGCCCCACAAACAGTTCCACCTTGGGAGTGGAGGGCACAGCACAGGGACAGAAATTATCACCTGGGAAGGAAGGTTAATTGAATATCCACAAACTCTGTATCATGGAGGAACTGGCTTGCTCGTGTTCAGTAACAGATAAAAAAAATTTAAAATGCACAGCTAATCCCCCTCCTTCTTTCCAACAGGGAGATGAAAGAAAGGGAAAACAGATCTGTTAGAAATGGCAGCTATTTCACTTAGGATACCATCTGACATGTTCAAACACTGAGACAACAGCAGAACAAAAACCTAAAGGAAATAGTGTTGCAAGCATTCAAGCCCTGTGCTACTCATTAAGCAACCTGTTTCCCTATGTACTCAGAACTTCAAACATGTCTTTGTTCTTAACATTTGCTTTCAAGATTTATAGGCAAACTCACTGTGCCTGACATAAATGCTTTTGCGCACATTATGCTTGCAAAACCTCATAATGGGCATGCAAATTGATATTTATTCACTCAAAGACAGTAACTACAAATAACTACTCTTGCTGCAGTATCCGTTGAGAGTAATACACTGGTGTATCCATCAAAATCTTTTTTCAAACAAGCAGTTTTCATCAAGGAAAAGGTACAGGAGCTTTTTTCCCCAAGCAGTGGTCAACAGGGAACAGGTATAGGGGCTTTTTTTCTGCTTTTGTTTTGGGTCTTGTGTTTTTGTTTGTTTGGGGTTTTTTTTGTTTGCTTGGGTTTTTTTTAAGCATTAATAGGAACAGCCACCCAAGAGCTCTAGAGGCTGTACAGCAGTAATTGCTGCAGCTGGCTGACCTCTGTTGGAGGGGCTGCATGAAACAGAGAAAGGACAGCAACAACCCTTCCAGTACCTTCAGCTGAACTGCTTGTTTGCACTGTCATTAAAACGCAATTATGCATGGTTTTACTTTCACAGAATCACATTCTAGGGACAATGAGATCCTCGCCCTAGCAACCATGGAAGCTGGATCAAGTGTTCTGCCTCCTTCTCTCTACACCCACAAACCTGCCACAGTAATTACCATCAGGCTTATGGAGATTAATTTAATATTGCAAAGCTCTGATAATGAATTCTATAGCAAACAAACAAAAAAAATGCTTTTAACCACCAGACCCTTAGCCAAGAACAGTAACAAAAGTCATTATTTCCTCCCACTACCTTAAAAGAAAAAAAAAATGCATTTTCTGATGCTGTTACAGCTCTCATTCTAAATCAATTTAACATTACCTTTCTCTTATAAGAATAACACATGAATTTTTAAACTTTTTAAACAAGAACAAACACACCAATTATCTGCACTGTTATTAGTAAGATGAAGAAAACCATTGTGAAATTAATTATATTTTGCTCAAAGAGAAAATTCACAACTAGAATTAACATGCAGACGTTTTCTCTGTGGAGGACAGAAGGCACATTACCTTCTCATTCAGCTTCCCAACTTACATAAGTTTGAATCACTGCTATCATTTTTCTGCTGAAGAACTGTTGAAATGAAGTTTGTGATGCAATGCAAAGAAAATAGATCAAATCTATTGTTAAGTCCCCAGGATGTATTAAGAAATGACTACTCAGTTTGTTAGCTTTGTGAAAGGAAACTTCAGCTGCATTTTGCTTTGAACTATTTTCATACTTCAGCAGATCAGTCAGTTTAGTTAGATCAAATATTTACTTCTAATCAACAAGATCAATTAATGCATTTGATTTCAATGTAGTGACTGTTCAGAGGCAAAACAAAACAGACCCTATAGTATTCCCATCTGAGATGTCACATGCTCCAATGCCTAGCACTTGCTGTTTCAAGGACAGTGCACTTCTTTCTCCTATCATTCAGAGAAAAAATCCTCCTCCTTTCCAAAGTAAACATCCATTTCAAATTTTACTGTCAATGCATTAATAGAATACAGCCCAAAATTTGTATTCGGGGCAGGGAATGGGAGACATTCATTCTACAGAAAAGAGCTAACTGGCTTATATTTTGAAGAGATAAGGCATATTTGCTATTCTCTTGTTTAATTAAGAAATAACCAAAATGAATTTAAATTCAAGGTAAAAGGTACTTTTATTAATTTGTGATAGTTTAGGAAAAAGATACCAGAAAAGCTTCAAAGAGTGGTGGAAAACGGAAAAGGAGTTGTTGATATAATATGTCTTACTCTACACAATTTGTTTGTATTAAGCTGAGCCTAGGCCATAAAAATCATTACTTCTGTGATATTTAAAGCTGGGATGACTTTTTATGGTATAAAATACATATTTATCCTTATTCCAAAATTATTTGGGTATAATTGTGTCCCCATTATTGTTCCAAAAGTATTTTCTTTTTTATAACTAAATACTTTCTTTAGACTTTATGACTAAAGCAGCTGAAACAGTGACGAATGGTGACTGATTTTCCTCAGTTCTTATTCTGCTGATGTTCTGCTAGTACTATTACTCTGACCTTCCTTTTTTAGGCTTTCATTGCTATCTTGGGGAAGCTCAAGATGCATGAAAATAGACACCGTTCTCGATTAACCTGTGTTCAATACAGCTTTCTTTATGGGGAAAGAGGACACTGCTGCCATATTAGACTGAGTACACATATAAAAAAAAAATCCAGGACTGAGGCTTCCAGCTTCTGAATTTACCTCATGATATTCTGCACTATGTCTGAGGCAAGCTTTTAACTCCCAGACTTTATGCCTGTTTTCAAAGTGAAAGTGCCCTAAGACAATTTTATTAGCTTTCTTTCCTTTCTTTTCTTCTTACATTTTTTTATACATAGATCATAAACATGGATTTCATCTTGCTTTGTTTACATAGAACAGATTTAGTTCCCTTATAAATCTGCAAAATGGAAATAAACACTTGTGAATGTTGTCATGTATAAGCCATTAGTCACAAGCCTCAGAAGACAAATTACCCTAAGCATGGTTCAGGAACAGCAGAAGGAACTGCTCATTCTAACTCATCTTTATTACAAAAAAAGAAAACGACAAAACTGAATGTTGCCAGTGATGCACTCTCTTTTTATCTGACCATTTAGGTAAGGTTTCATGAGAAAGGCAAACCTAATGGCTGAAAGAAGGCTTTCATAGAAGCTATTTATTTTCATTTTTATTTTTGTACCATGAACAGTAAGACATAAGCATTTCTTCCCTTAGTTGTCCTACTCAATACTGAATCTTCCCTCTATACCTCAAATGAATCAAGTCAATTCCCCAAGACAACTCCATCAGGCAAAAAGAGAGGGACACTGTGAGTAGACCAAAGATATATATACACACACTGATGAGCCTCTCCAGGTATATTGGGAACTCATTTCTGGTTTTTTTTCTCAGCAGAGGTCATTGGTTTTCATCTCTGTTTTACTGAGATATTCTTCTCAGAAAATACATAGGAATCTTTGAAAATAAAACTTTGAAAACATTACCATTTTTAAACCATGTCCAAAACTAACCAGTGCATTCCAAAATCACTATAGGGAAATATGAGTAACAGAGGCAGTTAGTAAAACTGCATAGGTCTCATTACACTCGAGTAGAACAGGGCTAGAACTGCATTTTTGTAGGCTTTGAAAAACAGGCTTCTGGGAATGGGATTGTATTTAGAAGAAGGATTTTGCAATCTTTTGCTGTTCAAAACTGAGGAACTCTGAAGAGTAGTAGAAAGATATAGATATAAAAAAGAATTTAGAGAGGACTTAGACACAGACCATGATTAATTTGCAACACCAGGGGATTAACC
Source organism: Cyanoderma ruficeps (assembly GCA_008694505.1). NCBI lineage: Eukaryota > Metazoa > Chordata > Aves > Passeriformes > Timaliidae > Cyanoderma > Cyanoderma ruficeps. The sequence goes on from VZDJ01007755.1 coordinate 46,839,744, forward strand.
CAAAGACCTCTGGTGCCTTTCTTGGCATGCCTTGTAACATCAGTCTATTAGATATTCAGGTTTTATTATAAATGTATCAGTATTCTGATGGCAGAGTAATATAAAAAAGGTTATTAATCCTAGTTATTAGCAAACACATCAGTAAAATTCTAATTCTAACAATGCTAAATAACTACAAGATGAACCAACCCCAAGCTATCTCCAGTCATCATGGTTTCTCAGGCTTTCTGACTGCATTACTACCATTGTCATTGTGAGAAAAAGCACCACAATATCTTAAGTTACTCTAACACATTCTCAGTCATCTATCTGGCAGAGCTCACTGGAGATAATGGCTGCAGAACTGCTCATCCAAATTTCACATCAAGCATCATCTCTTTGAAACTACTCATTACACAGTTAAGTCTACCAACAACTGCTGTATCACATGCATCTGATTTTTAATTTTAATTCAGAAATTGAGAAATATTTTTCAGCTACTTATACAGTTTAAACAGCACAGGGAAAGTTATGACATTATCTGATCAGTGAATTTCAGAGGAAAAATCGTGCTTCCTTTCTCCATCTGGGTATGAAGCAATAGTGTGGCTTGACTTCAGACATTTTCTAGTGCTGTCTTGTTAGCATGCAGAACACAGGAACACACAGTGTCATGAAAAGTTAGTGTCAGTCTGGTTATTCTGCCCTTGAATATGTTATAATGGCTCCCAAGTTTCATGCATCTCCATATATCAGCTGTGCTTCCTGAGAGGTTATACTTCCTAATGCAAGGTAGAAGAAATCTGGTAAAACAGGACTAGAAAAAGCAGACCTGCTGTTTCCCTAGCAAAGCACAAGACTGTTGCCCATATCAAAACTGTAGAAATTAATGCATTTATTGCAGACATATTTCAGCTACTCTGATGACTGTTCTCCACAGAAGAGGGAGAACATAAGAAAATGGCCTTTCAGACCTTGCATAAAAAGCTATTGATTTCACTGGATGAAATTTACCTGGTATATCATTCTCTTTAGAAAAAAAAAAAATTACTCAGCTGGGGCACATAATTATTGCCAGCAGCATAAGATGCTTTACAGTGAAAGAGCACACTAACACATTAATTGTTTCTTTGACAGCTCTGTGAGAAACAGGGAAGAGTCCTGCCTATTTGCCAGAAGATTCATAAGCAGTCTCACACTATGCCTCATCCTGCAGATTCCCTCTACAAAGAATTTATCATCATAATCACTGAGCAAAGTATGTGCTACATTTAAGAACAGGTTGCCAAAACCTAATGGAAATTCAAACGTATTGTGGAACTGAGAGACAAAGTAAGATAAATTGTTACACCTCGCTGTTCAGTTTGAATTTGGAGAACAGTACACAAATGCAACAGGATCACAGAATGGGTAAGTCTGGAAGGGACCCCCATGGGTGATCTGGTCAAACCTGCCAGCTCAAGCAGGCTCATCCTAGAGCACATTGAATAGGATTGTTTCCATATAGTTCTTCAGTATCTCCAGTGAGCGACTTCACCCCCTCTCTGAGCAATCTGTTTCAGTGCACAGGCACCCACACAGTCAAGAAGTTCTTCCTCATATTCAGGTGGAACTTCCTGCACACCAGTTTATGCTCAATTGACTCTTGTCCTGTTGCTTGGCGCCACTGAGAAGTGCCTGGCTGCATCCTCTTGACATTCTCCCCTCAGATACTTAAATCCATTGATGAGGTCCCCTTTCAGTTGTCTCTTCTGAAGTCTGGACAAGCCCAACTTCCTTAGCCTTTCTTTGTGAGAGAGACGTTCCTATCCCTTAATCATCTTTTTCACTCTCTGCTGTACCTGCTCCCAGAGCTCCAGGTCTTTTGCACTGAGGAGCCCAGAACAGGACACAGCACCCCAAATGTGGCTCACCAGGGCTGAGCAGAGGGGCAGGATCACCTCCCTTGACCTGCTGGCTATTTCTAATTCGCCCCAGGATCCCATTGGCCTTCTTGGCCACAAGGGCACACTGCTGGCTCACACAGTTTGCTGTTCCCCAGGACTGTTTGCTGCATTCTGTGTGGTTTGTGGTGCCTGAAGCCATTTAATCTAGCATGGGACACTGATAGCACCCTCATGTCGGCCTCACCAGCTCAGGCTGCAAGATCCTGTCAGGTTCCTGCACATCTCTCAGCTGTTGCTAAGTACATCTTTATTCAAAATAGTATCAGCTAAGTGGTTTTGTTTCTCTCAACTCCATTCATCTGCAATCTTCTGACAGTGACAGTTACTCAGCAAGCTATTGTACATTTAAATAGAAAGCAATCTTGAGAAACAGCACAGTGGTTTTATATTCCTTGGTTGCTGTTTGAAGAGAACTGGGGATAAAATGTTGCCTGAAGAATTCACATTCTTACCAGATTTGCTTTCTATTTCATAAAGCAGGATTACTCCATATTCTGAACCACAAACCTGTGTTTGCTCCCCTTACATTTTTTTTCCTTAATCTCTCATCCTTGAGTGTTTCTAAACAAGTACTTATGGTACACCCTGACAGAAATGTCTTAGAAAAAGCTGCTTACTTCAATAAAAAGATCCAAGTCCAAATGTAAGGGTTCCCCACAGAAAATTTATTTTTCTGAAAAACTGTCAAAGAAAGAGTTTATTAGAAAAATTAGGAAGCATTAATTACCACAGAAAAGTGAGCAAGATGAATGTGAAAGATGTATTCTGCACATGCACTAACAAAGTATTTAAGCATAAGCTTAATTACAAGACAGTGAGTAATCCCAGTGGCGTGTAAAACTGCTGTAAAGAGATCTTATCACCCGGACATAGAAGATATGTTTGCTACTCAGGGAATTGTTGGATTCTTGGGATTCCAGGATACCTTTGAAAGGTCACTCTGAGCTGACTAATTAACTAAGAAAAGAGACAGACTGAATGACTGCATTAGGACTTAAATTCAGATGCATAACATGTCATTTAAACTGAAGAAATTATGGACTAAATGATAAAAGCATTTGAAGTCAGCTTCACAGATCAAACAACAAACAAATGAAAAGCTATAAAGAAAATAACAGTGGTAACTTTAATCAAAGCATTTTTAGGAAAATAATTTTCCATCACTGAAGATATTTGATTATTTTCTACTTTATGCATAGAAGAGAGCCATATGTTCTGTAAACCAGTCTTATATACAAGTCAGCTTTTCAGGTTCTTGTAGGACTGTTCTACATGTTTCAAATTATCCAATGGCGCCAACAGATATCTGCAGGCTGGTTGGGTTATGTCCTCCCTTCCTGCCTTCCTGTTGAAGAAATGGGGATAGTGCTGGAGACAGGTACTGAGGTGGGCTGAGAGATCAAGGCAGGGTGGTCCAGGATGCTGTGGTGGCTCCTGAGCATAGGAAAGACTCCTGCCAGGGCCTCTCCCAGCTCCCCCTGCTCACCAATCCCCTGGCATCCACAGCCTGGATTTCACCATGGTGCCCAGCTGGGATAAGCAGAACACACGGGCCCCAGGCTGGTACTGGCTGCACCTCCCATGGTGGCCCTAGGTGTGTAAGCACATCTCTGAACTGTCCAGGAGCACAGGATAACTCCGTAAATAGGGGCTGCACCTTTTTCTCCATTCATAGTACAAACAAAAAGGCTGAGAGGAGTAATCCAAGGAGGGAGAAAGCTAGGCACAGGTAGGAGCATCCTAGAGCTGATAAAAATGAAAAACATCACATGCAGATTGGGATTCTTGCACCATCCCACCTCACAGGTTTAGCCTCCTATGTTTTGTGGTAAATAATGCCTATTTCAGTCATCTGCTGTAAACCATTAAGATTAGTAGTTCTTGATGTCTATTTCTCAAAGAAGCTTGGATTAAATGAAATTACTTAGGAGTAGAGTTTGCTTACTTGTTTGCTTTGAAGTTTCTTGGAAATCATCTAAACCACAGGCATTTCAGTGCAATAAAGCCAATTAAAAATACTCAATTCTAGCTTTTCAAGAACACCTTTAAACATCAATGTATTATCTGCTTTTATTATGCCAGAAGATATACTCCCAAGTGATGAAAAATTAACTTAGTTCATGCCAGGGGAAAGTCATACTGAGCTTTGTTAAATGTGCCTTTATGTTGAAAGCATATTTTCAATGTTAACACTTCAAATTGCTTAGTAAAGGATAAAACATTATAGTTAGAAATATAGACTAAGTACACGGTTTTAAAAAAAGCAAATGGCATATTCTAAAAAGCAAGAGTAGATGGTAGTGCTCTCTTCCCTCCTACTGGTGTAAAGGAAGAGCGGTTCCTTTGATATTTTCAGTGTTATACACCACATAAAAGTTAATGCAACTGAAATAAAATACCAGTTTTGAAATTGGTGTAAGAGGCCAAATTTAGAAGTTGTTCAGCATTTGGATTTAAATTCAATAAGATGAGTCAGACTCCTTTTAACATTGGACAGATTTGCTGGTTAGAGTCTCTACACAGTTCAAGAGAACAATGTAATTTGGAAAGGGGATCACAAAAATACTGATTTTGGATGACTGGAGCACAGCTGAATTTCAACTTTAGGAACTATTACCACTTCTGGTAAGGTGTAGAAAATTACAGGATACCACTAGAGTTTCAGTGATTAACCAGTAAATTTAACAATGACAATATTGCACTCCCAATATACCAAAACCTTTTAAAACAGTATTGCTGATGGGCAGGATCATTATTGCTGTCTACTAAGAGGACTGGGGCTCTAGAAGTCAGTCCAATGATCTCTGATCTTAGCATCAGGGATTACTAGGATATGAGCAGAACAAAAATTGTAGGTACCTTACTAAATCTAAGTATTGCCAAAGTAAAGAAGAGAAAAATGTTTTGGATTGAATATACGGATATTGTATTAGTTCTGACCCCTGCAAAGGATCAGCAATACAAACCTTGAGAAGGTCAGTTACATTATGCTAATGGCATTTTTCATTTCTGCAGTGAAAAATGCAATCTACAGAAGATTACTGCCCCATTCTTGAAGTACTACATCTAGAATTACCATGAATAGGAAAGGATTTTATAAGTTGTTTCCTTACACTAATCAGAAAATCCCTCCAGTGACAAGTATCATAAGAAAAAAGGACATTATTTAATGTGCCAGGATCTGCTTTCACCAGCAATAATTTGATTAGTTTGTTATAATGTTAGTCTGCTGTTCATGCTCTACTTTACATATGAATACAGCAAAACTTAGTGGAGGAGAAGTGTTAATAGCCTCTCATACAGCTGCCCTAAAACAACCACTTATTTCACTGTCAGTCCAAGGCTAGGCTTTTTTGACCTTTTTCCTTCCTCTTGTAACTCATCTACTACTGTTCAGTTCATTATCAGCCAATGTACATAAGCTTGTGATATCTCACATTTTTAAAAATAAAAAGGAAATTTTTATAGTCCAGCATCATATTAATCCTTTTCTCATTTGCATTGCCAGTTTACTGTCACTGGAAGTGCTTTTGCACTGTATCCAAATGCTCAAATCCTGGCAGAAACAGCATGAAGTTTTTATTTTTCCCTTGGAACCTGAAGACAGTAAGTTCCACTCTAGTTAGGTAGGTTCCTTATTTTCTGCATTCACACTGTTGTATTTTATCCATTACCTCATGGCAGATAGGACTGAACAAATTTGTTGCCTCACCATTTTTCTGGTGTGATACCATTCAAGTTTATTAAAAGGATTTTTTTTTTCTCTTACAAAGCTGTACATTGGGGGGAGGGGATTTATTGCAACTTAATTTGCCTTATCTTCTGGGAAAATATACTGCTGAGTGTCCCATTTCATCTGTCCATTGCTTATTTATAACTGTATATAATCTGTTTCCCGTTCACAACTGTATTTGCTTTTGTTCATGCATTCCATTATTAGTTTTTCTTTCTAAAAGTAAATCTCTGTATTTCATTTGACTAATTAAGTTTTCTTTCTTTGTGTTAAGGCTAGTTTTGCAGTCTATCCATATTGAAGAATCTCCACCTACTAGACAACCTACAGACCTATTTTATCAGATGAATAAAAACTATGGAATCTAAGCAAGAGTAGCCATTGTTTCTCCAGCTTGTTGTCTTCTGACATTTTATTGCGTTTTATTCCACTTGATTTCTTTGTAGGCTGCATTAGGCAAAAATTCTTTTCTCCAAAATTCAATATAGATGCACACAATCCCATTCTATTTGATCACACATTACTGAAGTAGGTAGAGCACAATTGATATAACCAATGTAAGAAAACTAAGAATGGCAGTAAGCGTTAAAAGAAAAACAAAAGGATTCTATTTTCTAGATTCTTTCAAAATGCCTGCCACTAAGGAACTAAAAAAGACTGATGCAACCCCAGATACAGAGTACCTGATTCAGCCTTTAGTCTTCATCCACAGTTATTTTTAACTGTATTTTAATAAGGGACTGCAGCTTTTTACTTTCCTGTTCTATCAGAACTCAGGTGATGATAAACCTAAGTGCAGCTGCTTTTTAAAAGCATCCAACCACGTTTTACTGCTTGAGACTTGTGTCCAGGTGGTACTCAACATTGGTTGTCAAGGTCAAGAGGTTCCAGACCATTATGTGTCACCATGTTCCAGTACTACAGAGCCAGGGCCAGTGCTTTGATGGAAACATTTCTGTGAAAATGTCTTTCTGTCTCTCTGACCACCAGGTAGCACAGTTACTCTGAACAGTTGGGAGGAATGAGTGCATTTTTTACCTGTCTGTCCTTGATACACAATGTGGGACCACATTCGGATTATCCTGAAACAAGGGGATAGAGGTAAGGGATAGGAAGGCTGGCTGTGGAGACCTATTTAGGAGCAGTTCATAGCATCTGTGTAACCACCATCTCTTGGTTAGACAAAGATTCAGGTGGTAGCACTGATGACTGTTCAGACAGGATCTTCCTCTTCTCACCTGTATTGCTCCTATGCCCTGGCAAACATTTTTGAATTGCCTTCATGCTGCAAAAGCTCTGGTAGAGGACGCTGCTGAAAATGTGGCTCCACCCTGCAGAGTAGCCAGCTCCTGCACCGCCATCCAAGAATATAAAAATTGCCACTGTGGAACAGAGGGACTCCCAAGAAATCCTGTCCATTGATCCATTAATGCAGTTCTCTGTGCTTAGTTCAGAGCATTTAGACCTCGAGGCACCATTATGGTAATTCAGTTTCACCTTCTGCATAAAATGAGAGTTTGTAGGTTTCATTTCACTGCAGCAGATACTAGTGAGTTGGAAGCTAAAGATTATTATGTCTAACTGACCTTATTGTATCAAAATGAAAACCCCATAAAAATTGATTTTTAGGAGTGAGAGATTATGCTGTTCTTCTTAGGGCAAACAGTTTGATTTTTCTTTTTCATTTCCCATTTATACCTATGCACTTAATTTATTTACAGTGCTAAATATACATTCGAGCTAAGCCACCTCAGTAAAAGCCATGGGGCTGATAAGATTTTATACCAAAACTCGCCCCTCCTAAATGGGTTTATCGAATTCACACAGGCTGAGGTTTCACATACAGGTCCACCCCAGTAAATAAGAAGGGAGGAGAGATGTTTTAAAACCTCTTAGTATATGTAGAAGTAACAAAAGGTGGAATTTATTTTGATGGATATTTATCAAGTTGATTTCTGAGATGTTCAAATACCATCATGATTGTGCATTCAGCTACTGTACAGTGGCACAGGTGTTATGTATTAAAGCACTCTCTACTGTCCTAGTCCCAAATCCTACCCATTAATAGGACAAAAACCCAAACTATTGTCTCTTTTACCAAATGATGGCTTCCCAGTACTAGCTGAAGATGGATAGGACTTGGGATCATGAGGTAGTAGAAGGGAATTCCAAGATTACAACCAGGATTAAGTTCTGTGGGTATGGACAACCTGAAAAGTATGTCGTTTGTTGATTTAACTTTTCTGCCCCCCCCCCACCATGAGTTTATGTGAGGCTTTAAGTTTCTGTAGAATTCCTGATTGCTTCTCAAGTGAAGGTCATGGAGGGGTTGATATATAATTGATGTAGAAGACTGTAAGGCAAAGAGCTCTGTGCCTAGAGGAAGGCACACAGTTTCTAAGAAAAGAATAACACCTGGAGTGCTATAGAATAAGGCCTCAGAAAACTGCTGATGCAATGGATTTTTAAGCAGTCCCTACCTGAGGGACTTTCCTTCCCCCTGACAAAGCCAGTAGTCATCTCTAAATACTGATAAATAAACTTTCAGATATGAAATCAAAGTTAATTTGAGTATGTTTTGCAAACACATATTTCAAATGGAACCTATTCAAATGTACATAAATTTGTTTGCCGTATTTGTGGAATATTTTCCCACCTTTTAAAAATACATTCTGTAGCAATGAAATCAAAGCAAAGTCAACCAGGGACAAGTTTTGAGATGTTTCAGAAATTATTCTTATAACAAGCTTGATAAGAAGCAAGAAGGATAATGATGCAAATATTTTAAAAACAAAGTAAACATGACAGCTCCACCTCTACCTACCCAATGGGGAAAAAAAAAATGGCCCTACCCCCTCAAAAAATCCCCTAGACTACCAATATAATTTTCAAAAAGACAACTGAAGATGAAACTTTATTGAAACAGAAATCTCAAAATTATAAGAATCTTTAATAAAACAAAAATGTAATGCATCAAAACCACTAGGAGATAACTTTATAAAGCCTTTTCTTCATCAGCTAAGAAGTAAGACTTTCATAAAGGTCTAGCATTACTTGAAAACACTGTGTATGGAATATGAATCTTTGCTTGAGCCATACTCTATGTAACAGCCAGAAACTCAAAATCAAATGCAAACTGAGTATTATCAAATTTTTTGGAATGCCTGTTACAATTGTTTAAGTCTGTTAAGTCTGTTAAGTTGCTTAATAATTCTCACTGGAAGAGACAGAAACCACAATGTTTGAATTGGTTAAAGCTGGAGTGTACAAAACTTCTACTCCCCTTGGGAGCAATCCTACACCTACAAGGTATTGGAGAAGATGACCTCAGAGGTGTTTTAATCCCTTTTTTCTTTGACTCAATGAATAAACATGAACCTAATCAGAATAGGTGTACTGTTTATCTAAGCAATAACACTCAGTTAACTGGAGCACACAAGGGAATTGCCTACTCTGATGCTGCTGATTAAACAAGATCAAAAAGCTTTAAAATAGGCTTTGGAGTTTTAATTTGCAGACCTTGGTAGGCATTTGTATTTTAGTAACCTGTATGTAACCTTAGACCTATGAAACAAATCTTAAATAAGAGGGTTTTTAATAGGAAAATAGTTTGTAAAACACAAAGGCTACAGACTTCAAATCTAAGACTACATATAAAATAATGTGCTGTAATTCTTCAGACACACAGGCTTGAAGTAATTTCACAGAGAAATAATGAAAATGTAAGGAGCATCTTATATCAAGAGTAACGTAGAATACAGGGCGTTGCTGGATTTTTTTTTTTTTTCAGATAACTTGAATTTTCCTGTGAACTTAAAGCCAAGTGTCATTTGCATCACTATTAGTTTTGATCTTTTCTTACTTGAATGTGACTGTTGATTTATTTCATGTCACATGTAGTCCTTTCTTCCTCATCCAAGTACTCAAATGTTAAATGTAAATCAAGCAGTTTCAACAAGGTTATGATACTACAATTGTTAGTTACTATATTTACAGTTTTGAAAAGCATATGCTTTCCCATAAAAATTGTGCTGATACATAGGATATTTTGGCCGCAAAGCAAAGAGAAGGTGATAGATCTGGTTAATGTGACTGTGCTCCAAGTAAATTAAAGTTTACTGGTATTATTAGTTCTGTATCAAGTTAGATTTTAAAACCCCAGAGATGAGCTCCTTTTCAATTGTTTGTTTTTTTCTCACTATACATTAAAAAAAGCCATATCACTAAAACTAGATGTGTAAAGTGAGGTCTCCTTGACCAGGAGAGAAGAAGATTGCTGACTGGTGATGGTGGAGAAATGGGAAAGAAAACAATTTTGTCTCTGGGGCTGTCAGCCAAGTGTGTGTTGTAGAGAGTTTTTGCTGTAAAATGCTACCATGCATTCCTAGACTATTATTCAGACTTCTTTCATGTCATGATTGCATTTGATATCCGAATATACTAGCATTGCTCAAAATCGTAAAATGTATCACAGCCCTTTTGGCAGAAATTCACACTGTGCTACTTGAGACAGCTCAAATGGCATCATCCAGGTAGGAGAACACTTTAGAACATTATATTCTGGCCTTTGGGATTGAAAGAGTTTTGACAAGTTAATTTATATATGAAACAACAGCTATTCTATTGTCGAAGGGACTTAGTTTTGGATAAACAGATTCTAAACCATCAGATTACTTTGAGCATTTTTAAATAGAATATTTTTCCTTTGGGAAAAATGAATTTTTTTAGGTATGATCTTGATTTTTTTCTTATTAGTGAACTGTGAACCCAACAACATGTTCCTGTTTTATTAATTTTTCCACATTTTTTATATATATTCCCTTAGCTCTACCTTTCTGCTTTCACCACAGTCATACAGATCTCCATTTTTTATCACATTATTTTTGTTTCACTCTTTATTTCATTTCTTTTTCCAAAGAAAAAATATAACGTACTGTATTTGTGTAAAATTAGTATGAAATTAATGTATTCAATTAAAAGTCTTAGCAAAGATGATTACAAAGACAACAAAGTTATAGTTGAAGATTTAAAGAGGTTAGAAAATGAATTTTTAACTGCAATACAATATCACATTTAGAAAAAAAAATCTTACATCAAGAGACTGAAAAAGAATGGAACTCCTAGAAAAATAGGAAAAGCCCCAATCATTGACATAAAGATTTAAAAAACTTAACTTTAAAATATGTGACTCAAAGCCAAATAAGTTGGTGCATAAATTACATCTCCCCTACATTTTCTGGTGTAAGACAACACTTACAAGGAAGAAATATGTGAAAGTTTAATCAAAAAGAAGGTGTTATGCAAAAAAGTAAAAATTACTTTAGTGAAGATCTTTCGACAGATTGGCTAATGAAGACAAAAAAATCCGCAACAGCAACACTTTATCAACTGTTGCTTCAAATTGTTGATATGCTGACAATCTGTGGTGCTAAACAACAAGATATTCCAACTGGATATGTCCTATACTCACCTGGATTTACCCGGGACAAAGTAGCCTACTCAACATTGTGCAAATTATTTTTGTTAATCAGTTATAATTATACAGCAGATGAGGTCACATATTCTGTATAGAAAACCTTTTTTTTCAATTTATAATTATCTGATTATATTGTCTTTAAAGAGTTCTATTTTATAGATATAGACTTTATTTTGCTATATTCCTAGAAGCTTTTGCAAATAAAATATTCTGCTGCTTAAAAGGCAAAGTGGTTTTAATATCTGAGGATTGGTCATAAAATGATTTTCTGGTGCAGTTTAAGGACTACAAGATAACAAGTTATTCTAGCTATTATGAAAAGACATGGTAATGTGCAGCAAAAACCCCCTTGTAAATAGTAGAAATGTAACTACTGGGACCAGCTCACTGCAGAAGCAGAAACTTCTGGCTTTAAAATTAATTGCTCTTAGATATAAAATGTCTTTTTTTAGTATTAAGTAACTGTACAGTTCCTTGTATCCTTCACAGAATTGCAGAATCACAGAATGTGTAGGTTGGAAGAGACCTTCAAGATCATCGAGTCCAACCCAGCCCTAAAACCTCAACTAGATCATGGTGTCAAGTGCCACATCCAGTCTCTTTTTAAACACATCCAAGGACGGCGAATCCACCACCTCCCTGGGCAGACTATTCCAATATTTAATCACTCTTTCAGAGAAAAACTTCTTCCTAATATCCAACCTGTATTTCCCCTGACGCAGCTTAAGACTGTGTCCTCTCGTTCTGTCACTTGCTGCCTGGAGAAAGAGACCAACTCCCACCTGACTACAACCACCCTTCAGGAAGTTATGAGGGTGATAAGGTCACCTCTGAGTCTCCTTTTCTCCAGGCTAAACAACCCCAGCTCCCTCAGGTGTTCTTCATATGGCTTGTTTTCCAAGCCCTTCACCACCTTTGTTGCCCTCCTCTGGACACATTCAAGCATCTCAACGTCCTTCCTGAACTGAGGGGCCCAGAACTGGACACAGCACTCAAGGTGTGGCCTCACCAGTGCCCAGTGCAGGGGAAGAATGACCTCCCTGCTCCTACTGGCCACACCATTCCTGATACAGGCCAGGATGCCATTGGCCCTCTTGGCCACCTGGGCACACTGCTGGCTCATGTTCAGCCAGCTGCTGACCAGAACCCCCAGGTCCCTTTCCTCCTGGGCATTGTCCAGCCACACCGTCCCCAGCCTATAATGCTGCAGGGGGTTATTGTGGCCAAAGTGCAGGACCCGACACTTGGACTCATTAAACCTCATTTTGTTGGACTCTGCCCATCGATCCAACTGTTCCAGGTCTCTCTGCAGAGCCATCCTATCTTCCAAGCTGTCGACACGCACTCCCAGCTTAGTGTTGTCTGCAAATTTACTAATGAAAGATTCAATAGCCTCATCCATGTCGTCAGTGAAAATATTGAAAAGAGCTGGTCCCAGCACAGACCCCTGAGAGACACCACTGGTGACTGGCTGCCAGCTGGATGCAGCACCATTCCCCACCACTCTCTGGGTCCAGCCATCCAGCCAGTTCCTAACCCAGCAAAGAGTGCTCCTGCCCAAGCCACGGGCTGCCAGCTTATCCAGGAGTCTGCTGTGGGAGGCAGTGTCAAAAGCCTTGCTGAAGTCCAAACAGACAACATCCACAGCCCTTCCTGCATCCACCAAGCAGGTCACCTGGTCATAAAAGGAAATCAGGTTGGTGAAACATGACCTACCCCTCCTAAACCCGTGCTGGCTGGGCCTGAGACCCTGGCCATCCTGTAGGTGCTGCATGATGTCGCTCAGTATAAATTGTTCCATTTTCTTGCCAGGTACCGAAGTCAGACTGACTGGTCTATAATTACTGGGATCCTCCTTCCCAACCTTTTTGTGAATGGGTGTCACATTGGCCAGTTTCCAATCATCCGGAACCTCACCAGTAAGCCAGGACTGATTGTAAATGATGGAGAGTGGCTTTGCAAGCTCATCTGCCAGTTCCTTCATCATCCTGGGGTGGATCCCATCTGGACCCATAGATTTATGAGTACTCAGGCATTTTAGCAGTTCTCTAACTGCCTCCTCTTGGATAATGGGGGGACTATTCTGTTCCCTGACACCATCAACGAAACTGGGAGGACAGTTGTCCTGAAGGCAAGTTGTCTTCTCACTGAAGACTGAGGCAAAGAAGGCATTAAGTACTTCTGCCTTCTCCTCCTCAGCAGTTACTAAGTTCCCTCCCTTATCCAATAGGGAGCAAAGGTTGGCCTTGCCTTTCCTTTTATCATTAATATATCTGTAGAAGCATTTCTTATTGTCCTTTACAGAAGTCGCCATTTTAAATTCAAACTGAGCTTTGGCCTCCCTAATTTTTTTCCTGCATTCTCTCTAGCAGTCTTTTTAAATACTTCCTGAGGGACCTGTCCCTCCTTCGAAGAATGATACGTCCTTTTTATTCCTGAGCTCATCCAAAACCTCCTTGCTTATCCAGGCTGGGCGTTTGCCTCGTCGGCTCCTCTTTCAGCACACAGGGACAGTCTGTTCTTGTGCCCTTTTTTTGAAGAACACCCAGCTTTCCTGAACTCCTTTGTTTTTAAAGGATGCTTCCCAAGGAACTCTCTGAATAAGTCTTTTAAATAGGCCAAAGTCTGCCCTCCGGAGGTCCAATGTAAGGGTCTTATTGATGCATCTCCTGATTTCACCAATTATTGAGAACTCTATAATTTCATGATCGCTCTGCCCCAGTCATCCTCCAACCACCACATCTCCCACCAGCCCATCTCTATTTGTGAACAACAGATCCAACATAGTCCCTCCCCTGGTGGGCTCATCTACCAGCTGCGACAAAAAGTTATCATCCATGCACTCTAAAAATTTCCTGGACTGTCTCTTTTCTGCTGTATTGAGTTCTCAGCAGATGTCTGGCAGGTTGAAGTCACCTACAAGAACAAGGGCTGATGATCGTGAAACATTTTCCAACTGCTTATAGAATAAGTTGTCCATTTCTTCCTCCTGGTTGGGTGGACGATAACAGACTCCCAGTAGGATGTCAGCCTTGTTGGCTTTTCCCTTAATTCTTACCCATAGGCATTCAACTCTACCTTCATTAGTTTCAATACCTATGGCATCAAAAGCTTTCTTAATATAAAGGGCCACCCCTCCACCTCTTCTCTCTTTCCTGTCTCTTCTGAAGAGCTTGTAGCCATCAAGTTCAGTGCTCCAGCTGTGTGAGTCGTTCCACCACGTTTCTGTGATGGTGACTACATCATAGCTTTGCTGTTGCACCATGACCTCCAGCTCTTTCTGTTTGTTACCCATGTTACGTGCATTGGTATACATGCACTTCAGCTGGGCTGCTGGTTTCACCCCTAACTCAGGCTTAGCACCCTTGGGCCTGCTTGCAGGCAGCCCAGATGCATGCCCTTCCTCCTACTTGAATCAAAATTAAAATGAACATAAAGCACAATGATTCAAAGAATATTCTGGGGTGGAAGAGACCCCCAAAAGTCATCCAAGTCAAACTCCTGGCCTGGCACAGGACACATCAAGAGTCACACCGTGGGCCCAAGAGTACTGCCCAAATGCTTCTTGAACTCTGTTGGGCTGGTAGTGTGACCACTTTCATGGGGAGTCTGTTCCAGTGCTAAACCACCCCTAGGTGAATAATCTTTTTGTAATATCAACCTAAACCTCCCCTGTGACTGTCACCACAAAGAACAGATCAGTGCCTTCCCCTCCTCTTCCTCTCACTTTTGAGAACTTACTTATTATCCCAAAACTATTATTTTTTATTGTTTTGTGATGGATATTTTCATAGAACAAACAATTTTGAAATAAAACATGGTAATGGATATGTACAGTATTCCCCTACCTTCAGTTTAACCACTGCACAGATTATAATTTTGTGGTGGTAAGGAAAATTTCATAATATGCTTTACATATAAGGATAATTATTAGGAAAAAAAGAATTTAGGGAATAAGCTGTAAAAATGAAGAAAGAATTTTGGAGGTGAATGAGCCTGCCATAATTACTGTGGAACATTCCATTCATTTATCAGTTAGCTATTTAGATAAATCAACTATGCATCATGAACTCAATTCAACTTCTAATTTACTTAGTGAGTTAAGCAAACACTGATAGGCTACACTGTTTCTTTGAGGCTTTTCAGACCATTAGAATTTACCTATTGAACTGATAAGACAATGCTATAACAAATTATGATACTTTGTAAAAATAAGCTGTTGATGGGAAGGGGTGGGAGGAGGCACAATTAGGTCTCTTTAGCATGATGTCACACTACTGATGATTAGTGTTTCCATAAAACTACAGCTCCTTGCACTGACTGTGGAACCTGAATTTTCCTACTAGTATAAAGCAGACCATGGGATGTTCCTGTACCAAACAGCCATATTTTAAAGGCATGACTCAGACAAATGCTGAATGAAAGGACATTAAAAGCTTGTATTTTCCAATGTTAGCAGTATTTTGTCACTGCTGGGTTTGCCTGAGCATAGCAATCTATTTTTACTGCTGTCACGTTGTCTGTCAGTTTGTGGTAGCTGTCTCTCATGCTCTCCCCTCAGAGCATGTGGCACTAAAAGCTTTTGCTGATAGTCAGGTTGGTGGCAAAACAGAATGTATAAAACCAAAGCTTTTAAAGTTGCGTTGTGAGTCAACCCAAAATCTGAACAACTGTGATAAAATTGTAGCAGTCACATTCACATATTCTTAAATCTTCCTCTGATGGACAAGTTAATATCAGCTGCAGAACTGAGTGATGACTCAGAAAAAAAAAGAATAAAATCCCCCATCTGACCATGACGTAGACAAGCATTCTTAAGATGATCTCCTTTTATAGACATCAGAGATCAATATAGCCTATTGTATCTGAGTCATAATTTCATGGTAAATCAGGTGCATAAAGCATGACAGAAATTTTTAATGTTGCCTTCTGCTTATCAGCTAAAAAGGAAGGTCAAAAAAATCAGCGGCTATAGGTACTTCTAGTTGAGTTAAATACATTGACAGTAATTTTTATCTTGAGAAACACAGACTCATTTGCCTACTTGCTTTTGGAATAAATTTAATCCCAATCCCTTCACTTAAAACATTCATTGTAATAAACCCACTGTAAACTACTTTTTCTAATTCACAGGCTTCTTTTTCGCTTTTCTTATTTCTTCAAGGAGATCAGAGGCACAGCACCAATGGTGGGGCTTTTTGGGGTGTTTTTGCTGTTTAATACGTTCCTCCTTTGTGTTGCATGCATGAGTTCTGCTTGATCTCTTCATCAGTAGAGGGTTTTGCAGAGAGTTGCAAAAATTGCTCCGGTAATTTTTTTATTTATTCCTGGAAATTTCCTCCCAAATAGGAAGACCTAAGTTTTCACTTTTACCCTGTAATTCATTAGATATAAAAAATGATAAAATGAGTATATTTGTGGACAGGAGAACAGCGTCTGTAGTTACAGATCAGAGAAATCACAGAATATTCTGAGTTGGAAGGGAACCACGAGGATCAGCAAGTCTAACTCTAAAGTGAACGGCCCATACGGGGATTGAATTGAAAACCTTGGTAATTATTAGCACCATGCTCTGAGCACCTGAGCTACTCTCACATGAGCAGTCCCTCACAATATTCTTGGAAACAAATTAAGATGTTACAGTTTATAACAGTGAAAAAGCAGATGGGCAAAAACATGTCAATTACTGATTTTAGAGAGTAGTGGTGTACTGCACTCTGTCAAAGCTATTAAATTAAATCTAGAAAAAAGCCCTAATTATTAAGCAAAGATTAATGCAATTCACCATACCAATGCTCATGGGCACATCTCTTTTACTCAGCCCCGAGGAGTATCCTTGAAGGGGTATCCCTACTTCAAGAGAGGAAACTTCACAGATGCACTCCAAGAAGGAATATGTTAGAGGAACCTACCTTATGGAAGTGGACTGGACTTTAATAGGATTGACTGCTTGTCATAAGTCTCCACATACATCACCCTAGCAGCTTATCTGCCAAATCTTTGCTTCCCTATCAAGGTACTAATTTGGGGCTGATAAGCCAGACTGGCTTTAGCGTAATTCAAGAGTGGCACATGAACCCCCTTTCAACCCACTGCTGATACTTTGCAAAATAGGGCATTTTATGAGTTGTTTGACCACATTCCAAGGCAAAGCATCTTATTACAAGCTGACCCTGCTTTAAGCAGCAGGTTGTATTAGAGACCTCCTGAGGTCCCTTCCAACCTGAATGATCTTATATGACCTGTCCTATGATCTTGTCACTCTTACCATATTCAATTTCTAAAAATGCTTCCATTTTCCCATGCAAAGCACTGCCAAAAAAATATAACCTCGAAAACATCGGTCACACCATCAAAACTCAAATCACCTTCCAGAGGCTTCAGACTCTGAAGAACGATTTTTGCTATGTTGCTGTTTCAATAGCATCCTCTTGAGATGTAAATGTTTTCCTAAAATAGCTTCTCATCAATTCTCAAAACAGTCAGAGTAAAACCGACAGACCAGCAACCTCCTCCAGGTTTATATTCCATTTCTTCAAAGGTCAGCAAAGTATTTTAGATATCACCCAGTATTATTTTTACATAGGTTTCTATTTCCTACTGCTGACTCAAATTCAGATTCTTGCAAAGTACTGAGGATGTCACAGTTTTGTGCTCATCCCACTCATCCATAAAATAAAGAAACTTTGGGTTCTTTCCATTTTTTTTTATTTTTATTTTGCAGTTAGCAAAAAATTTTAGAAAGCTTAACTATGTAGTCATGCATTGCTAAGCATGAAATAATTCTAGGTTTTTAATTTCAGAACTGGCTCTCAGTATTTATAATGACTGACTTCCTATGGGGATTGTACTCTCTCATTCCGTGGGAAAAACAAGTATTTTGAAGAGAAATGAGACTTGAGGAAGCTGAACATTAATTTAACAGTGGTAGGTGAATGAGACATCTGAAGAATTTGTAATGTTAAATTTCTGACAGGAATGGATTAATAGAGGAGCAAGTGGTGAAAGGAGTATGATTAATAGTTTCACATGACTAATTCATTACATTGTGTATGATGCTGTTACATATTGCCTTGCAGGTTCTTTTGGAATATAGGCACATTTTTAATTCTGAAGAAAGTGCTGTGCCATGCAGTTTTCTGCTGCAATTGTTGTGCATAGCAGCTGAGACAAGTCCTGTCTTGAACTTGGGAACTCTTACTTTTCCTCAGCCTGGTAAAGTGATGATACTGGAGACACAGTTACATCCCGGGAATATTCTATTGAAACTTCTGGATGAGATTAGATCCACATACTGTATGCTGGCATCTTTCACTCAAGACCCCACACATACGTGCAGTAGAGGAGCATGCCCCGACAAAATACCAGGTCAACAGCTTCCATGTGATTCCAAATTCAACCCCACAAAGCTTCCCAGGATCTTTTTCCCCACAGCTGCAGTGAGGAGTAGGGGACCAGTGTCATAGCATACGTGTCCATCTTGTTTACTAGCCAAATTTATATACTTAACCATTCGCAACTAAGAGCCAGAATTTTATATATATTCTTACTTCCTCAAATATTTAGAAACCAAATAGGAGTCTCTTTCAACCAAAAGATTTTCTACTCTGAATGAATTTGCAATTTTATCTACAGTTTGGAGTTTTTGCATGAACTTAAACCCAGCACGCCTAAATTGTGGAGAATTTATGAGAATTAGCCACCATCCCTACAGTTTCTATTTAAGGAGGAGAAATAATGAAAAGTAAATTAGCATTTTTGTAGCTAGGTCCTTTCACTTTTTTAAAAGCCATGCATTTATGTTTTGAAAATGCCACATCCTTTATTTTCAAATTGAAACACACTTAAACTATTTGATAAAATATTAATGGAACTGAAAAATAATTGGAGGTTATTTAGCATTACTGGGCTAGATGCTCTAGAAATTAGAATCCTATGACTGAATAAAGTTCAATGAATTTAAGAAAATCAGTATGTTTCTCATGGGGAAAAAAAGTGCTTAAAAATCCAGTATATATGTAATGGCTGAGTGCGGTGGATATGAATAAAGTTAAAAATCAGGGGATGGTGAGTAGAAATCAGTAAAGGAAGCAAAGGACACTCTAGAAATAAATTACTAATAAATAAAATGGGGGCCACAGAGCCATGTGTTTATTTAAAGAGTCAAAAAAAACCTAATCAACTTACTTAAAGTGACCCTCTAGACAGAAATGATAGATGCATTTTAAAAAAATATTTATTTTCAGTGGGCTTTTGTTGTTGGTTTCTTTTTTGCAAGTTGGAAAGAGAAGGGATGTTATATCAGAGGATGAATATACAGCTGCAACTCAGATGTTGCGAAATTGCTTCCAGATTTCTTGCTCCCATGACACCTGCTTCCAGAGGGAAGGTGGGGCAGAAATACCAAGATTCAATAGAACTTGGCACAGTAACCAAATTTCAAGTGGAAGACAGCTGAAGTTTTCCATACATATTAAAAGGTAAATGAGGGGATTGCCTAATTTTGCATGGTAACAGTCTGATATTGATCCCAGGTGAAATATTAAATGGCTGACACAAGATTATTAATAAAAAATTAATTTAAGTACTAAAGAATTATAGTATTAAGATATAATCAATGAGAGGAGAAATTCTTAATAATACTTTTGGTAAAGGTAAACCTGGCAAGTCCAACAGAATCTATTTCCTGTTATTTATTTAAAACCTTGCTCACCAACTCATTGTAGCACAATATTTCAATTAAAAAAGAAGTGGGGAAAGGAAAAAAAGCTGTGACAAATAAGTAGATTTAAAAGCTGATAAGTACTTCCTTAAGTTTCTCATAGCAAGGATTAATAATCAAAGAGGGTGTCTTACTAGCAGGACTGCATACAATTTCAAAACTGTCCCTAAGTACAAGATTGTGGATTCTGCCTTGATGAAAGCTTTATGTTGGTGTAAAAATCTCTTTTTCTCTCAAATACCAAGAATAACAAAATCACAGTGTCTGTTCAATGTCACTCTGGAGGATCTAGCCAATTAAATTGGTTTGAAATATGAAGTATAAGAAACCAAGCAATACAAAGTACTTAAAATACAAACCCAAAATATCTTACCAATACTCATTTTAAGAGCTCCATCTTTGTATTACTTTTCTACAAGTCCAAACTGTCTGTGGCAATTTCGCATACCAACAGTCTCAAATGCTGATTTCATACACACACACACACACACACGCAGTGTAAAGACATCTGGAATCAAGACTGGCCGGAGTTGGAATGCATAGAAACATTGTAATCAGAATATTCCCATTCCCTGAGACTAGGGCAAACAAGTAATCTTTTGGGAAATCTGCTTAGAATTCATCAGATAAAATTTGAAAGATAGAGACATGTGCCTATATTGAATGAAACTTTCCAAATAACTCACAATACACTAATTCCAA
Source organism: Cyanoderma ruficeps (assembly GCA_008694505.1). Classification (NCBI taxonomy): domain Eukaryota; kingdom Metazoa; phylum Chordata; class Aves; order Passeriformes; family Timaliidae; genus Cyanoderma; species Cyanoderma ruficeps. The sequence continues at coordinate 46,860,302 of VZDJ01007755.1, forward strand.
TGCACTTCAGGAACTAAAATTTGCATTGTGCAGGTCATGGTGAATGTTAACTGTACACTCCACATATCTTTGCAGACCTATTTGTGTAAAACCAGCAGCTGTGTAGCTGCCATTGCTGATCAGATTCCCCATACAGCATACCTTGCACAGTAGCTTATTTCTAGCAGTCAGTATCAAACTATTTTCCAGTTTCTGCAATCCATTTCCATAGCCATGTTTGCCTAAATCCTCAGTTTTATTGCTGAAAGGCCATTATTTGTTATTAATATACAGTCAGTTTATTTTGAAGTACAGTCTAAATCACAGACAAATAGGTGCCTTAAGACTTACAGAGAAATGATAAATTCTTGCTACTCTCTCAGAAATCAGACTTCTTTGGGATGTTAAAATCAGATTAATGTAATGGCAAAATGTCATACATTTGCTGTGTATACTATCCATACTCTGTAACTTTTTGGTACTTCTTGAGAATATTTGTTTTTCACATGGACTACAGCATAGACACAAGAAGCCAGGATACTAACCAGCATCAGAAATCTACTCTGACCAGATTAAAAAGTCCAGCTCAACACACCACCCTTTCCCACCATCAGATTTCACCATGAAGAACACGATCATTACAAGTCTGGTGAAATGTGACTATTGTTCAAACATTTCCCTCCTACCATGCTCTGAACAGAATGAATAGGAAGCAATGAGAACACACACACTTAATGATTCTCCAGTATATTCTATAGATTTCAGTAGTTTGTGGCTCAGGCTTCAAAGAACAAAGGGATATCTACAAGCACCTGTTCTTTGTTTTCCTAATCATTTTTTGAGCCACTAAGACAGGAAGTTTCTCTCTATAAAATAGTATCAACTCTAGGATATTCTATTAATCTACATTTACTAATTTTACTTTTTGGAAGAGTTTTCAATAATTAGCTCTGTTAGAGCTGTCTGTTACAACAGCAGAACCACTAGTCTGTAGCCACCTAGATCACCTTTGAAACCTTAAAAAAATTCCACTGGTGACACTTCTGCCACTTGATGGCCTGTCATAGCACAGCAGTTTTATGTTGGAGATAGCTGAACTACTAATTGTGTTAAGAAGTTTTGACTTAAAACTCTGTGGCAAATATCATCCGATCATCGCAATCTCTATTTGTTAATTTTCTCATTTGTTCATGTTCCATATTTTTTCCACCGAATAATTTAACAGATTCTTTAACAGACTGAACCCAGAATTTCTATGTGGGAAGTCTTCAATCTTTTCAGTGATGAACAGCAATGCAAAAAACCAGGCCAACCAAATAAAAAACCCTCCTCACATAATTTCTCTGCTGTAGTTTCAACTTTTAAGTTCTTTTTTTATGCCTTCATCATCAATTAGCTTTATACACTCTTTCTTAGCTCTTTTCATTCTGAGGTTTTTGGAAAAGATTTATGACTGCATTTTATGTTTAAAAGAAATTATTCCTTAGACAATTTGGGGTTTGCCTCAATATATATTTTGCATATAAATTCTTAAGAGTTTCTGGTCCTTTTTATTTTCTCTTTGCTTTGATTTACATGCACAAATTTAAAGACAAATTACACATCCAGACCTAGCACTTCAAACAAGTATTTCAGATCCCTAGTATTTCCTGCTGCATGTTGACACTTTCTTAAAACTATTCCCAAAGACTTAATTTACACTTCACTTCAAAAAAACAAAACCAAAGCATTCAAAAACTCAGAAATATATTTGCTTTCCTTCAAAGTCTATGCTATTCAGTGAATAAAGTTAGGAGTTGTAGGCATTTTGTTTTAAGAACATACTTAAAGCAAATGAATAGATCATTAACTGTGATCAAAACAGACAAAGAAGTTACGACTGCTTTGATGTGGGATGTTCTGTTTCTAAACAAGATTGCTTAGATTTTTTCATGAATTTTTCTATTCTTAAAGGACAAATACTCTAGATATCACAACCTCATAACAATCTCATGATATATGCACGTTACCTAAGCAATGTAAATTGTGCATTTACAAAGATTTTTCAAAGGCGTTCCAAATTAGCTCAAATTTCAGCATAAAGTTTCATCTATGTAACATTTTTATGGGGCTAAATCCCAGATGGAAATATCCCAGGCGTGGAACAATGGGAGTTTTCTTAATACCCCTTCAAATGCTTTCTTTTGACATCCCTTTCCAGATCTCAGTTTTCCTTCATTACACAGCACAAAGCCACAGAGATGCAATGGTTTAGTTGCAGATAGCTGAAGTATCTCTACAGGCATCACAGACACTTGCACATGTTGCCAGTGGCGCCCTGGTCTGTACTGCGCTGTAACAGCATCACAGAACAATTGTATTGTTCTGTAAATATTCAATTGCTCACACCCCACGGTGCCAGTGTAAAACAAAGGTGCCAACTGGAAATGCCATCAGTTCATTCTGAGGAGAGAAAATACCTCTTGCCACAGGTGTCATGGCAAGAGCTGACAGATCAGCCTGCCACACCTGCTCTCAGAGAGGTGGTTGTTTGCCAGCCCTGTCATGTTTCAGCCTTGCAGTCAGCGTTGGGTAAAGAGGAAACAATGCAGCTGCTTAACAGAAGCTCTCCATGTAACACACGAGCTGTTTATTGCTTCAGGCAATGCCAGCAGGAAGGTTCTGCCTCATATCTACCCTCTTCCCAATTAAGCCATCCTTATTGCTTGGCAAACACCAACACACCAAGAGAAGCAAAACAAAGGAACCACAGTGGGAGGGAAGCATCTTTAAGATAACAGACCTTCCTGGAAGCCAAGCATTGGTGAGAGGGCTGAGATTTGGGCAAGAGATACATACATACATACATATCTATATATATATAGATATATATATATAGATATATATACACACACACACACACACACACACACACATATATGTTTTATTTCAGGATTGCACTGTATACATTATTCCCCACAGAGAATACTTGAGATTGTACAGTATAGGTTTATCTTTCATTTGAAAATTTATCTAAAATGTCTTAAGGTACAAACCTGCCTTTGTCAGAGGATGAGTTAAAATAGAGGTGATATACTAACACCTTCATATTAATAATTTAATATTTTTATTTTCTTTTAAGTTTACAGACCAGAAAGGAAAAAAAAATGCAACAACCAAAAAAGCACCAAAATCCCCCAAAAAATCGAGCTTGTTTCATGCCTCTTTTAAAAAAATCTGAGCAGAGTATTTTAATTCTTCTAAAAGAACCCTAATAAACATCTTTTTAGAAATAGCGGGAGGAATTTTTTTTNTTTTTAAGGAAAATTGAACTGCCAGAGACAATCCACAATAAGGCCATCAACCTCTGGACATGCAAATCTGTGAATATATTCCAATTCTGAGAGAGGAAGGGTTATAGTCTCATTTCTGCTCACCTCAAACATGTGGGGCTTATCACCCAGCACAGTTATCCACAGTTCTGGGTCACTCAGTAGTTGGGTAGATGGCAGAGCAGGAACTTTAGGGCTTTTCTGCTTTGTACATTTATTTAATTGTTTTATGAGCCAGCAATAGATTTCTTTCAGCTTACTGGTTGGGCCACTCTCCATAAATAATCCAGTGATGTGTCATTGGTTCAAAGGAAAGGTAGAGAACTTCCCTGCAACTGAAGTAAATTCAGTTTCATATCTTTGGCATTAATAAAAGGCATTTCAAACTACAGTTCCTCTTTTTTCCACCCATTTGACTATACTGTAGGAAGAGAAATACTGAGAGCAACTCTTTCCTTCTCTTGGTAGTTCAGTTTTTACAAATATATAGACAGAAAGCTGAAACATACCATAAAAATAAATAGATGAGCCTTTTAATAAAGTTGTGTTCCTTTTTTATATGTGCACATGTGTTTACTCCATCCCACAATAATTCTGAGTTTACACTTTTGGCAAGATGTTTATCATTATATATTGCTCCTGGAACTAGAGAAAACTAAATGCACAGTAGAAACCACTAGAGAATTCTGACCTACACATCCTACATTCATCTCAGAAACAGGTAAAAAGAGCAAACAAAAAATAGGAACCTCAATTCAAACCACGAAAAAAGATCAATGATAAATCAATAGCAGAGTAACAGTGGTGAACCATCCATAATTATCATTTAACTACTTTTCCAGTCAATTCTGTTCTCCCAAAAATTACTGTGTATGCTTTTGATGGGTGGGGATGTAACTGAGCTTCATTGTTCCCCCTTGTGTCATCATTAACTGCAATGAAGAGCAAAACTTTGGGGTTTTGTAGTGGGTGGTCTGACTGCAGTCCAGGGATCCAGATGTTTAATTTCAGGCATATTACTAGCACTTAATGAGAACTATTTGTAGAGTTTCAAGAAAAAGTTGGAGATCGATGCTTTGCAAGACAGCTTTATCAAATCATTAGCTCTGTGGTTCTAACCAGGATCTCACTAATTAGCTCATAGCCTTAAATCAGTCTATCACCTCAGACTGCCTTTTATCTCCATTAACATGCTCTTTGAAAAAGCTGTACAGTTAAGTTGCTTGATTTTAGACTTCCCTAGTGTTCAACAGGTAAAATGTCAAGCTAATTCTTTATCATTTCAATGTTTTTAAAATTACATTCCTTAGTTATGTAATTGTATATACCTGATGGAGATAAGCATGTTTTAAATGAACAGTATATACTGCATAGTATTTGTAGCAATATGAGTAGAATTGTGACATTGGTGTCTGTGCAGTAATTATCTTTACAGATATATGTGATTACAAGGCATCATACCTGAAAAACCATTCTGGAAACAAAAATGTAGGAGAAAATCTGAGCTCACCAGAATTTGCCAACAGATTACACCAAAATGAATAGATAAACTGTTCTTTGACAGTTTTTTTCAGGTAGTTAACAACGGTCCACAGCTGTGACACCCAAATTCACAGACACTGATGCTACGGTTGCATATTTAGTATCTAAATTATTTATCATTCAAGAAACTACATTTCTATTGTACTTTTAGTTGACACATGTAAAGGATCCATATTCCCACAGAGCTTCTGCACTGATCACCACAGTATGATCACCACAGTTACATAAACATTTAAATCGACCTTCAATATTTTCTCTTTGAGTACTTTAGAGAAACAAAATCCTAATGATTACACATTAAATTCTCAGGGTTTTTTTTGTGAAAGCATAAACACAGCTCAAGCTTGTTTTCGTGTGTTCCTCAAAGAAATTATCAACACCTTGAGTCTTCACCAAGGCACTTATAAAGGCGCATTATTCTTTAGCCAGCTAAGTACAATGGTGAGTCTATTGTTTGGTTCTAAACCAGAACAGGATCTTCTACCTAGCTTCTGGCTGAGAAAAGCCACTAAGCCTTTCAAGTCTTTCAAAACACGGTGTTGTTCTGTGCAACAACCATGTGACCGAATTCCCTTGGCTTGTAAACTGGAGGAGAAAGTTATTTATAACCAATTAAAAATATTTTTATAAGAAGTCAAAGTTCTCATTTTCTGAAAAAAATAGGATCCCACCTATTAAATCATCAGCAAAGCACACACAGTGAGACATGCAACCTATATTCTGATACCTGTAGGAAAGAAACAGATACCAAGGAAATAAATTCTTTTATTTCTAGAGTGTCTTTTCTTGCCTTACAAGTCTGTCTGGATTTAAGTTCTCACCTCAAATATTTCTTGGATGCCACTTTTTTCTGATTATTTTCTTGCGTTATCAAACAACCAGCTATATTAATTGGGTACTATTAAAATGGTGTAATGCTTCCACAAGCCTTACTTCATCCATCACCTAACCATTTCTGGTCACTTGCACTGTAACACTCTTGTGAACAATGTTTTCCTCTCTATGCTTTTTGCTACAGTGTTCCTCACCCACTCCCAAGCAAAGTACACAGTTACATAGCAACTCTACAGGGGCAGTCAGGGCATGATATTCTACATCTATCATTAAAACAGTATTAATTTGTTCAGCAATTCCAGGGGGATCAGAAGCCTTAAATCAGTAATATTATTTGTAAAGAGCAACGCATTAATCATTTTAATTTTAAAGGGGAGATGACTGACAACTTCTTCTAGATGTAGGTATTTCACTCCTGCTTCTCTCATGTTATGCTATGACTTAGGTACACTGATGCATTTAAGAAAAAAAAGATATGTCTACTTAAAATAGTAAAATACGGAACAATGTAAAGATGGTAGGTGAACAAAATATTAGCATGCAGAAGAAAAACTTCTCTAGTGAAAGTTGTTCCGTAACAGCTTATTGCAGGATTGATTCCTGCTGTTGTACTGACTGGTCATTCCTGATGTCTGGAGATAAGGCTTAAAGGCTTTCTGGCATGAATTTAACTAGTTTTTTGTTGCAGCTTTGAACAGAAGCATAAACTTTGTTTAGAATTTTTTTGAGCTGTAACAAAGCTGCCACAATCTCTCCAAATTCTAGCTTCTGGCAGTCTTCTACTACTAATTGTCCTACTATTCCTACTGACATACAGGTACTTGTATTACTTGAATGACGAGTAGATTCTCCAGCTGTAATATTTGTCAGCTATCTAATATAGTTTTACTCTCACACTAGACCTTAATTTCACTTCTGACGCCCAAGACATACACAAGATTAGAATTACTATATCAGCACTTCAGTGCTCCCTTAACTCCTTTTGAATACACTGGGGGGAATCTTTAATTAAAAAAAGCCTGCCTGGATGGAATGCTGAAAAGCACACTGTAGTATAACTAGGTAAAAACAGAAAAAAAGAAAGCTTGAAAACTTGAGCCCAGAGGCTGAGGTTATAGTAGAAAGAGAGCAATACCATCTCTAGTTATTGCCAACGAGCTTGCAGTTAAAATAGAACTCACGGCAACCATTTAGGAGTGGGAGGTTTGACATGTCTATGACGTAGTAATGAGGTCTAACTATGCCGTATCTTGATGTTTTGGAGGGACCTAGATGTGTTCTTGGAAAAACAGGGCAAATAATGAACATCATAGCAACTCTTGATCTGTGTGCTCCAAGAGAAACAAGATATTAAGAAAAAGCAAACTGTGAACTTGCATAGCAAAAGGCCTGTAATAGGGTAATGTAAGTAGCAAGGGAAGCTGGATGAGGTAATCTCTTTGGATTTCAGTAAAGCTTTCAATACCATATCTCACACGTTCCTTCTGGACACAATGTCCAGCACATAGCTGGATAAACACATTGTGGTGGGAGAACAACTGGCTCACAGGTTGGGTACAAAGGGTTATAGTGAATGGGGTGAATCAGAGTGGTGACTTGTCACTAGTGGGGTTCTGCTAGTGTGCGCTTTAACACCTTCATAAATTATTTGGATGCAGGACTTGAAGAGATAATGGGCAAATTCACAGATTATTCAAAATTAGGAAGAGCTGTTGACTCCCTCCAAGGCAGGAAGGCCTTGCAGAAAGCCCTGGTCAAACTGAAGGGCTGGGCAATCACCAACCACATGAACTTTAACAAAGACAAGTGCCAGATTCTGCACCTGAGATGGGGCAACTCTGGATGTACAGACAGACTGGGGAATGAGAGGCTGGAAAGCAGTACCATGGAAAAGGTCCTGGGGGTCCTGGTCAACAGAAAGTCGAATCTGAGTCAGCAGTGCCCTGGCAGCCAGGAGGGCCAACCCTGTCCTGGGGGGCATCAGGCACAGCATCACCAGCCAGGCAAGGGAGGGGATTGTCCTGTTCTGCTCCTCTGCTCTGGGGCAGCCTCACCTGGAGTGCTGAGGGCAGTTTTGGGTTCTCCAATATAAAACAGACATTGACCTGTTAGAGAGCATCCAAAGGACGGCAGAAAAGATGAAGTGGCTTGAGGGGAAGCTTTATGAGGAGCAGCTGAGGTCACTTGGTCTCTTCAGACTGGAGGAGACTGATGGCAGGGGACTGATGCAACTCATGGCAGTTACAACTTCCTCATGAGATGTAGAGGAGGGACAGACACTGAATTGTTCTCTGTGGTAGCCAGTGACAGGACCCGAGGGAATGGCCTGAATTTGTGTCAAGAGAGGTTTAGGTTGGATATTTGCAAAAGGATTTTAACCCAGAGGGTAGTGGAGCACTAGAAAAGGCTCCCCCAGGGAAGTGGTCATGGCACCAAGCCTGAGAGAGTTCAAGAAGACTGGCATGATTCTTGGGGCTGTCCTATGCAGAGCCCAGGAACTGGCATTCAATGATCTTTGTGGGTTCATTCCATCTTAGGATATTTTATGATTCTAAGTTATTGTATTAGTCTTTTACACTGAGTGGTATATTTATCCACAGCAGGTCTCCCATAATTGCTCACATCCCTCACCAATAGTGTGACCTTGCTATATAGATGCATAAAGATGACTTTTTAGGTAACTTGTAAAGAAAGTTGCTAAGGGACACTTGAAGAAGATGTACTATCAATCCATTTAGTTTATATGCTTTGGGCACCTAATCAGCACTTGTCCTAAACACTTTGAAGTCCAGAAAAATTAAAAAAAAGCAGGGAATCCAATGTGGTTTATAAGCCTCGGAGACTGTCATATCATGAAACTTTTCAGGTGGTAATTCACAAGTAGGGGAATGAAGACCTTGACCCTTGCATACTGGCAAGTATGGCAAGAACAAAATATTAGGGATACCGTAACAGTCCCTTTTTAATGACATCAAATTCTAGTTCAAGATGAATACCAATTAATAATCATCACACTAGCAGTTAGATTAAAAGTTTAGTTGCCCTTCCTAATTAAATATAATTTTAAATGCATTCCAAAACTTATCCACACAAGATACTCATTGTGATCTTGAGACTGAGTAGTTATGCAATTGATCAAAGACTACATGAGTACAGAGAAGCACAGCTCCCTTGGGCTCACACACTTGACAGTCAGCATCGTTAACATGAGTATAGTGTCTGCTTGCACTTCAGATTTATTTTTTTCACCTGTGCTTCTGAAGTATGATAAGAAACAGAATTTTAAAAAGCAATATGTAATATTCTTCCTCCTGCAAAGTGAAATGCTCGAATTATTTATAGCTCTCTTCAGAGCCAATATCTCCATGTTACTGGATCACTAAAGAACTTGAAAGTGTATTATGAGAGACCAACCACTTTCCTTTTTAGTTTTACAAATGGAAAATGTTTCAAAATGTTAAACTCCGCTATCAACTGTACAAAACAGTTTCATGCTTATCATGGTTTAACCCCAGCTAGCAGCTAAGGAACAGCACAGCTCAGTCCCTCAGTGGGATGGGGTAGAGAATTGAAAAGCAAAAGAAAACTCATGGGTTGAGATAAAGGCAGTTTAATGTGTGAAGCAGAAGCTGCATATACAAACATGGAAAAGCAAGGAATTAATTTACTTCTTCCCATCATCAGGCAGATGATCAGCCATCTCCGGAAAGCAAGACTCCATCACATGGGAAAGTGACTTGGCAAATGCCATCACTCAAAATTTCTTCCACTTCTTTGTTCTGTCCCCCATCTTATATCCTGAGCATGATGCCATGTGATATGGAATATCCCTTTGGTCATCTGGGGCCAGGTGTCCCAACTGTGTCCCATCCCAACTTCTTGTGCACTCCCAGGCCCCTCACTCTCAGGGTAGTAGGAGAAAAAGGTATGTAAGCACTACTTAGCCATAATAAAGTAATCTCTATATTCTCAACACTCTTTTCTGCACAAATCCAAAACACAAGCCCACTTTAGCTATTATGAACAAAAATAACATTCCCCCAGACAAAACCAGCACAATGATCAATTAAAAATTTGGAATGGAAAATTAACATTTTATAGTGAAGCTCACTTTGCACAAACTAGTGAATACTCGGCTTAAAAAGTTGAGGGTTATCAGCATCTTTACTTCACATAAGTTCTGATTGTAGTAAAATGTTTTATTAGTGATACACAGTTATTTTGCATCATTCCCTAATTAAATACATTTCCTCTCACTTATTATTACTTGTAGTGTCTTGGTAAAGTTTAACACTGACAGATTTTGTATATCATTGATGAAGATACATATGAAGGCAAAACCAGAAGTGTTTAAATAATTCAGTTCTATTAATTTTTATACCTCTTCACATAACTGAAGATCCAAGCTGGGACTAAAGGCAGGACTGAAAACAGATCACTGTAATTTACCTTAAGAAAAAAACTAGGGGTCCAAGTCTAATCTTAAATAAATGCCATGGCACTACAGGGAAAGGATCTGTCCCAGATGAGGCTAGTCAGGGTAATTAAGAAAAAATAAGAAACTCAGTATTCTTACATGTTTTGTCTTAATAGGGATTTAAGGAGGCTACTGTGTAAAAAAAGTAGACTGGTAATAAAACCTGAGGAAAAAAAAAAAAAGGCCTTAATTGTCTCAGAAGAACAAGGAAGACACCCATCTCTCCTTCTTCCCTTGCCAACAATAATTACTACCTGATGAAGAATTTGAGGGTGGTGGTGGTAGTGTCTTATCATACCTCTTGCCATTTCTGGTAAAGAAAGACTAGTAAATTTGATCTCAGGAGCTAAAAAGATACTGGGAGAGGGTTAGAGACTAATTTACATTAACCTAGCTGAAACAGAGGTTTCCTCTCCTGTCAATTCTATTCCATTAAATTTACATTTAATAATTTTAGTATATTCTTGTAACTAGCACTATATGTCAATGTTATACCATCAGGTTTATTTTTGCATCTTTTTTCCCAATGCCATTTAAGGAGGTTAGATATAATTTACATAATCTTGAACTAAGATTTTCACAAGGGTAATTAGACTATAAAGATATTAGAGTGCATACAATGGGGGAGGGTACCCAGTAACTTCTGAAGACTAAGTATACATTTCAAATGTATATTAATTTAGAAGGAAGAGTCAGTTCTTTACAAAAATTCTTGGTCTGCATTTTACATCAAGACATAGTGTCAAGGCTTCTAAAGGTGTATTTTTGGGACCCCTGACATTATGGTCAAAAAAGGAACTACAGTATTAGATAATTTAGAGCAGCCTCATAGATAGTTTTAGGAAACAGTTTGCAAGGTCAAGCTGTTGCAATTTATTAGTACATTATATGATACCAACAACTGATGACATAGCTTTAATCCCACTGACAATCAAGACCAGCATCAACCTGAAATAAATACAGGGAATATTACCTACTGTAAAAATGTCTCTGGATGTGCTTGCTACTGATACAAAAAAACCTCCAATAAGCGAAGTAGTGTGAATTTTCATCATGGTGGCCTTGACAGATTTTTATCAGCACACAAAGAAGTTAAAAAGTCCATTTGTAGAAGCTGAATAAAGCAGTGAAATAACAGATCAGGTGTCAAAAGAGGAGGTTTATCAAGGAAAAGTTTTAATCTGAATTTCTTCATATTTTTTTAAGACATGGCTTACTTTATATATACCATGGAAGTCCTTAGCAACAGAGACTAGATCTGAAGTAGCTGCAGTTCAGGAACCTGAGGCTGATGCAAGACCCTCATATACTTTTTATTTCTATACAGCAAGCCATGTTTTCTGGAGCTGACATGTGCCATTTTCAAATGATTATCCAACTACTTTAACTCAACCAATGATGCAGGGCATCATCATACACAGCAGCACACAAAAGGTTTTTGGCAAGTTGCCATTAGGTAACAGACAGTGGTACCAGATGCTGTTTTGGCAAGAACAGTATTATAGAACCATAACATGGTTTGGGTTGGAAGGGACCTTAAATATATCTAGTTCAAAGTTCTAGTTTGAAGCACCCTCCAGCCACCATGGGCAGCAATGCCATCCACTAGGTCAGGTTTCCCACGACCTAATGGAAATGGGAAGATTTTTTCCCTCTGATCGCATCCATTTATCATTGCGTTTTGTGAGCTAAAAAATGAGTGAGGGTTGGTCTCTTTCTCCAGGCAGCAACTGACAGAACAAGAGGACACAGTCTCAAGCTGCACCAAGGGAAATACAGGTTGGATATTAAGAAAAAGCTCTTTACAGAAAGGGTGGAATGGTCTGGCTGGGGAGGTGGTGGAGTCACCATCCCTGGATATGTTTAAAAAAAGACTGGATGTGGCACTCAGTACCATGGTTTAGTTGAGGTGTTAGGGCATGGGTTGGACTTGATGATCTTGGAGGTCTCTTCCAACTTAGTGATTCTATGTGTATGATTCTGTGTGTGTGAGACTGAGACTGCTGCAGGCCTGGGGGGTAGCCAGGTGACCTTGGCATTTCAGATTAATATTTTCTCTCCTGGATGGCTGATGGAATTTACCCCAGAACAACTTCATACTATTTCAGCATAGATAGATGACAATTGTACTCTTCATTCAGAAACACGTGGCCTTCTCCATATGGATGCTTGTCATCCCCAAATTTCATTAACTAGATCAATGTAGGTTTATCAGGTATCATACAGGGTGGGTGTATCCCCATTGAAAAGACTTCTTTATATGTAATGAGGCTTCTCAATCCTCATGACATTTGAGTGGAAGACTGTGTAAACATGGAATTCTCCATCTGCATCAGAACAGCTGATGCAATCTGCAATTCTCTGTCATGCCTTTAAACATGCCTGACACTTGCTCACCAAATACAGTCACTTCCAGCACTTGTGCATGATGACATTCTGCAGTATGATGACATAAATGCAGAACTGCCCCTACACAGAAATCCTTAATTTAGGAGTAGGAAAAATGTGCTTTATACTTCCAGTAGAAAAGAAGGATGAAAATTGACATAAAGTGTAAATATTAGAAAGCCAAACAAAAAGGAGCACAAGAAGGCAAGAATAGAGTTTTATATTCGGATGAGATGGAAATATGTGAAAGAAAAAGATAATTCTGATATTTTTAGTGGATTTCCCTATAGATCTGGTCCCACAGGGATGCTGCCATTCCATCTTTACTACTTGCATGCCTATAGGCAAATAATTTCAAATAATTATCAGGTTTTCTTATGTCAAGATTCTGGGTTTGCAGTAAGATTTCTTCTATGTAGAACACACTTGTCAACTCCTAATTTTATTGCAATTCCCGTGTTGTACAAAGTGTAAGCTCCAGTTCCTCCAGTCATGTAATTAGAAGAAAATCTGTGCTTCATCTTAGAAGTTCCTAGCTCTCACAGCTTTGGAGAAAAAAAAGGACAAATGTAATTCAAATGTGCTCTAAAGCTCCTAAGGCCAAAAGTCAAATAAGAAACTAATGCAACTTGTTTGAAATAATTGAAAATGTCAGTTATTATCTTTGACTGTGCCATGTCCAATTTACAAGCTTTGCATACTTGAGGTACTGACTAGTACAGAAAAGACCAAGCCAATATTCAGAAGTACAGGAAACCTTAATTTGTGTCTTGGAGAGCTTTGAAATAGCTACTGATTATAAAAATTCTCTGTACTTCAAAAGCAGTCTACAAACAACATGCATTTTTGTACCTTCTACTTTTTTCTTTAAAAGAGAAATTACCTGATTATTTGTGATTGTAGTCCAGAGCAAAACCAACACCAATCCAGCTTCCTCCACTCAGTTACTTTGGATTTTCCTCTTTTCATTCATTTAAAACATTAAAAGCAATATATAATTTATGTTTACTGCTTAAGACATGGAAACATATTGCTGCTTTAATAATGTCTGGAGTCTGAAAATACATACATATTTATATATGTATATATGCATACACAGAAACCACTTATTTGTCTCCAAAGAAGGAAAGTTTTGGCTTGTTACCTCCTATTTCTGTCCCTGCTGAAACTATAGATTATATTTTACATCAGAATTAAAAATAGACATGACTTTGTTGTCTCACCTTGAATGTCTATTTTAGTTAAGGGAATGGTATGTTTAATAGAGACACAGCCTAATATGATTGCCCTTGCCATCCACTGTCTCATGAATGAGAAGCTGATTTTACATGTCTAGATGTAATGATAATGCTCACATAAATGGAAGATCACAGAAGAATCTTCGTAAGAAATTGCTACCTACTTTTTCACTATTTTCTTTCAGACTAACTCTTCCATGACACTTGCAAGTCTCCTCTCTTAGGCTGAATAAATATACAGTAGAGTAGCTTTACTGGCCTTTTTCTCAACTGTTATTGGTGCTTTCAATTGTTTTTGTTGTTGGTGGGGTGTTTGGTTTGAGTTTTTAAAATTTTATTTATTCCGTCCAAGAGAGCTTTGGATGTTTCTCTGACACTGTGTCTAGCATGGAAATTACAAACTCTGTCATTAGGATTCCCTTTTCTCCTCTCCTTTTTTTTAGTAAAACCAATGTTGATTAGCAGATTCATGCTTGTAGCTTCATACCATGGGTGTCCTCCTTTTTCTTACACTATGACCAATTCACCAGTAAACAGAATAGCTGGAAAAGTTCAAAATCAAAATGCCCCCCTTAGGAGGTCTTTTGCCATTGCATACAACATTTTGACTTTTTTTAACTCAACATATTTTCCAAATGTTGTAAAGTATGCTTGACAAAAAATAGAAGAAACTTCTATTGCAACAATGAATATCAAGGCTTGCCATTTCTTGTGTCTTCTCTTTTAGTAAAATAAGCTGATGTTCTAAAAATTCCTCTTTCTGTTCTTTATTCATATCCACTACTGCTATATCAGTATTTTTTCCAAGTCTCCTATTTACATACACATTTTTCCATGGGATCTAAAGAGAATGAAATTTTGAATGAAATTTACATGAAATTTTGTATCTAAAAATACTGTAGCTCTACGTGAAACATTCTGTTTGGTAAGATAGCCTCCATCTAATCAGTCCATAAGAAATTATGTTGGCAGAAATTCTCTTAGAATAGAGAATAATTTTGTGTTACTTTAGTATAGGTTACACAAAATTATGTCTTATGCTTATTTTAATGATAAATTACATCAAACACATGGATCTTGACTTATTAATGTTTCGTAGTTCCTTGGCAATAAAAGTGTCTTAACTAAATTTTACACTGTTGTATAAAGAGTATTTCTCAGTTGGCACATTTAAATTTCAAGCAAGTCTGACTCTTGTACCCAATCTGCTATTGCCCTGAAAACCCTGTTTTTGCCATAATGCCTTGTCCTATAAATCCACAACTGAAAACTAGTTATGGTAGATAAGATACTGTGTTACTTCTAGGATTTTTTACTCTTCTATCTTCTAAATTCAAGATTTCAGATCACACCTTAATAAATAATTGAATTTCATTTAAGTCTAGATTATGAATCATGCAATAGAAATCAAAGAGGATCTTTGGATGGCTAAAAGAAGTAGAAACAGTAATTAAACTAGGAATATTTTATAGATGTCACCATCAAAAAAAAAGAAAGAAAGAAAGAAGGTAAACCTTTAGGAAGATGAAAGGTTATGACAGTGAACATAACACAAAGGGTTATCTTTTACAAGATTTAATAAGCTAATATTTTTACGTCGGTGACCTCTTCCTGAATACTGGATCTTTCATCACAAATCAGATACCAAACAAATATCTAATATGTCTTTAGTCACTTAGGACTTAAAGATTTGCCTTCCTGACTCATTATGGACTTTGCTTTGTTACTCAAAAATTTTGCAAAAAATGTACAGAGCTTAATCTGACTTTTGATATGCTACATGGTATGTCATAGATATCTACACAGTGATTGTGGCATCCAGCAGTAGATTCAGTATAAAATTATATATTCCAATTCAGCTTGAAGCATTAAAGCGAGAATAGCCATAGCTACTATTTACCTAGGAAGCCCATGTTTTTTGTTCCTAATTCCTACTGCTTGATATGGGCTAGAAGATTTCTTAAAACTAAAATAATATAAAAGTGCATACAATCTTCATACAGTCACAATATCTTAACTGGTTAAAGTACACATATTTTATATGTCTGATGCAAGCAAATACTCCAGACTTCCTCTTCATTATCAGTCTGTTTTCATGGACTAATTTGGGTTTTTTGTGTGTGTAAGCAGGGAGAATATTCCATGCTTTGTTTAATCCAAGCTTATGTACAGCAGATGCAACAGACATATTGTTAGGAAAATTTATTTTCACTTCTATATTTGTAAAGAACTAAGTATACCAATTTATGTTTTTTGTTTGGTTTTTTTTGAACATTATGCCCATTAGCACAGGAACAGTACATCCAAGGCATCCAAGGCTTTAGTACATCCAAGGATGTCGTCATGTCTGGGGTTTCTGAAGGTCAGGTACTGAAAGAAAACTAAAATTAAGATGGCTAAAAAGCTTTGCCAGAATGACCAAGTTAATGAAGAAAATCTACCTAGAGAAGTTCTGCCCTTGTGTTTTTGGTTCTAATCAGTGTTATGCAGTTGGGACTGTCTCAAGAAAGTACAAGGACACTATTGAATAGTCTGCTAAAGTTCATGTTCAACACTCTCTCAAATAAATTTTTCTTTTACCTGACAGCTGGAAGAAATCTCTGCTCACTCTCTGCATATTAGGGGGAAGAAATGATGAAGTTGGCCATCTCAGTGTGAAACAAAACCTTGCTTAAAAATATGAACATACAATGACTATCGAGAATCACTTGCCTTCAAGATAACTTGTAATTGTTTTCACATCTTCAAGTAACTGTCATTTGAGCAGATCAATTATGCTGCTGCTTTAAAAGTAGACTTTGTTTAGAGCCTGCTTCCTGACATGAAAGATTTCAAGTTCCTATTACAAGCACTTTTATAATTAGTGAGAGAGAGCAAAAGAATAGGTAATAAATAAATGAGATGCTGTCAAGTGAAAAAGCAAAACAAGTTAATTTGTGCCTTGTTCTTTGCTAAGGTTTACTCTATGTTGTATGTGTACATTTTCACATAAGACCATTCAAGGAAAATATACCTCCATTTCCACAGACAGGAAAAATGCAAAGGCACAAAAGAAAGGCTGGGTGTTGTTCATGCCTTGGGAAGTCATGCTTTTGAGAGAGGTTCATTGAGATCAATCACAACTCAATCCTTTTAGTGTCTGCTCTCTTCTTAATACAGACATAAGGCAGTATGTTCCCTTACTATAGTTGGGGTAATCTAGATCCATGGCTTTTAAAAAATATCTGAACAGATTAAGTAACCTAGAATTATCTATAATAGCACGTTTCCCTTGCTTAGCATGGTTTGAGGTAAACTCTTGGAGTAACCCACCCAGTTATGCAGTTAGGGTTTCACTGCCCCAAGGAGCAAGACTCATGCTGTAAAGTTCTGGCATTTATGTGCAGTATTAAATTACTATAGTCATCATTATTTCATCAAGTACATCATCAGTTGCAAAAACATGACCAAAGAAATCAAGAAATATTCTCATTATAGACTTATTTTACTTTATTTCTGAGAATTAGCATTCTCTTTCCCAATTCATCTCAAGACTTCTATTGAGATACAGAATCATACTCAGATTAGAACTCCTATACTGGTTCTAGCCATGTTTGGCAGAAAATGTACTCATGTTTTCCTTCTATGTGAAATGGCCATATTTTCCCATTATTTACCAGAATGCAAAGCTTTATTCGTAAAGTAAGACTTTATTGTATTAGAAATAAAATTATTAAGGAAGAGTATATAAGGCTTCTCTATAGATGAAAGTCATAGTCCAAATACAATTATGAGAAAAAGTTGAAGTTAAGGATTAGAAGTAATTTCTTAGCCACAATTTCCTCTATGCTTTGAAGTATGTTTTATTTACAGGAGAAAAAAAAAAAGAAAAAACTCCAAAGTAATAAATAAAATACTTGTCCCCTAAGATTATATTCTAAGCAAGAAGGTATAAAGAAATATAGGATATCTGTAGCAGTTATTTGCACTTTTACATGATGCTAGAGGCATGGTTTGTATTATAAAATACTCAAGGCCAAAATCAATATCTGGGCTTACAACTTCAGACCCCATGCAGACTTCTAGTGTCACTGAATTTCACCAAACTAATCACAGGTCTGGGTTTCAATCACAGTCTATATTACAATCTAACTTTGCTGTAAGCATCTTTACCTTTGTCACAATGGTAGCTTCATATTAAATTCAGTATTTACTTTACTGGGAAATAAAGATAAAAAATGTAGTATTTGCTCGTGAACTGATATTATTTACCTGAACTGCAATTGCCAATATAACTTCAGCCTCTGAAAACAGTTCTTCTGTTTCTTAGTGCCCCTGTTTTGCAAAAATTAAAATTTAAAACTTTCAGTGCCATTCCTGAAAAATGCTTTAATGTGTATGAAGGTAGCATGCTTTTATGCATTACAGAGGTTTCCAGACACACAGTTCCCCCAATACTGGCGTATTAAGAGTAAAGAAATTTGGCAGAAAATAAACTCCTTTGCATTCCAACTGGTCCTCAGAGGGCTGGATGAGGCTGGGCTTAGTTTTTGATTATAGCAAATTCAGCACTATGTAAGTCCAGTTGCAGTCAACAAAAAATTTACAATCATATATGCACAAATAGTCCAGTTTATTGAAGTAACAAAAATTCAGATTTTTAATTACTGTTAATAAATGCACTTAAAGCTTTAGCACTTGATATACTAAGGCTAGTCAATGATTAACTAAAGCAAGATAGCAAGTCAAAACTAAATAAACAAATTCAGGTTTTCACTAAGCTTAACTTCACTCTTAGTTAGGCTTGATTTTACCTGGGCATGCTCTGATGCGCTCACAGAGATATAATTGGTTGCTGCTAGTATGTCCACTAGTTTTAGTTGAAGAGTACAGCTGGCATATTGAAACCAGTCTGTTCTGCTGCAATAATTGTGTGTCTTAGGTAAGTCAAGACTACTTGTTTTGACCTGTGTAACATATAGGTACTGCCTCTGTTTTCCTCTGGGTTTATGAAAACTTTAATTTCACAGATAAGAAATGTTAATATTCTGTTTACTCCAACAAATAGAGAAAATTCAAACCTTAATTAAAAAAAAAAAATCAAATGGTTTCCATAATGGGAAAGGCTGTAGCTGCTCTGTCCTCAAAATCTATTGCAGCCTTGGAATAGATCTTCCCATGTCCCCACCCTCCAAGCCATCTTGACTGATGATAATTTAGTCCAGCTATTGTAACTATATTTTCTTTTGGCCTGCATTTTTTTCTGTCATGCATCCCTGCTCCTTCACACTGAAAAATCAAAAACAAAAATCCAAAATATCAAATCACAACAAGTTAGGGAAATAAACCATTGCACAATGTCCACTATTCTCCCACAAGGAGAATACTGAAAATCTGAGAAGGCTCCTGGATGCTTTAACAAGCTGGCTCACACAGTTATCACGCTTAGTGATTTTAGTTTAGCTGCAGTATTAGAAGGCAAAGTAATCATTAGACACTCACATGGCAGGTAATGCTTTTCAGGTCCTATAACATGCCTTGAATTTTTTTTATCAGCTGAACTTCTACAAAATTTGTTTCTTTTTTATCTCGGTTGCTCAGAGCTTATGATTGATTTTCTGTTTGTGTAGTCTTTCCTACTCTTAATATCACACGAATATATAATATAAACCACTTGACATATACTGGTGTAACTCCATTTATTTTCTCTAGTTTTGTCATGTGAGAAAATATATTAGGCCATTTTGAGAAACTATTTTGAGTCTTTAGAAGTGATTTAGTACTACATGGCGGTTTTGCCTCAAAATCATCTAATGGCAAAAAAAGAATCAGTATTATTTTCTTGGATCACAAACATATTTTGAAAAAACATACAAACACATGCATCTGTGGACACTTATGTGATTTCATTAGGGTCCCACAGAATGTGGACATCTTTCCACAGATTCCTGTAGAAAAGTTTCTGTCACAAGCTTCAATAGAACTGATTCAACTGAGGACAAATGTTACGTTAGACTTTGAAATTTTAGATCTAGCAGAAGTCAAGGAATAGTTTTGGATAATTTTCAAAAGGCTCCAATATCTCACTCTTAGTGCTACATGTTTTATTCAAATAAGATGTTTTACACATGATTTATAATTGCCAATGAAGCTTACCCTTCCCCAAAGAGATGCCTTCAGCCTTGAGCTAAAATGCATGAAAATAATATCCTATGGAGTTGCAATTATTTCTTTTACAGAACAGGTGTTTTTCTCTTCTTCCTGAAATAAAATCATAAAGTTTCCTGGTAAAAGCAATTATTATTATTTTATTTATTTTTTATTCAATTCTAGGGTAAGATGGCTTATAAAACAAATTTGATGGAGTTTAGCTTCTAAAAATAAGTTTTTGTTCCAAACCAAGGTCAGTTTTATTGGCAGCGATACTGAGAGGAATGCTTAAATGGCCTCACTTATCCAGTCTAAATTAGCAAAAATATAATTTTAGAAACACTGAGAAGGTGTGTAAATTATTTCTAAGAATAGCGCTAAAGAAATGCTACTTAACATTGGAACTCTCCAGAACTGTCAGCCTCAGTACAATGCCTGACACTGAAGGAATCAATCTTCTCCTAGTTCTAAAGATAGTTAAAAAAAAGTTGGTAAGTCTGATGTCATCTTCCAAAGGTGAAATTCAAAGTCTGTTTACTTACAGCAGGGGAAGAAAAAACTCCAAAACCACCGACCCTTTCTGTTATTCAAGGTAAAAGTAATTAAATTCAATTTGAAAACAGATTGAATAATCACAATCTTCCAGATGAGCCATAGAATATTTCTCCACAGAAATTACACGAGAAACTTAAACAGGAAGAAGGAGCAGAAAACCCTGGAGGGGCTACATGGATGTCATGGGGTTGTGAAGGGAAAAAAATTAGAAGAGTCAAAACTCAGCTGGAACTTAATATGGTTACTGCTGTAAAAGATGATAAACACATCTGCAGCACAAGGAGGGCTAAGAAGAATTGCTGTCCTTCAGTGGATGTAGGCAGAAACATAATAATAAGGGATGAGGAAAAGGCTAAGGTACCTAATATCTTCTTTGTCTCACTCTTTGAAAGTAAAACCAAGTGTCATCAGGGTACCTGGGCCCTGAGAAGAAAGACGGAAGCCAGAAGGATGGGAAAGAGAATGAAACCCTAGTAATCCAAGGGGAAAAAATATCAGCAACCTGCTATACCACTTAGACACTCACAAGTCTATAGGGCCACATAGCATCCACCCAAGGGTACTGAAGTAGCTGGTGGAAGAGCTCACCAAGCCATTTTCCATCAATTATCAAGCATCCTGATGGGGGAGGTATCAGTTGAGTGGATGTAAGCAAGTGTGACACCCATAATACAAGAAGGGACAGAAGACGGATCCAGGGGACTACAGGCCTGTCAGTCTGACCTCAGTGTTCAGGAAGGTCATGGAACAGATCACCTTGAGCACCATCATGCAGCACAGTACACAAGACCATGCATGGGTTTATGAAATGTAGGTTCTACCTGACTGTCCTCTCCTCTTAAAGTGTCATCCTTGGTGGGTGAGGAAAATGCTGTGGATGTTGTCTACCTAGACTGCAATGAAGCATTTGACACCATTTCCCACAGGACTGTCCTGGAGACATTGCTCATGGCCTGGATGAGAGTACTCTTGGCTGGATAGAAAACTGTCTGTCTGGATGGCTGAGCCCAAAGAGTGGTGAACGGTGCTACATCCAGCTCGCAGCTGGTTACTGCTGGTGTTCCCTATGGCTCAGTATTGTGGACAGCTCTGTTTAACACCATTGATGACCTGGACCAAGCACACCCTCAGTCAGTTTGCAGACAACACCTCATAGGGTGGAAGTGTTGATCTTTTGGAGGATAGGAAGATTCTGTAGAGGGATGTGGATAGGCTGGATCCATGGACTGAGGCCAATTGTATGAGGTTCAACAAGGTGAAGTGCCAGATTTTGCACTAGGGTCACAAGCAGCCCATGCTACAGGCTTGGGGAAGAGTGACTGGAAAGCTGCTTGCTAGGAAAAGACCTGTGAGTGCTGGTCAACAGCCAACTAAACGTGGGCCAGCATGTGCCCAGGTGGTCAAGAAGTAATACTGTGCTGGCTGGACTAGGGCAGTTTTTGTCCCTCTGTACTGGTGAGGCCACATTTAAAATCCTGTGTTCAGTTCTGGGCCCCTCACTACAAGAAAAACATTGATTGAGGTGCTACAGAGTGTTCAAAGAAGGGCAACAGAACTGGTGCCTGCAGCAGAAGTCTTATGAGAAGCAGCTGAGGGAGATGGGATTTAGTTTCAAGGTTCTATGATTCTATCTACATGTGTACAGATTTGTCATATGAAGAACTTACTAAACCACTTAATATTTACCAACAGCACTGAACTACCACCATGCTTTCAACCTCCTGTAATGAAAAAAAATACTGCAGTGAGGGAATACTTGCCATTAGAGTTTATATATATATTGAAGAGAGACATGATACCTTTAAAACAATACAAAACACCCAAAACCTGAGTAGAATAACCTTATAGTCTCTTCTTTCAACTGCAATAGAAATATGTTTGTATACCACAGTGCAAGAATTAAGGTCATCTCTGTAAGATTATCTCTGTAAGGAAAAATACTCAGAAGATCATTTATATTGAGCCCTCAACTTCTCTTACTTGTTCTAATGAATATAATGTGTAAGGAAAATAAATTGGCTAGAATTTAAATAGACCAGACTATCCTAATTGACTGCTCAAAAATGTGCCCTTTCACTAATGGCTTTGTATCTGTTTTGCCTGAGTGTATTTAGTCTTGTGTCTATCTAAAAAGGGAAGCAGCAGATCCATTATAAAGAAGAGAATCTTAAAAACAAAAATGCATAAAAATGAGCAAATGTTAATGAAATCTTCTTCAGGGTCAACTTAAAGTACAAGTATAACACACAAAAGCAGGCTCTACCTTTCTAATTAAATTTTTAAATCGACTACTTTTAATATATTGGGCAATCCCCTAAGATTTTAAAGTCACCTTCTAAATCTAATTGTGAAGGATCATTTACTCTGCTTCTTTGCCTCTGTTTAGAGTATGATAAATTATTCACCTCACCATCACCACTAAAACTCAGTAAAGGTGATTAAAATGCGGAAAACTAAAGACTCTAAAATGGAGCTGTACTGGAAAGGATTCCTTCTTTGGGGATAAAATGCAAGTAAACAGCTGCAATTGTCATTAAAACACAGAGTAGTACCCCATTTAAAGATTAACATAAAAATTAGGAGTTTTTTTAATAAAAAGTTCAAATTTTGGAACTGGCATGCTAGTTAAGGTCTTAAGAGCCCAGTGTCACTATAGCATGACATTTCTATATGTCATACACATTCTCAGTAATCAGCACTTCTGATCACAGTCTGTGTGGGTTGTGATAGGAAGTTGAGGGAATCAAGAAAAATGCTATACATATCTAAAAAAAAAATAGGGTAAAAAAAAATTAAGTGAAGTAGACTTACCTGGAGGTCAACATGAGAGAAACAAAGCTGTAATCAGATATCTGTCACATTTAGTTAACGGTCTTAAAACATCACAGAAAGTACAAAGCTGGCTTAGCACTTTTTAAAAGCATAGACGAAACCGAATTTTGCCAGGCCTACAACGAAGGTCTTTGTCCTTGCAGTGCTGTCAGATGAAGAATGAATTAATTGTCTGGCATATTAAAAAAAAAGATATATACATAAATACATAATACATTCAGATTTATATGGAAAAGTTAGTTGTCATTGTGATCTTCTAGCATAACCTCACAAAATCAGTCTCTGACACAATTAGTGTAACACAGGAAAACATGTGCACCTGTCTGTGTGAACTGCTGCTTAGACTGCTGCATGCCTTGGTTCTCTCTATAACCTGCACCTAATACATAAAGGCACCTATGTTTGACAATGTCTAGGTGAAAAGTAAACCAGCTTCACCTGCAGTAAAAGCTGACCTTCTGAATTACAATATAAAGTAAAACCAAACCTAAGCATGCAAATCTCTTGAGGCCAGCAAAAAAAAAA
>VZDJ01007755.1:46884177-47023763 GCA_008694505.1 Cyanoderma ruficeps
ATTTTAAAGTAGATTGACTTGACTTTTGTTTTTCAGGAGAATGTAATTTGAGCACATGCAATTAAAAATGCAACTATGTAGGTTGATTCCTGTTAAGTTTCATCTACATGAATAGTTTGTTGCTAACTCTCAGCAAACATAGCAGCCTTTCTGCTACTTATAATTTTATTGAGGACAGAACAGGGACAAAAGGTAAAAAGAATATAGTAGTTAAATTTAAAAAAAATTGACACCACAGTTATATGTTCTTAAAATTAAATCTCAGAGGAGTTGCTTGGTTTTTTAATCATTAATTTTTTAAGACCTAAACAGAAAAAGAATCTACAAAGATAGAAGAACAGGCAACTATTTTGCAAAATAAAAATGATTAACAAAGCTCTTAAAGAAATAATCTGACAAAGACTGTTAAATTCAAATACTGCCTCTGGTTCAACTTGACTTTGAGTAACATATTGCTGGAGGCTAGGACAGAATACCCCAGATGTGCTTTTCACAATCTGCTGATAAACATCAGTTGAAACAGTTTAACAGTTTAGGTAAATTTTACATATGGTAGAACTATGCTTATGTTAAGGAACATGTTGATGCCTTATTAGAGTGGATGAGCATAGGATTACTTAAATTATATCTGAAAATTATCTGTTTAATTTTTGCTAGGAACCTTTTTAATACAAATATTTTCTTACAATAACATTTTTGCTTAACTATCTTGATACAAATGACCTGTATTTCTGCTCTATTTCTGCTCTTATTTGTTCTAAACTGAGAATTATGGGATAGCTCCTATGAGTAAAGTGAATGAAGAGAGGGATTTTATTACTCTAAAGTTTTTTTCTTTGTTTTGGAAGGAAAGGATAATTTTTGTCCTTTTAATGAGAAAAATGTGTCCTCAAAAAAGCAAAAGTTAAAAAAACCTGTCATTCACTAGTTTTAACGAAAATCTGTGAGCAGTCCCTTCCCTTGTGCCCGACTTCTACGTGACTCTTATATGATCTTAGAAGAAAGGTGTGTTCGTAACTTAAACTTGCCGTAAAAAGTCTCACTGACCACTGCAAAAGTCATGTGGGTTTACTGTGAAGATCCCTGTGTCAGGGATGAGTGAAAATAGTTCTTACTTCTACATCTTTCTTTGTGCGTGTGTATGAAGGCAAAAGTGGGAAAGCAGAGTACTCTCAGATGCTGAATACACCCATAAAAATGAACTAAATGATTGACACTCCCAGACGCAAACGTCAAGTGCTTGAGGATGCGAAAGACCAGATATGCCACCAGTGTGGCAAAATGGACTTATCCAGGAACTGCCTTGAGGCAAAAGGAGATGCCTGCAGGGGAAATTAAAAAAAAAAAAAAAAAGACAAACTAGAAAAGATGCACAATAGCATAGATAAATAGGGATGTAAGCTACCAATGAATAACAAAAAGGTTTGCATTACTTAGAGCAAGAGAACAGACAGTAGCTTTGAAGAGGTGACCTTGTAGATCCTCACTTGTGATTGTCCTGCCCCACTGCAGCGCTGGTGCGGCCTCACCTTGAGTCCTGTGTGCAGGTTTGGGCACCACAATGTAAGAAAGATACAAAGCTATAAGAAATAGTCCAAAGGTAGATTATAAAGATGGTGAAGGACCTTGAGGGGAAGCCATATGAGGAATGGCTGAGGTTACTTGGTCTGTTCAGCATGGAGGAGACTGAAGGGAGACCTCATGGCAGTTACAACTTCCTCATGAGGGGAAAACGAGTTGCAAACATTGATCTCTTCTCTTGCTGACTGGTGACAAGACCCAAGGGAATGGCCTGAAGCTGCCCCAGAGATTTATGTTGGATATTAGGAAAAGAGTTTTCACCCAGAGGGTGTTTGAACACTGGAACAGACTCCCCAGGGAAGTGGTCACAGCAGCAAGCCTGACAGAGTTCAAGAAACTTTTGGATAATAGTGTCAGGCACATGGTGTGACTCTTGTGGCTGTTCTATGTAGGACCAGGAGCTGGACTTCCATGATACTTGTGTGATCCTTCTAACTCAGAATATTCTGATTCTATGACTCCTACTGAGAGATTCACGTATACAGGCATCTATAAACACCAAGCCTGCTGGAGTATGAATATCTGCAGCGGCAGAACTGAATGCAATCTCTGCTGAATGATTGACAATATCTGTGCACACCACACTGTTTAGATTCCAGACACTTCTGAAGATCTAATTAGTAGTAAGCTGGCTGAAATCCAGATTTTGAGAGCTTTGACATGGCTAAAGCTCCCTACAAAACAAAATTCAAGTAATGGGAACTGGTTCAAATATGGATTGAAAGTAAGTTTTGCCCAACAGACACTAATGTCCTAAAGATATCATGTCTTCCGCATTTAAAGAAGATTCCATATTCCTTATGATTCTCCCAGTTTCCTAGTGAACACATTCATTTTATCACCACCAGTCATAGCCATAGGAAAAAAAGTGAAGTGTCTGACTTACCTCTTAAAAAACAATCTAACAGATATTAATAAAAGCTGATTGGCCAGACACAGTCTCTCATCTAAGACTATAGACCAAATAAGAAAAAAAAAAAAGTAAGTAATGTAAATGCACATTAGCAGAAGCCTCAGGTCTGTCCTGCAAAATCACAAGAACAAATGTGATTTCCCATCTAATAACATCTAATTTTTGAACAAAGGATTAATTATAATGGCAATTAGTACACAGAAGCAGATATGAGTCTTTAAACCATTTGTTAAAACTTCATAGAATTAAAACATGGATGAGGTTAGAAAAAAAATGCTTCAGGCCATCTGGTCCAACCTCTTGCTTTGTACAGTTCCATGTCCCCTCCAGAGCACTGCCACTGAAACATGAATTGAGACAGATGAGCTCTTACTAAGAACAACTTTTCAGGGCTAACAGTAGAAAAGGTGGGTAACTAACGACAGAAGTTTATGCATTCTAATCCTGGTTTGCCAAAAACAAATGGTATGATTAATAAGTTTGTATGTTGAAGAAAAAGTGAGATCCTGTCACCTCAAGACAAATAGTTTGGCTTTGCTTCAAGACCACTGATGAAGGCAGATGCCTTCATCTCCCAAACTGAATGAAAAGCATTTTGAATTGTCTCTGGAAGCACACCTCTTTTCAGCATTTGCAAGGATGATGTTTTATATTTTTCACAAATCTTTGCCTTTTATTTTTATTTAGTGGCCACATTGACCTATTATCTTTATCTGTTCACAGAATACTTGAGATGTACAACCACTGACAGCAGGAACTAACAAGTTGAAATAAACTGTGTACTACACACAGACATGGCTAGTGTGCTAACCAAGTATATTGTTTAATGAGCTCCTGGCAGTCTTCTATGGGTTTTAGTGAGGAAGAAGTCCAAATCTCATTCATTGTAATTTGACATAAACGCATTAGATAGAATATGTCGAAATTGGTCCTGAAAATAAGATGTAGGGCCACGTGTCACTTAGATCATGTCACCACCATAAATTTACCTTCAGTTTTAACCTGGCTCTTAGCCCAGCTTTACATATCATTTGAAAAAGAAATCTTAGGTCTTATATTTCCATGCTTTGAAACAACATGTGTTTGTTCACGCTAAGAGAATTCAGATGTTTTGTTCTTGTTTGATAGTTTTTGTTCTTTAAAGGCAGATTACTTTGTAGTGAGGATATTTTAAAAGCTTATGGATCAAAAATGTTGATAATCTGCTTGCTTCATCCATCTTTTCTGAATACTTGTTTCTCAGCTACCTTCCACATGGTGGGAGCTTTTGTTTAATGTACAACTCTCTCATTTAATGCTTTCTTCAGCAGCCTGTTTCTATATCAAACTTTGGCTGTTTAGTCAAAGAGATCTAAAATATGTCATTTCAATGTGAATTAATAAAGAATGAAGAATGACCTGTGATTCTGGTTATGCTCTCATGTATGTTGGCTCAGGGAGAAATATTTAAACTCTCTGGTAATAGACCAATATCTGGCTGGCACAGATGTCCCACTGAAATGTTATAATAAAATTTTCAGGAACTTCTAAATAAAAAGGATTGGTATTTCAGCTTTAGGAGCTAAAGCTAAAGGATGTGAGGGAGAGACAAGGAGAACTTTGAAATAAAGGTGTGCAAGGACAGGACAAAATTGCAGAACAAAGAGTGATAGTACTGACTGAGGTCAGCCCATTGACAATGTTAAATTCTCTTATAAATATATATGGTTTTTCACATGTTTCCAAATTTACCAAAAAAATAGACAATGGTACTGATGCAGTATAACTACCTTTATGAATGATGTCTCTAACATTATTTTTATGAAAAAAAAACTCATCAGAAGTATAGTCATGTCTGATTTCAACAAAATTCTTGCTTTTGTAAGCACTAAATTTTATTGGTGCACTTCTAAGCCTGAAATCACAATCTACTTTTGTGAGGTTTCTTTTCCACATTTTCTACTTGTGAAATGGGACAAGTATAAGGGAGAAAAAACTTTATCATGTAACAGTGACATTCTAGGGCCAAATCATCATGAAAACAAGGAAGGTCTGATACATGGTCATTCAGAGCTGATACTAGATAGCCAAAGGAGAAGCAGGGAGTGGTCACACTTCAAGTATCATCAGGGTAAGGCAAAGAAGCATGGAATGTTTGGAGACCTGAACTTAGGACCTCACCTTCATTCTGCTAGGTAGTCTCTGCACTTCCACATATCAGAAGCACTGTGCTGAGATTCCTACCTGTACTACTGTACAGAGAAAAGCCAATACTGGGTCAAACAGAAGGATCCATCCCACTTGATGTGTAACAGTTTAAAAAAAGAATGTTGAGAGAAGGGTATAAAACCAGGTTAAACGCTGTAAATTTTCTTCTCAATAGACTCTCCCAGCTTTAAAAAAAATCAATGAATTTTCTGAGCTACAGATAATTCTGCCTCCAGTAAGCAATCTCTTCCCACTTAGTTTTGGGGTTGACAAACTCAGCACAGCACTGAGTCCTGTAACAGTTTAAATTTTCATAACATACCACCACAAAATTCCTTAGAATAGCAGGCCAGCTGCTTGGAGCAGTGGAACAAGGCAGTGGTGTCTGTGGCTGGGGCAGGGAAAGGGCTAATGACATGGGCTCTGAAAGGTCTCCTGAGCCCAGGAGGAGGTCCCTGCTGGGATGTCTCAAGGGCAGACAACTGAAATATGCCCTGAGCCCAGACATCCCAATACCAACAGGAGGGGAATAGGAGGGGGACAACTCACCTGAGATTCTGACAAAAGCAAAATGCAAATGAATTTTGGAGGGTTTTTTGCTTCTACTGAAGAAAATCCTCACCTACAGAAATTTCACGGGGAAAATCTGCAGTGATAATATGAATGGCATTAGTCTTCAACAACATCTAAGAAGTTGTGTAGGTAGATTTGATCTTACTGTACCGAAAGCTGTTACCTTGCCAGTGAAATCTTTGCAGCTAAACTTTGTTCTGTGAAGTGCTTTAATTTCACATTTTGTTTCTTTAAGTCAGTGCACTGAAGAGTAGATAGTAAAAATAACAGAAAGGATATAAGCATATCTCATTCCATTGTTAAACTTCAGATCACTTCAGTAGCATGGTGCCACTCATAGGGCAAAGATGCACTGCTCTTACACCAACATTTGCCTTGAAGAAAAATCAAGAAAATACTGTAAGTTGACTGTCTTCTTGGGTTGAGCTTATGAGCTCATGAGTGAAAAATATTCACTGCATAATTTTCAATAATTTTCTGACTTCATACACAACAGCAGTATGTAATTTTAATAAACAGCAACAAAACTTGCCTCAAAATTGATTCCTAAATCTCTTTCACTGAGTAACAAATATTTAATTTTTTAGACAGGTGCCTGCAGGACTGTGAAGCTGAAGCCTCCCACATCAAAACTGCAACTCATTCCTGAATTGGCAGAGTCCCTTTTCTGAGGAGAGTTTTTTGATGCTTCATGTCCACTGCTATAAAGATCTTCCTCAGATCCCTGGTGTAGTATCAGTGCTGAACATCTCATATCACTACAATCATCTCATATCACTACAATCACATGGAACAACCCTGTGCTAAACGCTACTCTCATCAAATCTGAAGCTGCAGAAGAAGTTGCAAATATCAGTGTCTTGCACATAAGAGCTGTTCTCCAGGGATTCCTCCCACCTTCTCACCATGTAGCCTGAGACACTGTCAGCACTTCTAGACTGCTGAGATTACAAACATAAGTAGCAGAAATTATTTCACTTTTGCTGAGATACCATGTGTTATTGCACTAGGTGGAAAATCCCTGGTAAAATGTAAAACTGGGAAGCAATAGTGTTGCTATTAGCAAATGAGAACCTCAATATACTCTTCAAATTAAACAAATCTCCAGGTATTTCTGAAAGTCTCTTGTCACTATTCTTCTTAATGAAAGCGCCTTTACATGTTTTTACTATATTATCAAAATTTCTATGAAAAGAATTATCACATAATCCATACTTCTGCATAAAATTAAAGTAAATTCTATAGCCCTTCTAATTTACCTTAGTAAAATGTTGAATGTGCCCTGATATATAAGAACATTTCACCTTTTTTCTTATTATCCTTCCTTTTTATTTCCTTATTTCTATTTCCCTGTTGTTCCTTTATAACACTAACAATTCCTTACTACGTAACGAAACAGGTAAGTTTCAATCACTGCGGCAAAGGCACTGATACATGCCTCAAGTTTTAGATTTTTGAAGAAAGGATAGGGAGTTTCTTTGATGTGTACAGACAATCAGGGCATAGTTAATTTAATACTTTTTGTACAATTAAAAACAAATATCATAGTTCTACAAAATCTTCACACAAGTATTTACAAAGACTATCATAGGATTAAACTTGCTTGAAATATGGTATCATATTAGATTATTTTGCTTTATAAGTCCCTAGCTACAAGCATAACTTGCCAGATAAAACCTAGTATGTTCAATCTACACTGCTAAATAAGTTTATCTTCAAATTACATTAAATCTTTTCAGATCTCAGGAGATTTTTGTTATTTGTGATAAGCCTTAAAAGTTTTTTCTATTCAAAATACTTCCGGCAAAATCTTTATTTATATTTTCTAGTGTGAGGTTTTCTTTTAGTTTTCTGCCTTGATCATGGCCATTATGGAGGGGGCAGAGAGAGAGAGAGAGAGACAGCGAGAGATCGATCCCATTAAAAGTGCATAATAGAAGAAATTAATTTATTCCTGTTTTACTCAAAGATTAAGGTAACATTTTCACACAGTCCAAAACTGGACTGGGGTCATGAGTCTGCATTTTACATAGATCCATACATTTTGTAAATGTTTTGATTGGAAAACCACATATACAGAAAAAAAATGGACAGAAAACCCCCCATTTTTCCTGATTATCTCCTCAGTTTTCCCATTTGATAGGCACACAGAAAGTTTCTGTGTCCTTATGAGTTTTGGAACAGGGAGTCACTATTGCATTAAACTGTCTGGGACAGCTGATGTAAAGAGATTTCATGTAGGCTGGAGGAAACCAAAACTGGGGAATCTCTGAGAAGGGATCAAGAGTAATAGTGACCAAAATGAGATGACAGCATTTAAACATCAGCTCTGCAAAAGTATTCTCAAGTTACTTGGATGGGCAAGATGGCTTTTGAAGGCTACTCTGGAGGATGAAGCTGTTGTTAAAACATAAGATATTGAAACTTGCCCTGGATTTTTCTTTGTCTCCAAATGAGAAAAGACTGTATGATGAGAAAAAGGCCAGAGGAAACTGAGGGAAAAGAACCAGAGGGCAGGAAAAGGACATAACTGAAATCAAAAGTAGAAGGGATAAAAGTAATAATGAGGAAGGTCAAGAAACCAGAAGATGTAAGATTCCAGGAAAGGGGAAAGGTAGGGAATATCAAGCACAACACATGTCAATATTGAAGAAATTAAAAAATAAAACTGGAAAGAAGGAGGAAAGGTCAAAGAAAGTCAAGAAAAGGAGTTGGTGCCATCATTTGTTCTCTTTCAGAAAGGTCTGCCTCTTTCTATTTCAGTGTCTCAGAGTGGCTGCTATTATGACTCTGCAGAAGTCCATTTGACAATCTCTTGTTAGCCATATCTCCTGTGGTAGTGCATTGCATATATGGCTGTGCCATACTAAAGCTGAAGTACTGAAGTTACTTAGTTTACATTTTTTAATTGTTTTCTCTTTCCTCCTCTGCTGTAAAGCATGGATTTTGATTAGATCTACAGATGTATTGTATATCCTTCCCTCATGTTGTCACTATCCCTAGCTGCTCAAAGCCTCTGAATCTGGTCTTCAAACAGCACCTTGTGCCTTGGGATTACAAATATATGTTAGGAGTGACAAATGGCAGTAAAAAAAAAATATATATAGTGAGCATTTTAAGATGCCTGACTTCAATCTTTGCTCATCCACTGGTACATATCTTGGATGGGTAATGTATTTCCTGTCATTTATTACTTGGTTCTGTTGAAATGATAAGCAGCATTTGGAATATATGATTTTGTAATTCAGTCTAAGGCTTCGGTCTAAGGCACTAAATCCAGACACACTGATGCGAAAATTGAATGCCATAGCAACAGCTTTATGTACCTGCAATTTTTCATCATCTGCTCTCCTGGTGCTTTCACGAAATCAACAACATCATTTTGGTGGTCACTTTGCCTGTTTCATCTCTGCAGACTGGAAGATAAATCCCAGTGCCTGCTCTTTATTACTGGGTCTTTTTAGCTAACTGTTGACTTAGTCCTAATTACTTATAAGTACTGTCAGATAAATTAAAGATTTCCAGGTTTATTTCATTAGGCCTTTTTAATCAATTTTATTAAGGCAGTAACTTACCAAAACAACATGCTTAATTGGCCAAATAAGTTATACAGAGAGTTAAGAATAATGTCACTGTTAAACTGAAGGTCTGGGTAAAATAAACCTATGCTGATGATGAACTACACACTGTGAAAGATCTTGGACCAGTTATCTAGGTCTAAAGCTCCACATTTAGATACAGATTTTAAATTTCTTATTTTCCTATCAAGACTTTCTGACGAGCAAAAATGACCTAGCAAGACATCACTAGAATATGAGTACCTGTTTTGCCTTTTCTTCTCTACCTTAATAACTAGACTCAGAATAATCCCTTTTTCCAAGACTCTATTCCTTCATGCTACAGGTGAAATGCGGCACCAGCCTATAACAGAGAGCTCTGAGTCTCAGACCTACCGTCAAAGGAATGGAAGTGCAATAGATCATTTCTACACTTTTCATTTAGTCCAATAGGTTGTTTAAGCTTGGTACCAGCCTAACTTTCTAATTTGACTTCTGCATGCACAATGGAAAAATCTGGGCGGAGTCCTAACTGTCCTTTCTTGTCCTAATTTGGCTGTATTTACACTATAGGCTGTATTTCAAGGGCTTTTGATAACATGAATTTAAATGATCTTGTGCAGGTTTTGAATTAAGTCACAAGCACTGCTCAAAGAAAGAAAGTCTCTGTAAAACCAGCTTAATTGTTTCTGCCTTCTACTACATGTTTTCTGGTTTGTTGAATGGTGCAGAGTCTTACAGACTAACTTTCCATGGAATCATTTTGTCTTTATCGGAACGTTTTAGCTTAAAATGAGTGCTGCTTGAGTTTCACTGTTCTTCCTCTTGACACAAACTGCCTTTGGGGCAGTACTGCAGTAATTTTTTGCCTATGTTAATAAACTAGGCTATTGACACACTGTTGGAACAAAAAGAGATTTTTGACAGGAAAAAAAAAAGAAAATAAAAAAACCCCAATAAACTGAACATTTCCAGTCACTTTCATGTGCTTTACCAAAATCTTATCAAAATCTATTAAAAATAGAGGAAAGTACTGAGAGTTTCCAAACTACTTTCATATGAAGTTTACAAATACATTACACTCTGGAAGTCTACAAACACTCTGACAGCAAATTCTCTAAGTCCTGCAAGTTTTCAGATTCCTCAAACTCTCAAATAGCATATTATCCAGCACAAGAAGCCAGTAAATAAACATAATACCTACAAGCAAAAATAATGTCACTTAATACTGCTGTACTCTTTTTAACACTGCCATCAAACAGCAAAAATCAGCAGAAGTCTTGGAGACCACTTTATCATTGAGCAAGAATGCAGAATGCATGCAGAGATCATCTCCCCAGTGTAGCTTGCCTTTCTGCATAGAGATACTCACAACTCTGACAGGCCCTAGAAAAATACTCCCTCCTCCTTCTGAGTATCTGCTTTGGCTCAGGGATCTCTCTGTCTCAAGAATACAGAATCGTATATTAAAAAAGGTGGAGGAGAGTAAACTTCAGATTGTTATACAGATATATATTCAAGTGCCAAAGTCTTTACTTAAAACCTGGAATAAAAGCAGCGTGCAGTAAATACTTCCAATATTGAATATTTGTGTGCTAAGAAAAATTCTGTTCATTTTGACAGTACTGCCAAGCAACAGCTAGAATTTATTTTGGGATCTTGTTTCAGCTCTGTCAGAATAAACAAAGCTTTATACAAGTCCTAGTTCACCAGATCTCATAAAAAACCCAAAAAACACCCAGTAGCAGTAATTCAGAAAAAAAAGCAAAAAACAACTGTGGTCATCAAACTTCTGCAAGGATAGCCAAATAAATACAAAGAAGTTAATCTTTCCAATGGACAAGAGCTAAATATCCTGCTGAATTCAGCAGTTTGTCTGTAGAAAATGAATGATTAACTATATTAAGAAGCAATATTTGAAATAAGCAAGGAAAGAAGAGAAACTTTCTTGCCTCTGGCAGTGCAGAGTACCCTCTCTGGGCACTGTATGCCATCCATGCAAACTGTGATTTTTCTTCTTGGTTTATGAAGCTACTTCTGAAAAGCTGAATATTGCTTTTGGAAAACAATAAGCTCACTGAAATAGCAAGGTTTTCAAAATATTATAGTATATATATAAAGTATATATATATATCCACTTAGATATACATAAAGTACATATCAAAATAGTGCTG
Organism: Cyanoderma ruficeps; assembly: GCA_008694505.1. Taxonomy (NCBI): domain Eukaryota; kingdom Metazoa; phylum Chordata; class Aves; order Passeriformes; family Timaliidae; genus Cyanoderma; species Cyanoderma ruficeps. The sequence goes on from VZDJ01007755.1 coordinate 46,895,163, forward strand.
AGTGCTATCCAATGCCTTAAAATTATTTTTTGTTTATTTAAGCCTTTTTTCACTGCGGAGCTTTTAGTGTCATCTTCCTGTGGCATAGGACATTTATTCATGGAAGCAGAGTTATAATCTTGCCATTTTTGTCTATTACTATTTGATGTAGAGAAGCAGAGAGGGTTTTGCAGTAAACAAGACTGAGTTCATTTCTCCGTATTTTTTTTATTTATTCCTGCAGTTTGTTTTAAATGGATTTTCTCTTGGGCTTCTTGCTTCTGCAAGCAGTAAATCAGGCAGTGCAGAGAAAGAACGCTTGTAAGGATCACAGGACCCGCTGGGCCTAAGCTGCTCCATTGTATCAGGGCAAAAAGGTCAACTACATGGTAATGAACCCACTGCTTAGGAAGCATCTTGTGCTTTTCCACACAGATGTTGCTTTAATATACGTGATGTTATTTTTCCTACCGTGACTGAGTGATGGGACCAGTGTAATTCTATTTCTCCTGAAAAGCAGTATGCAACATTTTGCTCTTAATCCAGAAGTCAGATTTTTATGAGTGTATACAACTGCAGGATAATGGCCTTCATATTCATGTGATGTTATACAAGTTCCTCCACCAAAAAGAAACCCAGATAAACCCTTCCAGTTTTCACCTAGTTATATGGTGAGAGACATAAGGTGTTGAAATTGTAAAATTCCACATTAGCCCTTGGTATCAAATGTAAGCTGTATTAAAATATATTTAATAGGTGATAATGCAGAGACCTTTTCTTGTGCTTCTTAATAGCAAACAAAAACACTTTGGGAGAAAGATACTGCAAGAAACAAAATATGTAAGCATGTTAACATCCATGTGGTTAAAGAAAAATTCCATTCTGTATGTTTGCATGTGTAATTATTGATCCACTTTCCAGTGAACTTTGTCTTTTATTTCTGGTTATTTTTATTGCAGTAAAGAGGAGAAGCTACATCTAGTTGCTACACTTCCTGTAATGCCTAACTTCTTTTGTAATCATGCTAAAAGCTAAATCTAGAAGACAGAAATAAAGACTCTAAGGAAAAGGTGTTCAAAATTCCCTAAGGACTTCTAATTAATCTGCTGGATCAGGAAGCACAAATAATGTAGAAAATCATCTGGCATCCCTAGTCACAGGTTATCAACAACACAGTACTTCCAGTCTAATTAAGGGAATAGAGAAAGCAGCCTCTTTAACACAGATTGTTCATATTGCTAACAGGGCCAGAGTTCACTCCTTCTAAAATAATAGGATGTAAATTGTAGATAATGCTACAAATTGGGTTAAACATGTAATGATCACAGATGTAGAGACAATAGTTGGAAAACGCAAAAGCAAACAGATTAAAATACTACCTCTGGTTGCAATTTAACATTTAGAACTATAATATTAGAACTATGTATCTGTCATGTGTAAATGGGGCACAAAGGCAGGCCCATTTACAGGAAAAATAATACTGAAATAATGGCCATACTGGGACATGTTAAAAACATCTCCACATCTACTTTTCTAATTGTATTTTAGGATAAGACTATCTACATTCATTTGAAAGCCATAATTACATTATAATTAGATATTGATCATTACACATAATGTTTTCATGTGCAGGTGCCTATCTTTTTTTTTTTTTTTTTTTTTTTTTTNCTTTTAAAGTCAAATTTATCTTTATCTTTTTTATTACTACTTTCCCCTAATGACCTGACATCTCACTGCAGGAGATTAGAAAAAAGACAAGGTGGAAAAAGAGTCACAAATACGAGTCTACAACACCAAACTATCAGCGAGTTCACAATTTCAGCTTCCAAAATATTTTGGCACCTTTTGAAAAAGCTTGTCAGAGGCATGGTACCAGACTGAATGTGCATTTAAGCAGCTATTTGCTTGTGACTTCATAACATTGCTTTCATAGACTTTGTCATGAACTAAAACAATTCAATGTGAGGAAGCAGGTAAAAAGAAGGAAAAAAAAGAGCATGAAAAATGAAGGCATGAAGCTATAGTGAAAAGATTGAGCATAGAGAAAGGAGATCACATAAGTCAGTAAGTCAGTCAGTTCAGGGTGGAGAAAATTGTGTCAAAGCTGTGAAAAAACTAATCAAATGCATAAAGTAGAAACAGAACCTTTCTGAAGATCTAGTTGTTGCCTGTCACTCATGCTGCTTGCTCTCAGTAAATTGAAAGATCAATTATTGTAATATATTAATTTTAGCATTTCAGTATGACTCTTGCTATTTAATCTAAAAAACTGACTGAGTGAATGGCAGTCTCATTAACACGTTACAATCAACTGGAAAGAGGTGATTTTGATAAATATGCTTATAATTTAACAAGAGATTGTATAAAAGAAATATTAAATAGCATGAGGACTAGCATCTGTTTTCATTCAGATGAAAAAAATCTCAGGTGATTTATATATCAATCACAAAGAAAAGAACCTATACAGATAGATTGATGTAAAAAACCACAGGTAATTCAATATTTACCTACCAGTGACGGACAGTTAACAAGTCAGTATTATTTCACTAAATAATCACAGAAAAATGGAGATAATCTAGTCTATGTCAGCTTACTTCAGATATCCCTACTTCATTTCCTTCTATAATGAGAATTCTGGTTTGGGGCTCTTTCCTTAAAGGCTATTTAGAGATGAATATGATGGTTCTTACCTCCTATTAGCTGATCATACACTCTTGCAGAGCAAGTATTTGTTAGTTCCTCTACCCATGGCACCCTAAAAGCAATTTTTAAACTCCCCTGGAGGTATATTAGTAAAAATCAGTGTGTCAAAAATTCGAATTTGGGCTGTGTTATAATAAAACTATTCTGCACATCTGATCCATCAATAATTCCTCATTTTGGGCTCTCTCACTCAGCCCTTGGGGTATTTGAATACGCCTTCGGAACAACTGATTTATGCAGTTATACTTGACACTATGTTACTTAAAAAACTGTTTCACAAATTGATTTAGCATCTCTTTTAAGCAGTTAAACTGAAGTTCTCTGAAGAGTTACAAAGCTTGAGCTTTGAAATTTATTAGTAGATCTGAAAAAATTAAGTCACTGCCATACAAGAGAGATTTTTTAGATGTCCCGATGTCTTCTGTTTCAGTTCTCTCCTGAGAATCAGGCAATGTTAAAATCAGGCATTGACATTTCTCATTTTATGCTTCACTTCAGATTGAAATGGTTAATGTTAGACTTTATGACCACAAACTTCAGTAGCTTTTTATTGCTGCTCTGTGTCTTCCTGGCTTCAAAATTCTCCTGAGCTTTAATTAGGGTTGCTATATCCCTTAGGTTTTCAACCTCTTCTAAAAAGCAGCAGGTTTTCCCACCAAACAGCCTCAGGATTTGTCTGACTATTTAAGAGCTATTCACTTAATAGACTCTTCAATACAAAACATGCTAAATCTGCATGAAGGAGATGCAGCTACTCATCTTTCCACAACAGCAGTGAGACTCTTAGAACCAGAGTATTCTCTGAGCTAGGTAATTAAAAGAAAAAAAAAGAAAAAAAAAANAAAACTGAATACTGAAAACAACTTTCCTTTTCAGTCAGAGGACTAGCAAGTGGTTGAGTCATGTAAGGACAGATGAAGCATTGTTCTTTGGATTTTTTTAAAATGAAAACAAAGAAAATATGAAAGTTACGAAGGGGAATATTTATGACAACAATTCCCTAACACATGAAAGAATTTGTCATAAGCTGTTTGAAAGCAGCGGAAAAAGGAACAGACTGATCTTACGCCATGGAAAGTTAAACACAATAAAACAGACTGGTAGCTGAGTTTTTGGCTTCAGGTAGAAGGAACAGTGGTACCAGGAAAAAAAATGCCTTGCATAGAAGAACTGGACAGCTGAAAACATCAGTGCAGTGGAAGTTTTTGAAAATATGTAAGACATATTTTTGAAAATATGTAAGACAACTGTTCAGGTTCTCACAGGTGCATCTGTACCTGTGAGTAGCAAGTGTGGGCAAAAAGGAAGACTTTCTGATAACAACATAATTTCCAACTGCATCCCTGAAAATTTCCAGAACTTATCACAAGTTTTCAGCCACTAAGGCTTAGGAAAAAAACTAAACTGGGGAATTGTATGGTAGCAATTGGAGCAAGTATTTGAAATTATACAAAAATTGAAACGCAGGAGGAAGGAGAGTCAGCAAGAGGCTCAGAGATGCATCAACGCTTCTATGAAGACAGGCTAAGAGAGCTGGAGTTGTACAGACTGGACAAGGAAAGGCTCTGCAGAGACCTCACAGCAGCCCTACAGCACTGGAAGGGAACCTACAGAAAAGCTGGAGAGGGACTTTTTATAAGGGCATGTAGTAACAGGACAAGGGGGAATGAGTTTGGAAGAGGATAGGTATAGGTTTATATTAGATATTAATTATTAGCTTTAAGGGTCGTGAGGCACTGGAGTAGGTTCTCCAGAGAAGCTGTGTATGGCCCAACCCTGAAAGTGTTCAAGGTGTGGTTGGATGGTGCTCTGCACAACCTAGACTAGTGGAAAGTGTTGCCCCCAAGAGGGGCTGGCTGGATGATCTTTAAGGTCCCTTCCAATCCAAATCATTCTGTGATTCTATGACTTCTCAGCAATAACACCACCACAAAAAAGAGGGAAAAAAAAAAAAAAAGGAAGAATTTGGCAAATGTAAAACTGAAGAACCAACCCAGAATCTTAAAAAATAAAAGATCTGAAAGACAATGAGATCAGAATTTCTGATATTTTATACCTGTGCTTATAGAGCAGAAACTATCCTGATACAACAGCCATAACAAAAAATTTCAGATACTACAACACTGAAGGTAGAGAAGTATGCCAACCAAGCCAGAGACTAATTACGGAGAACATGTAGCACCATGACAAATTTTAAGAAACACTACTTTTTCTTTTTTTTTTTTTCTTTTTTTTTNTTCTTTTCCCCAGCTTATTCCCAGCTTTGGCCACCAAGAGGAAAGGATAAGCAAAAAAACCCCCATATTTGTTCTGTATGTAGGAACATGTACAGATATGATGAAAAGAGCAACATTAGTCTCACTAGCTCTCTGTCGAAACCTTAAGATCTACCAATTCTTATAAACTTGTTAAGGACTTGTCCTTAAAATATCCGGTTTGTCTATGAAAGACTAGTGATGATATCTTCAGACAAATGTTCCCAGGGGATGAAATTAAAAATCTAACTAAATTTACTATTAAATTTTACTATTTAGGATGTACGTATTTAATTATTATGTATCCTAATGCTTAATAAGGTTGATAATAATAAGGTTGATTTTGTCTTAGTCTCCATAATATTGATAAAAATATAAAGATGCAAGTAAGTCTTCCATATGTTATTTCTAACAACAACAAAAGGAAACATATGTAGTAGAATACAAATACAGAAATTTAAAATTCATAATTATTAAAAAAAAAAATGAAAGCAATCAGATCCAAGGTAAATAGATTAAATAAAGGTGGGATTTTTTTCATGTGTCACCTAATCTCCAACATTTGTCCGGTTCAGTCTCTATTCTTGCAACTTTCTCACAAAGTCTACAATGCCTTTATTGAAGCAGCTAGCACTGTTTTATGTTTTCAATTTTTTATCTTATAATTTATTAGTATCATATTTTGAATCATACTAAATTAGGACACATCAAAAAAGAACTTTGATCATTAAATGTGTGGATGATACTAAAGTAATTATCATTGAGGAGATGCAAAAGAGGATGCCATACTAAAAGTGCTACAACTGGCACTATTTTGATCATTTAAAAAACAAACAGGAATTTGAGGGAAAAAAATCAAAAATCTGTGAGTCATGGGTCACAAAAAATCATAGTAAATTTAGAAATACCCAATTTTTTGTTTCATGCTACACAAGATAAAATACTATATCCAATATAATTACATATAAAACCAGCTTCTTCAGGCATCCACACTGTATATTTTGAACTAGCCTTGAATAGTTCCATTTTTGTCATTATGCAAAAGCTGCAGCAGTGAAATTTATATGCAAATGGTCTATTCTCTGTGACTGGAGGGAGAGTAAGGACAATTTCTTTACACAGTATTAAATTCAGCAGAATTCCATCGAAAGGCTTCTGCTCAGTTCCAGTATTTAATGGTGCTTTGTACTTGACCTAGAGGTGCTATTTATTTAATCATGTGGAAATTGCAAGTATTAAATGCCTGGATGTCCCTTCACAGCCCATAGTACCACCTAGCAGTGGAGAGGTGTCTGTCATAGCATAAAACTGCAGCAATGCATCAGCAGAAGAATCACACATTTACAGATTTCTTTCAATAAAGCCTGAGAATATTGATGTCACCAGGGGACAGATAACTCATCCTAATATTTTGCAGCAGCATTAACACTGCAGCAAAGGAATACAAGAGGAGTTATTTGTTCTTGTATTTAGCTAACTATTATCCCCCTTATTTACGTAAATAAAGTTATTTTCTCTGCAGTTTCTGTGAATGGCAGGTTCAGGGAAGGTGGAATTTAATTAGTCCTGTGGAGTACTTGAGCAGATGTAGCTAATAATGTCTGAGCAGTGTCTTTCTCAGAAAGCTTTTTACTGTATTCCCTGTGGGGGTAACCCCCATGGGCACTAACAGAAGGTCTGTGTGGGTACAGTGGCCAGGGTAGAACAAAATATTAGGATTCCTCATTGGGGGAGGTTTGGTTGTTTTTTCTTTGTTGTTGTTGGGTTTTTCCCCTTCTTTTTTTCTGTTGTTGGGGTTATTTTTCCTCTCTAAGTCAGAGACAAAAAATTATGCACTGGCCTAGAACTTTGTAGGCAACTGGAAGCCTCTGTAGGCAACTGCAACTATATTTTGCAGTATAAAAGGACATATTTAGGAAAGGGTTAGTCACTTAATTACATCTTCAAATAAAATACTCTAAAAATCTGACTTCCTGCCTTGCTCTTTGGTGGAAAGCAAACAACCTAGTCTTTGGACAGGGTGTACACCTCTGTAATTATCTAGCTCAAAAGTCTTCCACAAATGTTTTTTCTCATTAAGGCAAGATTTTTCATTTAGTATGCATGAACCTCTAAGCATGGTAAAGACCATTTGCACAAACACTATAAAATTGTTATATTATTAATCTGTTCATTCTAAGTGCATTTTGAATGTATGATTATTATGTCAAAAATGAAACAATTTTATTATATAAGCCCTTTGATGTATACATTTTCTGTACCAGGAATTGCATTACACTCTAGCATTAATGTCCCATAAAGTCATTACTGCCACAGGAATATCAACAACATTTCCACACAATTAATGAAACATGCAGAATCAGATAATTAAAATGGCGTTTGAGAAGAACTGTAATAACGAATTCATGCTTGTGTTTTCTTCTGCTTAAAATAATCACAGTTGTGATTCAATGAAATTTCAGCAGCAAAAAAAAAAGTAGGTGATTTATGTGATTTGAAGCTCACATTTTTTGATTTAAATCTGTGACATTTTGCTCAGTCACAAAGTGTGTCCACGGACATAATTATTCTCATGATAGAAGAAACAGTAGGTGTCACTTCTTTATGAGGTAAAAAAAATATTCTGACCTGAGAAAATGCTGCCTTCTTCAGAAAAAGACTTGAGTACCTCTGAGCACCTGGATTGGTTACAACTTTGTTTTGGAACTGTGCTAAGTGCAGCTTAGCAACTTTTGGAGGAAAAATTGTGCACAGGCAGGGAGTAAGCTATTGTGTGGCTGTGAGACCGAAATGTTCATAACTCAATCAGCCATTTGCAAAAACAGCAGGTGCTTTGCTGACAGTGTGCAAGGGAACAGCCCAGGTGCAGAGGGGGTGATCACCAGAGGATGGCCATGACAAACCAACCTTTATTTAGCAACAAACTGGGGTTTGAGCCAGGCAAGGGAGGCCAACAATAAGAAGCAGACACTGTGGAGGTGGGATAGTACTTTTCATCATGCCAACGTCCTCCCTTACCCAACTGGCTCAGTTGTAAAACTCTCCCACCCCAGGGGAGATATTGGGACATTCACACACAGGCCTGAAGGTGTTCATCCTTTCTGATGGGACATTACTGTCTTAGCTCCACTGAGCTGATGTGAGAGAGAGTGTCATGTCTGAGAAGGGGTCATAAGCCCCCCAGACTCCTTTCTGAGGCCTTCCACCTCAGAAGACTGCATGGGATCCACAGTGCAGTCCATACTCCCTGGATGTTCCCACGTTAACCTAAACACATATTAACACACTCAACTTTGTATTTTGTGGGCTTCCCCCACCCACAATAGACCAAGACTGTAACCATCACTTCCACCAATGAATATCAAAATTGCAGTAATTAAGTCTTGTGCTAGGATCCACTGGTGGTGCTGTCTTTCTACTCTTTTATCTTTTCTTTCTTTCTCACTTTCTTCTCCTAACTTCTTCTCAAAGTATATTGTAAGCCAGACTAAAAAATTCCAGTAATGTCTTAGTAAGTGCTTTGTTGTCTGGATAAATTGAAGTTGACTAAGTTTAAGCTTGCACAGTTAAAGTTTGTGAAGTCCCTTACTTTGTCTGGATGTTGTTTTAAAATTTGCCAATTTTATTAATTTATTCTATTTTAATATTCCAAAGTTTCAAAGTAAACCTTTGTTACTGAGGATTTCTGAGAATTTTGTTGTTTCTCCCATGCACCACCCAGAGTAAATCAAACAATCTTCCTGTAAAAGGGGACTGGGGCATAACAGTTGTCCGCTGCATATCACACATTTGCAGGATCAGGACATAGATTGGGGCATACCTGACCTCTGGCACAGCCAATGGAAATCTCCTACCAGCCCCATTTCTTAGGTTTTGTTTGCTTGTTTTAGGGTTTTCTTTTGTATAGGTTTCTTTTTACTTTCTGCATTTCTGTAACAACGTGATAAGCAGTAAATGAGTCACAAATTTCTTGTAAATGACTAATATTGTTTCCTTTACACTCATCCTTTCATTAAGCTTATAATTATGTAAAGGATTTATGGGAAGACTTGAATCAGTCTCTTTCAGTTCAAATCACACTTAACATTAGCTCTGTAGATGTGTTGACAGATCAGATCATTCTCTGTAATCAGAAATGGTGATGGTTGCAATAATATTCCAGTTTTAGTTTAAATCCAAATTAGTAGACAATTACCTCTCTTGCATCCAAACTCTCTAAAAGCACTGTTCGTTTCTGAACACGTACGTAGAGAGGAGAAAAATACAGTGATATGTAATTTCTGTACTTTCATGGAGTCGTACAGAAACAAATGTTGGTAATTTCTCACTTAATGAATTAGGGATGGTAGAAAAATGCCAAATAAAAAACTGCAAAGTTTAAGATGTCAACTTTGCAATAATCCATTGCTTCAGCTTAAAAACATTAAATAGTGTCTTCATGTTGTAAGAGGATTTTCACCATTTTCCTTATAATCTATAGGCCTGGCAGGAATTACAAATACATGATCAGAGATAACAAAGATGGAAAGAAAATATGTTATGCTTTTTATTATTATTTTTGTTAAAAGTCAGTTTTGTTGTGTTGATTTATAAATTACAGTTCTTCAGATCCTCTTTAGATCAGTTGATAATTGGGCTTTAATGATGTAGTTATTTTCTCATTTCACATGCCTCTTTCTACCACCTACATTTTCTGTAAATGAAGAGCACAAGCAGAAGCTTAATTGTAGTTGCTTGATGAATATTTACCTCTCAGCTCAATAAATCATGATGGTTCACCTCTTCCAAAGTCAATAACTATTTAATATTCTATTAAGCTGATAGGCATAAAAGAATAGTAAACCAGGTTTCTGCTATAGCAACGCAATTAACGAAAACAGGGAACAATTCCCCTTTCATTTGAAATGGCAATAAAACATCCGTTATTCAAGGAGTATGATCATTACAAAACTGTGTGGAAATAAGTGAACCCTGTAAACTTGGATTTAATGCAGTTTTCTGAGTGGAAAGTTTAAAAAAATCTGTAAAATTAAACTTTATGAGTTTAACACCATAGTATTTCTGAAAAATGTTGTCCTCATCTGATGATAGCTCGCCTAAATGAATAAAGTCTGTGAGAAGATAATTTAGAGCTTTTTTTCCTATATTAATAGTGATTAAACTGTTCTTTAAGGCATCTAAATTCTAGATATGCTAAGCTTTGGAATCCTTTAATTTATAACACTTGGATATCCCCATGGTGGAATAAGGCAGATTAACTCCATCCTACTTCTGTATAAAGACAGGAAAGGAATCAGATCTTCAAAGAAGAATGATTTCAAACAAAATAATATGCCAAATATGAAGGAAAAAAACAACAAAACTAATCATTTTTGCAAAATCTGAACTTAGCTGACACTACCTCAAGACTTGGCATGGTGCATAGTTCTCAATAACGGTTTGTAGTCAGGTTTTTTTTTTGTTTGTTCTTTGGGGTTGTTTGTTCATTGTTTTTTAAAGTGAAGAATTTAAAATAAATGGTTAGACTTAATTTGGTCAAGTTAAAGTCATGGGTGGACCTTGACTGGCTGCCACACAGCCATTCAGCTGCTATTACTCATTGTCTTTAACTGGACATAGGAAAAAAAAAATAACATGGAAAAACTCATGGGTTGGGAGCAAAAAAATCATGGATCATGAAATATGCTGAGCTGGAAAGGCCCCCACAAGGATTATTGAGTCCAAATCCTGGCTCTGCAGAGCACCATCCCCAAAAGTCACATCATGTATCTGAGAGCACTGTCAAAATGCTTCTTGAACTCTGTCAGGCTTTATGCTGTGACCACTTCCCTGGGGAGCCTGTTCAGTGCTCAATCACCTTCTGGGTGAAAAACTCTTTTCTAATATCCAGGTTAAACTTCCCCTGACACAAACTCAGGCCATGGCCTTGGATCCTGTCATTGGTCAACACAGAAAAGAGATCAGTGTCTGCTCCTCCTCTTCCACTCATGAGGAAGTCGCAGACTCCTCCAGGTTGAACAGGCCAAGTGACCTCAGATACTCCTCATGCAGCTTCCCTTCAAGGCCCTTTGACATCCTCATTGCCCTCTTTTGGATGCTAAGAGATTAATTTTACTTTCTTATACAGTCTTTCTTATACTGTGCCACCCAAACTTGCCTCCAGCACTTGAGGTGAGGCTGCCCCAGTGCAGAGCAGAGCAAGACAATCCTCTCCCTTGCTTGGCTGGTGATGCTGTGCCTGGTGCCCTCCAGGACAGGGTTGGCCCTCCTGGCTGCCAGGGCACTGCTGGCTCAGGTTCAACTTGCATTTGACCAGAACTCCCAGGTCCCTTTCCATGGCACTGCTTTCCAGCCTCTCATTCCCCAGGCTGTCTGTACATCCAGGGCTGTCCCATCTCAGGTGCAGAACCCAGCACTCGTCTTTGTTCAAGTTCATATTGCTGGTGATTGCCCAGCCCTCTGATTTGTCAAGCTGTCTCTGCAGGCAGCCAACAGCTGCTCCCAATTTTGTATGATCTGCAAACTTGCTCAGAACTCCTTGAGTTCTGCATCCAATTAATTTATGAATATGTTGACGAGCACAGAGCCAAGGACGGTTCCACTAGTGGAACCCCACTATTGTCAGGTTGCCAACTGATGTCACCCCATTCCTTATAACCCTTTGTGCCTGACCTGTGAGCCAGTTGCTCTCTCATCACATGATGTGTTTACCCAGCTGTGTGCTGGGCATTGTGTCCAGAAGGATACTGAGAGATGGTGTCCAAAGCTGCCCTGCCGGGGTCTCTCCCAGGCCGCAGGGCCATCCCTGCCGGGTCTCTGCTGCCCCCGTCCCTGCTCCCGCTGTCCCCTCGGGGCTGGCAGGGCTGTCTGTGGCTCGGTTCCCCTGGCTCAGCCCTGGCTGCCGGGCAGGGTTTTGCCCTCCCTTGCCCAGGCTTTCCCCGGGGCTCTCGCCCGCCCGCCCGTGGCTGAGGGGCTCAGCCGGGCCCTGCGCTGGGGCCGCTGCAGCCGCCGGCACCGCCGGGGGCCGGCCCGGGCAGCCCCGGCACTGCCGCTACTGCTAGGACAGCTCGGCCCAATGCACATAACCTTCATCTATTTATGAAGTAGGAGAATGCAAAGGTGTTAGGCGACCATAGTTGCTTTTCAACTATGTACACAGTAATTTAGTCTTGTTCGCTTTACCTTGAGCAGCAATAACATCACAGATACAGATACGAACAGATGAACTGTGTGAAACATGTAATTAGCACTTTGGGGAATGACCTGGCTGCATAAGGCTTTAGTTGTACAGTACAGTTGGAAGACAGACCTTCAGTTTTGTTACGCAAGTGCAAGAATTTTTTGTGGATTCAAAGACTAAATCTAAATTACTGCACATTGTGCAATAAAAGGTAGATATGCTTCTAAACCATCTTTTAGAATATATTTCGCACCTACACACATACCACACGATGATGGGCTGTGAAACACATGAAGAGGGTAAAGCTGAAGCTGCTTCATGGTAGGAAAGCAGACATGATACTTCTCCAGTATAGCTACCTCTTATTTTCATCAAGATAAAAGCATTTCCAGTCCCATTGATTTAATTTATTGGAGAAGTATCCTGTATGGCCACTTGCTTTTGGGGAACTCACATCCTGTTTCCCGGCTACATCTGGCACTGAGCTCACATTACAAGTACAGTTTGGTATTCTAAGATACCTTTCTGATCCTGTGAGTCCTTGCCTTGGGCAGAAGCATGGCAGTGGCAAGGAAGAAGAGAGGACTCTTGTGGGAGGTTCAACTGGGGTTTATTCCACCCAGAGAGGGAACCCACCCACAAAAGCGAGCTTCCCTCTCTGTCCCGCACATTAAGTAAGGGCGGGGGGCAGGGGGAAGAGGAAGGGTACNGGGGGGGGGGGGGGTGACCCAGAACACAAAGGACAATCAATGGAACCAATCAATACAAAAAGGTGGAGGAGGGGAAACCGGGATCCTTCCAATCCCTCAACAGCCTTCCTGGAATTTTCCAGACACAGAGTGAGGCTGTAAGGTGATGGACAAGACCCATAATTTGGGAGAAACCTAAAAGGGTTTAATATGGGGTACACAGGACAAACCATTGTAAAACAAAAGAACAGATGCATGTAGAGAACTGGTAAAACCCAAAATGCGCCACTACAGCCACTATCAGATGGCTTCTCTCTTAACAGTTCTGGAATCTCGTAAGAAAAGTAAAAGTAAGTGCTGTAGCCAGTGCGTTGAGTAACAGAACACTCTTGCCAATGCAGGTGTTATTGAAGTCATCAATAATTAAATTACAACAAAACCACTGATTCCTGATTCTACTGAAACCAGAAAAATAGAAAAGCTATAAAATTTTTAAAAGCTGGGTGGGTGGGTGTGAGGTGACTTCATGAAACTGTTTTCATAGAATTAACATGAATTAACTATTAAAACAAAAAACCAAAACCAAACCAAACTAACCAACCAAACAAATAAAAAAAATACCCAAAAACAACCCCCCCCAAAAAAACACAACCAAAACCACAGGTTTCCCAAAGACTTACAGAGTGATAAAGGAGAGTGGAAGAGTAGCACCGACTCAGACTAAGCAATAAGTGCAAGGGGACAGAGCTAGAGCTCTGTCAATATGGAAACATGTACTCCAAACAGCCCGGAGTAGACTCCTGTGGCTCTGACTGGGCTTCCCAGCAGGCAGCCTGTGGGTGCTCTAATGCAAGAGCAGTTGAAGTGCAAACTGCAGACGGGGATTACTGAAATTATTTGAGTCCTATTTAAGAGGAAATAGAAATCACGTAAATTGCAATTGTTTCCCACTATCTCTGGGCTTAAATCTATATTCCCTGTGTGACTCAGCAGACCCAATTAGGCAGATTTAAGGGCTTCTCAATCAAATACAAAAGACTTTACAAGTACCTTAAGTATATCTTTTAGTGTACAAAAATTTCATGACAATCCCACTGGCAATAAAACTAGCAGGGTTGTAATTAATTTTAATCCCTATAAATTAACATTTTCTTATTAAAAATCCATCATCTAATGAATTCCCCATTAGTAATTCCACAGATGACTATAAAATTACTGTTATTCTTCCCTTTTTTTATTTAGCCATGTATGTTTAAGTTTTTCCTGCCTAAGTTTCAGTTTCTCATATAGGTCCTGATCTCAGCTAAGAAGTCATTTACAAAAATGTAGATTTTTTTCTGTTGTTCTTGAACTCTTGGTATTTGCTCCTTCCTAAGAGATTTTTATTATTCTGTCTTCCAGCTGCAAGCTGTTTGAAATTAAAACATTTAAAGGCTTGTCTGACTTTCAGCAATACCTTTATTCCCAAGGCAAAGCCTGATCTTTTAAAGCCTCAGAAATTTAAAAAAAGCCCCCATTGTTCTCAGTTTAATTTTTACTGGACAGCCACACAGAATGACTGGAACAGGTAAGCTTTAAAATAGGAAGGTTAAGGTGGTATCATATAGCTTCCCACACAGGAACATCTGCTCTACCTGAGAATGATTCCCTCAGTGTGAGAAGCACACCATGAGCACAGTAAAGATCCTGTCTGCAATGGTGTGTTGTCCCCTGAGCTTTTTCTGTGTATTGCAAACAAACGAAAAAAAAAGCTTGTACGAAAGCTTGCTGGTTTAGGGCAGCACTGCCAGTACTGCATGGAGTCAGAGCCCCCTACCTTTTCTGCCCTGAGGTTAATATGGAGCTCAGAGGCAGCTGGATGCTCTCTTTTATTTATCAGTTCTTCAAGACTACTCATTGAAGTACCATTCTTGATCCACACAGAGGTAGTAGGTGCAGTCACCAAGGCCTGCTAATTCTGTCAGCACATGCTGGCTTCTGCCTGGCTGCGCCTCTTTGTTTATCAAATAATCATTTTCAGTAATAAGGGAGCAGAGTGTAAACATGCTCTTCACTAATTTGCTATGTTTGAGCATCTGATTCTTTAGTGTTGTGAACAGGAAGCACTGATGAGCTTTGTGACTGCACAGTTTGGTTCCAATTAAATTTTTAATGAAACAAAAGTCAAGACCAACTGTGAGTTGTGACAGAATTTTGATTTCAGCAGTGCCCTCTTATGTCTCTAATTTGGCCAGGTTTACCCCACTGAATATAAATATTGATAGTTGACAGTCAGAAGAGACAAAGGAAGGCATAGAGTGTGCCAAGCAATTTCCTTTTCTGAGTTGTCACTTTATTTTATTTTTTTATTATTTTTAGGGTCTGTTGACAGATTGGCAATGAAGCCTATCTTGAATTTTCAAGCTCATTCAAATCTGCTTTCAGAGTGGATGTCCCAGGGTGATTCTAAGGCAAAGGAAGCAAAGTGTGTGCTTGCACCATTGAGCACACTGCTTTAAGCTGATAGAAAATGTTTGAAGCTATTTAACTTCTCTGTCGGAGCCCACAAAACTCTGCTGCTTCCTGCCACTAATAAATGCCATGGAGGCTGGCTGCTCTCAAAACTCCCAATAAGACCCACTGGTGCTGTTTTTAAAGGAACACAACAGAAGGGAGAAAAGCTAATTTAAGAAACATTTGCGACAGTGAAAGTGCTCAAAGCCATGGTATTAATGACAGTAGTCAGTAGCAGCAGCTGACTGCCTGAATTTAAATGGCAATCTGCATGGCAGCAGCAGCTTAAAAACGATGCAGATATTGGACTGCACTGTCTCTTGTGTAAACCTACCCAACAGGTTACGTGATCTGACCCTTGGATACTGAACTCTGTAACCAAAGAGGTTAGACACAAAAAAAATAAATTGCTTTATCTTTGAGCCTTGCTGTCTTCAGCATTCATTCAGTGACAACTTTGCTACTCCCCCCCAAAAAAAGAAGAAAGAAGAAGGAAAAAAAAAGAAACTTCCCATATTTTATAGTAATGCAGAGCTGCAAGAAATAATTTTAGTAGTAGGGGACATAGTTCCCAGATGGAATAAACTGGTTCAGCTCTTCTGACTACAGCAACATTGCACCACAGGTGTCAGGTGCGGTTGGGGCTGCATATTCCTGACATCAAGCTACTAAATAAATAACAGCAAGAATATGAGAAGTACAGCATCTGCCTTTTGACCAAAACATCCGATTTTTTACCTTAAGTTTTGGTGAGAAAAAAAAGGCAACTTACTCTTGATCTTTAAATAGCTATCTAGGAGAATAACTTTCAACACAAAATTTGGGAAAAAAATGTTGGCTGGAATCCACAATTCAATATCTGGATAAATTTCATGGAGTTCAAAAGATGATGGACCTCAAAACTACCCTTAAACTCGGGAGGTTAATTTAGTTATTTTAGTGAGGCCTTTAAATTCATCCTCCTCCTACATGCTAAGAATGGAAGCCAGTAACTGAAGGACGAGATTGCAGAGGAGGAGACAGATAATTCTCTGCCTATAAAAGCTCCATTTACTTTTTCACAGCATCTTTTCTTCACCATTCACCAAAAAGAGAGAACAGTCTGACTGTCATGGATTTATTTAAGTGGCATATATATTATAATATACAATAATATTATAATTGTCAAATATTATAATATAATATAAATAATATAAATAATACAACTATACAATATTATAGCTGTCAAAAAGGATTTACTAGTATGGTTTTCCTGTTGCTCCTGACTTGTGCCTGTATGTGCCAGCATGATGTGCTAAAACTGGGAAATATTTTAGATTATTAATTGCTGCAAAAGTAGGAATGGTTCCTGAAAGTATGTTTTTTTTAGTGATTTTAAGATATTTTATTTGAAATCCACAATCCATGCCTTTCGAGACTACTCCAAAAATCCTGCTGCTGTGACAATTTTTCTCACAGCAATCACTACCTGATTTCATTTTACCATGTCTACCTCTTTCTTCAAGTTTTACACTAAATACTGTTTCTTAACCCTTGGAGTTAACACTTCGTTAAGACAATATGTCATGTTTTCTTTCAGCGTTACACATGCAACCTTCTTGCAAAATGTTCTCTTACCTATCTCTCTAACAGTATTTTAATTTTTTTTTTGTTTTTCCTGGCTTGAATCTTCCAACAGATTTAGGCAAACATGGTGTCTGTTGTGTTATTTCTCATTTAGCTGTCCCAGCTGATACAAAGCATAGATGCTCTTTCATACACAGTTGCTTTCAGAAAGATCAAATAGAGACAAAGAAATTGGACTGCATATATAAGGGTGATAAAATCAAGACAATGGATATTTTAAAACTTCTATAGAATATATGATGGCTATGAATACTAGATTACCTTTCTTTCTGTACCGTAACAAAAATTCATATTTTGATTTTTACACATACTTTTCTGACTGGGATTTTTTTGGCTATTACTGGGACTATTATTTTCCAAGGGCTATTTGTATTAAATATATTTCAGGCGTCCTGCCTAAGAGGGTGTGGATGATTTGAACAGGTACTTGAAAGAAACAAAATGAAAGACACATGTCTTTACCTCTCTTTGTAATACAATGGTCAGCCAAATTTCATCTCAGATTCTTCATAAGAACATCTTTCTATTCCTCAGCTTGTGGTTCTAAGCCCTGTTATTCCAGCTATTGTGATACCATGAATTTCTAATTTTTATTTTCTGTTTTTGTATTATTTTTTCACCATAGCATTTTGTGAGACTCCCCTGTTGTAGTATTATGAAACTTACTTTTGTGCCATATATTTTGTCATCAAAACACTTAAGAAACATGTTAAGTAAAACTGAACTTAACTGTGATAGTGCAAAAGCACCATTGCTTAAAAATATCTTTTAGTTTTCCTCTCATGGTAGCAGTCTTAGGCACCTGAACTTTTCAAGTGAAACTTTAACTATTACCCTGTGGCAGCTTTAGCTGAAATCTGGAGTCATCATCCCCAAAAGAAGAATGCTTTGTTTTGTTTATGCAGTTGTACTCCCAGGAGCTGGCATGGTACACACTGCTTCTGTGGTCATCTTCCTCTTATAGAGGAAAATAGTTTTTAAAATTATTCCTAGTTGGTTTCTAGAGAATTTTGAATTTCATGAACCCACCTAAAATTCCTGTTTACTCTGCTGCCCAATTTTATTCGTCTCTTTCACTACATTTTAAAACACACTCCTAAAATCTATTACCTGAGTACTGCTGTAAACATACTTTATTAGGCTTAGTTTTCTGAAACAAATATCTTTGCATTATCTCTTCAAGGTATGCATATTATCCTTAAACTCTGTAACTCTAAATGGTTCTAAGATCATATTTTGGTTGTGGTTTTTTTCAGTGGGTCACTATGGAGTTTTTTAAATTATTAAGTTATGGAGTTATTTAAGAACCCATTTGCTTTGCCACATTTTTCATGTTTTTAGCTGCCATATATAAAGTACCCTGCAAATAAGAGCCTTCATATCTGATTCCAGATCCTTATATACATGATTGCCTGGTGCTATGAAAAGACTAGAAAAACTAACAACAGGAGTGACATCAGCTTTCTAGTCTTCCAAAGAAAGGAAAAGGAGGGACAGACTCTTCTTTCTGCAGCCAGAAAATGTGCTACAACATGTTTTCCTTTAGCAGTAAGATAAAACTAGAAATTTCTATTCAGCAGACAGGTGGGAAGAGATAATACATATCATGTCATGGTATACTTTATGACATAGATATATTGTGCCTTTAAGTTAAGCCACAATAGAAATTCTTGCTTGGGCACACATACAAAATTTAAGTCACTGAAAAGCGGTGCAGTCATTTGTTCAATCACGCAACTCTGTAGTCTCATAAATTAGTTGAGGATTGTACACACATTTTAGGTTGCATAGCAGAAGCCAGCATCTTCCTTTTGTAATGATATTAGTGTCTCACAGGACTAGAGAGTCAGATTATTTAATGATTATTCTCTGATCCCAAGAATACTTTGTTCTTTTATTTGTGGTATGGCAGCCTTCAGGAGGAGAGATGAGAGGATCAAACAAACAAACAAAAAAATAGTCTGGAATAGAATCTGGAAGTCATCTAGAACAGCATCCTGATTTAAAGCATAGCTGCTGGATTTAAATGATGCACTCTAAGAATGTCAACACAGCCTGTCCCATTGGAGCCAGTGCAGCCAGCAAACTGCCCCAGTACAGATACAGGGTGGAAGAACAGAACAACCTGTGTACTCCAACTTCCACAGGCAAGTGCAAGTGGCATTTGGAGGGTGTTTTGTCCAGGATGAGTCTGGAAAATATCTGAATCAAAAGATGACTCAGGAGGCGACTTCTTGCAGGATCCACTTAAACCACACAAACAATTTTTTCAGATTAAGGAGCATACCTAAGACATTTGATTGCCTCACAGATAGGTTGTTGAACCTCTGTGATCTGCAGCCTGACACATCAAGGCAAAACAAATGATTTTTCTCTCTTTTAATATATCTGGATGAAAACTGTGCTGCTCCAGGAACTGATGCTGTAGGAGCTATGCCTGCCTTAATAGCAAGGACATGCATCACAGACGCAGAATGGATGGTACCAACTGTAAGGCTGCAGCCACCTGATAGATTTTAATATACTGCTTTAACTCTGCTACAAGTATTACTGCTGTCCAAAGCCTCGGAAAGGGAAAGGGAAAGGNGGAAAGGTCATGATTACAGCCAGTGAAAATGTGGTATTCTTTTTCTCTTTACATTCAAACTGCTCTTCTTTTACACTAAGGTGAAGAATTTCTGCCTGCCTGGCTGCCACAAACAGAACACACAGAAATTGGTTGAAGTAATAATCTAAGATTGTGGCCTCTCTTGGTAACTTCAGGAACAGCTGTTGAGAACTAAAACCACATCAGCTTGAGTGTCTAGAACACAAGAATGAAAAATAATTTGTGCTTGCCTCAAATGAAGGCAGATTGCAGTCTTGGTGACCTTGGGCAAGTTACTCAAGCTCTGTGTTCGCCTTCCTGCTCAGCTGTGAAATTAAGTCAAAGCAGAATTTAACTGGAAAACAGATGCTGCTTCATACTTGATTTTTTTCACCCTGGTAAATAAATTACAGAAGAAAATATAATAATTAATTAATAAGTAGCAGTCAACACATAGTAATTATGTGGCCATATCCATTATGACTGTACATAAACAAAATCAATTTTCATTAGGGAATATTAATGTTATCAAGTATTGCTAGAAAGACTGTGGCAGTTACTAAGGAAGCTTTTCATTAATGAAGCACAGCCATTCTTTCATTCCCTAGTATTGTGTACCATTTTAAACCAATCAAAGCTTGATATAAAATGGATGTATATTTTAAGTTAAGCCAAATTTGAAAATGCATTTCAGTACTGTTTCATATATTTATGCACAGGATAGTTTTATCTTCCTAAAAGTGAAAGTTTTATGAGCAGTGAACATAGTCAGATTCAGCTGCAGTTTAAACTGGTGTAAATACATCTGTTCTATCAAGATTAGTGAAGCTCACTGTAGCACCAGGATTCCTTCAGTGACTTTTAGGACATTAATCAGAATTTTGTTTTTCTGGCTTAGGGATGTTTCATGATTTTCAAACAAGCATGATTGATAAAAATTCATTTCTCCATGTTCATAAATCCAACAATAGATCAAACAAAAAAACTTTTCCTAATTCTGAAGTGCCTCTGCTTTTTTAATTGAGGCAGTGGGAAGAGGGCTAGAAACTTGCAAATAGCCTTGGTATCCATGTGATTTTTTTTAATGGGATCTATATCGTTGTGTATTGAAATTGTATTGTCATGTATTTTGAAATCTGGTAATCTGTGGCGAAAAGCTACAGGAAGGTTTTCAAGTGTGCTGTAGTTATTTTAGAAATACTAGGAGCAAGGAAATGAATAATTAACGTACAATTCAACTTGGAAAAAGAATTATGTACTATTAGATCACACTTGTTCTCACACAGAGGGGTCCAAAATTACAGTTCATCAAGCTAGTCAAGATATCTCAGAAAAAGCCATGATCTCTGATATTCCAGTATTTGCAGATAGAACTTAAAGGAATCAGTTTTCACTGTGTGTTTCAAGACAATACCATAGAGATTCTCTTTTCTATTTACATTGCAGAACACAACAAATATAATGATTAAAACCTATTAAATTGTATTGTTTCATTATGCAAACCTTACTCTTCCATTTCCTTACTGTGTTTTGTTTCCCTAACAGATTTTCTTCCTGAACCAATGGATTGATTGTCTCTAGCTGTGATTCAATTACTGTAGCTATAAAATAGGATGGAAAATGTATGATTACTACGCTGCTAGACAAAAACTTGGCATTGCAGAGCTCAAATTGTAGGATTAGCTCTTGTTAATACTGCTTATTTATTTCACTGCAATTCTACAACAGGATTGGACAAAAGAATGCAACAAATCATCTACTTAATCCCAAATCTAGGAACAGAAGAGATTATGCACGTGAAATGTGCACCAATTGGTCTGTTATTCAATCAATTTCATATTAAATTGGGTATCATAGAGGTAGAGGATTGTACTTGTCTATAATTTTTCAGTCATCTTACACCTTGCAATTGTTCTGCCTTCCATAGAATCTGGGTGGAAGACAAGCATCAAAACTTCAGCTGTGTTTAAAAACTAACTAAATAAATACTGACATATGTGGTGCTAAAAATGCAGTGTTGCATCTATTTAATATATTTCAAGCTGCAGTAAATGAGAATTAAGTATCAAAATTATTTTGATAACCATATTATTTATATGATATCAGCCATATTTATATGGTACTGACAGTTGAACAAGCATTAGTGATAGGACCTTTTTTATAATTTTGCATCAGACAAGACATTTGAAGGACTATATCTGGACTCTTCTGGATTCTTCAGTGGCTATATTTTTGGGCTAACATCTCAGGCCTTTTAGCAGTGAACAATGAATAGAATTAATTTTCTTCCCTTTTTTCAAATCCTCTGTTTTCCCCTTGCTTTGGGTTGGCCAGTCAGATCTGATATCAGATATTTTGGGGTCAGTGATTGCTGAACATATTAATAGGATCTGCTTTCACAAAGAAACTTCACTGTCTTTCAGGTAACGATGTTCTCCAAAATGTTGATGACAATAATTCTAATTTCTGCAAAAATATCACTAGAAACCTTTCTATGCTCAGAACTGGCAGCTTTAGCAAAGTTACAGAGGGAAATGCAGAACTGTCTCCATGTTTAAATCACATTAATTTCCAAAGAATCTCATACAAAACCACATTCCCTTAATGGCGTGTGTTTTAATTTCAATTGTCCAATGTTTTCATCCTTCACCATTCATTAATTCAAAAATACAGATGTGACCTCTCAAAACTAGAATTTTTCCAAAGTACATAAATAAGAAACACCAAAAAATCCTAATACAAATTAAAAAGTATTGATTAGAATGCAGATTTATATAATGCAGTAGAGAGAAAAAATCATGAATGTGGGTAGGGGTAAGCATCAATTTTTACACACAGGTGACTCCTAGAAGAAGATTAAACAATATTAAAAAAGAGACTAATTAATTAATAAAATTTGGTTGTTAAATAATTCCACTGAACTTATAAACCTATCTTCTCCTCTCTTTACATAAAAAATAGT
Source organism: Cyanoderma ruficeps (assembly GCA_008694505.1). NCBI lineage: Eukaryota > Metazoa > Chordata > Aves > Passeriformes > Timaliidae > Cyanoderma > Cyanoderma ruficeps. The sequence goes on from VZDJ01007755.1 coordinate 46,917,637, forward strand.
CATAATTTGCATCACCAGGAACAATCACCAGTGCATTACTGGGCTACTGTAATTCCTAACAGGGATAGTTTAGAGCTACACCAATTCAAGTTGGAGGGAAATTATGAAAATCCAAGTGCTGACTCAGAATAACAAAGCTGGGGTTTTGTGAGCTCATAAAAATATCCCAAAACCCCAGTACTCACTGAGGAAAACCTCTGAGGAAAATTCCTTCCCCTAAAAACAATGAGCCAAACCCACAAAAGCTACAGAGAAGATGTACAAATCTTCAGTAAAGTCACTTTTGCCATCAGTAACTGAATGGTAAGTAACACTGTTTTGCTAGAAGGATGAGCAGCCACACGGGATCTGTTCTGCAGCTGATGGTGAGCCAAAGTGTTTTTCAGAGTGAATGTGAGCAATGCCGGCACAGTGCCTCTGAAAGTAGTGCATTACAAAGGGGAATATGAATAGGAAAATGGATGTGGGCCAGAAGTCTTGACTTTGAGAGAGTGAATTAGTGACAGTGCAGGAAAACAGGGAAAGGGAAGCAGTCAAACTATCCAGGTAAAATAACACAAGAATGGTTTCCTGGGTATAGATATGAAGATTGATATCTGATATACTGTATTATTTGAGATATTCTAAAAATCCTTTTATTAGAATAAGACTTTTAGACAGGAGATAAGTTTCTTTTAAAAATTTACCTATGTTATTCAGACATAGGAAAAGTATTTTTACAGGCACTTTGCATGTAGAAATTGCCAGGATTCAGTGCTTGTTTAGTATTCAGTTCATTGCACCAATGCCTCTAAATTTGGTACACAGGATAATACTCATTTCTTAAATGAGTCAGGCTCTAGTGAAATTGAAAAGAGCTACATGCATGCATTTGCATCCAGAATGTAACAGATAATTTGGAGATGCAAGAATAGCTTTGCTGTGTTCAATATCACACAAAATTGGAAAGTTATTTTCCTTTTCTTACACTTAATGACCAGCTACCATATTTTTCTGCAATAAAATCTGGAAGGAGTCTATACTATCACATACATTTATATATACATAAGCTTCTAGCAAGAGCTGTTTTGCAGCAATATAGGTCGTGGTCATTAGAGGAGTCACTAATAAAACATAGATTAGATCTGCCACACCATGGTGAGCTTAATCTGGACTTTATGCACATATAGAACTAATTCTCCCTACTCACAAACAACTTTTAATAAAGAATGTTAACATAAACAAGGCAGGGGATTAGGCGGCTATGATTCCATTCCTACATTTTGTACTTCTACTGCTACTTCTTCTACTTCAACTGGACAATACTGCTGATGCACCTGGCTTTCCTGTCATTTCACAGGCTCTTCTGCGAACATGTAAATATTTTGTTCCTTTTCTCTTTCACTAGCTGGTGCCACAACACTCCCACAGTAATCCCACTCTATAGCAACAAACAAATAAAATAATCAGACAGAGGCAACAACTAAATACAGACTCCAAATATCCTAGATCTTGTTTGCAAGATACTTCATATCAACTGAATTGCTCTGTCATCTTACTCTTCCTGCTGCATCCTGTTTGTGAGCTGAGGTATAACAACTTCAGGAGCCATGGGTAAGGCACATTTATAAGGCAACCTCACATCAGCACCATTAACTGAAGAAACTAGATTGAAAAGAGAGGAATTGTGCCTTCAGGTCATCTGAGCCATACCAGCTTCAATAGGTACTTCCCAAGAGAGGTCGCTTCAGACTATCCTTTAGAATGTGGACAAAAGTGTAAATCTAGTCATGAAAAGAAAATTTATGAAATCTTGGCTTTCAAGGGGAGCTGAACTTGGATTCACTTTTAGTTTTGGATATAGCTATGAGAGTATTTTCTAATATTATGAACTTTCATAATGGAAATAACAGCACAAGCTTAAGAATGCAAGTTTACAACACATAAATAGTATCAGATTAATATTTGAATTTAAAAAACCCCAAGTAGAATAGGATGCCCATTCGAAAAGCAGGAAATACTGTTTTATTTAAAAGCAGTGTAATTCAAAAATGAATTAATTCAATTAATTATTTCCATACAAACAGTGAAGTTAATGTCCTTTAAAACTACAGAAGTTTCATTGAGCTGCATAGAAATACCTGTAAGGAACACCTCTATTAATGGGGTGGAAGGAGTTACTTGCTCCTAACAAAGTAACTAAACTTTTTTTAATTTTTTTTTTCCATTTCCACTTATTCTTAGAAATTAACAAAGGTATGTTCGATGTGAATTTCTATTGTTCTTTATTTTACTGCTGAAGTATAGAGAAGTATTAAAATCATTATGGTTAATAAATCTTTTCAACTTTTTGTCAGGCTGCAATCTTTACCAAATTAAGGTATTTTTAAAGGATCTTTTTATCATTCCTTTCTTTGGCATTTTTCCTTTTGTCTAAGATTTCTTTTTTCATTCTCTTCTCTTTTCCTTAAACGATAAGTGGCAAGTGTTCTCAAGTCAGAATTAGTGCATAATATAAAATGTGAGTTTACAATTGCAGAGATAATGCATTAACAAAAGCAATATCTGAAGGAAACCTATTTTTTTGTAACTCATAATAGAACGTGTTTTATTGCCTATATCACTACTAATGTTATAAATAAATATGTCATATTTTAAAAATGTGTAGTTCCATTTTCAAGATGAATGCAATTGCAAAAGTACTAATATCAGCTATAAAACTAAAATGTTTTGTCTAGGCTGTTCATCTAAGCTCCTCCTATAAACAAAACCAGGCATTTACAGAGTATGTATCTTCCTATTTCCACTGATTACTAATATGCCAAAGCTGAGTAAAATAATTTTAGCTTGAAAGTCTAAAACTCACTGAAAACAGACTTTTTATTTTCCCAATTAAAGTTGTTGACATGTTTTGAAAATAAGCTTAATTTACAAATACCTTATACTTCTAAGTGAATTCAAATAACCAAAGGATATCAGAAATGTTTGTGTCTTTGAATGCACACCAGTGTCAATGCACACACAAAGCAGATATATAAGTTCACCAAAGTTTATTTTTAATATACTGGAAAAGTCTGTGTGATTGTATATATATACTTAAAATGGGGTTGGGGGAATTTTATGTTTAATGATCCTTGGAAGAATCCTTAGGTTTAAGTTCGACTGGGTAAAAGAGGATGTGATTAAGTTTTTGACCTTGAGCTAGTTTGGGGGTAAAAAACAAAAAGAGAGAGATAAAAAGATGAGAGATTAAAGAGCTTAGTAAAGACTATACTTCTGAAAATTCCTCTAGTTCTTAACTTTAGCATCAATAAAATGCTACCTACATGTTTGAAATTTGCTAGAAGAAAAAAACACAACCCTTCACACAAGAAAATTGGACACTTTCTTTCTCTCTCTTCTTTCAAAGATGAAGAGTCTGAGAAATAATTCATAAATCTTACTCTAAACTGCAGTTCTTCAGTTGTATTGATCTTCCCTGCCCTTAGGTCTTTCTTGGTGAGCAAACAACAGACACTTGACTTCCTGTCTCTTCTCTTTCTTATATGAGCTTGTTCTGAATCCCTGATGGACTCAGACCTCCTATTGACTTCAGACAGGAAATCTTCTTATAAATGACTGCACAGCTGCCCCCTAAAAGAGCTTCTGCTGGGTGACTCTCTGCCACACCACTAACCTGCCTGATTATATGCCTTAGCCTCTCCCTTTACTGTCTGACAAGTGCACCGTCTATGAAAGTCAAACTAAAATTGTCTATAATCATTCTTTTAGTAAGAGTATTGATTTCTATCATAATTTCCCTTCAAAAAAACATTTTTGTAGTAAAATCCTGATCCTTTGCAACATGCAAATTATTTTGTACATGTGCTGATGTCCCATTAGCACCCCTGACCCCTATATTTCCTAATGCAGAATACAACACTGGGTCTATTTGTTGCTGTTATTTAGAAATTTTCTTTAAGAAAAATGAAAGTGCACATATATATATATATCAGAGTAATATATATATATATATATATACANCACAAGTACACAATGAGTCAACCTAGAGTAAACTGGCTCTGACATTGACTAATGGTAGCTGATTTTAAAGAAATTATGAAAAAATGAGGGCATGCATGGATGCAACATAGTATCTTGCATTTTTTAATTCTGCACATGAAATTTTCTGCTAAAGACTACCTTACTGATCCTAATTAAAACCAACCAACAAGTTTTGAGTCCTGATTCCAGGCTTGTCCATGTATCAAGTTTCCTGCTCCTTGATTTGGCCTTTTTCAACTGTTTCCTGGTTTTTTACTTAACTAATTGATAAACAAATCATGATGAGCTTTTTGATGAGAAAACTCTTTCCTGGGTCTCCCTTCCATCCTTGTCTTAAATTTATTGGCCCAGCCTCTTGTAAAACATATAACTTGTGCTATAGAAACAAGGTAATCAAAGAAAGGTTTGGGTTGGAAGGTTCCTGAAGGATCATCTGGTTCCAACCCTCTTGCTGTGGGCAGGGACACCTTCCACTAGACCAGGGTTCCTAGGGCCCCAGCCTGGTCTTGCATACTTTCAGGGCAGGTACTAATCACTTTGCAAAAGACTGGTTCCTATCAATAATCATGAAAAAAAAGTCTTACAGCATTGTGTGTCTAATCAAGCAGTGGACTACCAGATAGCCAAACCAAACCAGATGATATCAGGTGTGCTTAAAACACTCTCTTTCCACATATTTTATCTAGAGACTTTTGAAGTAACAAGAAGAATTAAAACATGATGTAAGATTGAAGAAACAGTGACTGACAGTTGAACAAGCACATAAAAAGTTGAGTACAGGATAAATTACTTTGCAATTTACATTTTTTCTTCTTTTCAGAATAAGTTTTGAACCCATTCTTAAGTAGTAGATATGACAGCTGGAGCACGTAAACTAATACAGAGAATGGGATGGAGAAAGGCATTTAGCTGCTCCTGTCACACTCCCTTTTAGGTCAAAACTTTCTTGAAACTCATATATTTAAGCAGATAAACAGATTACTTTCCCAATATAGAATAAGGATTCTTGAATGAGTATTTTCTTACAAGTGCCTGATCATACTTAAATTCATTCATGTCATGGGATCAGAGATGGCTGCAGGCCATTTTTGCACTATCACATTTTTTTCTTTCTTTAAATTTACAATCATCTTTAAATACTTCGTCAAGCAGGATGGAAATTAATCAAGTCACAGAACAGTGTTTCTGGGCAGTTCTCACAGACCGTCTGTAGAAAGTCTTATACAATTAGTCCAGCAGCTCTGGGGGATTTCTTTAGTAAGTGTTGAGATCAGATTACCTAGTAGGAAATTGCAACTTCCTTCAAGGTGGAATTTTTCAGTGTGAGGTTCGGCAGAGTGGACTTGAATGATGAAAGTAATTTAAAGGAATTATGTTAATACAACCCAAATAAAAAGGATGAACACTGCAGGGAAAGGGAAAATAGAAAAACCTCCACAATATTAGCTTTTCCCTGATATTTATGGTTAGAGATTTTCAATATAAAGATAAGATTTAAAAAAAGGTATTTATCCAGTTTTTCCTTATCTATTCAGATATGAAAATTATATTTAGGTATTTTTCAACATTTCTTGTATTTTTTAATTCAATGAAAATAAATTCAGCTATTTAGGGAAAAAACATCCATACAAATGAAAACCTTTAAGAAATCAAAAGCATTTCAGGAATTGCATAAATGTTTTGGGTGTAGTTTTAGCAGTTCTCCATCAAAAAAAAAAAGAAAAAGAGAAATATAAGAAAGTAGTTACAATTACTTAGGAAACTCTATCAGCTCAGCAAATACATTCTAAAATTACAACAAAACTTTAAGATAAATGTTCTTAATATTATTATGTTTCTGATGAAGACCATGCATGAATCAAGACTTGACAAGGCGATCTCTTGCCTTAGGGAAAATAAGCACTTGAGTATATCAAGCTGTGATTTCCCATTAGGCAAAACAAACCTGCCATGTGCTCATTCACTCCTGGCTCTGTCTGTGCCAAAGTCCTGATTAACCAAGATTTGACTTGCTGCCAGAAGCAGCTTTTACTATTTGAACTTCTTTTACACCCCTTTTCCAACTTCCTTTTTTTTAACTCAGTCTCACGCTATTGCTTAAACTCTGCAAAAATTAAAATATCTGTTTGGGATCTCAGTCACAAGGGTAAACCTAATAACTATGATTCAAATTTTAGTCTAATGACTGCGAGTTAAGTTAAAATATGGGAGCTTATTAGTGTCTAAATTTTGTTTACATCATTCTGGGCATGGTCTACTTGTCCACACATATCTGTGCCATTAAAGCAATGTCCACAGAGAAACTGGAAAGAAAAATTCCATTCACCTTCTATTTCATAGACGTTTTAAAATCTACCAACTAAACTGCAAATATGCAACCAATTTTGCATGACAGCATAACTCTAGTTTAGGTTAGGATTAACAAGGTGGTGTTTCAAGCTCTTTCTTCTAATGCCAGATAAACAGAGGCAGAAAGGTTGCTGTAGTACAAGGGAAAAAACAGGTGCCAGGTGTTAACTTAATGTTTTACTCTTGTTAACTTTTTCACTATTTCCACTGTATTGAAATCTCTTTGACCTTGTCTGATTGTTTCCTGCAGGTGGCTTAGCAATATGACATGCATCTAGAGCCTGTTATCTGGGGTTAATCTGTTGCTCTACAGCACAAATAACTGTCATGTGATGCACTTCACTGGTTTATGATGTTACTCCCTGCAGGTTACTCTGAAAAAATACAGATTACCTTGATGTTTCAGAAAGGCATCTCAGTGCAGGACACCACTTGCTAAGAGTCTCTGCCATAGTACTTATTGGTCATGCTGTGAAAAATCAATGTCAGTTTATACACTGCCCTTTTGCTCTCACGCTAGTCTGAAAGAAGAAAAAACCCACAACCTACACATTACTAGCTTAATTTAAAAAAACCCAAAAAGCAAATAAAGAGAGCAAAGTAAAAATGCTGTCGTTCTGAATTGCACTTAACGTTATGAAAAGAGAACAGAATAAAAAGAAAATAAGAGAAACACAATTTTGTAATCAGTATTTAGTTACACAAAGACACTTCCCATGGATTTGCAGGGACATGTCAGAGACAAAAATAGACAGAACTATATGATTTTAGCATATGATTTAAACTTCATTTTAACTCAAAATTATTTTATTTTTCTTAAACTATGTATGGAAAAATATATACTAATGCATTGCCTCAACCTTGGTAGTGTTCAAAGCCAGGTTGAATAAAGCATTAAACATCCTGGTCTCATGGGAGGTGCCCCTGCACATGGCAGGGGGATGTGACTAGATGATCTTTAAAGTTCCTTTCAGTACTTAGCAGTCTCTTTTTTTCATGATTCTGTGATAAACTAATAAATTCAATTTTTTTTCTGTGATAATGCCTAGACATTTTGTTCAGAATACCATTTAATGAATTTTTCTGCATACACTTAGCTTATATGCTAAACACTGATGTGATTGCTTATGTATATCAGCTTTGTATCTGTGGATAAACCATAGGTAACCACTTAAACCACTACAGGAAGGAAGGGAAGGAAAAAAAGGACGTGGGAATGAAAAGCGTGTAAATTTTTAAATCAACATTCTTCCCATTAATTCTACAAATATGTAAATACTACTTTTGGCAAGAATGAAGATACTCAATGAGAGGTGTTTTTTCCACACATATTGACATGCCTCTATGTCTTTTTGATGCTTTTCATGAGGCCTAATAGTGGTATGTAAATGTAATTAAATAGTGGTAAAAAACATGGTTAAATTGTCATATATAAATGGCTATATTATTTATTTCTCTAGTAGTATCTGATGTAGATGAATGTTAGTATCTCTACTTTAAAAATAAACTGAAGGAGAAGTGATTAAATGCTATGCTCAAGGAGAGACAGTGGGTCATCCAAAAGTGGAGAATGCAAAGGCTCAAACTAAAGTCCTAATCACTGAACTCATTTCCTCTTTATTTACCTCCAGATACCACTAATCAAATCAGCCACTTTTTCATGGTTTTGTTTCCTCCTTATATTTAGATAACTTTAGTTCATCAGCTGTCTTTGCCATTGAGGAATGGAATAAAATGTCTCCAGCTGACAAAGACCCAACAGTTTCACTGCAACAAAACCAAACCAAACCAAAAATCTTCTCAGGAAAACTTCTGTGGAGATGGAAAAAAAAATAAATTCTTTCATATAAATGATTTTCTTTATATGAAAGAAAATTACATTAAAATTCACATAATTCCTTTATATGAAAGAAAATTGCAATTAAAATTCACATAAATTACAAATTTATATGAATGAAAATTACATATTTTCGGTAAGATCCACAGTCATTCCCTCTCTCCCATTTTTCTCCAACTCAAATAAGTTTGGAATAAGCAATAAGAAGAAAAAAAATCCCTCATTAAGTCTATAATCATGAAGGTTTCAATACTACAATCAAATTCTTTTTAAAGAAATTGTGATGGGCAGGGTTGGTTGTAGCAGCAAACAAAGCTATGCAGTTATATATTCTATAACATTAGGAAGAAAGCTGCTCTTGTGTATGCAATTCTAATTTAAAATTACTTGTATTTTGTTTTTGAAGGTTCAGTCATCTTTGAATACTTTGGTTTATGTAATTAGCACTAGTTTATGTAACTAGACACTCATAGGAGGGTTGACAGCAAAGTATCAAATTGCTACTTTTAATCCAAAGATTTATTGTTTGCCAAATGCAAATTTTAAGGCCGAACACCACTCGAACTTATGGCTTCTGGATTTTATTGTCTTTCTAGTTTCAGAGTTGATTTACTAACAATTTAGGAAACAAACAGAACATAATTCTTAACAAACTTGTCAATTATTTTCATGAAGAAAAAAAAGCTTTTTCTTTTTGCAGCAAGATTTTTATTGTTTCATATTTCAATCACAATATGTATCCAAAAGATTAAGCAGTATGGATTAGTTGTGACCCAGCAGACTAGAGTCATAACCACCAACTTCTATGCTTCAGTTTCACTGATGGCAAAGTGGAGTTAATAACATCGACCTCTTTTGCAAAGTGCTTTGATGGGGAGTACTGTTCATATGGGAACTAGTTATAATTAATCAATTGAACAAAAAACATGAGTTAGGTGTGTGCTGATAGCAGAGACCAAATATAGAGTTCATTATAATAACAACCCTTAGTTTTCAGCAACTTAAGGAAATTAATAGCAGAGAATAAAATTTTATTCACACTCATATATACATACTCTTATGCCTGTATTTCTGTGCAGCTTCTTAGTTGTGAACTTTTACTGTCACTGGTTTTTTGCAACAACCATCAGCATCCTGATATCTTCTTCAAGCAGAATCTGGTGTTCATGGTAGAAGTTTCTTCCCTTTTAGTACTGGGACATGCTTGTATTTGCTTTTTGTATGTTTCCTCAGTGCACACCGCTACCTTCCCCAGGCAGCCAGGGCAGTGTGGTCACACTGCCCCGGCTGACCCTCACCCTATGGACACCCAGAGCTGGTGTTTGTCACTTCTTGGCTGCTCCTGCCTTTGGGGCAGATGGTATCACACAGCCCCAGGTAAATGAGAGCTACCACACCCATGCAGTCAGGGTGATAAGTGCCAGCAGGACCAAGCTGACCCCTTAGGCCCCAGACCCTCTGATCCTGTGTGGTCAGGAGATTTATCAGTGGAAAAACTGGCTCATTTTCCTTTTAATTTCTTCTTCAAGGTAGAAAGGATAAAGGGAAGATCGTTAGTATACGGCAGTTCCGCAGATAAAGACATTTCATTCTTTACCCTATTTGTTCCTCTGCTTTCTCAGAGCTGGATCAGATATGCCATGCCTTCTTCACTGAACAGCTCTTGTAGTCAGTCTTCCAAAGACAGCAGACATCTGAGACCGTGGTACCTCACCAGAACTGTAAATAAATGTTCCAAACACTGTCAGGCTCATAAATGACACAGTCAGGGCACTGCTGTGCACTGGCAGTGTTTTAGTTGTGTTCAAAATGATAGTGGCCCTGTGGAAACAGGGCCACTATCATTTTGAACTCATGTGACAGATTAGCTTTCCAGAAATGCCTGTGATTCTGTTAACCTAGGCTGTTAATCGGGGTCACAGAGAGTGTTCCTATTGCTCTGGTTACTGTTAATAATGTCTGCAGTAGTTCAGTGACATAATTTCAGCATTACCTCTTTATGCACTTGGCTCTAGATAATTTATGACCTACCAAGTGATATATCCCATAGCTATGAACTTGGGAACTACTCATAGAAAGTTTCTTAGCAATGTATATGAAGTGGTTTCATAGTATACTGTGATTTAAGATGGAACCTTCATTAAAGTCTGCTGCTTTACAACTAGAATCTTTTTTTTTTTGTGCAATCAATACCGTATCACCTAAAAGCAGTCTCACACAAGTTATTTATAACTTGCTAGCTTTTTTTTCTGTCCCTTCTCAATAAAGTGTAGTAGTCATAATGGAACAGAGTCTGATGCTCTTACATACTTCTTTTTACCTCTGCATCATCCCTAGGATTGCCTGAACCTGTCCCACTTTACCTGGTTTCCTGGAAATGGCTTTCTAGGCAAAGACCTCTGGTGAAGATTTCTCAGCTTTTCTTCCCCCTCCTCTCCTGAGCATTATGTCAGATTAAACCCCAGTGGACTTCCCTGTACTGGAGGAAGCAGGAGACTGTCATTAAGATTCAGCATAAGGAAGCTTTAGATACCGAGCAAGGGTAATCTTAGGGCCCTTTTAAAAAAGCTTTCATGGGCTCTGGCTGGCCTTTTTGTCTTCAGTTGAAACATAGGGCTTACCTTCTAAGCTTTATCACTCTCTCAAGTGCTGTTTACATCTACACCTGGGCTGTTACTTCCTCTTAATACTATGTGGTGGAAATAGCCTATACAGTTGAAGTTTTATTATTACCAGAGATAGTTGATTTAACCTAAAGATGTTTGCACAAAGTACCCATTTCATTTGAGCTTTCCTCCATTTCCCAGATGCTCCAAACACAACTTCTAGATGCAGAGTGAGATTCATGTAAGCCTCAAGGCAAAACTGCCATGACCGGATCATCTAGCTGAACTGCTCATTTCAGTCTGGCTACAGCAGACTGCTTGAAGTGCTCAGGCAGCAGTAGCTCCAATTGAGCTGCTGTCTTTCCCAAGGATTTCACAGACTGAGCCATGCACACTCACCTTGCTGTGTAAATCCAGAAATGCCAGCAAGTAATTGATTCACTGCACTTGTGGCAGAAAGTGATTAGTTGTAGGTCCCAGTATGTTACAGGAGACAGCTGTAGTGCAAGCAGTGCTGTGTTATAGATAAGCGAAGATCTGCAAAGCTAAGAACAATCCGTGCCAGTCAAGCAACATCTTTTTCAACCTCATTTAAACATTTATTTCCCATGTAAATGCTCTTCAACATTAAAGAAGTTAAAAATTAAGAAACAGATAACCTTTGGGGTGAAATAAAAAATTCATGAGGCATATAGGTAGCTAAGAGAACATTATAAGAGTTACACTTGAGCCCTGCAAAAAAACCCAGGTCTTTCAGGATAGAATTCCGAAACCTCCCTTCTTGTAAAGGCAAATGAATTTATCACTTGCTACAAAGAAATAAAATATTAGAAGAGATTCTAGGAAAAATAAAAATATCAGATAAAAAAGCCTTCAAATTATTTTAACCCCAAACAAAGTAATTTAACTAAGTCTGTAGGGGTTTTGGGGTTTTGGGGTTTTGCTTGTTTGTTTGTTTGTTTGTTTGATTGATTTTTTTGTTTGTTTGGGAAGGGGGGCATTAAATTAGTCAAATAATGATTGCTAAGAAACACTACTCCTGATAGGGCCTATTTTGCCATTTGGATAAACAGGTGTTTGCCAAGGGCAGAAAACAATATGGGCCAAGAAAATCTTCTATGGCTTTTACATGCATGAGTGAGCGTGGGCCAGGTGGACCAGCAAAACATTTAAACATACTAATGGCAGCAAAAGACCCTGGGCTAACAAAACAGAGTATTTCTAAACAGAAATATATTGCTGCATGATGTCCATATTGAACACTTCTGTGTTTGCTGTCATGATGAACTGGAGTGCAAAAATGCCATTTTCAAATGAGGTCTCAAATGTTCCAGTTAAACCAATCTCAAACATGACAACAGCATCATATCAAAAGAATCCTAAAAAATATAAATTCCATGCAAATTACAGGCAGAAAATTATCAAGCAATATGTTTTATAATGCAGTGAGTAGTCTTTGTCTATAGCAAAGATGATATTCCTTTTCAGGACAGATTGTTTAATGCATTTCCATATCGGTCTAAAAAAAAAAATGCTATTTATTGACTCTGCAAAAATATTTTTAAATATCCCTTTTTTCCTCCTTTTTTTTCCTGCTTTTGCTATGGTAAGTATGTAAAAAATGTTAGCGAATAGCAATGCAGGATCGCTTGCTTCATCTATTTGCTCTTTTTACAAAAAGGATTGTGTTCAACTTTCCATACCTAACTAATATACAATCAACTTAGGTGCAAGAGGCAGATTTTTTGCTAGCTAACTTTTGAGAAGACCACAAAGTTATTTCCATTAGAAAAGAAAGGCCGTTCATCATATAAAAATAGCTGGAGAAAAGCAGCCTCTCTCTTAATTAAACACATCTAAAATAATTTAATACAGATAGAATGAAATGAATAATGACACATAAGTCATTTCTTTTCATATAGAGAGAAGTCTCATCTACCCAGTCAACAATCTCTATAGCAGCTATTTCCTAACCCAGAAAGTAATAAGCTATTTATTTCCTGTCGAAATGCAGCTCAGTATGCCTGGAAAGAAGAAAAATAGAATTCCATGTAGGTGCTAACAATTGCCATTAACAGCTCCTTTGCAGGGAAATAAATTGATTTTTTTCTCTTTTTTTTGTCAAAAATACTGTGTGTCCTTTACAGTCACTTCTTTTGTACACTCACAAAGGCTGCATGGCTTTTATTTCAAAACAGATGGGAATGGACAAAAAAAAGTTCCCCCATTTTTATTTGTCTTCTATCACAGAAATCTATCTACCCACTGAAATCTCATTCCTGCCTTAATTTAGATACCCTTTGCCAACTTGTTGCAGAATTTCCCACTATTCTAGGTGAGCAGCAAAATTGGGAGAATAGTAAAAGGCAAAGCCAAATTTAAAACATTTCATAAAGGACATGGGAGGCAGGAAAGAGCAGCGATACTAATGCTGAGCCACCCCAGAAGTAAGACCATTTGTGATTCAAGAAAACAATATAAAATAAAACAAATATAAAACAAAATATATTGAAAACAATATAAAATAAAACATTTAGATGTCCTACCAAGATCCAGATGGGACTCACTACACTGTGGAGATTGGTGACAGTGAATCTAGGTAGACAAAACTGATCTGCAAGTATGCTTTCAAACAGCAAACAGCTGTCTGAGGTTAAAAATTGTAGCAGGGAACCTTTAAGATAAAGAGACATTGAGCCGAGAGCAACATATGATCCGACCAATATGGTCAATCACACGTTCTCCTTTATTTCATCTAAAATGGCTGCTTATATACGTTTCTAGATAGTTGACAAATTCAGTAGTTTTTCCATTGGCACACAGCATAAAAAGGAATGTAAATACACATTGTTTAACTTCTTCTCAAGGTGGCTACCACCTGTCTATTACTAACTCTAACTATTAACCTTTAAAACCTCATTACTTGTCCTTAACACCTTAATAACTAATTTTAACTGCGTCACAAGTTCTGTAGCATAATTTTAACTGCATCACAGGCCTCAAGGCCTCAGAGCCTTCAAGGCCAAGCCTCAGCCAGGCAGGCTTCATCTGGGTAGTTCAATATCTCATTCTAAGTGCAGATCATGCCTTCTTTCTTTCAGAAAATCTGCTACAAAAACGGCAACAAAAACTCCCAATCAGAAAACCAAACAGAAGTCTCCCCTCCCCAACCCCCTCCCCCGAACATATACTGAATCCAACTCAACACAAATTAGACTAAGCTTTCCAGCTTTCCAGTGGAGCTTCCTCCTGCTTTTGTCCTTTACCTGCTGTTGGCTGGATTAAGGACATGAGTAGCAATCAATGAGATGCTAACACTCTGCTTTACATTTAGAAAATACAGATGATGGTATGTCCAGAAAAGAAAGGTCCCTAGTGACAGACTGAAAATACCTGAACCAGACAACCTGGTTCCCATTTAATAATTTATAACCCACCACTAATTCAATAATCAGGATTGTTAAATTAAACCACTAAACTGAAGAGAAGTTTTATTTAATGAAATCTGAATTTATTTTAAAATTTTAATTTTGGAATGCAGGATTAATGGCATGCAGACTGCAGAGGCAGGGGTTGACAGGTTCCTTATACTAGCAATGAGTGTTCCCTTTCTCTTCTAGGTAGAAAGTTTTAAGAGTCTGCTTACATATTTTTTTGAGGTGAAATTGGCTACAACTTGTGATCTGACCATGGAACACAATCGAACCTCATCAATTGAGCTGTGACATGAGCATTTCCAGGTGTTATCTGGAATGTTAAATTCAAACAGTTTTTCAATCTCTCAACAGGACATAGAAATTTATGCACAGATTTTAAGAAGTAACAATCACTCAGTTTACAATCCTCTTAATAATTCTTATGTGTGGACATTTTCTGCAACCGGGATGACCGGTTATTTTCTAAAAACCACAAGGATGTTCCTGCTGAATATCCTACCACGTGCTGTTGAGATGAATGTCTGTAGTATGGTCAACACATAGCAACAAGTCTCTATTATGTATTATGTCAACACACAGCTGCAGTGTTCTGCTCTTCAAATATAAATAGACACCTCCAGCTACACCAGAAATAAAATATCAGAATGGCTTATACCGATCCAATGAACAGTGTAACAAAATTAAGAAAAATATCCTCAACAAACCAACAAACCAAACCAACCACACAGATTTAAAGAAAGGGATCCTTTGCTTTATTTCTTCCACTCATAAGAGAATGACTGCATCACACACCTTGAGCTGTGACAAACTTTGTTTTGTGCCCTATTAATAGGTACAAGCTCCAAAGACTAACATCATACTGTGTTGACCAGCAGAATTCATTCTCAAATAGCTAGGTCAGAGAAAATAGGTCAGAGTTTTCCCTAGCCTCCACCTTGTACCGTTATGAAAAGCACCTTTCTCCTAACAAAAAGCTCTTTTAGTGGAGATTCAGCCAAGAGAGAAAGTTGAAAGAAAGTGGGAAATGAAAAATCAGTTTAAAGGAAAAGAACACACACAAAAAAAGAGGCCATGAGAGGCAGGAACAGTGAATGAAGGGGGCTGTACTGGGGCAAGGGAGAAAGGAGCACGGCTCACCTTGCAGAACCTCTGGTAGTGGAAGCTCCCGCCTTTTGGTGCAGGCTCCAGAAGGGGAGTACTACAGTAAAATAGCTAGGAAGAATTAATTAAGGACAGTGGTTTATGGCAGTCATGAGCTCACCCTGTTCTCTAGTTTACACTCTCATTGAAGTTATCTCTGCATGGTTCAGTTCTGTTCTGTGGTTCAGTATCATTCTCAAATTTTTAAAGGACATCCACTGCTTCATCTATTGTCAAAATACAACTCACGTACTACTATTCCACTTAAGAAGGATTCCATAAATTTTAACTGGCTAGTAAATAGTCATGGTGTACCTAAGTATTCTCTGGCATGATTATGCTGAAGTTTATTATATACCTGAAAGGTTTGCTAAATTTCTTAGAAAGGCTAGCCTTGTTGTTTTTGGAGTTCCCGGCTTCATCCCATCTCAGCATCTGCATTTGATAAATAAAGTTGTGATAACCTCTGTCTAATGCTATTCTTTCTATACTTGACTGTTTACTCAAGAACAATTGATTGATTATTCTATTTGCATCCCATTTGCCCTCCTTCATAGCTGTGAGTAATATTAAGAAAGATACATATAAGTAAATGTAATTTAAATTACTCATATTATTGTTGTCTAAACATGCCAATTGTAGTTAATTCATAATGAATATTTCCATCTGACTGGAATATTGCATGGAGTCAATGGAGTTGCTGTTTTGACCAGAAATTCTCTCCAGTCTGCAAAATATGTACAAGAAGATTTCATGAGGTACAACAGTAATACACCCAGTTCAGACTACACAACACCATGCAAGCCAAACAGTAAATATCCTTCATCCTTTACAAGATCACATTTTCAGATTTTTTGTTTACTAATACTGTATGTTTAAACATTAGTCACTGTTGGAAAAAATACAGAGAAGGTATCCAAAAATCAAGGTAAGAAATGTTTTCTCTCTTATTTCTGTTCTTTCTTCAGTATTGATGAATACCAGCTAAAAAGCACTTCAAATGCACACAGAGTGTTTTGGTATAGTAGGAAATGATAAGACAGAAAGCATATGTTCTATAATATTAACAGAAATAATTGTCAATATGAGTATCATGATGAATAATGTTTCTGCTTGTACAAGAAACATGCTCAGATGAATGTCTGATTTTTGTGCTCTTGCTGAGATTCTAGAGCACTGTTCAATTAAAGTAATCAATACCTGGCAGGAAACGGTAACATGTCAAAAAACATTAATCAAAGGTTAGATAAACAAAATGAGCTTTACTGGAAATAGTACTCATCTAATATCATGAAAAGACTTGTAGATGTGGCACTTAGGGAAATGGTTTAGTGGTGGACTTGGCAGTAGAGGTTAACAGTTGGACGCAGTGATCTTAAAGGCCTTTTCCAACCTGAAAAATTCCATGATTCCAATCCATCTGAATCACTAATCCTATAAAATTATTCTATAACTCAGTACAACTACAGGAATCAATTAGCATAATGTCATCACAGCTCATCCTTCTCTCCTTCAGTTTACATTTCAGATTTTTAATAGCCTCCTGTGCAGTAGATGACACACACAATCCTCTGTAGTCTGGAGGCATCGGTTTCTCAATGAGAAACTGCACCCAAAGCTGCCTAATGGCCCTTGTCACTCTAGCAGGTAATTAAAAATCTTCCCAGTTTGGAATTTAGCCAGTAGAAAAGCAGACAGAATGCTCTACTTGTGAAATGAGGAATAAAGGTCATACTTTGAAGGAGGAATAATAATATTTTCCAATTACATAACATCTTTTCTTTAGGGATTTTAAGTAAATTAATAGGCATTAATTAATAGAACCTTGTAAATTCCCTAGAAAATACATGTGCTGTTCATTCTAAAAGAGGACAAAAAGGATTTCAATACCTCATTTCCATGGGATCATTCTTTCTAGATGTCTCAGTACTGGTGAATTCAGTTGGATTACTGTGTTGGAGGAACAGCTGAATATTTCTGGTCCTACAAAAACAACATTT
Organism: Cyanoderma ruficeps; assembly: GCA_008694505.1. NCBI lineage: Eukaryota > Metazoa > Chordata > Aves > Passeriformes > Timaliidae > Cyanoderma > Cyanoderma ruficeps. Next base: position 46,935,029 of record VZDJ01007755.1, read on the forward strand.
TTCATGCTCAGCACCTCTGAAAGTCAGACCTTGGGTAAGAGACAGAAAATTGAAAATTAACCTGGTGTCAGGCAAAACTTTGCTGCTAATGAAGATAGAGTAACAGACAAAACTATTATATTGTAATAATGTTAAGCATAAATGTAAACACATCTTTCATTCATTTTGGAACACTTAAAGTTATCTTTGTACTCAAAATGTTTGAAGAAAACCATATATTGATGCTTTGACTGGTCATCTGATCAAGATACCTGTTGGAGTTATTCAGAGGAATTCTGTGTCATTTTCTTTTCTGCAACATTCGGATGAGTCTCAGCTATTAACAGAAACAACAGTCATGACTATAAAACAGCAAATGTGTTATAAGCACTCTACAGTGAAGCTTTAATATCTACTGCCATAGTTTAATTTTTTTAATGCTTTTCAGTTATTCTTTGGGTAAAACATCTAACATTTTTCAAATTGCCCATCTACTATATCAATGTATAAAACCCAAAAGATTTTAAAGACAGAAGTTACTTTGTTAACACAGTAGTGATCAGTATGTGCACCTCCTTTATAAACATGCTTTTTTTACAGAAGAATAAAATAAATTAAACTCAACACAGTTTAGCATAGATATAATCTTCATCTCTACAATTCAGTAATTTTAGGACAAGAACGGTTTTTAAAGAGTGTTTTAAAAGAGACTAGAAATATCCTGAATGGAAAATTTTTGTTCAGGACATTTGCATTGTATGAATCACAAGCCATTATCCCTAAAAAGGCCTTTCCCCCCCCACTTTTTTCTTCCTGCCTTGCAAGGAAAGCAGTGAAATAGGGTCAAGGTTTTTCTAATATAAACCATTTGTTTGTTTTTCTACAAACACAAAAAACTTTCAAATTTTAATCAAAACCTATGCAATTGGAGAAATTTTGGAAGATGTTGTGTTACATACATGTCTAAAAGCATACAAGCTTTTTGATCAAAGAAGATGACAAACACCTTTTAAAGTGTGTGAGTATTATTTCTAAGAATAATTACCTAGATTAATAAGGTTTTAGAAAATTAAATAGCTTCTATTTAATGTAGTAAGCTTAAATATGATGAATAGTAATAGGACACATTTCACCATGGAAAATTACCACTACTAATTAAAGAAATCATTTAGGCATCAATGCTTAAAAACTTTCCACAACTAGCTCATAGATAACAAAAGTCAAGTTAAACAACTCTTCATAAGAAAACATCTTATTTCCTTCATTTTAGCTTCTTATAAATCAAGTTAGAAAAAATAAAAAGTCAATTTCCACAGTTTTTTATATGATTTATTAAGGAAATTTTTCTGAAATTTGAGAGGAGTTCAGACTCCTGTTAAGAAAAAGAAATCTCTCAAAGAAATCTTTCACTAAATATGAAAGCAAAATAGTAGGAAAATTTAAGAAACTGGTACTGAAAATAGCAGCTAGGAGGTAGACACTGTATAGTCATTATCTGGACCACATCTGAAGTTTTGAAAAGGAATGGAGGTTCCTTCCTATGCTTGGAAACAAATTAACAGCTTGCTTCTGAAAGACAGAAATCATTTGTCCTTTTACTCTATTCTTTTGCTGATTTTATCCTGACTTGAAGCTTACCTGATTAAGTCAGTAAAATTGCAGAAAAGTATCCCAGGAAAAAAGGCTTTTCAGTTTTAAGAAGTGCATGCTAGTTCATTTGCCAATTTAGAAAATTTAATTAACTACTTAATGTTCACATAAGCTTCAGAACTTCAGGTTTAGGATGCAGACTAGGAAAAAAATAAATCTGCAACCCAGAATTTGGGAATGAGATCTTTTGATGGAAGTAACCTATCCATTCAGCTGTAATAGTAAATAGCACACTGAGAACACATTCTCTTTTTTCTCAGTAGTTTATGGAACAAAGAATTACAAAACTTTCCTAAACAGGTTAGGTCACTCAATCTTTCCCTCACGTTCTTTTTCATTCCTGTTTTAAACTTAACTCAGAGAGGCAAAAGACCTGTGATATACACTGTCAGATGCAACAGACTTGATAAGCATCAGGGGAAGTAATCTTATAGTACAAATTTCACTCTCACCAGGAATTTATTGTGACCAAGCAACAAACAACTATTAGCACTACAGTGAGGCTATGTTTATTTGTTACTGTTATTTTAGCATCTAATTATTTGCCTTTTGCATTGAAGAGGTTCCTGTTTAAAACAGGAAATTGTTTCAATTGTGCATAACTGAATTAATGAGCTAGCTTACAGCGTAGAAAGAGAACGGAAGGCTTCAATTCACACATGTAAGAACTTCTATGGTTCAATGGGCTTGTCTCAGAACAATTCCTTTAAAGCTTGCCTGATTTTAATGTTTGTATATTTGGGGCATTTTTAAGTTGTTGATTTGAGGTTGCTGTGTCCTTTTTTAACCCATCCTATATTTTTTATGAGGACAAATGAGAGTTAATTGTATTTATTCAGATGACAGAAATTATAATCTGTTTCATAGATCAGTGTAGGATTTACTACAGATATGCCATACTAAGTTTGGAGTCAGTTCCAAGTCAGATGAAATAACTAGCACAATCTCTGTTAGAGCTTGCCACAAAGAAGTGTATGCTAAAAGGGCAGGAATGTTGATGGTGATGGTAATTCTCACAGTATTTTTTTTCCTTTAGTGCCTTGGGCTTGGCATGCTTTTGCCAGCCTTGCTCAAGAGATGCTCTGTGCATGGAACAGGCCTCTTCTTCCAGGACTTCATCCATACTCTCCTCAGATATACTTGCCTAGGGCCTGGGACTTCCCACAGCCTTCCTAGAACAAATGTGTCTTGTAAATGGACTACAGATCCTTCCTCACTAGTTAAGCATTTATATTTTGGTATGTAGAACAGGGAATAGGTCTTTGGTTTAATTGCTGAAACTTAGTCTTTGCCATTTCTTCGTAACCTCTTTGATGTTGGGCTTTGAAGATTCGAACGTCTGTATTTTCAAAGGCGTGTCTGAATACATTTCTGTTTGCAAAGGCAGCCACTCAAGGCTGCACGGGGTTTTTTTGCACCCAAAGTAATAAAGCCTCCTGCTGCATATTTGAAGAAAGCAGATGGGAAATGAGAGCATAAAGCATCCTCCTGCTCTTCACCTTTAAAGGCCCACCTTTTACTGCCAAGCCTACACATTCACACCATACTCACTGCAAGAGTGCCTCTTGTGGTGTCAGTGTTTTCTAGCTGATACTGACCTAAGTGGCCATTTAGCATGCATTGTGTACATTTGCAGATAATATGAAAGTTAAGTAGAATTTCAGCTGATTCTTAAATTCAGATACTAGTGCAAAGTTGAAGTACTTTTTTTTGTAATTACTGATTTTTGAGATAATTCCTGAGACAGTTGTATTGACTTATTGTGAGTTGTTGAAAAATGTAGGTTGTCTTCTGTGTGGGGTTTTTTTATTGGATTTTATAAGACAGAAAATCTCACATTGCCATGTGGTGCAATTTAGTTAGTGTGAAAGTTATCTGTAGGTCTGTTTTTCAAAGTAGTAGTTTAATTTTACTTTCTGTGTGGACTTAAGTGACTTACAGCTCATTCATGTTTTGGTCTTACTCACACAAAATGGAAAGGACATTGACAAGTGTGAAGGCATTGAGAGCTTTAGCAATTTATTATGTTTCATTAAAGCTTGGTCAAACGTGATTGTTGCAAGACAAATAGGGCACCATTAAAAGCTTGCATTTGCAAATTGTATATTTTTCAGTACTATTATAGTACTGTAATAGGAATTTGTGAAATTAGGCAGTGAAAATACATGATCTCTACTCAATAACGTTTCAAACATTATACACATTAAATTCATGTACATTCATGTTCCTACTCACTTCTCAAACCACACAGGAAATTCTCTTTGCCCAAATGAGAAAAAAGTCCATAAAACTGTAAAAGAGAGAAGGTGACGGTCATTATGTTTTCTGCTTTTGTTATATTACAGTAGCTGCTGTATAATAGCATATTTCATATATTTTTAATCCTGCTTTCTGAAGGTATGTAATTTTCTGTGATCCTAAAGTACACATATTCCTCTTCTTTGCTACTTCAAATCTACTGAAGCCAGAAGTTAGCTGTTAACTTTCCCTCTCACTTTTTTTTTTCCATTTGTTCTATAAAAGATCCATTCAGAAGTTCATGTTGAGTGTGAGAAATGATTTTTATAGCAAGGTTGGCCTCAATCTTGTACATATTCTGAGTCGTGTAACATTTCAATGAAGGACTAGTTGAAAAGAGAGTACAGGTGTTGTTGAACAGAAGAATCACATATTTTCAAATATATAGATATTGCCAAAATTCAGTTATTCTTCAAATTCTCATGCTTTTTAAGGATGATGTCTTGTAAATCATTCTAATTTTGCACAGTAAATGTTTGATGCACAACTAGTTTAGATGGAGGGCTTTTTCGTTTGTTTTTGGTTTGTTTTTTTTTTTAATTGCTTACTATTTGATAATTTGTTTCTTCTCTGCCAGAAATCTGGTGGTTTAAATCTCACACTTATATAGCAGACCTGTATCACAGGCCAGGCATTGCCCAGAAATCTTGCAATCTGTGGGGACTGCTAGTATTTTACGTTGTCTGCATGTGCACTCATGTACCTGGTCTGGCTGGGATAGTTAATTTTCATCATAGTAGCCTGCATGGGAGTATGTTTTAGATTTGTGCTAAAAACAGTGTTGATAACACAGGGATGGTTTTGTTATTGCTGAGAAGTGCTTGCACAGCATCAAAGCCTTTTCTGCTTTTCACACAATCCCAGTAGCAAACAGTCTGTTGGTAGGTACACAAGAATCTGGGAGGGGATACATTCAGGAAAGCTGATCCCAACTGACCAAACTCCCATACCACGTGGCATCATGCTCGGCATATGAAGGAGGAGGAAGCGGGAGGCATTTGGAGCTGGGACGTTTGCCTTCCCAAGCCACCACTGTGTGAGGGAGCCCTGCTTTCCTCATGAGTTGCTGGCTTGCCATGTGCAATCCACTCTGCAGGAAATGCCCACTGTCTCAATACATTATGATGATTCTAAGTAAAGGGAGAAATCAGCTACTCCTTATAAAGAACCTGGGCACCAGGTTCTAAGTGTTTGTGCCCAGTGTGGGAGAGAGAGAGTAAGAGAGAGCTGGCTATCAGTCACAGGAATTATCCCCAGCCAGAGACACACTGTTCTCCCAAGGCAACCTCATTGTCTGTATAAACCCAAAGCTTCTGTTAACAATTACATAATCACATATGCCATGCTTAGCTCCCTCTACAGCAACTTCTTAGGTCACTCTATAGGGTTTGGATGACTATGGATTATGGTGATAATCATGCCACTCTTACCTGTGCTGCTGATACAGTAGCATAGTTTCTGCATTCCAAAGGCTGCTTTCAGATGACAAACTTTGGAGTCCAACTGGGAAACAGGAGCAATCCTGTGTCAGGTCAGGCAGCTGTGTACACAGACATGATTTTGCCTGTGTGACCTTTGTTCCTCTATCCAGTATAAGCTGTAAGCCTCCACTGAAAGCCTCCCCTGTCTTCAGTTATCATTTTTTCCTAAAAGGTAAGATGTTGCCCTGAGCTTTCTGTCTTTTTGTCTTTCTGTAGAACTTTCTCACGCAGCTTCATGAAAACAATATTTATTCTTAGAATGTTTACATACTTCTCCTGTGAGAGAAGAAATGATTGATGGTGATGTCCAGCATCCAGGTTGAAGAGGTGGCGACCTATGTAGCCAATCTCTTGACCTCTGTACATATCTGTAAATACTGGAGTCAGATTGAATTACAGGAGGAGTTTTCTAAAACAGCCGTGGTGTGAGTTTCATTTCAGTGTTCCTGAAATTGGGACACGCCCAGCTTCGGTCCGCAACATCTGGTGACCCCCAGACGTGTGCGAACTGCGGCCTGGGTCACAGTAAGAAATGGAAACTCAGAGTGACAAGGAATAGGACTTGAGATCAGTGGTACTTGTTTGTAATTTGATTCCGTATTGTACAAGAGTCTCAAGCTTTCAGTAAAGTAATTACCATACAGGAGGATGGACCCAGTATAATAAACAGTCTGGAAATAATCTCTGGTATTCTTATAGCTTTGTCAGAAAAAGTATTCAAGTTGCCATCTGTACACTTCCCCCCTCTCCTGTCATCTTTTCTTCCTTTTTTCTTTGAATTCCAGACCCAGTAATTTCAAATACATAATAAACAAAGAGAAATCATAAATTAATAAGAAAACATTTATTCTCCAAGCTTCAGGGATATTTTTTTATTTTTGGTACAATATCCTCTAAAATATTGGTAAGTGTTACAATGTTGCCGTCCTCTAAAATATTGCTAATATTAAATGAGAGTATGAAAAGTAGCATGGGATAAAATTGACAAAAAGAGCATTGATTTAGAGAAATTCAGCACAGGAAAAGGCTTCATAGTAAGTGGCATTACACTGGCTTCCCTGGAACTCGAACTAAAATGGTAAATATACTGAGACAGGAATTTTTTACAGTCTAAGTTATGTAGGAGTATCCACACATCAAGAAGCTCATTGCTTCCCTGCACAGCACTGAGCTGACACAAATGAGTGTCCAGTTCCAGTGGTCAGTTCTGAGGTGTCTTAGGCACCTGCTGGCATTAACATTTGGGTCAGAATTTACAGCAGTTTTACTCAAATCCATGCAGAGCTCCTTTTTCGCTTTTAACCCAAAGTCGAAGTAAATAAATTATCAGAGATACTGCCAGTAGGATCCAGGTCACAGAGGGACAACAAGAAGCAAAATAGTTGCAGACATTTTTCTCCCCTAGGCTTAGTGGCAGAAAAGCATTTGCTGTTGCTCAAGCACTCTCCTTTTCCAAAGCAGCCTATCCTCCTGTCACCATAGGCAACCTGGTGCCCCATCTCCATGAACAGCCTGGCCTTGCCTCCCTATGAGTACACCTTCTGCCCACAAGGTCTCACCCTATCCCTTTGGCCACTCAGAGTAACCTGCCTGGAAATAACATCTGCTGGGAAGAAGGGAGTTCTTTTAAAGTAGGACCCAATAATGTGGATCTGGGTCTGATGCAACTAGTGGAGTCACCAGTAGCATTATCTTCCAGGGGAAACTTGATAAGTGGGGCTCCAACAGGGGTGGCTTTGAAATGAGTCGAGGAAGCCACTCTTACTGACTATCATGGATCTCTTTAAGCAAAATGGTTGCCTTGTGATCAAATCAGGATTTAGGTGTCAGCGGTGGGATCACCAGCCTGCTGCCACTCTGTGCACTGTGCCTTGTAATCAAAGACCAAATGAGAACTTTTGTCTGACTTCCTCTGGCTCCTGAGAAGCAGAGTTTCCAAAAACTCATGGAATGTTAAACATTGCATATGTGAAGAAATTGATATGGAAACCTATGGAAAAATAGAGTTGAGAAGAAAGACTGCCATGTTCAAGAAAAAAACAAAAGAAAATACTGTCAGTATGGATGACAAGAAAAGATGGAATGATAAATATGCAGAATATATAAGAGAAAGAACTTAATTTAATACTTAATTGTCTAATCTCCAGGTGGTAAATTTAACTGAGATGTAAAATGTTGAGCAAACAATTTAATTTATATAAAAAGAGAATGAGTAACAGCATCATATTTGTATCTACTTTGTGTGTGGCTATCTTCTGAAGGTACCTTTGTCCCTGGCTTAAAAGGTTTTTTAAAAGTTATGTGTGGGTTGGGATGGGCTGACTATTTGGCTTGGCATTTAGCATACTCCATGACTGGTGTAACAGATTGCTTGTACCCTTCAGGTTGTCTGGGAAAAGCTGTGATGTTAGGGCTTTTTCCTTCCTATTTTAAAAATCATGTTATTAAATAATTTCCCAGACGTTTGCCAATTAATTCCATGCTTTCCTATATATCAGTGACTACATTCAATTCTCCTTTCTATGTCTCTTATGTTTCAATGTATGTGCTGAGCATCTCTTTGCTGATTCTGGAGATGAGCTATATGGTTTGGTCTTATTTAGAAATACTTTTACATAAATTTTTAATATGAACAAAATGTGGGCACATAAGCAAATTGTGGTCAAGATAATGAAAAAGAAATCCTTCAGGGCAACAAAAAAGAAATACTTGCATAATGAAATACAGAAGGCAAAATGAGTGAAGAAGTAAACACAATACCTAAGGGTTGTAATAGCCTGCTAAATCTGATTTGTTGAAATAAGGGTGGTGAGAAAGACAATGTAAAAGCACAGAGATAATGAAAGTTTGAGCTTCTCAAATAGGAACAGTGTGCATTTAGCTCTTAGAGAAGAAATGTTTATATAGCTGTTTTAGTAGCAAATAAGATTCAACAATATCTTGTAAAAGTTTTCATCAGAAGGTTAGGTCAACTATAGCTTCTTTAGTGGCAACTGACAGAAAAGTTTTCTACCAACACATCCATAAAGGGCCAAGAACTCTATATGCATAGTAAAAACTAATACTAAAAAATTACAGCTAGATTTTTTCTCCTGATATTTGGTCACTTACATAGAAAAAAAAAATGGTGGCATATATGAATGGAAATAGATACAGTAACTAGGTCATCTCCAAGACAGAGTTTTAACATTAAAGTGGAAGTCTTGCTGTGCAAGCACTCACCTACATGAATATTTATACACCAATTTTCTATGGTCAATATCTATGAATTTAATAGTACTTTTACTATTTAATATGGAAAGAACTTGAGAATTTTGCCAGGTAATACCAATGCACAGCACATAGGCTTGGTGACTTCCCAACACAGACCTGTGCTCAGATTGTGTTGAGCCCAAAGAGTAATTGTGGATGGAGTGACATCCAACTGGTGACTTGTCCCTACTGGGTTCTGCAGGGCTTCAGCCTCAACATCCTCATAACTGACTTGGAAACAAGTTTGGAAGGGATACCAAGGAAGTTCGCAGATGACATAAAACAGGGAGGAACTGTTGACTCCCTCCAAAACAAGGAGGCTCTGCAGAGAGCTCAACAAATCAGAGTGCTGAGCAATCACCAACCATGTGAAATTCAACAGGAGAAAGTGCTCGATTCTGCACCTGGGATGGGACAACCCTGGATGTACAGACAGATTGGGAAAAGAAATGCTAAAAACAGTGCTACAGAAAGGGATCTGGGGTTCCTCATCTAAGGCAAGTTGAACATGAGCCAGCAGTGCCCTGGCAGCCAGGAGGGCCAACCCTGTCCTGGGGGCATCAGGCACAGCATGGCCAGCCAGGAAAAAAAGGGGATTGTCTCAGTCTGGTCTGCACTGGGTGGCCTCACCTTGAGTCCTGCAGGCAGTTTTGGGTGCTACAATATAAAAAAGACATTAATTCAGCACCACAGTTAGTATGAATATTACAAAAATGCATTTGCTAAATTATTTGCTCATTTCTTGCTTTTAAGCATCACAGTTGGAATTTTAAGCATCCATAAATCAAGAAATTTGAGAATGTCCAAAAAAATTGAAATTTGAAAATGCTTGGGGATTTTTTTAATAATGAATCATAATGTATTACAAGTTTACATTATCTTTTTATCATCAAACCTAGTCATAATGTTACGTAAAATTGCATATTTTCTACTTTGAGGGATTCACTAGTCTGTGTTTCCTGAAAGTACTTTAGTTGCAGTTTAATTACTTTTTTCTAAGACTGTTTCCTTTGCTTTAACCAGGGAGATTTTTGCTTCCCATATGGCTCATATGGTTTAACCTAACTTAAAATTTCATAGGACTTTAATTTCCCTCTACTGGATAAATAGAAAACATTTACTTCAGAAAACAGTAGTAAATTAAGTGATTATAAGAATTTTCTTGTGATTTTATGAGAAGATGTCTTTGCTCATCTCTTCATTTTTTCACCGAACAAGATAAAATACATATAAAGGTCAAGTTAACAAGGCATTCAAACATCACTTTTGAACTTCAGTTGTTTTTTGGAATTGTCTGCTGAGCCAAAATAAGCTATTACCATCTACTACAGATTTATCAGTTATGATATATAAACCAAGCGATTTCACTGGGGTCTTCATGTCCTGTTTAGTTCAATGTGATAAACTAATGCAAATGATATCCATTCAGTATTAGTTCATTATGGCACACTCTAAATAGATTTAGAACAAAGGATTGAATAGGTTTAGCAAATAAAATCACTACTAAAACCCTAAGATAAATTGCACAGGCCTTCCTTCTGCTAGGCTTGCTCATTTGTTAAAACTACAGGGAGGAAAAAGATGGGGTTTACTAATGAAACAAGACTTATTTCTGTCTAAAGTTTCAAGGACATAATCAACATCAACCCTTTTCCTGCAGACTCTAAATAAGAAAAACCTTGAATGAGATTATTTCAAAAAGCAACAAAAAATGCTGTACAGCCCTTTTCATTAGCTATCCCTTAATGCTTACTAAAGGCCAGTGTTTTAAAACCTTTTACTTTTTTGTCACATGTTGAAATCATGAGGAGAACTCAACACCAAGGTTACATCTACCTCAGCAACTAACATATGCAAAAAAGCTCAAATTTACAAAGAAAAATAGTTGACACTGAGGACCAATATCCACACTGTATGGAAGGCAGAGGGTGTGTAAAACTGACCCTGGTGAGTGCCCGTGGCCTGAATGTTCATTTGTGGATGCAATGTAACGGGTGAGCTCCCAATGCATATCTGTGATTTATCATTATTCAAGATAAATACATCTCATGAATTCCAAGATCACTCAATTTAAAATCAAAATCATATGAGAGTGAATCAGAAGAGCCACAGCAAAAGATGTCTTCTGATCCAAACCAGAATGCTAATGCAGATTCAATCAGAGTAGAAGGAATAAAAGCACTACATCTTTCAGATAAGAGCAAGGTGAGTAGAAGTGTTTTCCAGCATTTTTCTGCTGAGGGATGTCTCTACTTACTGGAAGGATCACCTTTAAAGGAAAACATTTATGTTCATCTTCTCACTCTCATAAAGCCAGAATCAAAGATGCCTGTAAGTGAAGTGCTCCATATACCACTTCTCTCCGAAGTGGTGAGATTTAATGAATTAAATGTAGCAGCTATTTTTGACATAGTGATATATCTGCTTCTTAGCAGCGTGTCTTCTTTGGCCACTCAAAGCATCCCTATGCCTATCCTGTCCTAATGCATCAAAAGGCACCACAGAGACATTGCAACAAAGCCTTCCATTATATATGATCACAGTTTAAATTTCACAAAGTAATACATTTTTTATGCAATTATCTCCTCTACTTATCCTAGCATTGTAGACCTTTTCTTCATCTCAGTTTTGATGACACTGTATTTCATCTAACACTTCACTAGAACTTATGCCAATATATACTTTCTCTGAGCCTTATAATGTTTTGAGAGTCCTATATGCCATTAAGCCTTATTCTAAATGTGATGTCTCAGCTTTATTTAGATCTCTGTCTCCCTGCAATTTCTTTAATAGCTGTATTACACTTTTGTTCCACCAAGGAACAAGAATTTTTTATTGCCTTTCAAGCAAATGGATTAAAAATGTTTTTATTAGTGACTCTCATTGCTGCATTCATCTCATTAGTATTAAAAAAGTCAGTGTCATCATTTGTGTATATCTTTTTCAGTAGCCTGTGAACCTTCAGATTCAGTCCTAGGTGAAAATGTATGAAATTTTATTTTAGTGAACAAATTGAGTTTTTCTTCTCAAACTCTCTTTTGAATAACTTTTCTAATAGAGGGAAGGGGACATCCAGCAGAAATGCTCAAAAATACTTGATTAATGGTTTTCAGTCAGTCTGGTTTTCAAGTATTTTGTCCTTGTATTAAAAAGAAGAATGAAGTATGACATAAGGCAATGAAATAGCATGCTGTTAAATGCCTGCCTATGTTCAGCAGTATATTCTGCTCTTCTAAGTGTAAGAAGTACAGCCCAAAGAATATCATAACATGCTCTGCTACTCAAAATTGCCTGCCAGAAAATTGCTGTAAAATTCTGGACCCAGGCCATATCCTTTTGTGCACAAAGTCAGCCCTGAAAAAACATGTACAGATGGATGGAAATAAGGGTACTCTAAACCCTTTGTCTTTGACAACTCAGATCATCAATAGTCACAATCTGGTGAAAGGATGTTACCTCCTCATATAATTGTCAATGCAGTCTTTGCTAGCCCATTATTTGACACAATCTCATTAGAAATTGTGCAGCAATAGTAACAAAAGAAGGAAAGCAATAGAAAGAGTCTGGACACTTTTTCTTGATGCATCAGGATTCAATAAAGAAGAATTTCCTATGTTGGCTTCACAGGAGTTACATGAGTGTTAATTAAGACTAAATAATTTGGAGGAAAGAGCTGATATTGCTCCATGTGATCAGAAAGATTCCTTTCCAAAATCCAAATTTTACTTGAACAAAAATTAACCTCCCCATATTTCAAAACAGTTTGATGATTAACAGATCAGAACTTCTTATTTTTATTGTTTGTGAAAGAGTTTTTCTCTTCACCTTCTGATGTGCATTAATGAAAAAAAAAATGCAAGAGGGAAAAACTCTGAAGAATAATTATACTAAATATTGGTTTTCACTATATACACACAACCTTGAATTATTACACAATTCATAAGCAAAAATATATCTAAAGAAATTATGAACATAAAATGTTCATCAATAATGAACATAAAATGTTTCCTCTAAATAATTACAACCTTAACGATGTACAACAAACCATTAAACAACAACAAGCCTTGATTTCAATCTTTAGAATTAATGCATGTCACCTTATTGCTATCAAGAATCAGACCAATGACTTTAATTGTAGTTCTCAAATTGAGGAAGCATCCATGAAAGCATGTGACACACACACACAGGAAGAAGTCATTAAAGTTTTGAACAAATTCAGAGTAAAATTAAGAAATTTGATTCAAAAAGTTTTTAAGGTAAGTGATGTAGTTTTTGAAGCTCTTTGCCACAGTTTTATAGCAGGCTTTCTCAGAAAAGCTCATGAAAACATCCTTGTCTCACATGAGAGTCAGGCTGTGCTCCAGTGAAAACATTACATCAGTGATCCCATTAATATGGGCACAGTGACATACAGTGTGTAAATACACACTGACATCACCTTACGTGTGCAGAGAAGTTACCAACACAATTATTTTAAATCAGAAACATAAAGGGACACAGAGGGTTATTTATTCATCCAAGCTCGGGGTAGGTATCTGTGGAAGAGATAGTTCCTGACTATGAGACTATACTCTCTCTCTGATGTCTAGCAGAAGAGAAGTGTGTGTTGCTCAACACCTGAACATCAGTGTGGTATTCCCCAGGGCTTTTTTAAACTTGAGAAATACTTATCACATATGTGTGTCTTCTTCATGATTTTCATCAAGAAGGAACAATTTAACATGATTAAATTGCAACTATTAAAAAAATAAAAAAAAAGTTAAAGCTACATTCAGTGTTAGTGAATCTCTACTCTCTCAGAATTTTTGTGTCTGTTACAATAAAAGTTTATTTTTATAAAGGGATAGAAAATATTGAGGTAGATGCAAAAATCATGCTATTAAAATTGTGCTTTTCTTTGCTACTCCATAAAATATTCCCTATATAAAATAGAAAACTGTTTGCATCAATAAGAACTGTAAAGAAACAATTGTTTTCTAAAGCCATCATTTAAAATGATCATTAAACCATATTTTCAATGTCTTATAAATAATACAGAAATATGTTTGTTAATAATTTACACAGAGACTTGACAGTTTCCCCCAAGCAAATCAGTCATTATTGCTACCAAAACAATGTAACCCAGAACAAGCAGCATTGTTTTTGCTGTGTTTAAGGAGAAAGGAGTGGGTGATGTTCATCCCAATTTTACTGACACGAACAGAAGAAAAACAAAGGCTGTTTTTCAGTGTTTGTCTACACACGTGAAAGAAGGAATAATGGCATTATAAAAAGTTGGTCTGTGACCAAAACCTATTTGTTCTACTGTATTTTCATTATCCACCTGTATTAATGTGACTGCATCATCATTAAACCAGTTATATGTTTTACGGATTTATAATAATTTCCAATTTCTGTTGCACATATTTATTTAAAAACAGAACAAAATACACAAAGAAATTTTAAAATAACTGTGTACCTCTTACCAAAACAGATAACATGATCCATCAGTGGTGGTAGATTGAACACTGGCTGGCCTCGTCTACTTTTTCAACGTTATCCTCACCTCTCACTCACTGCCTGAATTCAAGAATACAACTCCTTGTGTCAGCTTCATTCTTAAGTTCACATAATGTTCATGTCATTTATAAAGAACAGGGACTGAGTACTGAAATGACAGTTTGAACAATCTGTTCCTTAGCCAAATCAAATGCATCAAGAGAAATTAATCAAAACTAAATATATTACCACTGTCCTTCAAGCAACTCTTTATCCTATCTTCCTTTCTGTTTCTCCTGCAAATGGTGGTACCATATCCCAAAGGTTTTTCTGTGTTTATTTTAGCTTTATGCTTCATACAGGTGCACAAGGAAACTCTGTACATAAAAAGTAGTTGAAAAAGGAAAACACTTTTTTTTGATGCATATGCAGGCTCTGCTAGGAGGTCAGTATGTATCATCAACAAAATTCTGTAGTTTTGAGAACTGGTACAGCAATAACTCAAAAATGTGAAGCTGTAACAAATACAAAAATAAGAATGAAGACAACCCTGGGATACAATATATTAAGAAATCCCCCCTACTCAGCCCTAACAAGGCCACATCTGGAGTCCTGTGTCCAGTTCTGAGCTCCTCAGTAAGACAGCAGGTCCAGTGGAGGACAACGAGGATGATAAGGGGACTAGAGGATTTCTCTTAAAAGGAAAACCTGAAGGAGTTGTGCCTGTTCAACCTTGAGAAGAGGACTGAGCAATGTCTATTAATATCTAAAGCTGGGGGTGTCAAGAGGATGGACCCAGGCTCCTCTTAGCAGTGCCAGCCTCTAGGACATGAGGCAATGGACAGGAACTGATGGACAGGAAGTTCCACCTGAATACAAGGAAGAACTTCTTTACTGTGCGGGGGACCAAGCACTGGAGTAGATTGCCCAGAGAGGTTGTGGACTGTCCCTTGCTGGAGATGTTCAAGAACCATCTGGACACAATCCTGTGCCATGTGCTCTAGGATGACTCCGCTTGAGCAGGGAGGTTGGACCAGAAGACCCACTGTGATCCCTTCCAACCTGATTGTTTCTGTGATTTCTCTTAATTTATGATCCCTTCTTACAAAGGATGAAGGTTTGAAAATCATGCTATCAACAGGTAAAGATAAGAAAGAAATTAATGTATTCACTTATATCCCATGTATGCAATTTTAATAAAAATAATAGCATAAATATGTATGCATGAGAGTATAACTCAAAACTCCTGAGTATTCCTAAATCCAGAAGCTATAATTAACTTTAGATATTAATTTGTCATTATCTATCTCTTAATTTGCCTTTTACTACTCAAGAGTAGGTCTTGCTAGTGTTGAGGTCTGCTGGTACAGCACTGTAATGAGGGGTCCAGGTTTTGATTTTGGGATCTGTTTATCCATTTGTAGCTGTGTATGGATCAAGGGATAAAGAAAAAAAGTGTAAACAGAAGATACTTGCAGCTAGGTAAACACTAATATTTTTAAAATAATCTAATTATAACTCTTTGTGATCCCCATTTTGTTTGCTTCTAGAATGACTCTAGTGAAGAAAGTTTACTGACAGAAATACCATGAAATATTTTTTAAGACAAATTTCAAAGTCAAACCAGACATTTCTGCCAGGAAGATAATCCCTGGATTTACATTTAACCAGTAATAAAAGAAATGCCTATTATGATCAGATTTCTAATCAAAGTCACTTGTGCTTCACAATATGATCATTAAACATAAAATTTACAAGGAATCCAGAAAACTGCAATGAACTTTTCAAATAACACAAGTATTTCTTTTCTGTATTTTTTTCCTCTCTTATTTTTTATCCCATCCATGATGGCTACTAAGTCGGGAGAAACACAGTCTCTTTCATTTAAAGCTTCATTTCACAATTAAACTAAACTAAGAAGCATGTTTTAGTGTGCTTACATAATGGATTTAACACCTTTTCATATAAATCAACAAGGTATTTTGGTATTTAATCTATTTATGCCTCTCAAGAAGAAAAATAATCTTATATAACAAATTTGCCTTTACCTTCAAATTGTTGGCCACCAAATATACCATGAAATGATTTTTTTTATCAGTGTAAGACAAATATTTGAATGCAAAGAGGATGAAGATCAGCTAACAGATCACCAGACAAACCCTATAATGACATTTAGTAGGGTAAAACTATCACCAAAAGTTATAATAAAGGGTCTGAGCCTTTCTGAAGAAATACTAGTAGCTTAGAAGCAGGTTACACTTGGGAGTCTGAGCAGACTTGTAAAAAATGGTGAGGGTAAGAAAAGCCAGTTGACTACAGAAGAATTTTGGAAGGAGAAAAAAGGGAATCACCTAAGCACATTTGATAAATATTGCATTCTTGTTTTTATGTTGTTTTAAGCACTCGGTCTAAAGATGAAGCTGTGTTCATATACAGAATACAGAAGAGATAAATATTAACAAGAACAGGAAGACCAACTTCTAAATGTTGAAAAAATAATTTTTTTATAGTACAAAAGGAACGGGAAGGGAAATGCTCATGTCAGAATATGTGTGGGCCTTGGGAAATTCTGTCTTGAATTAAAAACTTGCTGATAAAGGATACTCAATAAAAGTTAGTGAGAACTGTAATAAATGACAAGGATCAGAATATGATTGGCAAAAACTCCCAAAGGACAAAACACCTGAAATACTGACTTCATACAAAACTCCTTTCCAAACTGCCAAATGATGTCCTACCCTAAGACAGATTATGGATTGCCAATTATTAGAAAATATTCTAGGGAGCTTTATAAGATGCCAAGCCATCAAGTCAAATGTCTGTACTAAGCACATGAGTAAGAATAGTCTGGAAACATTAGAATTACTGAGATAATAATATTTACTGACTACTGAATTCAAGGTCAAAAAGATGTTACCCAAACAAGACCAATTTGAAAAGGATCTCATAAAACAGAAGAATTCTGTAATAAAATGGCAAATCATTTCAACATAGATGGATGTGAAATATCATACCTCCAAAATGAGAACCCTAATTTTATGTAACAGAAGTTTGGCTCTGAGCTGGAGAACACCACTCATAAAGAAAAGCTTGGGCAGAAGGCGAACAAATATCAGAAATCAACCTGGAAGGAATAGAAGACAAAAGAGAAAACAATGCTATTCTTCATAGAATCATAGAATGGTTTTGATTGGAAAGGACCTTGAAGATCATCTAGTTCCCACCCCCGTGCTGTAGGGAGGAACACCTTTTACTTGACCAGGTTCTCAGATCCCCATCCAACCTGGACTTGGACATAGTTGTGTATCATTTTCAGTGTGAACTAGCCACAGGGATGAAACAGCTGATGTTTGTTCAATGGATACGCTAGACTGCTGCCATGTAGAGAAATAAAGGATAACTCAGGTAGGAAGAGATAGCAGTCTAGAAAATTGTGAGAATTGTAGGTGACTTTATCTTCCACACATAAAACAACACTATTATTCATGTCATTTCATGAATCCAAATAGCATTCAAAACACACTGAAAGATGTGATTCTTCACAGGAAATCGAATAAAGCCATGAAACTCCCTACCACGTGTTATTTTGAACTCTGAAAACTGCAAAAATGATTAGATGAAACCCTATAATAAATTTAAAGACCAAAAAAAAAAAAAAATCAAGGACTATTTGCATACAGATAGCAGTTCTGGTTCAAGAACTTACTAAGATAACAAAAGCCGAGTGTATAGAAGAGTGTTATTATATAATTTATTTGTTCTAGTGCTTTTTCCTAAGTATCTATTTCACTCTTGAAAATAGGATTGAGAGTTTCTGTGCATCTGGTCTGAACTGATACGATTGGTCTTATGTGCTTATGACCCAGTAAAGGTACAGTATGTAACCACCCTTTCACACTTATTTATTGCAAAAACTACTATATACAACATTACAGTCTGTAATAAATCTTATTCTTTCTCTTTAACCTCTAATTCTTTCAGTAAGCTGAATGGATGTCTGAAATTTTAAAAAGTATATGATTGTGTATCTTATCCCATAATTTGCCCTAATTCTGCATATTTTGAGCAGGCTTGGTATTATTCTCTTCAGAGTGAAAGATTAACCTGTAGGAAAAAAGGCCTGTTATTTGGAAAAGTACTTCTGTCAGGCAGCTGGGGTCTGGTAGATGTCAAACTACTTTACTGTGGTGCCAAATCTGAGACCATGAGCACCTATTTTAGCTCACCAGTTTCCTAATTGTGCCAAATAATTAACTCTAAGAATTGATGCTGTTCGTAGACAGTTGATTGACAGCATATGAGAAGAGTAGGACTACTTGCACTCTTCTGTTTAGGTGTACAACCTTGGTATATTACAACACAGTAAAATAATGTTGTTGTTTAACCCAATCTGACAACTATGCCCCACAGCCACTCACTTGTCCCCAGTG
Organism: Cyanoderma ruficeps; assembly: GCA_008694505.1. Lineage (NCBI taxonomy): Eukaryota > Metazoa > Chordata > Aves > Passeriformes > Timaliidae > Cyanoderma > Cyanoderma ruficeps. The sequence continues at coordinate 46,953,597 of VZDJ01007755.1, forward strand.
GGATGGGGAAGAGTATTGGAGGAGTAAAAGTGAGAAAACTCATGGGTTGAAATAGAGAGAGCTTAACAGGGAAATCAAAAGTCACATGCACGAGCAAAATAAACAAGGAAATAAACCATTGCCTCCCATGGGCAGGCCGGTGCTCAGTGATCCCAGGAAAGCAGGACCGCACCACCCATAATAGTGTCTTGAAAAGACAAATGCCATCTCCCCAAACATGTTCTCCCCTTCCTTATTCTTCCCCCAGTTTTGTAGCCTAAGCATTATGTCATATGGTTCATTCTGCCCTTGGGCAGTTGAGGTCAGCTGTTCCAGCTCTGCCCCCTCAAAACTTTTACCCAAGCAGAAAAGGCCTTGACTCTGTCTAAACCCTTCTCAGCAATGACAAAACCATCTCTATTGCTAGCACTCTTTCCAGCACAAATCCAAAACACAGCACCATGCCAGCCAGCTACTATGAGAAAAGTTACTTCTACCTCAGCCAAAACCAGCACAGGTGAAAACAAGCTGTTGTAAGAAAATGCTCAAGACTGCTTTATTTTAAACATTGGATTAAAACTATTAACTTATTGGAAAAAATGTTAATGGGCTTCAATAAGACTAGAAGAAATAGAAGTGACAGAATTTTCTGTGCACCGGAAAAAAGGAAAAAAGAACCAAACAGTATTTAAAACGTTTCTAAACTAATGGAGGAAGCATTTATCAACTTTAGTCATTTGACTTCACTGGGATGTGCCAATGAAAAGCTGGAGTAACACAAATGGTAAACCGGGTCTTTAATTGTTATATCAGTAGCATTACCTCAATCAGAGGGATTTTATGCTGCCATTTCTTCCCATTAATCATCTCAAAGATTCAGAGGGTTCTGTTCCACATACATTCTAGTAGCCCACATGTAACCTTGCTTTATATTTTTATGGCCATAAAAAGGATGTGGTTTTGAAAATGTTCAAAAGTTGCTGATTTTTTTTTAAACAAAGAAATTAAACAAAATTCCTATAAATTCTGAGAATAATAAAGGATGTCATCTATAGACAAGTTTATTTTTATGGAGGACAGAATGTGCTGCACCCCAAACAACGAGGAAGGTAATAAAATAGCTTAAAATAGCTCCACAGCAGCTAAGACTTCTTACGTCACCTACATCATGTTGAATTTGTTATGTATAAAAATGCTGAGTGAAACCATTTTCCTCAGAATAAATTGTTAGTAAAATACAAGTACTTTGACAGACTGGCAGAGGTAAATACATTACATTTGATTAAAAATTCCACAATGTTCTCTTTTTCCAATTCCCAACCCTACTTTTGTTAGACAAATGAAGGTTTGTACCTTATTAATAATTCTAATGATGATCTTTTTGTAGCATTTTTAGAAGAAAGTTATTTTGCATGGTATTCCAAAGTGCTATCTACTCTATTTAGAAAAAGAAGTGACACAGATGTGATGACACTTGTCAACTATAACAATAAAATTTCAGGTAAAAAGAACCCTTTCCACATGAAGTATTCTAATATTACTGAATTAATTTGCACAAAAGATGTGCAAAAAGAGAAATAAGTAGGAGTCCGCTGAGGAACTAGCATTTGAGGATAAGGAAAATATTTATGGACAAGTAAATCACAGTAATATATCTATGTAAGTCAGAGAATTGAAGACTGGTTTACATTGGAAGGGACCTTAAAGATCTAGACATCTTCCACTAGACCAGGTTGCTCAAAGTCCAATCCAACAAGTGACCTTCAACACTTCCAGGGATGGGACATCCACATATCTGGGAGACCTGTTGTGGTGCCCCATCACTCTCACTCAGTAAAGAATAGGAGTCAAGACAGGAGTTATACTTATTTTAATAATTCTTGTGGAGTTCTGTAGCTTCACCAGTGAAAAAAAAAAAAAAACAACCAAAAAAAGGGAGAGTTCTCCATAAAACTCAATCGGGTTTTCTAATTTAAAAATTGAATGTACCATGGGGTTAAGCTCCTTATTAGAATACCAAAGTTGTATTTCCAAAATATTAGTTTCCACAGCATGTGAAGCACAGTAACAAATGAAATCCTTTTGCTTAGGAATCTCTCCTTATAATGACCAGGTGTTCAAAATTACAAAACGTAAAGGTTTTTTTTGGTCATAATAGCAGCACATTTGAAGAGTATGGATTTATAATTTTTTCTATGATGGACAATTCCTACATGTATTTAAATCTATATTTTACTTAGCATTATCTGCAGTTCTGTTACAGTCACCGACTGACAGCTCAAATATATTCACCCCATTTGACTCATACAACTGTTACATGGTAACCCAGTCCCTCCCACATTGTTTCTATAATGAGCTAATAACTTCCTTTTCATTAAAAGTCAGTTTTACTCCTTTCTCTTATATGTCACACTTCAGTTCCCACTTATTCTCAATCCTTATTTGAGCAACATGATCCATTTCATCTGGGTATTGATCTCAAAGGTTATTCAGTTTACAATCCAATTAACTATTAAGCGAGGTATTATTCCTTGCATGTTAGAATACAGGAATGGTAATGTTTTCTTGATTTAATACTCCTCCTCATATAAGTCTGGCATATGACCAAGTTAGTAATTTAAGGAAGAAAAACCTGTGAAAATGTGTTAGCTTTCTTTCATTATCTATTTCACCAATGAATAGATCAATCTTAAGATGTCTTTGTGATCTTAAGTTATATTCATGTTGTAAGGAACTAGCAAAGATCAGAAGAAAACACATCCCATACATATTTCCTTTTCTTCAGTTGAGTTATATAAAGGGTTAATTTTGTAAGGGCTGGTCTGTATGATATTGTACAAGGAATGTACAATATGGGCGGAATTTGAGTCTGTTAGGGAATGAAGAAGCTTTGATTTAATTAGAGTCAAGCTAGGACTTAACCATACAAGCTTATCAAATGATACAAACCACAATATATGTCGATTTATTTTCTTTTTTCTCTGCCTTATTTTTATTTGTCATTATTTCTCCTTGTGTAGGCTCATGTGTATCTATACACCTATATCTACTTACATATCTATACGTGCAGATATATGCTAATACAAGTGTATATATACTTATATATACATTTGTGTATAAACTGGGTGCAAAGAGACACATCCATCTGTTGACAGGGTTTTTTTGTTCTATATTGAATGTGGTGTGATTTTCTCCAAATATTGACATACACAAAACTTGAATTCATAAATACAATCTTTGTTTCTATATGTAGTAGATTTATAAATCTTACTGAAACCATGATCTTCAGGGTTTTATTTTCTGAAAGCATGGTCTAGTGAGTAACAGAGGCATAGTCTGTGTTTTTGTGTGTTCTTTGCAATAACAAAATGATTATTTTTTGCCAGTGAATTTTGCCATAGAATCAATGGACCTATGATCACTTTAAGCATTAATAAATCTATTTAACAGCAATTTATATGTGAATAAATTTACAAAATAAAATTGAAATTTACAGATTCAACAAGCCAAAACAAATATCACTAAAGGCCTTTAAATTTGTTTAATTTGTTTCAATCAGTACTTAAACCTTCTTATAACACTGATAATTATGACAGCTTGCCTCTGAAATCAGTCCGGGATTTTTAGCATCTTCTAAATATATATCCCAGAAATTCTGTATGCAGCAATTGATAAAGTGGGACATCAGCTGTTACTGGAGAGTCCTACATTTATAGATGCAAAAGTAAACACACTTCATTTTTTAAAGTCATTGTTCTACTCATCAACAACAATTCATCATGCAAGCATCTACTCAGGTCTGTTCAATTCTCCTACTCTCCTTATTTCTTTATTTCCAAGAGGTCAAGATCAAAATACTCTCAGTACAAACTAGGTTGTTACATATATTTTTCCTCAAAATATCTCAAAAATGTTGGGCTCATCAGCTGCACATTTTTATTTGCACTTTAATTTATTCTCAGCTGTCTGATTGAGTTGGTCTTCTCGTGCACATTGCTCTTATGAAAGAAGGCCTATTATCAAAGACTTCATGAGAAATTCAGTTTAATTTCTGCAATCTAGTGCAAAGGATTTTGACCAATATTTGATTGTAAAGTGTGTATTACTCGTAGGGTGTGGCTACCTAAACATGGGAGAATTTATAGAGTAATAGCTTTTCCTGCATTTTTTTTGATACTTGGCTTCTGATCTCAATACAGAATGAGATGTTATATCTGGTCATACCAAATATGATAAGCTATTAAAAGTAATAAATATTTCAGCTAGCTGCATTGATCCAAAACTGATCAATTTTTGCTCTGTAATTCAGTAAACATCCATGAAGTTTAAACAATTTATGGAAGACAGCCGAATAAAAATATGTAATAGTCTCCATTTAAAATAATAAAGCTGGGTTGCATTCTTTAAATAATGCATAATTCATGTTGGTGTCTATTGTTTAAAGGATTTTATGAAAATATTTCTGTTTAACATTCTATTTTTGAATTAAATATTTAAAACCAAGTAACATCAACATATATTCAGAAAAAGAGTTTCTCAGCTATCCTTTCCACAAGCATTATAGAAAAGACTATTCAATATAAATTATTAAACTTGGTCCACAGCTATCCAAACTTTTTTTTTAGTAATTTTATCTATACCTAATTTGTAGTGTTGCAAAAATTTGTCGGTCATTCCTTTAAAAGATTTAGTTAAGCACATACTCCGATCCCCACCATTACGTGTCTGGTTTCTTTTCCACAAAACTTCAAATTTACTCAAGTACACTCTGTTTCCCTAGCCTCACTCTACTGGAAAAAACAAACAAAACAAAACAGTAACAACAAAAAACCCACAAAAAACAAACAAAAAACCCTCCAAACCCAAAAAACAAAACAAACAAAACCAACAGGAATGCTGCTCAGCTGACTGAAAAGGTTAACTAAAGAACAAGTTAACATTACAGTCGTATCACCAAGAGCTCTATGCAAAAGACTACAAAAAATGAGCCAAACAAATTAATGTGATTTTTAATGAACAAATCTAGTAACATAGCTTGCACAAGCACATTGGGCACGTCCTTCCATTGCAATCTTTTTTCATTCAATCAATCTTCCTAAATATTCTAAAGCTGTTGAAATGTTTGAGGTCTGATACTCTCTATGACATCTTTCCCTTCACAGGTGAATAAGTTAAACAATAACTGGGTCCCGCACTGAAGGCTGGGGGGCACCACTAATGACAGGCCTCCAACCAGGCTCTGTGCCACGGATCACAACCCTCTGAGATCTGCCACGCAGCTGGTTCTCAATCCACTTCACTGCCCACTCTGAGCTTGTCTCTGAGCATATCATGGGAGACAGTGTCAAAAGCCTTTCTGAAATCAAGGCAGACAATATCCACTGTTCTTCCCTCAGCTATCCAGCCATTGTCCCATCATAGAAGGCAACCAGGATAGTCAAGCACATTTTCCCTCCTGTATTCATCAGCCTTCAGTTACTTCTATATACAAATCAAAGAAGGTGTACAAAAAGCAGAAATGTTCTATATGTATTTCTAAAGATTTTTAAAAAATAGAATGTGACATGTTTAAGTGAAAAGTGAGAAAGCTTGAGTTATAGTAGATGAAAGTGTTCTAGCATCAGTTTAACATGGTCCCAGATAAAGTTGTGCTAAAAGAAAGTGATAAAAAAATCCCTGGTGGAACATTATATTAAAAATGCTTCCAAGAAATTACTTGAGGGAATCTCGTTGTATTGCTTTTCCTTTTGATAAAATTTGATAAGGTCATTTGGTGCCAAATTACCTATTACTCCTAAGCAAGATTAAAGTTTTTACACAGAGTGTCAGGTGAGGGATGAAAAGCTCTTTGAAGGGGTTCCCAAAACTCTCTTCATGAATATTTGGAAAATCATTTTATAACTCAGCTTTTCTTTGCTGCTCTAGGGAGGTTATTTGCTCTACCTAAAGAAGCCTTCCCTGCAACAGTGCTAACACAGCAGTGTATACTTGTACTGAAATAGGCCCTGTCTATATTGAGGATTTACAGGATTAAACTGATCCATTGGAAAACTTTGTGCTGGCAAAATACTTCTCCATTAAGATCAGAGTTGAGCAGTTTTTAACTGAAACAATAATATTTAAAGAAAAATGCAGATCCTGGAATTGCTGATTTTTAAAATAGATATAAGGTTTGTTTAAAAATTCTATCTGGGCCAAAACTGATGGATTATTATTAAAACATTATTTCCTTTTTCTTCAAGAGCCAAAAGAATAGAGTTCTATTGCAGGACATTCCTTCTTCTTTTCCATATACTTTCAAATCTCTATCCTACCAAGACAAATTTGTATTTCTAAGTGAAATGGAAGTTATTATTTAATGGTAATCACAAATTTAAGCATTATATTCCTACCTAAAAATTGTATTTACTTATCTATTGGTACTGAACCTCAATAAATAAAAAAAATTATTTTACTAGATAGGACAGGGTTTTCAACAATTATCAGTGATTACAGTCGTCTTCTGTACTGATCAGCCTGTAGTGACAGGGGGATCCAAACAATGGACTGTATTGGAGGCTGAGATTAGCCTGACAGGACACAAGGAGTAGAATGTGCTGGCTTTGGCTGGGGTATAGTTAATATTCTTCAAAGTGGCTCGTATGGGGTTGTGTTTTCAATTTGTGCTGAACACAGGGTTGATAATACAGAGATGTTTTGCTATTGCTGAGCAGCGCTTACACGGAGCCAAAGCCTTTTCTGCTTTTCACACTGCCCTCCTGGCAAGGAAAACTTGGGGGTGCTTGGGAGGTGGGAGCAGACACAGACAGGTGACCCAAACTGATCAAAGAGATGTTCTAGACCATGTGACATCATGCTCAGTGTATAAATTGGAGCAAATTAGGAGGAATGTGGAGACATTTGGAGTGTTGGTGTTTGTCTTCCCAAGTCACTGTTACGGGTGATGGGGCCCTGCTCTCCTGAAGATGGCTGAACACCTGCCTGCCTATGGGAAGCTGTGAATGATTCCTTATTTTGTTTTATTTGTGTGCACGACTTTTGCTTTCCCTCTTTAACTGTCTTTATCTCAACCCTTGAGTTCTCCAGCTTTTACCCTTGCTATTCTCTCTCCAGTCCTGCCAGTGGGTGGGTGAGTGAGCATCTGCATGGAGCTTGACTGCTGGCTGGGATTAATCCATGACAGTCAAAGAAATAGAAAAGGATAGTGGCCAAGGGAGGGCTGTGTTCCACAGGAGTCAAGGTCCCTGTATGAACTTGTGTAATTTCAAGCTAGCTGTCTAGTCCTACTTTTAATCCTAAGATTTTCAACTTTTTCTTGTGAGCCATTTTCTCTTTCTCCTCTTCACACTTCATTCTATCACATAAGAAATCAACGATTAGTACTTTAAAAAGAAAAAAAAATTCAAAAATCTATGACTTTATTATTTATCACCAAAATAGCTGTACTTCATTTAACATACTGAAGTATCACTCAGAGCAGGGCATGAGAAAGTTTAAGTGGTTTCAGCACTCACAAAAGCAAGAATTATAGCAGGATCAAAATCATATTTCTTGTGATGAAAAATCTTCATGGGCACTTCATAGGTCCTTTGTATTGCAATTTAGTAAGCCAGACTCCTCTTACTTCTGATTGACACACAATATCTACCCCAGAAAAGAAAAATGTGTCGCTTTATTCCTCATGGAATTGTACATCTAGGGACCAATCTCTATTGTCCAGTACTACAATACAGTATTGTCCAGTACTACTGCAGTTTTCCACTCTGCTAGCCATAGCCTATCTGCAAGTGTCTTTGCATGATGCATGGGAAAAATAAGTAACCTAAATACTTCTTATGTCTGAATTTTTAATTTTCAATCCATCTCCACTGCTTATCACAAAAAATGTACATGGAAAAAATACATTTCACTTTTGTAATAAAAAAGCTCAATCCAAATGCAGATTTAGATGCTTTGCAGTGACAGAAATATACACATGAAATAATGTTTCATGTGCTGAAAACAAAAGAAAAGTCATTAGCTGAGGATATATTAGCTTCTAACTCTTCTTATCGTTCCATATAAAAATGGATCACCTATACTGCTTCTCTGCTACAGTCATTACCAAATAGTCTATAAAGAGTTTTCTATTAGATGCAAGTGTAACAGTCTTTCAGGACAGGAAAAATAGTGTTGGATTTTTGAAAGCTGAAGCCAGTTCTGATTCCATCACTTCTGGACTTGCCTGATTTAATCAAGGTCTATTCTTCAATAATGTGGTGATTAAAAGTCAGGTTCAGATTCTCAAATCTGGAGTGGCAGGGATGGGCGCTGTGAGATCTTCTGCACAGTGATGGGCACACACCCAGCATAGAGGTGATGATATCCAGGGTTATATAGCAAGTAGAAATGTACAAATTAATTCGTTGGCTATTCTCACCCAAAATCAGATCCCTTGAGGTACATCCTCAAAGCCTTTGCCCACAAAGTGAACTCATGTCCTTGAGTGAAAGCAATTCCAAGCATAGTTTTCTCTTTGTCTGAGGCAGGGATAACTCAAACTGGTTTCCTCAGCATATTTTTAATAGGCACTACAGAAACTTTATCCCCTTCTACAGTACATAGAAATTTTGATTAGACAGGTCCCACTAGATCCTCTATTACTGGCTAACCATGTGGCTTTTGCTAAATGTGTATCCCAATGCTTGAAGGCCCCATTACCCATCATTCTCAAAGTAGTCTTTGATAGTGTACTGTATTGTTCAATCTTTCCAGAGGTTGGTATAGGGAATGAGATATAGTCACTCAATGCCATGCTCTTTGGCTCAAGTTTTTATGAGGTTGTTTCAAAAATGAGCGCTGTTGTTGGATTCAATTCTTTCTGGATATGTGTCAGGCTTGCTTTTTAAAGTCCAGGATGGTTCCAAGCAGTGGCATGTGGCACAGGATATTCTTCCAGTCATCTGGTTGTTGGTTCCACCATTGTAAGCACATGCCACTTGAGGTCACAGGTTTGGGGGAATATGAGAGAGTCAATCTGCCAGCCTCCCCATATTCGTGTTTCAGCCATTGTCCTTCATACTAGGGTGTCTTTATAGCAGAACATTCCACATTCATGGATAACCCATACCATGGTGTCCGTGGTTAAGTCTAATTAGCACAATTGATTAGAGCATGGTGCTAACAACACCAAGGCCATGGCTTTGGTCCCTGTATGGGCCATTTGCTTAACAGTTGGACTTGATGATCCTTGTGGATTGCTTCCAACTTGGAATATTCTGTGATTTTGTGAAAATCTGCCCATTAATGACCAGCCCAAGTATATGTTGCATTTCTTTCTTGATGGCCTGGGGGGGTCATGGGCCCCCTGAGCTAGAAATGTCACTCATGTTTCCAGTCCAGAGCTACCTAATCCACCTCAGTCTTAGCAACCTCATCTACCTGCTGGTTGTTTTGATGCTCTTCAGTGATCCAATCTTTGTGTGCATGACCATCCACATTATGTACCTTCACAACCAGGTTCTTCACCTAAGCAGCAATATTTTGCCATAGGTCAAAGTTCTGTGCTGCCAGCTGCTCTGCTTCCACTTCTGTAACCACTCCCACTTGCTGACACCCATGAGCCAAGACAAAGATAGAATACTAGCCATTTTTCTTGGTCAGCAATGTCTAAAGCTACATGAATGGCTTTCACCTCTGCAAACTGACTTGATTCACCTTCTCCTTCTGCAGTCTCTGTGATATGTCGTAGGGGACTCCATACAACAGCCTTCAACCTCTGATGCTTTCCTACAGTACAGCAAGACACATCAAGGCAAACTGCTTCTCACTTTCTGGTAATTTATTACATGCTGGGGCCTCTTCAGCATAGGTCATTGTCCTCTGGTGGCATTCCCAAGTCTTTGCCTCCTGGTCAGAAAGACTACTTCTAGGATTTCTGGATGACTGGGGATTATTATTTGAGTTTATTGTTTGATCAGTGCAACTCAATTCTTGCAGCATCAGTTGCATGATCTGTACAGGAGACCCTCCCTTTGAATAACCAGCACAGCACTGGCAGTTGAGGTGTCAGGAAGGGCTGTGCTTCGGTCCCAACCACTTCTGAAGCAGCTCAAACCCTTTTGTAAGCTGCCAGTATCTCCTAAGTTGGAGTATAGTGGCTTCAGATCTTCTGTATCCCTGACTCCAAAAGCCTAGGGGTAAACCTCAGGTCTTTCCTGGTGTTTTCTGCCAGAGGCTTCGGATAGGACCATTCTTTCAAGGTGCAGTGTAGGGAACATTTTTTTGCATCTTGCCCAGTCCTGACTAGCCCAAGGGCTGTTGAATGAACTAATTAATGTCTGATTTGTTCAAAGGCTTGTCATTGCTGAGGGTTTCATTTGAAATAATTTTTCTTTCAGATCATTTGATAGAGAGGGCTTACAATCAGACTGCAGTTTGAAATGTACATTCTCCAAAAGCCCACAATACCCAAAAAATCTTGTGTTTCTTTCACATTAGTTGGTGGAGACATTGCTGTTATCTTGTTCTTCACATCCACTGGCATCTGATAGCATACATTTTGCCAGTTTATTCCTAAAAACTCGATCTCCTATGCAGGTCCCATGACCTTTGGTTTATGGCAAAAAGAGCTTTCAGAAAGATTTGGGCCGTTCTTCCTTTTCTCAGAAACTTCTGTTGCTGTGTCACTCCCACACTGGGCACTGAGAAAGATGGCTGTGGTTTAAGCCCAAAGAGAAAGTACCACACATATGTTTGCTCACTACCTTCCCCACGCTGACCCCATGGAATGAGGAGGAGAACAGAGTAAGGGTAAAAGTAGTGGGCTGAGATAACAACAGTTTAATAATTTTAAAAAAGCAAAATATGCTACTACTACAGCTGCTACTACTACAACTACTACTTTTAATTGTATTGAAAGTGTTTAGAGAGATTGAGAAGCCAGGAAAAACAAATGATTCACAATACAATTGGTCACTATCCACTGACCAATGCCCAGCCCATCCCCAAAGAGCGACCTTTCCCTCATGGATGACCTTAGGTACTGGACATGACATTCTATGGTATGGATTAACCCCTTGACCAGTTTGGATCAGCTGTTCCAGCTGTGCTCCCTCCCAGCTTCTTGTGCAACTTCTCACTGTCAGAGCATGAAAACCTGAAAATCCTTTGATTCAGAGTAAGCACTACTTAACAACCACTAAAATACCAGTATGTTATCAACATTTTTCTCATATAAAGTCCAACAGACAGCACCGTAGCAGCTACAAAGAAGAAAATTAACTCTATCTCAGCCAAAACTAGGGCATAGAAATAGAAAAATGACCATGAACTACCACTTCATGTACTGAAAACAAACAAACAAAAAACATTAGCTAAAGATGTATTAGCTTATAACCCTTCTAATATTATCAGCCCATATAAAAATGGATCACCTACATTGTTTGTCTGCCACACAATCACTTAGCACGTGGTCTACAAAGTGTTTTCTATTAGGTACAAGACACTTCAGCTTAAGAGAAAAGTGACTTTTATAGCAACCCTAATGAAACTTTCTGAACCTTTGTGGATAATATTTTGCAGAAAATGGATAACAGTGGCTGCATGTTCAAAATGTTTGCAGGATATTTAGGACACAGTAATAGTTTCAATTATGGAATACAGAATAGTGTTTTCCAACATATGCAAATTGTAAATTTCAACATTATTCTGTCTGGCTGATATCATCTGCAGGAGCTAAAGAGTTGAAGTAAACATCCAAAGTAAAAGATGTGGTGAAACACAGCTACACCGAGCAGAGGAGAGCACAGTTTTGAAGGCAAAAATCAGAGTTGGGAATGAATGCAATTTGTGAGTCCATTTTCTCTTTGAAAGTGTTGCATTTAATCTTTGATAACGTAAGGAAAGGTGGGGAAAGGAATACTTTTTAAAGAAGAGACTTTCCGGGGGTTTTTTGTTTGTTTGTTTTTGTTTGTTTGTTTTTAATTCTAGTCTAAAGTATAGCTTAGAATACCTGAGTATCTCTTACAAAAATTCACAGTTAACACATACTACTTCCCTAAGACCCTTGGGATTAGTTTCCACTGGAGATTCTCTGGTGAAAGCCACACCTAATTTCACAACTAGTTTTTTGAATAGGAGCTGAAGTTTTGGTAAAAAGTTTTGGTATGCAAGGATATAACTTAATTAACTATTACACAGATTGCATGGCTTTTCAGAGATTTAGCTTCGCAAAAGTTCAAAATAATTCCTTACATCTAAGTATTTTGTTATTGTGAGCTCCAATAACAAAAAGAAATATGATTTGCAAAAACTGAATATCTGATCTTTGTCTCATGATGAGGACAATCCAAAGCTTCCAAAAGAGTATTCTGACATGGTCTCAGAATGCTGGGAGTAATAAGGAAGCTATTGCTTGACACCAAAGAAAAACATCAATATTCTGAGTATATTCTATATAAAGACTGGCTTGTTGTGGGATATGTAAAGAAAATATATAACAGTGCATGTACAGAGACTTTAAAATTATTTCAATTTATTGTAACTTTTAGTAATGTTAGTGACTCCAGTTAGGAGTCACTGCTCTTTGTGCTACCTCATTGCAATATAAGGTCAGATTCCCAAATGAAGTTCAGAAGCTTCCTGAAAAAAATTCTTCAGATTGCCTAATAATAGTGGGTGGATAAGACATGGCTAAGCTCAAACACTGTTGCTCAAACAGTGGTATTAACTTTCCAATTACCTTTTTCTTTTTTGCTGGCTCCACTTCCATTAGCTGGCAGATGACAACTATACACCTACAAGGATCAACGGGCTTGCTTGCTATGAACAAGATAATAACATGGTTGATTTAATCTTAAATTTCTGTTCTATTTGACTAAAGGCAGGTAAAAAGACTGACTTTACCATGTTCTTGCTGCTGCACACTCAGTAAGGCACAACTATAAGAAGGTGGAATGAGGCTGGATCTTTCTTGGAGACCAGATGACCACACCAAACTCCAGACAGGCAGGAAGACCCTTGCCCATGAGAGACAGGAATTTTCTAGGGTGGCAGAATGGCCAAACTTTGGTGTGATAAGAAGAAAAAAAGAAATAGATGATGACTCTGTGAAGCCTTCACCAGCCTAAGACACCCTTGACACTTGATAAATGAGAGCAAGTTTGAAGTGATAACTTTCCCAATTACAATGTGCAAGACTGAGGCAGAGGGAGGAAATGACTTTCAGAACCTGCATCTACTGCAAAATTGTTTTTTTTAATTCAAAATTAATTACAATATAAAATATGCTGCAATATAACATCATTAAATATGAAAAGGTCCTCAGTTCAAGGAAAATATAAAGTTCTACTCTGATGCTTTTGTTGCTGTGGGGTCTCAGAACACAATAAATGTTCACACAGCAAATTCTTATAAAACCAAATATACTGACGTGTATACAGATTTAAATTGCCAGATGTAAAATAGAAAATATGTTTATATTATATTGAATTAAATTACTCTATTAAAAATACCAAATACATTTATATTATGGGGGTTTTATCAGTTGTTCTCTTTTTCACCATGTCAGCATACAGCACTGTACTAAAATGCCAGGATAGCCAGGGCTGTCTATGCAGTCTGTCAGCCTGCAGCTGCAGATAACTTTCTTGTTCCTCTTCTACAGTGCACATAATTTGACAGAACAGTGTCTATCAAATCTCAGCTTTTCCTGCAAACACTGTACTCAGAGCGAAGCAGAGAAGTTTGATTGAATGAGCTTGGATATGGCATTTTAAATAAATTCTTAAGTGAGACTTTTTAAAACAAACTTTTTAACCATTACATTCCTGGTAAAATGGAGGACATGGAAATGTGCCTGCAAAATATTGGCGATTCTCAGTTCTCCGCTGTCCAATTTCAGTCCAAAGAGGTAACAGAGCTAATTAAAGTGAATTTTGCAAATCCACTCTGCAGATGAAGTGGACTAAAAGACAGTAGGAAGCACTAATCCTACTGCTAATGACACAGCACTGGGGGACAGGAGAATAGAAACCTGGCTGGCACAGCAGTAAGCTGAAAGGCATTATCAGCTCTGAAAAAACTGTGTATTTCAAATACCAGAGACATAAGCAGTTTTCTGACACCATTAATTAGCATTATGCAACCTAGTAGGTATAAAAAATATTTTCGTCTACTTCATAAATTACACTTTAATTTAGTTGGAAAATAATAAGGAGGTATGACAAAGAGATGGTTGTAAAACAATTACATCCTCCTTACCATGATATTTCCTTAATGTGATACTTAGCTATATGTGGGTGATGTATTTTAGGATGTTTGAGATGCATGTATTCTTTGCAATACTTACATGGTTAGATTTGTAGTCCAGCCTCTGAGGTTACCAAAGAGAATCAGGAATTAGTTGTTTACCATACCATGAATGGAAAAGTAGGAGAGTGGCAAAAGTACAAGTTTGTTTTTTTCTTTGTTTACTTTTGTTTGTTTGTTGGTTTGGTTTTGGGGGGGTTTTTTGTTTGTTTTTTTGCTTCTGTTTATAAATATTTTTGCAAACATTCCCTGAAGCAGTGACAATAGGCATTCCAACAATTTATATACAAAAAAATCATCTTGCTCCCTAAATTCATATTTTACAGACTCAGCAATGACAACAAAACATATAAAATGAGTGCTTTGAATATAGACAGCCTGCACAGATCACAGCTTGTGGAAAAAAAATTAATTAGTGTTTCTCTCTATGGTATAAAATATCAGAGTAAATAAGCACATTTTTCAAATGTGGAAGACATTGCATATCTTTTAAAATTTTACCCATTTCTCATGTTCACTTCAGGCAGCCATTCATACAGAGAAATCTTTTCAGAAATTACGAAGCTGATTGGGCATGACAGATACATAAGGCTTAATTTAATATTAGAGAAATAAAACCAAGCACTATATGAAAGAAGTATAAAGGCCAGCTATAATGAGAACAACATGTATAGCTTGGAAGACAGAGAATATGGCAGTAAGAAAGGTGATTGATGACAGAAAAACTACTAACAAGAAATCCTTGAAACCGTAAGAGTGTACCATGTAAGGAAACACAGGTACTGATCACTACTCATCCTAGTGCTGTCAGTCTATATGACTCTTTAAGATTATATTTATACTCATTTAACCTGAATGTCATGTACAAACATAGTGACCTGTTTGATTTTTTTTCCTTTGTGAACTGATAAAAAAAAAAAAAAAAGAGTTGGTGTTTCTGTTTCTGTAGGTTGCAGGACAAGACCTATCTGTTAGAGTAAATTACACTGTCAACTTGGATGATCTGTTTCATCTGAAATAAGGTCTTGTCTTCCCTCATTTGCTGCCCAGAGCAGGAAATAGAATTACGAAAATGGATTCCTTCACAGGGCATGTCAGACCTCTCATGTGTAACTCACTGGAGAATTACTTCCTTCTTTGTCATACAAGGAGATGTCTTATAATCTTGTAATGTGTAAAAGGGAACTGAGACAAAAGTTTATAGCAGCCCTGTCAAAGTATCTGATATTGCAGGAAAAAACCCCAAAACTTAAATGAGACTTTTTAAGAGGACTTAACACAAGAGTGAAGCTAAAAAAGCTGTAATCAGATAATCTTCCTTTTTTATAATCATTTTCCCCATGAAAGTAACAAATTATTCAGCAGAAATAACCATATGCTTATCTTGGTTTAGGAGGTGGGCACTCTAAAATGAGTTCTCTCCCCTTAGTTTCAACCAATGCCTTTCCAATAATAAGGAATGCAGAAGTTAAAATATAACAGTTTACTAACAAGCAAAAGAGCAACAGGAGAAAAAATAACAGTAAATGTAGGGTCATCTTTACAGGAAAATGGACACGTACTAAATGAACCAGCCTAATCTACTAGAAGACGAACAAGGTCATCTTTGTGAATAAAGAAGCTGATGTTGCAAGAAAAAAGGAGAAGCAGAAAAGTTGCTGACAGACGTAGGGGTGTCAACCCGAGTAAAATGGCGCTTACGGTATCAACCAATCAGATTTAGAAGAAGACGTGCGCTTGCCTCATGGACACGATAGAGCCACCAATCAAGAGAGGCGTGGGCAAAGCAAAGCTACCAATCAAATAATGTGTGGCTGTGTAAACCAAGATAAGAAGTAAATAGAAACAATGTTTAGAAGCACAATAAATGCCTTTTGCTAGAAACATATGGAATCATGCAGAGTCCTTTGTCTTCTCTCTTCAAGTAAATAACCGTCAGATGCAAAATCATTAAATCTCATGAACCCTACAGGGACATGATTTAAGCATTCAGGCCAAAGCCTAATCTACCAAGTTTGACCTTACAGGTTTTTGCAAACTTTACAAAGCAAACTAATTTAGTGGGAGTGTATGCAGAATTTGTTTGTTTTTATAACACCCTTTAGTTATAAAATTAATCAAATTTTCTATTTTGAACACTTCTTGAAGAAAATAATTTCTTTCTAGGAGCAAAACATTGTTGACTTTCAACAATGCTGGATTGTTTCATTCAGTGTGTTTTTGTTCTGTGTGATATCAATGGAGGTTACTTACATGGCAGGATATATAAATATTACAGTACCTGTACTATGAGTTCATCAATTGTTGATCATCCTTAATGCACTGAAAAGGTAAGAACATAAGGTAAGATACCTCAGAATACCAAGCAACAAATGACATCATGTTTTTTGATAGTCACTCTCTGCTGAAAATATCATTAAGAGCCATTTAAACTGACAAAATAGTATTCAAAGAGCTTGCAGTATCTGTAAAATATAGGCCTTGGATAAATTTGAAACCAATTTAAATACTTGTTAAAATCCAATGAAGATAAACAGATATCTCAGAGACTATACTGGATGAAAGAAAGAATTAAACACTTTTTAAGGGTGTTGTGATTATATTCCCATGATAAAGAAAGTGTGATTATAAAATTTAAGAATAAATACAAGTAATTTCAGATATAGCAGCAAATTTCAAGTTCATGACATTAAGTAGAAGCAACAGCTATCCACAGAACTGTTGAGTCAATGAAAAGTAACAGCTGGTGATATGTGAATCCAATGAAGTCACTGAAAGGAATATTTTTTTTCAACTTCAATGTGACTACAAAAAGAGTAACATGTATTGTGCTTAATTTGAATAGACATTCTATTGCTCACCTACAGTCCTGTTATAAATCTGTTGACTGCCTGTTCGGCCATCATATATTCAATCCAATACCAGTGTTTCCAAGGTAAAAAAAAAAAAGGCAGACTGACACATTAAAAACATCACAGCATATCTTCAACAGGAAAAATTTTTCTTGGCAGCACTTTGTCTTCTCTGTAAAATTCCCTGGTGTGGTTCCACTCTCACAAGCAGCAGCCAAACTGCACCTGCTGCAATGTGAGTCCCTCCCATGAGCAGACAGTCCTCTCAAAACTGCTGCAGAGTGGATCTCTTTCCATGGGGTGCAGTCCTACAAGGACAGGCTGTTCCAGCCTGGCCCCTGTTCCAGAGCCCTCTGTCCATGGGTCTCCCACTGGATCACAGCCTCCTCCAGGCATCCACCCGCTCTGGCATGGGCACTTCCCCCACAGGCTGTGGGTGGATCTCTGCATCCTCCGTGGATCTCCATGGGCTGCAGGGGCACAGCTGCCTCACCATGGTCTCACCACAGCCTGCACAGGAATCTCGGCCCTGGTGCCTGGAGCACCTCCTGCCCCTCCTTCTCCACTGACCTTGGTGTCTCCATGTGGTTTCCTTCACATGTTCTCACCTCCTCCTCTTCTCTGACTAGAAGCAAAAACCCTGTAACTTTGTTTTGATTTTCTTCTTAAATTTGTTATCACTGAGGGGTTACTACCATCTCTAGTTGGCCCAGCTTTGGCCAGCAGCATGTCCACCTTCAGAGCCATCAGGGACTGGCTCTGCCAGACATGCTGGAAGCTTCCAGCAGCTTCTCACAGGAGCCACCCCTCCCTGGCCTCCGTGCTACCAAAAGCCATTTTGTGTCAAACCAATACAACCAGTTTCATTTTTAAGCATAAAAGTTCAATGCTAGATTTGGTAGGAGAGTAGGAGAGCAGGGAGAAGAATATTGTGTAAGCATATTTTAATTTAATTACAAAATTGTAATTTGACAGGAGCTTGAACTAGGGGAAAGAAAATTCCAAACACGTGGGCCAGCTTTGCTTAAATGAACCCAGATAAGCAAATAAAAAAAAGTAACAAATTAACAACTTAAACTTTTTGTAAGGAAAATATATAAGTACTTTTTCCTGTATATACACTGGCTAAAAAAAAAAAGAAAAAAAGAAAACAAGTTTCACATCAACAGCCTATGTCAAATCCAAAGCACGGGTGAACAAGAAGTGGTGTTTGATCAGCCAAGGAACATATTGGAAAAAAGGTAAAACATTTAAACACTGCATTTCCTGGTTAAATAAACACATTTTAAAAAGCATGTACAATAATCATATGTGCCCTTGGCGAATTTGGCATCAAAAACTGAAAAAAATCTTTTGTTGTTTTTGTATTAGTTTTCAATGGTATCAAACACTTCTGGCCTACATTTAAAAAATCTTTAGACCACTGAAATTTGGAGTTTTTTTCTTTTTTTTAGGATTTCCTTCATCTCCTTTTAATCTGCATTTGCCATTCACTTGATGATTTACTAAGTTCTCTTTATTTGAAGATTTAAGTCCCATTTTCTTTGGTCATAATTTTTTCTTCATTTGACACTAGCCTGTTTGAAAATTCCGCATTATATAGATTTTTAATATTCCACATCTATAACCAAAATCTCATTATGGAAAGAGTAGTGACAAAAACCTGGTCATTCTTTAAAACACTTCAACAAATCCTGTGAAGGCTTTGATAAAGTTTCAATGGCTTTCATTTAGATCCTAAGATGAGGAATTGTCAGATGCCATCAATTAAAAAAAAAAAAAGGACACAAAAAAGGCAGGTACTGAAATATCCGTTTTCCTCAAATTGCTGGACCAGTCTACCATTTTTCATTTTCAATATGAGATACAACAAATACCTTAAAAAATTCCAGGATTTTTCTGTAGATGGAAGGAAGAGAAGGAAAAATTGCTAAAAATAATGAACAAAGAAGACTGCATTATGACATTTTCTGCTCCCAGCATTTCATTCTATTCCATCTTTCTTTTCTTTGTAATTCCTCTCAGAGAACACCCTTGAACATTTACCTTAACCTTAAAAAACCCAACAGAACAAACCAGCAAAACAAACCAGCAAAACCCCTCACACTTACTCTAATGTTGTTACAGCTCCCAGATTAGTTTGTAAGTAAAAAAATGCTCAGACTCTAAAGATAACCTAGAGGAAACATTAATAAAATTCATACTAAGGCCACAGTTCAATGTTCTATTAGCCATTAGAAGAGAGATACAAAATTTTACTGCCAGATTTTTACAGAATCAGATAATTTTATTTTAATTTACATTGCACAGTATTTGAACACAATGACAGCCAGATGATTTTAATTTAAGCAGAGAAGAATTTTAGATTATTTTTGAAAGGCTATCTTGCTCCTGATATTTGCATTAAAACTGGTTATGAAAATTAATAAATTTTCTGTTTTTTTCATTTCTTTGAACAGTGGCAGTATATTTATCTGTTCATTTCTGGGTAACTCCAGAAATAAATTTCGTGTGGAAGGCTAAATCCCAGCAGTGTACTTTGCTTTTAGAGTGCATGTAGAAGTGCTTCATCCTTGTTTATTGATAGCTGAGGTGAACCAGATTGATATGCCTTGCCAGGAAACTGTCTGAGGAAAACCAACACTGTTAGACAAACACAACCATAAAGCAGCAACAAAGGAAACATCCTGGAAGACTTGATTTAAACTAAGAACAGCGCAGTGCTGGAATAGGTTTGAACATAACAGGGTCTAGTGAATGTTCTTCTATAAGACCATATGTTTAGAAGCTATCAATAATCATTTTCTAAAAGATATATTAATCTAAAATGGGATTTAGACAGAATTAGGGCACCACACCAACAATTCAGAAAGTATGTGATTGCAGTTCAATACTCTGCTAGCTAGAACATCTTGCAGTGATGGATTGCTGGTTCATCTGAGGATTTAATGATCTTATTTTCATTCTCAGTCTTTTGAGAAGTAATACTAGGAGTATTTCAGTCAATTTATAGTATTGAACTTTACAACAAAGTCAGTGCTTTCTTTGCCAAGGGGGCATGGGTGCAGGTGGATGGAAAGAACCTAGAGGCCTTGGAAAACACCAGCAGTGTGCCCGGGTGCAGAGATGGCCAACAGCACCCTGGGAGTTTTTCACAGGGACACAGCCTGAGGGGAAGGACTATCCCCCTCTGCTCAGCACTAAGTTCCCATCTCTATACTCCAAGCTATGGGATCCCTCCAGCACAGGAAGGGAGGAGGCCCCTCAAGTTGGCTGAGGTCTGTGACACTTTTCCTGTGAGGGGAGTCTGAGGGACCAGGCTTGCTCAGCCTGGAGGAGAAATGGCCTTGGGTAGAAATAAAGGCAGCCTGCTGGTGCCTCTGTATAGTTTATTGACAAGATGGAGTCGCCTTTGCTGTGGTGCACAGTGGGGAAATGAGAGACAGCAAGCACAGGGAAAGGCAGTATTTTGTAAGGCAACTCTTTTTCACCCTGAAGACAGCAAAGCAGTTGAAGAGACCAGAGAGGCTGTGCTGTCTCCATTCTTGAAGATTTTCAAGGTTCAAGATTTTCAGGATAAACCCCAGAACAACTTTGTCTGAGCAATCTTCCTAGCATCCTATCATCTTGTGGTTTCAGAGCGAATTAAAACCAACCAAATTTTCCCTGATGAATATCTAGATTTTTCAAACAAATGGTGTGGAATCTGAATGCCCTATTTATTTGCAGCAAACCCAGTACCTCTTTCTGGACTTCTGTTAATGAGGAGGGGTGAACCATTAAAGCATTGTAGGACCTAAGTTGTAAGAGCTTAATTTCTTCATTAGATCTAGTCTTAGTCACCATGGCATGAAGGCTTTATGGCATTTGTGTAAAGGTTTTATCCAATGGAAAAAATAAATTCTATTTTTGCTGTCACTGGCAATTTCAAAAGCAAATTTGCAAAATAACTTCTGCATTAATGTGAGGCCTTAGGGATATTTATATGAACCCTTGAAATTAAACCCTTCAAATGCACTTTTTAATCCTATAGAACTGACAACCATACATTTAGCTAAGTTTATTATTCATGTCATAATGATTTATGGGCATTTTAACAAGTTACAGCCCATGTGTTATGTTGTCATGTCTTTTTGAAGATCAGTAACTTGGATTAGCTATGCAAGTGTATGGCTATTTCTTGTAAAATGCTTAACAAATGACATCTTTTAACTCAGGATTTCCTCCAGCTATTTGATCAGAAACCATGTTTCTGTCAACAGTTGATCTTTAAACTGCAGCTTTCTCTTCATGAAAATGAAAAGATGTTCATTTCACAGCTTACATTTATTTTTGTTATTATTCTTATTCCTGTAGACCTGTAAACTAACATTACTTCAGCATTATAAATTCAAATGCAAACTATGTAATTTTAAACAAGATTTTCTCTAAGAAGATTTGTAATAAGTAGCTTGTTAAACTGTCTGTGAAGTTTAGCTGACAAACCTAACAGCTCTTGTTAGCAGTTAATTCTTTTGGAAGAAGTAAAATAAGGTATGGATTTGGGAAACAGACAAACAGAGGAAGACAGACACAAAAAGAAAATGCTTAATAATGGTATGTTAAGAGATCAACTTTAAACTTTACAAACGGTGTCAATGAAATTTTTTCTTGTGGTTAACACAACCTGTAAAGGATGAATATTTTGTTATCACAATATCTAGACAGACTAAAAGGTCCCTAAAAGTCCCTGTATCTTTCCCAGTTTTCAGCATGGGAAAGACTATGGTGTGTTGACCCTGGCTGGATGCCAGGTACCCACAAGAGCTGCCCTATTACCTCCTCCTGCAACTGGGCAGGGGATAGAAAATACAGTTAAAGGGTCGAAAGTGGAAATAAGAACAGGGAGAAATCACTCATCAATTACAGTCACAGAACAGATTGAACATGGGGGTTTTAATTGAATTTATTACCAACAAAATCAGAGCAGGATAAAGAAAAGAAAATACATCTTAAAAATTTTCCTCCCGACTCCTTCCTCCTTTCCAGAACTACCTCCTCCCCACCAGTAGTGCAAGTAGACAGGGAATGGGAGGTATGGTCAGTTCACCACACATTGTTTCTGCTACTGTTCAGGGAAAGGAGTCCTTCCTCTGCTTTGGCATCCGATCCCTTACACAGCAGACAGTTCCCCATGAACTTCTCCAACAGGACTCCATCCGACAGGCAACAATTCTTCCCAGACTGCTGCACCCTGAGTCATTCTTCCACAGGATGCAATCCTTCAGGCACAGCCAGCTCCTGTGCAGGTACCCCACAAGATCATAAATCCTACCAGGAAAATGTCTCCAGCATCCTCTCTCCATGGGTCTGCAGGTGCCCCACAGAGTCACAGCTTCCTCTCAGGAATCTATCTGCTTCAGTGTGAGTCTTCTCCACGGGCTACAGGTGGATCTCTGCACCCTCAAGGATCTCCACGGGCTGCAGGAGCACAGCTGCCTCACCATGGTCTGCACCATGGGCTGCAGGGGAATCTGTGCTCCAGTGCTTGAAGCACCTCCTTCCCCTCCTTCTGCACTGACCTTTGCTGTGTGGGGAGTTGCTCCTCTCACATACTCTTACCCCACCCTTCTCTGGCCACAATTAAAATTGCTCAACAACTTCTCTTTTTAACTTCTTAGATACATGACCCCAGAGGTGCTATCAGCACCTCTGATTGGCTTGGACTTGGCCATGAGTGGGTCTGTTCTGGAGCTGGCACTGGCTCTGCCAGACATGGAAGAAAATTCTGGATGTGTCTCACTGATGTCATCCTTGTAGCCCCCCAAACCCAAACCGAACCATAAAAACGGGATACAATACCAAATGAAGATTCATCCAAAAGGTTTACAACAATTTTAGTTTTAGTTTTCAACTAGGTATGTGGTTTTTCACTTTTTGATTTTTAACATAATTTAAATTTGCAGCAGCCATTGTGCATTTAAAATTTCTGATACTTTATTTCATGCTGTAGTCAATCCACACTCTCTAGATAACAGACAAGTGGAACACACCTTGCTGTAATAAAATACCCCACCTGACTACTCTATGATTTGAGAGTCTCCAGCCCAGCTGGTGATCTCCCTCACCCACCATTGATATGATTCTGAAATGGAGCCCTGGCTCTGTGCTGAGAAGAGGAAGTGACACTGTTCTTTCATGAAAGCTAATAGTTTGTAGCTACATTTAATGATACAGAGAATTGAAAATGTCAAATGAAATGCTACGTATATGGTAGTTGCTTACGTCCTATGGCACTATGCCAGAGCAACAGTTCTTGAAAACCATTCCAGAGAGCACAGAGTACTTACTGAAGATCTTGCAAACTTACTATCTTGCAAACATCTCCCTGCCATTCCCAATACTGCAGTCTCCATGGTGAAATAAAATTATTTTAACAGAAGGGACTAAAAAAGAAAATTGTTCTGAAAATTCATGTACTATCTGCTTTTTAATGCAGCAAGCACCAGCCCAGAACTGTCTTAGGGAAAGAGAAGGAACCAGTGAGCCTTCTAGTCTTCTGCTGGTCCCCACCCATTCCAGGTCTGGCTGGGGTGGAAGTAACCTTCCTTTCAGCAGCCAGTATGGCGCTCTGCTTTGACTTGTGACTAAACAGTGTTGATAGCACAGCAGTGTTTTGGATATGGTTCAACAGTACTTGCACAGAGTCAAGGCTTTGTCTTTCTCTCACTCTGCTTCCCCAGTGAATATCCTGGAGGTGAGCAAGAGGCTGGGAGGGCACAACTGCAACAAGTGATCAAGCAATATTCTGTACTCTACAATGTTGTGTTCAGCAATAAAAGCTTAAGGAAAGAAAAAAACCAAAAACAAAATGAAAANTTTCTCTCTGACATACAGCAGAAAAGAGTCAGTTCCATTAGATGAGGTCAACCCACCAAACCAAATGCTGAGTGGCCCATCTCTGTTACTGAAATATGGATGGAAGCAGATTCACAAGGGAAATGTTATTCACATAGAAACAGCCAAAACTGAAAACTAGAGGTTCAGAATGAGTAGAGATATTTGCATGTTTTGCCACAAGTAAAATCTAATGTCTTTTAACCTATTATAGCTACTCTAAAATGTTGCAAGCTTGCAAACAACCTTTAAAGAATGATGGCTACTATTCTAAAGAACATACTTGCTGAGATCTTTGTTCCTTCCTTTTGAACAGACAAAATATTTTCACATAATTTACATGATTAGTGATAATATATTTGCAGACATTTAGTGCTATGAATTTGATATAATCTGCCACAACTGAAAAAAGGAAGCCAGCTACAGTTGAAGCCAAAGATAAACAGAAATACACCACACTCCAAAATCAAGAGTATCTGACCTTTTTCACTAAAACTCTGAAGCTGTTGCCAGACTATTCAGGCAGAGAATTCTGCATTTTTCATTCAAGATCATCTTACTAGCCCAGAGAAAAGGTGATTAATGTCCAGTCATACCATGAGAGCGATGCCTTGAGAGGCTATCTAGAACAGAGGTTAGACAGAGTAAAGAAATAAAGTAGGTATTTATTAAAAAGGCCCTCAAAGGATACACCTTGGGCAGTACAGAAGCCCACTTGGGATGGAGAATGGGTCACACATTTCCACACTTTTATGAGTTTGGTCCATTTGCATTTGTTTGGTCCTCCATTTGCATATTGGGGTTGATTTGCATATCCAGTCCAGTTACAGCTTCAGGTAATGAAGTCACATTCTCCCAGTTGTGCTCACCCCAACCCACTTTCCTTTATATTTTTTGGGGCCTGAAGCTGCAACAGTGACCTTAGTTCTCAGGCTGGAATAGGATTGTTTTGTCTAATCAAATTATGAAGAGAACTTGCTAACAGTCTATATGAAGTTCAGAGTTATATACCAATGCAGTACAGAATCTGAAAAATATGAAAGCTAAAACTTAAGGCATTAGAGGAGAGAAGAAACTGAAAGGTGTGAAAGTCAACTAGTACTACCCTAGCAATTTGATTAATTCCAGATAGCACAATTTATCTATGTTGTTACAGGTAAGATGACCTAATTTGTCCGAGGCTGTGAGACAGAACGTCTGCATAATGTTTGAGAGGGAGGATGATGGACACTCAAGACAGGAAGAAAGAGAAGTTCTGGAAGTGAGGCCTCTGTTTTTGTGACTAGTGCAAAATGTGAAAGTGACATTTGAAGTAGAAGAGGTGAAAAAGGACATAATCTTACTGTGTGTATCTGGTCCACATCTCTCACTCAAGTGCTATGCCTTATTTCCAAGTCCACCCTGGTGCTTTTCAATGATGGCATAGTACTTCAAAGCCTTTTTTGTTGGGGATGGGAACTCTACTCTTTCATGCTACAGTTCTTCTAAGGCCATTTTCACTGAAGAAGCAAATATGAAAAGATGGCATAAAAACTGAAATCAGTGAGAGAATGTCTTCCAAATAATATGGATTTCTCCTGGACAAGATTTTGATTGAACACTGTGCATAAAATCTAACCAGAGACTAAACCAGAAGTAAATCTCTTCAGCTTCTGCCGTTAATGCAACATGAAGTAGGAGACAAAAATTAAAATTAAAAATTAATGATATGTATGTTTATTTTGTTAATGTATATCTAATAACTGAAATTCACAGCTATCAGTACTATTAACTGAAGTTGTCCACACATTAAAGAAGACAAAATTTGTTTTTGACATAGTCATGACCATTTTAGATTCAGCTTTTAAATTCCGTATACTGCATTTTTCAAGAAGAATAATACCAGTTATTTTCCTGTTCAAACTCATCTAATTTTTAGTCCTTTTCAGCAGAGGCTAGTGCAAAGAGAAACAACATCACATAAATTAATAATCAATTCTGCTTACTTCTATTATTTACCATTGTAGCTGTAAGTATTCATCACCATAGTATCTGAGCATCTTAGAAATTTCAGTGAATTATGCATAAGTCTACCAACTTGTAGGGCATTTCTGTTATTTCTGTTTTGCATTTCTTGAAGACAATGGACACTGAGATTGATAGACTGATTTTTCACAGATGCTTAGCATCTGCTTGCCCTACCCATTCATTTTATTTGGCATGCAAACCACATGTGATTTTTTTTTTGTTCATAACTTAAGGACTTTGAAAATGCCATTTTGAAGAAACTTTCTGACTTGAGATCATTTTCTTTACACATTTTTAAAGCTTCTTTTGCCAAAAAAATGAGGTTGGAAAGCATTGAAAGTAACAGAAAACTTATCTGTTGACATCCAGCTTGTAGGTGGTAGCTGCTGATGCAGTCAGAAACAGGAAGTAAAACGTAAAAGCATAATTAAACCTTTCTCTCTTGGTGTTTTTTTGTTCTTTTGTTTGGTTTGGTTTTTTTTCTTATTTGGAAACACATCATCTTCTCTGCTCAGGAAGAAATGTTATGGCATTGAAATGACTCTTATTCTCAAAATACACTGCATTTCTTTTAAACATTTTTATCACATCATAATCTTTATAATAATCTTATTCTATAACTTCCAGATGCTAAGTCATCATAACAAAGTTAATAAATGAGGCAGAGATATGCTTCTCCATTGTTTCTCATGAGCAGAAATGTTAATGCAATCTAATGCAAAAGAAGAACAAAGGGAGGAGCTAGAGGACATGAAAGCCAAGAATTTATTTTCCATTTCTTACACAAAACATTCAATTCTAAGTTCAATAACCATGAAGCAAATGTATCAAAAAATATTATGATCCTTTTTTTCTAGAGGTAAGTAATGTTGACTGCATGCAAAGACAATTTTCCGGGTTCCTATTTTTTTTCCTAAAGTGCAATTTCACTAAAACTGAAAATTCTATTGGCACAGTAGGATGCACCGGCAATTCAAGATTGAGATTCTGAAAAAAAAATTACACTGCTGTTAAAGCACAAATCTGCAAATCTCATTTCTTCTGGTTTTGTCAGAATTAGCCACAGAAATAGCTTTATTTGAGTAACATATTGCTATATCCTATTGCTTCATAAAGCATCCTGTCACATTGCAAGCAGCTATGCAATTTCTCCCTTTGTCTTGTTGTCTACATGGATACAAGTACATTGACATCAAAGGGACTACAGCTACGGTGATGCACAGATTGGAGTATTATTTTTTGTGAACTGAGGACTTAGCTAAAGAACATACTGTCCCTCTATACACAGGTTTGGATCACATTTGAGAGTAACATTTAAGTTTGTGCAAGAAACTACATGCCATGACTTTCGATTAGTTGAAACAAGAAAACTGAAATAATCCAAAAACCACCCAGAGCTAATATGTCTTCGAGAAAGCTTAATGTCTTCTGGTTTAAGATAGCCTGTATGTGATTTTATTTCCAGGACTTATTAGTGAGCTACATCTCACCAAAAAGCCTCATATATTTTTAAGATTGTATTTCCCCAAGAGAAAACCACAAACATATACAATACTTTGATTATAGTTACAGCAATGAAAATATCTAGGAGGCAGAAGTGATTTCTGCTTAAAGGCCTAATTGTACCAATTTGTATTAACCACCAAATATTTAATGTGACATACAAACATACAGAAAAATCAGAGGTCTCTTCAAAGTTTCATGCTGACTTCATAATAAAACTATTTACGTAAGTGAGAGTTAATTTGGAATTTTTAATGAAGATAAAGTTAAACAGTGTAAGTAAATTTATTCTTTCTGATTTTGTATATGGAAACATTACAGCTAAGAGGTAGAACTGAGAAAAACTCTTGATCCTACTTGCATAACTGAAAATTTAGCAGTGATACCCCATCACAGTGAGTTAGCATTCACACCTACTTAGCCTAACCTCAGAACAGATGCTGAGCATGGAAGTTGCACAAGCTACAAGTTATGGCAAAAACTGTTGTTGCAACATGATTGTAACAGATATGAGCCTCAGTCATCAAGTATTCAACTACTTTGAAGACTGAAGTCTTCAATACTGCAAATACTTTTCATTAGCAACAGCTGACACTTTGAAAAGAATTGGTATGATTTGAGCAGAAAGTTTCAAAATAAATTAGTATTTAGTTTGAATGTGTATTTTCATTGTATACCTCTAGAAGGTGAAAAGGGTGTATTGTGAAAATGTAAGCAAAAAATTTACTACCAGACAGTAAAGTACTTAACATTTATGTAAATATGAACGTAAGACTGCAGTGGTAGACAGTACAGCTGCCACACTGGAAAAAAAAAGGAAGTGATCCCTGGTTATTCTCTGCATGCCTCACAACATTAAAACCACAATGTGACATCCTGTCATCTATATCCCATGTACTATTAAAAATCTCTAAGAAAGGTCAGATACAGAACTGAGCCATTAAAAGACAAGAAATCCATTTTATTTGTATATTATTAAGAATTTAGTCAAGTATTTCTGTTTGGAGGAAAAAAAAATCCACAACATAAATATTGTAAAATGTTTCCTATTCTCAAATAAGTATGTCTGTTACAAATGTGGTCCCATGTGATTTCATGTTTGGACTTTGTACTAAAGGCATCCAGATGGTGTAGTAAGAGACTGTTCCAAAAATGTAACTGGCATCCTTGCTGGCAGTGACAGCTTCCAGCGACTTAAAGTTGTAATTTCTTTATTCAACAAACAGAGAGAGTTTTGTGACAACACTGGAGAAAATGAGAGTCTTTAAGAATTTATGACATGGTAATCTTCACCTTTTCCATCCAGCAGAGAATGTTCCCTTTAGAGCTAGAGAGCAGTTGTTATCATACACTGCCCTTTTCTTTACCTTCTTCTTTCACAGGAACAGTTTCTAAATCTGTCTGCTCACAGAAAGATATTCCTTCAGTCAGGATAAGAAAAAAAATGGTCATGATTACACTCCTGGGCATATATCCTTCCTTTTATTACATTTCTTCCTTTTAACTTCACTAGGGTCATTATTATTGCCTCATAAAATATGGCAATGGAACCATTATTGCTCCTGGTCCTGAAATGCTGTAGATGTTGATAGCACAGAAAATAATGAGGACATAGATTTCAACACACTAAAATCAATTGGAAATGCTCTCAGGTTAGCTGAGAAGTAAGCATGTAAATTATTAGACCACTTATGGACCAGTTTCCAGGCTGGCTGCAAACACTAGAAGGTAACTCACCCATACCCCTGGGTTTTTTAACTTGTCCTTGCTAACTGAATTATGTCTTCAGCAGTATGACCAAACGAGAAGTTTGAAGTCTCACTTCAATTTTTGAAGACTTTCAGACCTTTTATGTAGTTTTTCTAAGGCTTATTCACTGTCAGTCTTGTTTCCACGATCAATATGATTGCCAGGTTCTGCTTAAAAATATTCTACAACCAATGTTACACACAAATTGAGTTTGTCTGCAAAAGTATCAGGTAATGACTGTCCAACAGTCATGCTTATGCGTGATTCATGTCAGTGACATCAGAACATTTTTGCTCTTCTTTACATGATATTTGACATTAAAAAATGCTGTCCGTTACTCAAGGGTATTAATTAGTTTGCCTTCAAAATGTTCCAAGAAGAGATAAATTTGGCAGTTTTTTTAATATTCAATGTGATTATAAATCATCATTTATTCAAAGATAAATAAATTTTCTGACCTTGTTTATATTTAATAATGAAAAAATGGGCACAGACCCAATTTTCTTCTCTGTGGCACCTTTAAGTAATTCTGTTTGATCAACATATCTTGTTTTCTGAGCTGACTAAATTAGAACAGGCTTTCTTCTTATTTCATTAATTGATATTACAATAATTATTTTTCTAATATGGTGAATGCCATGGGTTAAAGCCTATCTGGGTTGCCAAGGACTAACTTTAGAAAAGCAGTGGAAGAAAAGGGATGCCTGTGGAATGAGATTCCACAAAGGCTCTGATAAAGCTTGGTCACAGTACCAGGGGTATGATCAGAGGAGATCCTGTTACATTCACCTGCTAATTCATGACTGTCTCAATGTTTTAAAGATGAGTTTTTCAGAAAAAAAAAAGTATGGAAAATATATTACAATTTCACTTGGAGCAAGTCATGTCATTAAGAAAAATAAACCTCTATTTGGTAGCTTTTTCAAATTTTACCATGTTTCTAAATATATTCATATCATAATCATCAAATACCTGATATTTTATCTGTTCTGCACACTCCACCCACTACTGCTTACTGATACCAAGAAGCAGGGTTAGGAGGGACATATCCTATTCTAGTAGCAGACTTGTTTTATGCAGGTGTTCGGTTCTGGTTTCCGGCTAGCTCTTGCACCGAACTGGCATTTAAGGGTACAGCTCAGTACCCTTCGGATCTTGTGGGTCTTGGCCTCAGGCAGAAACGTGGCTTTGGCGTGGAAGAAAGGAGGATTTCATGTGAGTTCAACAGGGTTTTATTTTACCCAGCGGGTGGCCCATGTAAAAGTGAGTTTTTTTCCCTTTGGGACTCAGTTTAAGTACAGGGGGTATGGAAAGGGCAGGGGACAATCTAGAACCAATCGCAGAAGGAGGGGGAGTTACCCAGACCAAAAGGATAATTAGCAATACAATTCTATACATAAAAAAGGGATGGAAGAAATGACACCCTGCCGAATCATACGACATTCCCACTAGAATCTTTCAGGCTTCAGGGCAGGGTTGCAAAGTGATGGACAGGACCCATATCTAAGGAAAAACCAAAGGGGTTTGAACATGGGGGTAACAGGGACAAACCATTATAAAACAAATAACAGAAGCATACAGAAATTTGGTAAAGCCAAAATGCACCACAACATTGTATGTTACATACTCCTTTTCTTCAGTAACAGATGGTAATTTGTTTTGTTATTCTGTAAGGCACAACAATGACACAGATCGCTGTTGGCAAATAAACAGCAGATTTATGGCAGGAGGTTCACATTCTTACTCTGATTATATTAGTGCTTTCTTCCACGAGTAATTTCATTGAAAATGATGAAAGCACACCTTGGATAAAGTGCTAAATCTGAGAATCTGGCCATAATTTCTTCTATTTGCTCCTTCAGCACTTTAGATTATGAAGTGTACATAACAAATTTCAAAAAAATTAAGCAAAATCTAGAGTCAGAACGAGTAATAATTAAGGGCTTTTGAGGTAGGTGATAGATTAATGTATCATTTGAAAGAAATAAAAAAGTCACTAACTGTTCAGTTGACACATACCAAAATATTTTCACTAATCAAATGTACCTGCTTTGTCTCTAGCCAAACTAGTCTGTCAGATTTCATCCTTTGAGAAAGTTAAATATATTGGCAGTGAAATAATGTTCCAATCATGTAATATATGTCAACCCTTTTTATTTAACCAGTGCTATTTGCCACATTCTGTAGATGTTCGTGGCATTTTAATGCGCACCTGAGTGAAAGCCTTACTCTCACTTCACATTTGCTTAAACAGGTATTCAACAGAACTATTACGTTCATAGAGATTCAGTGAATAAGGAAATTAAATTTTGACTATATGCTCTATTTGTCTGACTGAAACAAATTGAACAATACAGAAGACTGAATAAAGTAGTCAGATGTTTCAAGGCAACTGTTTTTGCACAGTAAATGGGAGGATTTACACATATTCGCTTGAAAAAAAATAAATGAAGCGGGTTTTGGTTTTTTCCAGTCACTGTATGGGATAATTTTTTTTCATTCTTAAAGAGATATAGTCTTTTAAAATCAATATATTTGCAGCCATCACAGGCTAAGATAATCACCTGGAATGACCAACCTACCCCAAATATATTTACCCTGTGATTTACACTGTTACCTTTAAAGTCCACTAGTGTGACGGCAAAAGCTTTAGTGGTATTTTTAGAAAAAAGCCTGTAAATCAGTAGAGAATATTAGGTTCAATTAGTTCAATTTTGATGGATTAGCTAGGATTAATACTTTGTCATGGAAGGCAATAAATGTTGACACATCTATAAGTACACTCATGTTAAATGATATGTTCATTGAACCTATCAACTAAAAAGTCTCTGAACTGGATCACTGACAGAATAGGAACTGAAGAGAGGACAAAGAACGTTACACATAAAGGCAACTTTTCTGAATACTTCTAGAAACATCCTTATTCCACTAGAAACAAAAAAAATGCATCTGCTGAATTTTAGGCCTTTTTTTTTTTCCTTCACTGGAATAAGAAATAACTAGTAGTTTTGGAATTCAAATAGTGAAAAATTTTACCAAAAGTCAGGGGAACTGGCCTAAGCAAACTTTTTTAATAGATCTCTGTAAGCTGTGATTATCTGAAATACAAATTTCTGGAATCTAAAAACTCCTTATATTTACCAAGTGCAACTTCAACAGTGCTATTTATACACCATTAAGTACGGTGCAAGTCATCTGGAAATGATTAGCATAAATCAATTTATTTCCTAACCTGAAACAGCATTTAAAATGTCTATGTCTGACTTTATAGAAACTAGGTAGCTCAAGACATATGTCTCCATAGACTGTGGTTTCAGGTTTGATTTAGTGACTCTCTAATCAAATAACTCACTTTTATGTAGAAGCTGTGTCTCAAAGCCTGATAACACTCAGTTCCACTTGAAAGCATTCTATCATTCTTCATTACACAGTGTAGAGGCTGGCACGCGCACCCTAATAAAGTCAATCCCAAACAGTCTGGAAGAGCCTTTTAAAAGTAAACCCTTTACTTAAAAACAAACCAACAAAGACAGTACACCAATCTTGCCAAGTGTACCAACACCATGGCAAAATGCTACAGTAGCTGTATTTCAGACACACAGAAAATTGGTTTCCCTAATAAAGAAATTTTCCCTTTGCATTCATTTCTGAGACTCTTCTGCCTTCCCTTTTATTCCTATGTCAACCACAAATATGATTTTTCTTCAGGGTCTAAATAACTTCTAAATCATAACCCTGAGATTTGCCTCTGACAGATTTTTATTTGCAGTATTCCTTTCCTTGGCAAACATCTCACTTTCCAAATGAAACAGGTTCTTGAATGTACAAACTGCATGATCTCTCAGCCCTCAAATGATTTTTCTCATCTATTATCTTCTTTTTTTTTTCCCCCAGCGCTGATCTATCTCCAACCAAATTCTTTAAAACAAGGTCAAATTCAGCTATCAAAACAGAAAAAAACTGAAGAATTTGCGTTCAACATTGTGTACCAGTTCCTTTCCACTCTTGTTCTGTTACCATTCCATATTGTCTGTTAACATTCTTTAGGTATCACAGGTGATCAGATTCCTTCTGAGAAACTATTAAATGTTTTACTTAGGGTAAAATGTAAGATTTAATGTAATCATTTTTATTATAATATTAAAAGCTATTAGTGAAAATCATGCAAATGGACAGTGAAAATATGTATCAGATCTAAAGATGTAAAGCATCTGCAGAGAAACTTTTAAGAGCAAGAGACAGGTTAAGTATTTCTAGATCTAAATACAAATGGACTTCAGAAGTGTTTGATACCCTAATCCATGGTTGGATCAAAAGTTTCCAGGTACATAAATTTTCTTACAACTGTGAAAATACTTTTTTCTAGTGACAGTGATTTTCTTTCAAACTATCAAAATCCCTATTTCCAATTTTTTGCAGGTCAGAATCCATAAAAGTATTTCAGTAAACTTTTCATTTGCACTCTACAAATAGTAACACTGCTGCCTAACTTCAGGCATACAGCCTGTGTGACAAAGGCACAAGGCTGTGTTCCAAGTGCACTCTAATGAAGATTCTAATTCAGACTCATATAGAGATGTATTAAATACAGTCAGGATCTCACCCATGCTGACAATGGACTATTTTTCAAGCAGATATTGTAGGCAACAATGGCAGACTCTGATTTAAAACATACAGTAATTGTGGCAGGTCTAAGACATTCTGTACTAAAACATAATACATGTGTTGAGTCTAACAATTATCTTTTCTTCAAAATACTGTGAATGTTCTGAAAGTTGCATTAAATATTGATCTGTTTCGGAGTATGAGCAACCTTCCATATCTTTGGTTTTGCTGCTCTGTATTCTTTCAGGAGTTCAGCAGTATATTTAGAGAGCTATTACTTTTACCAGACCAGGCTTAGGAATACAAAGTCCTTCTCAGAAATCAATTTTAAAAAAAATGTCCACAATTTATTGTGGATAA
This sequence comes from Cyanoderma ruficeps, assembly GCA_008694505.1. NCBI lineage: Eukaryota > Metazoa > Chordata > Aves > Passeriformes > Timaliidae > Cyanoderma > Cyanoderma ruficeps. The sequence goes on from VZDJ01007755.1 coordinate 46,987,817, forward strand.
ATTAACAAACATGCAGTTTATTCTATTATTCTAAGCCTTAAAAATGAAAAATGAACTTACAATGACAGAACATCCTTTGACCTACTCCAATACAAACTTTGATTACTTGTCATTTTTAAAGCAGCAGGATACTTTGAAAAATACTCTAAGTACTTTAAGTGTTCTTCAAGAAACAACATACAGCTGAATAACCAAGGATAACTCAAACTCGGTTACATACTAACGTTTCATTTTAGTCATAATTTTGTTGATGGACTGTGTTAATATGTGCTGTGCATTCAGAGAATTTGGGTAAAATGCTTTTGCTGAGAACATTTATGCAAGCAAAACACTTGGTGTTCATATAAAGCAAACACAAAAGATGAATAAAAAAAATAGAAATGAATTCTTTTTCAAGGTATTAGAGCAGCCTTACAAGTTTTACAATTGCTGAATTCTGTCACTTTAACAACTTAAGTAGCATCTGATTAATACTTCTTTTCAAAGTGACTGGAATATCCCATATTTTAAATTGACAGAGGACCAATCCAACTGTAAATACACTTAGTTTTGTTATGAAATTTGCAGTTCCATTTACGTAAGTTAAGGGTTGTTGCTCCCAGACCTACATATATGAGGAAAATCTATGCAAATCTGGTACAGTCTAATTTCCAGACTTTGCACAACCCATTTAATGTTGGAGTTTTATTGGCAGAAATCTATTTGCAGTAACTGGTGTTCCCAATACTCTGTAGCCAAATTCCACTTCAGCCCAAGTCTAACTGTATTGTATATGGTCTCCATTTACCTTTCTAGCTTGGGCAAAGTGGGTATTTCTTTATCAGCATGGCAGAAGAAATTCGACCGACGATTTCAGGTATGGATAAGTCACGTGGCAGGCAATGTGTGAAGACAGTTCTGTTCCTGGTGTCATCAAGGCCAGCCTTTGCCTGAGTCAGTAGTCTTGAGAGGTATTTTCTTTTCAGAGGTATTAAGTTTTTATATTGTTTATGTGCATTCACTTTCAATATGCAACTAATTTGTATCAATAGGTTAAATTTCAGACAAATTGGGTGACAGAAAACATAAGGACTTCACTGAAATGCCTAACTTTTAACATAGAACTAAAAAATTCTAAATCAAATAAAACAAAATATTTGATCACAAATATTACAGTGAAAACAAAACTGGAGAATTGAAAGACAGCATTTACAGAAGGACATTGGTTACCTTTAACATTTCTTTATTATTGCTTGCTTTCTCTTTTTTTAATCATTGGCATTATCATGGAGTTGATAAGACACTTGATATTTGTAGTGATCTGTAACTGAAAAATGCATTGCAGAAACAAAAGGCCCAGCTCTTGCAAGGCTTAGAGGGCAGCAGTGAACCTGTTTGAATTCATCAAGCTACAAGAGGAAATGAAACGTTAGCAGATCATCTATGCTGAAGTATCTCACACTCTAGTTAGATGACTGCAGTGGTCACGCTGTCTCAGGACCCTTGTCCCACCTTGCCTGGCCAGCCCTGACACTGGCCGCAGTGCGAGGTACAGTCCAGCATCCGGGGACACCTTCCCGATCCTGTGGGGCCTTTGCCGCCGCAGAAACATGAGCAGAGACGAGGAAGAGAAGGAAGGACTCTGATGGGTGAACAGCAACTGGGGTTTATTGATGTCCACGTGGGACCACCTCAGCACCAGAGAGTCTGCCCAAAAGAGCGCAGATCATCTCTGTGCAGCACCTTAAATGCAGGGGAGGGGCAAGGGGAAGGGTACAGTGTGAGACCAATAAGGGGATGGAAGGAGTAACTCTGTACATAAAGGACAAACAGTAAAACAAATCAGGGGGGCAAAGGAAGGAATAATCCTGCCCAATCACTCAACGCCCTCACTGGAACTTTCTAGACACAGGGTGAGGTCTTGAAGTGATGGACAGGACTCAGGAGTTCCATAACTGATGATTGACTGATACAGTAACCAGGGTAAAACACAAAGGGATAAAAATGGTGATACAAGGAACAAACCATTACAACTTATATAAAACAGCATAAAAGCAAGGAACAAATACATACATAGAACTGACAAAACGAAAAACACACCACTACAGATGACCATGGAATATTTGTTATTCATGCTGCTAACTCACATATCTAAAACAGTAAATAAAAGCACCCAAAATTTCTCAAGTTTCAAAAGACTCAGAATGATGATCAAAGCCACTCCAAATTAAAATTTCCAAAACTCTGATCAGGCTCAGCTTCTCTCTAAATTTCGCTAATAATCTTCTCACCAAGGCATGGTAGCTATTATTTTAATGAGGTAACTGTTAAATTAATGATGTGGGAAACATATAATTAAAGAGAAAATTGTATGTAATCACGTATTTTGTTTCAAATACAGCCGTTAATAAAATCTGGTCCTCAGAATTCAGTCAAATGTATTTTGTCACTGAGGCAGACAGGAATCTTTTCAAAATTCCAGTGATTATACATATATATGTGTTTTAAAATATAAGAAAATTTCCCCAAAGTAGATTTTTCAGGGGGGTGGCTTGTTTAGGGTTTTTTTTTTTCAGGACACAGGAATAGGTTTTTTTCACTTACATATGTTTCAAGAAAACCCCAGCAAAATCCCCCAACTCTTTAGTTTTCATTTCTTATGTTAAAGTATTTTACTTTCAACAGCACAGTGCTGTATGCATTTTAATTATTAATATGTCTTGCATTGTCCAGGCAATAAACTTAGCAACTCAACAAATCTGAGCAATACCTTGAATTAACAGAAGTTAAATATCCACATATGAAAGAGCAAAATATCCTCAGTTGGGTTAGCTCTTTTGCCTGTTTGGGAGTAAACCAGCAACCAAAGTACATATTGTGCTCAATCATGTTTTTTCTTGTGGCAAACTAAAACTGACTTAATGGAGTTGATATGAGCAGTACCGACTTAAAACGCCAATCTGATTGCAAAGAATATGATCATGGCTACAGTGTATTTTTGAGATTGCATTTTAATCTCAAAAAGACTTCTGAATCCAAGGAGACTAAATAATCCCTGAAAATGCATCTGGCAACTAGAAAGCCAAAGTTTCAAATATTTTTTAAATCACCTGTCATGGTTTTGCTAGAGATGGCAACTAAGCACCACAAAGCCCCTCTCTCACTGTCCCCCTTCACCCCCAACTGGCATGGAGAAGAGAATTAGAAGGCTGAAAGGGATAAAATTGAGTTGATATAAAAACAGCCTAATAATTAAATTTTGATATTATTTAAACAAAACAAAAAAACAAACAAACAAAAAAAGGGTAAACAGGAAAAAATATTGAAGAAAAAAACCCCCAAGAAAGTGATGGAAAAGAAAATAATGTCTTTCCACCAACTGACCAATGCCCAGCTATTTCCTCAGCACTACCCACCCCCAAATTTCCCCACAATTTTATAAGCTGAGTATGACCTTTTGGTCAGTTGGTGTCAGCTGTCCCAAATGTGTCCCCTCCCAGCTTCCCTGCACCCCTAGCTAGCCTGCTGGAAGGAAGGAGGTCAGAGGAAGAAGACAGTCTGAGGAACAGAAGAGACCTTGCTGCTTTGTAAGCTCTGCTCAGCAGTAACAAAACCAGTGAGTTATCAACCACTGAGTTATCAACACCTTCTTCAGCAAGACACAGCCCCATACAAATTACCATTAATAAATTTAACTCCATCTCAGCCAACACCAGTACAATACATTACATTTTACACCGCCTCTTTACTTGCTGCAGTACAAGTATTTGTGCAGACAAGAAGTGAAAATATTATTTTCTCCCTATCCCCACACACATTGTATGCTTGATAGAGACACAAAGAAAAATCCTGAAAGGCAGGAAAAACATAATAACCAAGTAACTTCCATTGTTGTCATAATGAAAGATAATGTGTGCTTTAAAATCTGGAAAAGGTCCCTGAGAACTGTTTCCCATCTCACACAAATAAAATATTTGTCCTCCATTCCACACAGGTGTCACAATTTTCTGAAATATCAGCAGACACTGGTACTCTCTTCTACATTTAACATTTAGCAGGCATTAAGCAGGCAGTAGGTACACAGAACCAAAGGGACCAGAAACCATGGAATGAATTCACAAAAGATTAATCTGATATTGCAGGAAAACTCATCCAGCTACATACTCTTCCTGTTAGCCCTTAACTATAAGGGAGCTAAATGTTCTTTATCGTGGAAAACTGACAAGGATCTTGATGGACTTCTGATGGTATAAACTTACAGCTTTTAATAGAGATTATTCCTTTGGACAAAAAGTCTGCTGTAGACAAACACAGCTGTCTACACCAGCTTTTTTTAGAGTTAACAAAGGCATACACTGACCCGCACAGCTGTAATCCAGAGGACTGTGACAGTCGCAAAGACCTCAAGTTGGAGACCATGCCTTTTGTTATGGAGTCATTCCCAAGAGAATGACAGAAAAAAAATACATTTTAAAGAACAAATATTCACTACCTGCGCATTATAAAGCTAATTATTTTTTTAACTGCATGTAACCATAGCATTCAACCTCAACCACAATGTAAGGTCAAGGTTTTATGTGTCTCAATGACTTTTAAAATACATTAGACAAGATCCAAAAACTGAAACAATAATAGACAACATGAAACTTTTATGGCTTTTTGTTTTAATTGAAAAAACGATGGACTGATAACAATGAAAAACAGACTATTCTCTTAACCTCCAACATCTCTGTGCTTATTAAAACTTCACCTGCACACTTGTTTCTATTAAAGTTCAAAATATTTTTTGAAAGTTTGCCAAGCATAGACTTTTTGCAATGAAAGCATGAAATTTTATGCTGGTAAACAAACATTTACTGAAAGTCATGTTTATTCTACATAGCTAGTAGACATTTGGTATTCTGTGCAGAAAATTCCTTTTTATTTTTTAATTGAATTTGTCAATAATTCTTCTCAGTTTCTCTGAGACAAGAGTGTAGTTTGAGAGGACTTACAAACAAACAGCTTCTGGAAAACATTTATGCTTTATTGAGCTCACCAATTCTACCGTCCCTGCATGTTAATAACTATATCTAGGTTCTAAATAACTACATCAAAATTCATAATATGTTTGGAGGTACACAGAAGGAAATCAATGAAAGCTCGTGACCAGAATTCTTTCTGGTAAAGAAAGGCTCATCTCATGGCAGTTTCCTAATAGTGTCCATAGTGCTATGCAGAACCCGGTAGACTGAACCTACAGGATGGATCATGAGCTCAGGGAGAATTTCCCATAGATGGAGGTCAGACGCAGTGCTTTTAATCTTCAACATTTGTTTCATTTATACTGTGTCTCCAAGTATGAATACTGCTGCACATTAGCTCTGTGCTTTGAGCTTTTGGGGTGGCACAGTGATACCCAGTACAGGTGGTCCTCAGCTCATTCCTTTTAGACAAATATTCCACAGTGAAAGGTACACATATGCAACGCAATGAGGAGAAATATTTATACACTTTTATTTTTTAAGAAGGCAAACAAAGGGAATTTGCGGGCCGAGGTGTCCCGCTGGTGGCAGCAGCGCTGGGGCAGTGCCGGGCCGGCCCCAGGCGGTGCCGGCGGCTGCAGCGGCCCCAGCGCAGGGCCCGGCTGAGCCCCTCAGCCACGGGCGGGCGGGCGAGAGCCCCGGGGAAAGCCTGGGCAAGGGAGGGCAAAACGCTGCCCGGCAGCCAGGGCTGAGCCAGGGGAACCGAGCCACAGACAGCCCTGCCGGCCCCGAGGGGACAGCGGGAGCAGGGACGGGGGCAGCAGAGACCCGGCAGGGATGGCCCTGCGGCCTGGGAGAGACTCCGGCGGGGCAGCGCTTTCCTGCGGCCACTGGGAAGGCCCCAGGCTGGAGAAGGGAAATGTGCGAGAAGGAAGGATCAGTAGGCTGACAGCAGTCCCCCCCTTCCCCACTTCCTATGCAACCCGAGCAATGGGGAATGGAATAGTGAGGGTAAGCCTAGAAAGAAGGGGGAGTGGAGGGAAGATTTTTCACTCTTTTCTCACTGTCCTACTCTGTTTTTAACTAGAAACAAATGAAATCGATTTTCTCGAAGTTGAGTCTGCTTTGTCCGTGGGTATCTTGCCCCTCAAACTACCATCTTATTCTGCCCCATACTGTGGAAGACTGAAATGAGAGAGCAGCTGGATGGGGATCTGGCATCTGGCCACAGCCTATCCTGCACAGTTTTGTAGAACTTTGGTTAGTATGAATTCTTCATTAAAACATTTGCTTGCAAGATGATCTGGGTGGGAATATGAGCATCAAGGTCAACCCCCCAACCTTACCTAACAACCCTGAGCACATAATGATTTTTCTCAAGACTAAGATAGAAAAAGGAGTAAGATCCTGCTAGTGGATGCTCAGCGGAATATCCTTATAGAATTATACAAGGGCCTGAAGCCCCCAGAACAAGTCTTATTCTTTGAAAAATCTTTAAGAGCTTTCTTATTTGTAACAGAACTCAGGAGAGTTTGCTTGTTATACTTGTAATACTGCTGGGAACAATAATCGAATACATACCAAAAGCATTTGCAAATTAAGCACAGTAAAACCACTGAAAACAAAGACTGTATCATTACATAGGCAATTCTGTATTTGTGTGCTTCTGCCCTGCCTGCACACAAGCATGCTATTTGCAAACGTTTGCAAACTATAGATTAGTTGGATGTTTCCAAGTGAGTTCTCCGTGAAAAAAACATTTTCTGTGCTAGTGCATCTTGTTTATCGCTAATCCTGACTGACTACCACAAAACTTGTAACATAAAATGAACATCTGTGCAGTGAAGTAATGCTGAACTGTGCAAGGCAAAAAAGAGCCTACATAGGCTATGAAGATGATGATGAAATCACCCTTCCTTGTAATGGAAACAAAATATGTTGAATTTTCCTGTCACTTTTCTGTGGATCATATCAATTTCCTTTAGATGTGATTTTGTTACCCTGCCTAGGTCAACTGTATGGCTTCCATTTTTGATAGATACTACTATTCAGCAAATCTGGTGGAAATCTAAGCACAAGACTGTGTCTGTCTAATTCTTACTCGATCACTCTCTAACACAGACTGAAATCATAAATAAAAAGCTTTTTTCCTAGGAAGCACTAACTTGCTACATAAAGAAGGTAACTATTATAATTGAATACAGTGACTTTATTACCAATTATCTTCTCCATCCCCCTAAATCTCTCAGCTAAAGCTGATGATATACTACCTCTGACTCCTATGCAGTAGTCTTCCTGTTTCTGGAAATAGTACATTAATGAACCAAGAATCATGGAATTATAAAGTGGTTGGGTTTGGAAGGGACCTTACAAAACGTCCACTTCCATCCTGGTTGCCACAGACAGAGAACATTCTGGAAGACCAGACTGGTCAAAGCCTCACTCAACCTGTCCTTGAGCACTTCTAGGGATAAGACATCCACAACTTCTCTGGGTGACCCTTTCCAGTGTCTCACCACTGTCACGGTAAAGAGCTCCTTCCTCAATAGCACTGTCCATGTCCCTGAGGGAACAGCGATTGTCACTGGTCTCCACCTGGGCGTGAAGCAGCTAACTGTAACTTTTTAGGTACAATCATCCAGCCTATTCCTTGTCCACTGAGTGGTCCAGCCATCAAACCCTTGTCTCTCCTGTTTAGAGGCAAGGAAATCTCAGCTTATGTATTCTTTTTGGATTTCAGTAAAGCTTTCCATGTTGCCTCTCAGACTATCTTTCTTGGACCTAATGCCTAGCACACAGCTGCATAAGCATGTCATGCTATGGGTGAGCAGCTGGCTCAGGGTTTGGCACAAAGGGTTATGGTGAATGGGGTGACATCAGATCTGTCACTAAGGGGGTTCTGCTGGGCTCCATTGTCAACCCTGTGCTCGTCAACATCTTCATAAATTACTTAGACACAGGAGCTGTTGGGAGGGTGGGGAGGCTCTGCAGAAACGTGGACAAGCTGGAGGGCTGGGCAGTCACCAACCATCTGAAGTGGTGGTACCGACTGGCCTGTGTAGCTCTCTTAGAATTAGCACCTGAGCATTGCACCTCTTGGAGAGATAAAAAGAAAACTAATACTAGGCCATTTCTCAAGGATCTGTATGTAGGTCTTACCAAATACAGCACAGTTACAAATCTCAAATCACACATTTGAATACTAATTCAAAGGTCAGGTTCAAAATACTGACCTAAATTAGTACAAGCTTTAATATAATAATATAATCAGAAGCAACATGTATGATGACATTCTTTCTTAAACACAAAAAAATCTCATAGTGCTTTAAATCTATTTCCATGTGTTTATGCAACTTGTCTCAATACCAAAGGCAACTGAAAGCTGAGAAATCACTGATGTCTTCCTTACTTTTTTCCTAGCAATGAGTTTTCAATCTTAAGTATTTCAGAAGCATCTTCCTGTAAATTTAAGGCTGGGTAAACTGCAAACAGTTACAATCCTTCAAAATACTTTGTTGAGTTCAGTGGTACACTAAATACATAGTCTCTCCTTGCACCCATTAAAAACAAACAAAACCAACGCAAACCCAGAAAACAACCATCTTGTTCATTATTTAATATCAAAGATGCTTTCCCACTGTCCATAGAAATGGAGGAATAATTTGAAAACAATCTAAAAATGCTTGGTTAAACTGTATACCAAATGGAAGGAAGAAGCATGCAATTGGTAAGATGTAGTTAGTTCTTCAAAGTTTTTTTCCTCAACTGAGAAAAATTTAACAAAATTATTTCAGATGATGAGACAAAACATAATTATCTTCATTAGATTTTATCAGAAGACTGTACAAATTAGTATCTGGGTTGAAGAAATATGTTAACAGTTATTTTCACCTCTCACTTCTTTTCTGCTATTTCAAGTAGTTAAAGATTTTTGCTGTTACCTCTTCAACTATATGTTGAATAAATTCAAAATCATTTGACAAATCTACGCCATCAAGCTTGTTGCTCTGAAAGGTTAAAAAAAAAAATTTCCCTCTTATGGATAATTGCTTTTGATTTTTAAAGACTCTCATTCTTATCCAGATAACATCTTAGTTCTGTAGCTCTGAAAGGAAATAAAAGGCTTTTCTACTGTCATTTATACACTTCCATGCTCAAGGCTAGCTTATAACCAAAAGATATTGGCCAGACTGTTCACAGGAAAGCTTTCTCTGAAAAACTGGTTAGTGCTCTTCATCACCTTGTAGAATTACACCATTTAACCTTATTTTGACATCCAGGTGAAGAAGATGAAGTCTCTTCTTAATAGTCTATGAATAAGTTAATACCCCTAGGACACAATAGTAACTGCATCAAGGAAAACAGAGGGATCAAATCTTTGTTAAAACTCAGAAGATATTAGTGAATGTGCATTACATGAAAATATCCATTTCAGCAAAAATAATAACTGAAGTAAATTTTCCATGTGCAATACTAGGTAATCTTCAGCAACTTTTTCTAGGTATTGAAGACAAGTTTCAGAGGAGTGATGATGCATGAAACTTTGATGTGTCAACTGTTTAAAAAATAATACTGATAACAATTTCATTGCTCTTTTAACTACTCCCTGTATTTCTATTATGTGTTTTCAATGAAATTTAAATATAAAAATAGGGAAAATGAAATTGATAGTAAGGAAGCAGTGGCACAGTCCTAATTTATAACATCCGTAAAATGAAATTCTCAGTTCTAGTAAGATGACTCACATTTTGCTCTTTAAATAAGAACATAATTAACCTTTTAACTACAAAAATTGATTCATCTGAAGCGTCTTTTGATTTTTTATAACTTTGAAGTCATAATGAGATATAAAATGGATTGTATGTCAAAACTTGACTTAGATAATATGTTATCTTTCGTATCATAAAGAGAACAGAAATGAAGTTTCTATGTAGAATAAAAATAAAGGTCAGAACCTAGTGAAAAGAGAGCAAGCTGAGACAAAAATGGTAGGTATATGTATTCTTTTTTGGTGTACTCCTTGAAAGCCACACTGAAGATTCAATGAAAAAAACCCAAAAACCTCCAGCTGAGATTAACGACTGTCTCATATCACCAAATAGTAAAATATTGTTTTGAAAAGTGAAATTATTTACCTGTCTGAAGGTATCTTACAACAATACAAACAAACAAACTGATGATCCTGTCTATCATCAAGTAAAATCTTTTTCTTATTTCTACTAGTTTTAAACTCCTTTTTTGTGGAGGGGAATTATACAGCCCACAGCACAGCTTTGTTTTAACTGAGGCTGATTTCTTTCCACATTTCAGGCACACCTAGATTTTATGTTCTAAATCAAAATTTCATTTTGTTACTAATACATGAACAACAGATGCCGTTACAAGTGTTTCTAGGCATTAAAGATTTTTAATCGCAGCTTGATTTATTGAGCTGCAAGATAAAAATAGAAAGCTAAAATTCTAGGATGTGCGATCACTTCCTTTATTCCATTATTCATAAAATCTTTCTTTTTCATGTGATGTTTCAACAGTTCTTAATTGCTTTGCATTTTAGAAGGCATATAAACCGATGGTGCATAGCAAGAGGAAAATAATGGCCTCATATTCATGCCTGGCAAACAGTATCAATGATCTGTGATAAATAAAATTTTAAAACATGTTTATAAAGGAGGAAGAGTATTCTGTTGAGTTTGTTTGTGTCTGGAGAGGGGTTGAGGGAAATACAACTTTTAAATTCAGCCATGGATTTTGATTACTCTTACTGACTTACAGCACAAAATTTTAGTTCTGAGATGGAAAAGAAGATTTTTCTGGAAAGCAGATGAAGAGCTTGTAGAAGTAACAGAACATAAATGTACTGTTTTCTCCAGACTACTAATCAACTGATTTTCACATTAAATTCAAATGCCATTCTAAGGCATGTTGATTTTTATTCCAGAGAAGTATTTTTTACAGTCAGCCAATCTATAGAGTGACACGGTACACAAAATACAGGTAAGTGATTGGGTTATTTCAAAGTCCTCCATTCATGCAGATTTAAAGAGTTTTCCCTGTTTACTGGACAGATACCTTAAAAGAGCTCTTGATTGGAGTGTGTGTGTCTCTGTCAGGCTGCTCAGTTTTTGTGCTGAATTCTGCCACAGCCTGCTTGCCTGGAACGTGATTGTTTGCTCAAATGCAGACCATGAAGTAAATGTCTGAAAATGGTGCCTGGTTAGACCTGCATGACATCTATAAATTGAGAGCCCTGGTGGCCAAACATTAGTATTATGTATACTAATAGAAGTACTGACACCCTGATCCAACCAAAGTCTACTTGTGCCTTTTACTTCTAGCAGTTTGAATTTTAATTCATGCCTGCATAGTTCACACCTCCATTACTCTCTCAGCTTCTGTCCCTATGCCCCTTTACAGCTCAATTAAGTTTACATTGTAACACCTACAAAATTTAAAATCTCTGTGAATACACAAGCACCCCAAATTTAAAGATGTAATTTTAGATAAATAAAGGAAGTAGCCTACAAACTGAATGGTAGATTGCCATCCCATTGCTCTTCTATCCTCCATCCAATTTAACTTCTCTAAGCTGTTTTCTGAGTTTACATTCTTATCATGCTACTTCTTACATACATCTGCTTCCCTGCAATAAAAAAAATAAACACTACTTCACCCACTGCTCATCATATTCATAGTGAATCTTTCAGAGCAATTTGAGAGACCTCTTACATGAGATACCCTATATTCCTTCTTATATAAATAACAGAGTTACAGATTTAATATCCTTATTAAGCATTTTGATTTTACTTTTGAATTGAAATTGCTCATTGATCAACCCATAGCGAGTTTTCTGCTTTAGTAACCAGATCACTTTCTGGAGTGGGCATATTTAATTTTGAAATCTCTAGCTGTTGTGTAGTTACAGGGTGTCATCCCCTCCTACAACTGCATTGCCTTCATAAATGCTTAATGTCTTTCAGTATCGTCGTACACATTGTTTTAATTTACTCCCTCAGCTTCCTCACATTTTCTTTCTGGTTTAATAACCGTCTTTACTATCACCTGCAAACTTTGATTTCTCACTGTTTATCCCATATCTCTGATTAATGAACTAAATATAAATCAAAACTTTGTTAAGCTGCTATTATGGTATAAGCTACTATTAAGTCATAGTCTAATGTTTTTGCACGTGACAGAAATTGGAAATGCATCTCATGTTGTTCCTAATCTCCAGCATTTTTTCCGAATATTGGCAGTCTCCCAAAAATATATTGCATTTGGAATGTTGTTTTAATAGTCCATGGGAGAATAATCATACAATATTGATGCTTTAATATTATACAAAAAATCTGTTTCATGTATATGCAGAAGTGAACAAATATTACAGGAACCAGTTAAAAGATAACTGACTTTATCAAACCTGATATGTGAAAATACAGGTAAGTACTAACAAGTCAAATGCATCATAGTAAGACTTAACCAAACAACAGCTTAAAAAACCCAAAACACTGACCATTACTTCATTCTTCCTGACTCTGCAAGTTCTATAGGAATCCAGAGTAATCTACATAATAGTTGTGAAAAGTCTTTTTATAGTTTAATGAAAGATTTTTTTACTGTGCTAAAACAGATTGACCAATTTCTCAGCCACTGAANGGTATCCAGTCTCTCCAATGCTCTGATAAATCAAGTCAGCAAATAGGCACTTTATTATGAAGCAAAAAAAACCCCAAAAAACCAAACAGAAAACCCAGAAAAAAAACCCAAAAAACCCAAACCCAAAATTTTCACTGTGAAATTCAGGATAAATCAGACCTACTTAGAGAAATGTACTGTAGACATGCTGAATCTGTCAGGGTTCTCCCAGTAAGCCAAATAAAAATTCTCCAAGCTGATGGGTGAGAGATACTTGAATATTTTATAGTGATGTTGACTTTCATGTTCACATCCAAGCAAGAAAACTGATTGCAGATATTATTCTCCAAAAATATCTATTATCATAGTTTAAATAAAAACAAATCCTTGTCTTACAGCATTTCTGACTTTTGGCTATCCTTTCATCTTGTGTTTGCAATCTATAGGAATAACAAGTACAATGAATTCACTGAAAGGATATTCTTTTCAGAGAAGCTCATATCTTCAGGGAATATATTCCTGATTGTTTCTATACTCCTGTGGAACTGCCAGAAGTAATTGCCACAAAAGTTGCAGTCATCCTCTCACTATAATATGATATTGAAATACCATGCATATATACATCTGTTCGGGAGAATGGGACTCATGCATGTCATACTTTGCAAAGTAAATGAACCAAGAAAATATACAAGTAAAAAAATCCCAAACCATTAATTCTGAAAGAAGACAGCAACTGTTACATATCTTAGATTTACGAATTTTATACATAGATGTACGAATTTTAGATCAGACTGTGTCAAGCTTACAAGTTATTTCATGTTTAAAAGCCATTATAATGTTCACTTTGCATATACTTGTATTATTTTAAAATAAAATTACACTCTAGCATGTTTCCAGCTTTCTTTAATCTCCTTGGTTTGGCTTATCAACAACTGTCATCTTTGATCATTGAACTGTGTGATGTTTGCTGTCAGGTGTACTCTTTGTTTCCAAAGGAAGAACACGAAGGCTCACAAAATGAGCAGAAGCTTAATGTCATCAACTGCATGTGACATATAAAAAGCCAAAAGGTGAGAAATAATGTGGGGAATTTTGAATCTTCAGGCCTTCAGGCTTGGCTAGGCATTCTGAGCTCAGGATTGGATTTGACTGATAAGTTCTTATCTTATTAGAAGATGATGTTTATATGTGCAGACATGTCTTCTCTCATTTTTGTTCAATACTTTTTAAAGATAATGACATTATACTAATAAAATGCTAATAAAACTTCTGATTAAACAATAATTCCTATTTTTTGGCAGAAAAAAACTCCACCACCCTGACCTTTAAATACAGTTTGTGAGACAGATGAGCTACCAGCCTGCAAAAAGCTAAGAAGTGTTTGAATTTTTTTGAAGGGACAAAGTAGAGTATCTTAAATTCAAGTTATTTAATTTAGTAAAGATCACAGAGAAGATTTAATCGGAAGTGAACCCAAGCAGGTTATATTCTAAAGAAATCACCTCTTACAGTTTTCAGCACAGTTTGTGTTACTTTCCTGAAAATCTGGTAATATTCATGCCAGATCTGATGGCCCATATGTTGAAGATTTTGTTCGACACCAAGTGTTCATAAATAATTCAAAGACAAAGCACTTCCCTGTGTTTGGTAAACAAGAAGGTAGAATTAGATTGTGACTAAAGTTATACTAAAAATTCCCTAATATGACATTAATCAAAATGTAGGTGTCAGCAAAGGTAGGAAGCAGTCTTTATCATCATGTTAGCTAAGTGGCAGGCAGACCAATATAATATATTCCAACCACACAGGGTATCTCTTCCTTAGGCTTGGAAACATGAAGATTTTATCTCCTCTTCCTGAGAAGATTTATCTTATCTAAGGGCATGCCCTCAGTAATATAAAGAATTAATCCTTTAATGCTACAGCCTTTGCGTTAGTCATAGCTTGTAGCAATGAGTGCCAGAAAATAATTAGTATTGTGTAAAGAAATTAAATATTTAGCTCTTTTTAATTAATTGCTTTCTATTTCATTAGTACTCTTGTAAATGCATAGTGTAACAGTTAGCAAAAATCCCAGTGTGTAAGCTATTCTTTATATAACAGCTCTGATTTTCCAAAAGCCCTACTAGTTACTGGTGTTCATAAGACTCTAAAAAAATGGAATTAGAAAGTCCATATAAATACTTAGATATTTCATTAAGCATACATAATTCTCATTGACTATGGGCTGTTTTACTATAGGAACATTTTATCACATGACAAGAACCAAGTTCTTTGTTTTCTCCTATCAGAGAAGTATATTTAATGTCCAAATGCAGGAACAGCTGGAGGGTAACTGTGGCTCAACATTTTGAAGTAGTTCATTCACAGGATCTGCAGTTGAAGTACTGTGCTCAAAACAGAATATAAGAAAACTGATTGTCTGGTATTGGGCATTAATCTCTTTCTCAGTAATTCAGTATCTACTCTGTATGAATCTGTATCTCAGAGAGCTGCATCAGTTTTTCAGTCAATAAAATGAAATTCTTAATTTCAGGCCATGAATCTTATAACCTCTTTCAAACATTTTTTTTAGATTAAGATCAATTATGCACTCTGAGCATCTCTTTCTTTCCACAGATTATAAAGTTTAGCTGCATAGTTCAGAAGGGAACATCTGATCCAGGATGCCTCTCAACTTAAAGCTACCTCATAAGTTAAAGCTGCATATGTGTGCATAGCTGAAACCAGCTATAAAAGCTATTTTTATTGCAATATCATATGTAAAAATATCTCACAAAATTACATCAAAGAGTTATGGGCTTATTTCCACTGAAGGATGTATCCACGTTCACAATACCTGAAAATTACACAATATGTTAATTAAATTTCTCAATAGCCTATTGTAGTGGGTTGACACTGGCCCAGTAGCAGGCAGCTGCCAAAGCCTCTCACTCACTCCTCTTTTGCAGCTGGACAGATGAGGGAAAATTTAATGCAGGGTTCATGGGTTGAGATAAGGACCAGGAGAAATTGCTCATCAAATACTGTCACAGGTATTTGAAAAAAGGGTAAAATGGGCTTAATTAGAGACATGCATTGAATTTATTACACTAACAAAATCAGAGCAGGATAATAAGAAGTAAAATAACCTCTCAACAACACCTTCTCCCCACCTCTGCCTCTTTCCCAGTCCTGTCTTCTACCCCAGCAGCACAAGGAGGCAGGGAATGGGGGTTATGATCAGTTCATCAACTGAGGTTTTCTTCTGCTGCTTACAAAGTGGGATCCTTCCCCTGCTGCGCCATGGGGTCCTTCCTACAGGAGACAGTTCTCCATGAACTTACCTGATGTGGCTCCATCTCACAAGCAGCTCCCTGCAAACTGCTGCGATGTAAGTCCCTCTCACAGGCACACACTCCTCCCAAAACTGCTGCAGCATGGGTCACTCTTCCAAAGGATACAGTCCTTCCAGGACAGGCTGCTCCATCCTGGAAGCAGAGTCCTCTCTCTCCACTGGGTCTCCCACAGGATGACAGCCTCCTCCAGGCATCACCTGGTCAGACGTGGAGCTCCTCCACGGGCTGTGGATGGATCTCTGCATCCTGCATAGATCCCCATGGGCTGTGGGTGGATCTCTGCATCCCCATGGCCCTCCGTGGGCTGCAGGGACACAGCTGCCTCATCATGGGCTACACCATGGGCTGCAGGGGAACCTCAGCTCTGCTGGCTGGAGCACCTCCTGCCCCTCCTGCACTGACCTTGGTGCCACCATGTTGTTCTCCTTACATGTTCTCACTCAGCTCTTCTCTGGCCACAATTAAAACTGCACAATTATTTTTAGTTTTGCTTTCTTCTTATATATGTTACCACAGAGACGTTGCCACCATCCGTAATTGGTCCAGTGTTGGCCAGGTGCACATTTATCTTTTGAGCCATCAGGGGTTGGATCTGCAGGACCAGGAAGAAGCTTCCAGCAGCTTCTCACAGAAGCCACTCCTGTAGGGCCTCCTACCACTGCCAAAACCAGGCCAGAAAAAACTAATACACCTGTGTTGATCCTTGCTTAGTTTTAAACAGTAGAAGAAGACAGTTATAAAATTCTGACACTTAAAATTTATAAAATTATAGCAGCACTGACAGAAGTTGATGACTCTTACATGATTCATTCTGTTACAGCACGCTTTCTCAATACAGAGCTCATAACAGAAGAATATTATATATGTCACTTTGAATCCTCATTCAGCCAGGCTTAATTGATGTCTGAGAAACAGCAGGGCACCTTAAAATCACTATAGCAGCTGATATCTCTGATGCCAGTGTCTGATATCTTCAACTTCCATAACACAGTAACTTTGCAGCAACGACTTTAAAGTACTGCTGTGGGCCATTATAATGCACAGAACAAAAGGATTGGTAGTCTGGAGAGCAAATTCAAATGGTTTCTTAATATTCTCATAGCATAAAATATGATAGACTGTAGGAGCTATGAGTTGATGTAATCAACATCACGCAGTTGGAAAACAAGAAAATATAACTAGGCTCTGCATTACAATGCCCATGATGAATATTTTGACAAAACCTATCACTAATAGTATTCTCTAAGCTGAAGTGGAATAAACTAATAAGCTTATTATATCAGAAAAAGAAACTTGTGAAGGCTGAACATCTGTATGCAATAATGAACATTCTTTAACTAGAAACAAAGCCAAAGGAAATGCCAACTGTTGCACTGAAAAATTTTGAGATTCACTCTTGATTTACTAACAGCTGGAATCTCTAATTATCTTAATATAATGAGGCATTTTAATCTTCACTAAAGTATATTTCAAAAGTCTATCCAAAGATTTTTCTTCATCAGAAAAATGCAGTTAAACGTAATCTGTCAACAGTGTGTACAGTCTGATTAAATTCTGTTCTTGGTTCCAGCTGCTTACTTTTACCTGTTGAGGTGACCTAAATACTCCTGCACTGCAAATTTAATTTAGAATGCAGCTAAAAAAAATGCCATTTATTTTACAAATTTTATTTAAAGATGTGAATTTTTTATGCAAGTAAACCCAAAACAGACAAACCTCTCCCCCAACGACAACAAAAAAGATATAGCGAGCACACAATTTAACATTTGTGTTTTTCCATTGCATACGTAAAAGACAGAAAGTGCTTCTGAAAAACCATTTTCAACACAAACAATAGGCATCTTAAGATTACCCAAGCTCCTCATTTTGAGTATGTATTCTGTAATGATATCCCCTATTACAACTGCTATAATTGTCTGTATACTTGCAGTTCCATACAGGAGAGTTTTGCTTGTCTCTAGAATTTCCTTGTCAGAAGAATTTTCCCTGTCAGAAGGAAGTAGACGTTTCTCAGATATTAGTGGTTTTGTGCAACAATAGGTCCAAACAAAAATTAGTTTTTGCATTTAAGAAATTAATATTTGCATTTAAGAAATAAGCAGAAACTTAAATTACATTGGGAAAAGNAAAAAAAAAAAAGACAAAAAAACCCAAGATGTAATCCAGAGGAGAAATGAGTTTAAGTTCTAACATTCTTCATGTCTGAAAATTTGGAGGTCATAACCCTAAATCTTTGAAATGCATTATGAAAAGATGAAAGAGATAAATATTCCTCTTAGTTTATTTTCTCTAGATTTAAATATCTTTGTTACATTTGTGGAGCTCATTTTGAAGTTATCCTTACTTTAGCTGTCACTATCTAGAATTTCTTTTAAAAACAGTGGTGTTAAAAGCAGAAGTGGCTAAGCTAGCTTTGGGACACATTTTATAAAATTTATAAAACTGTTTGAAAAGTCATTCGGGGGATATATGAGCCATGAGTCAATCCTATCTTTATTGTTGCTAATTCCTTCAGAAAACTTTTAAGAACAGGAGATTGGGACATCTTAAAAAAATCCATTCTCAAACAGAGTATGCAGATCCAGATGCTAACCAATTCATAAAGTTTTTTATTTAACTTGTTTATTACTGATGTCAGGATGATAGGTATGCACTTTACTGTGTCTCTTTCTAGAACTTTTTTTTTAATTTAAGTTAGTGCTACATTTTCTACCCTAGCTTGGTAGCAAGGAAACTGATAAACTCCTGCTTAAAAATACTATTAGTAATTTATCTGCTCTACCCCTAAGTTCTGTTAGAAAGTAAATACCATTCCAGTCCTGCTGACTTGTGAGTGTTCATGCTATCAACTTGTTCCATATCCTCCGCAATTTCAGACTTATCCTCTGCTGAGCCATCTGCTGTGATGAGTTCTAGCATGTGAATTGCTGTCATTCTTTCATAGTGTTACCTCTTGAACAATTTTAGCTTTATCTGTACAGGTCTTGCTTTCTCTAGGCACTCTTTAACAACCTGATCTGCAAGTAAATGAACAGACATGCTAAATGTGTTTTTTTTTATTTTCCTGTCTGAAGAAGCTATTGCTGTTCATGTTGATTCCTATGTCAATTGCTTTTCAAAATCTTTTGGATTTTTTTTTTTTTTGGCCAAAGTTTGTCATATTTTCTGCTTCTTTATGGAAAAGCTCACTTCAGCTCTTTAGAGATAGGAGACTTTTTCTTATGTCTAATGATTTTTCTTATCTTTTGGCTAAAACACCATTTTTTTTGCATTCATTAGTGTTGCACTTTTTGGAAGGTATCCTTCAATAATGGCCACAAAACCTATATGGATTTAATCCCATTAGTTTTTCTCTTCAGTTTCTTCCTTTAAAAAGTCTTTATTTTTACACAGGCTACTTTTCAATGGACCTACCGGCTTTTGTAAGTTCTGTGGGGATGCTAAATATGGTGACAATCGTTGTTAAACAGATACTCCTCATCAACAAAATCTTTACCCAGACCCTGGACAGTGCTTGGCACCAAATCACAGATGACACCTCCTCTTGCAGGCTCCCTATACCACTGTTCTATGAAACAAATAGTCAGCAAATTTAAAACTTTTTCCACTGTATCACATCCTGGTGTTATGTCTGCTGCATGTACATAGCAGAGGAAGAGGGAGGGGGAGAAGGTGAAGTCTCCCGCCATGCTTTAATTTTTCTTCCTGCCTCTTTATGTCTCTTGGTATATGGTGATAAATGACTGTCTGAAGACTCACTGTATGCAGAATATGCATTACTTGCTAGGATGGTTATTTTATTTGATGTGATTTTAGCTCTCTTTTACTGTAAATTTTTTGGTATTTCAGTGTGAAAATGACAGGCTATGGTCCTTCCACAAGTCTGCTGTTGAATAGTATATCAGGGACATCATGTATGGCTAGACATTTCAGTCCCTTCAACTTGTTTCTTTGTCACATTTTTCTCTGAAAATTAGATGACACACAAAGTAAATGTCAAACAGAGTAAGCTAGATTATTTTCATATCATGAACATGGCATAGGTTCTGTCTAGGACATGTTACATAATGTTAATGATGAAGTTGTGCTTTTAAATGTCAAGAAGGACAATTCAAGTTATCTTTTGAATTGTAATATTTGGGAAAAAAACAAACCGTGAAACTTGGCAGTAGTGACTTTATTATTAATGTCTTTTTCTCTTTTGTGATTCCTTTACTTATTACTTTAGGGTTATTTTTGTGGATGACAGTCATCAGCTTTTACTTCTACAAATCACAGTCTTTCACGGTCTTTTCCTTTCCATTTCTTACATGCCTCCAATACATTTTCCAGATAGCTGAGCAGAAAAAAAGTGGCATAGTTCTCTGCTAGAGTTCTTTATGTACATAAGGCTTCAATATAGGCTATGGTTGAAATTCTTTGGAAATAAACTTAATTTTGAGTTCTATTCTTCAAGCTTTTAACCAGAAGTTACAGTTATATTAAAAATGTAGGTGTTTTAAACTTTTAGAGAGCAATGTAAAGTACTTTCCGCTTGAACAGCAAAAGCCATTTCTGCCCTGGAAAGTGAGAGGATATTGGTTTCAAGAAATACAAAAGCTTTTTCAGAATTATCAGTACTTTTAGGGAAAGATGCAGGACATGGCATGTCTGGGAAAGAAGGTGATAGTATAGTTCAGCCATTAAATTATTATTATTATTATGTGAGTGTAAGAGTGACAAAAAGGTAACATTAGTTTCTATTTTTAGCTCTAATGATATCTTTCTAAAGTCTGTACTCTGTTTTGAATTTCTGTTCTAGTTAGAAACATTTCAGAAAATGGGAATTTTGTCAATCAAAGCACTGAAGAGGAAAAAAAATTAAGATCGAAGTTACAGATGTTCAAATTTTCCTCCTTTGAATGCATATTTTTGAGGGAGGTACTAGACCACTGTCCTATCCTGTGACCTTCATCAATACTAAATGTGGAGTGACACTTTACAGCAGTAGTAACACAGGGCTAATTACCATGTCGGCCATTTGCTTTTTCTTGTTGAATGCTGTTGATTCCGTTTGGTGATGCTACATTGGTGAAATATAAGCCAGAAGAACAGGAGAAGAGTTCTGTTTTCTTCCTCCATCTATTCAGAGACCTGAATTAGTTACACATCAAAGACAGACTTTTCATCATTCCCACTGAGATCTGAACTGACTATACTGTAGTTTCTCAACATATCAGCTTGTAGAAGGTTTATTCCAAGTATATGGTAATTTTAATTTTCACAAGATTATATACCTGAACAGGGCTTCTCATGTCGTATGATTGCCTAAGTTATCAGAAGTTTGCCCAAGTTATTAGGAGTTTACTGCATAAAGGAACCTCCCAATAGGAACCTGACTATTTGGAATGTGGACAAAATGAAACAGTTTTTCTAATTAAAATGCCATTTTCAGCAAATGAACCCACTTCTATATGTATTTCTACAATTATTTTCTGAGAACTTTCATTAGCAGACAGACACTGTCTCCAAAAACATGTCCTAAAAACTTTCCTGTGCATTTTGTTTCTGCTATTCTTCATAAAACTCTTCTGAAATTCATTTTAACATAATTTTCCTACTATATATATAAGACTACAGCTGCTTAAATATAGTTTTAAATTGTTATCAGCCTGGAAAACCTTTTCATATATGAGTTGTGGACATTATACTTCAGTTGTGAAAATTTGAACCATTTCATATACAGCTCACTCCCCAAGTAGACTGCAGAAAAAAGAATGATAAATGCATACATGTACAACGAATAAGTGAATCGTTGATGTTTTGTTCAGCATAAAGTATAATGAACACAGCAGTTGCCTTATTTTCCTCTCTTCCACCTGAAAACATTGCACACTTGTAATACTCTCAGTGTGTGGACAAATGTCACCACACAGAACCCAGTTATTCTATTAGCTTTTATCAGCAATTTCAAATTGTTCAGGTGGAATTTTATTTTTTTTTCATAAAGGCAATATTTTTTTATCATTGATTTGATAGAATTTTTGCTTCTACAACTACTTATTAGAGATTCAAACCCCAGACATTAGAAAGAAGACATGATGATTAATTAACAGGTTGAACACTCAGCTCATGCTGTCTTCAGGATTACACCAGACTAATTTATACCAGGCAGGTTTACAAGCTTAAGACACAAACATTGCATGATACTGATTTTCTTTGCAGTGGCAATTCTTTTTCATTCTAATTAACAGGTAATACCCTACAGATTAATTGCTCTTCTCATGTATTTCCTTCTTTTCTTCTTCTCCTTGTATTCTTTTTGTCTCATTGTGCAGGAATATTTACTAAGTACCTATTCATTGTTACCTATTCTGCCGCATTCTCCACAAGTGACAACAAATGAACAAGGAGCCAGATGCCAGAGTGCAAAGAGAAACAGCAGAAGATGAAGAACCAGTGATTGTTAGAGGTAACACATACATATGCATCTGCTGGTTTTGGGTGGGGTAGAACTGTCTTCACAGTGGCTGGTATGGGGCTCTATTTTGTGCTGAATACAGGGTTGATAATACAGAGATATTTTTGTTATTTCCAGGCAGGGCTTACACAGTGCCAAGGCCTTATTTGCTTTTTGCACTACCCTGCTGGCGAGGAATTTTTGGGCGCTTAGGGGTTGGGAGGAGACACAGCCAGAAGAGGTGACCCAAACTGACCAAAGGGATGTTCTAGACCATGTGAACTCATGCTCACTATATAAACTGGGGGGAAATAGGAGGAATGGGGGGACATTTGGAGTGATGGTGTTTGTCTTCCCAAGTCACTGTTACACATGGTGGGTCCCTGCACTCCTGGAGATGGCTGAACACCTGCCTGCCCCTGAGAATCAGTGAATTGATTCCATGTTTTGCCTTGCTTGTGTGCACGACTTTTGCTTTCCCTCTTAAACTGTCTTTATCTCAACCCTTGAGTTCTCCATCTTTACCCTTCTGATCTCTTTTCAGTCCTACTGGTGGGAGAGTGAGTGGGTCTTGGCTTCTGGCTGAGGTTAAGCCACAACAATGCATTACACCTCAAACATCCCAAGAAAAGAGTAGATTTCAGTTTAATCCTTTCACTGTGATTACCTACAGGAAAGTATAATTCTGCATGGTTCAAACCACTGTGTTGCTAGATGCCCCTGTGTTTGCAACTGCATGGTTCTTGCCTGAGATCTGGTTATCCTACTTCAAAATGATACATCCTTGTGTCAGAATATAAGGGAGAATTCTTTCACCTCCTAACAGAAATAGGGAAGAGTATAATGGTAAACAAGATCAATGACTTAGAAAAAGTAGTTCTAAAATACTCAGCACATATAACATCTTGTCCTTCTTCATCTGAAGAAATAAGATACCTTGCAGGAAAATGTATCCTGAGAACTGGAACTGAATTTTAAACAAACTGTTATGTGTTAAAAATGTAACACTTATCGCTGAGGTGAGCAGGAAAGAAGCCACTTTATATGTAAATTTCTGTTCTACTCATGAAATCAAAAGTCTGGCAAACAGCAACATAATTGTGCAGTGCACAGGCAGACACACAGACAGACTCGACTACATCAGAATGGTCCATCTTAATGGCATATATGCATTGGTAGAAACTCATAAAAGAAAGATTCTTGGAACTGCTAGGTGGTGTTTTTTCTTGGCAGGCTAATATGCAATGCTCTTAGTAGAAATTATTAGTGAAAACAAAACAAAAAATCTTCAGTTTCCTTTATGCAGAGTAAATCTCATGGAAAATAGCACCCAAAACTTAGATATCCCTTCAGGAAATGGAAGTACAGATACCTGGCTTTTATTTATTTTTGTTTTGTTGAGATCAATTATTTGATTTTTTTTAATTTTAATTATGGTTTAATTTTGGTTAAGATTATGTCAGCACTTCAGCTGTGAAAATAGAACTTCAGTGTGTCATAAAAAAACTGGATAAGAACACTCTTTTATGATTAAGTCTTCTCTTGCTTTTAATATAAGGTTTAAAAAAGAAAATTGGGTTATTTTTAAAGTCGAAAGGAGGAATACGTATATTAATCATTGTCAAATTTCTGTTTTGTATATTTTCTTGAACAAACTTCAGCTACATTGTTTGTTATATTCAAAGAAAAGCCCCATTTTTTCCAAAAGAATGCAGTTTTCAATATAGAGCAGTCTTTTCCTCTAAAGTGAGTTAGTAACAGTAATTTCAAAGTGACATATGTGGAATGGAAACATAAGATTTGCTTAATTTCTGGTAAAAATATCACTTAAGTGAACCAGAAGGAAAAATAATGCTTGTAGAGTTTATTTTTCCATCTTTACGTTGATTAACTACATCCAAAAAATTTTCCTATGGTACAACACTGAAGGCAGAATCAAGCCCAATTCATTAACAAAAACTCTACCCTGTCTCATTAAAAGAAAAGAAAAGAACTACCAAAACCCCACAGCTGCATCGTGCAATACCCACACTACTGCTATTTCTTTGACAAGTAACTCTCCACAAAGGAACTCTTCATCTTTAGAAGTGTTACTTGTAACCATTGCATGTTCTTCATTCTCCCATTCTATTTCATGAAGAAATCTAATATCCATTTTCCAAAACTTAACAGCAAGGAACAGTTGCTGTCAATTGCAATTTGTAATATGCATAGCCCTGTGTCAATAATGCTGGCTACAAGACTCAGCTCACTGGCAAAAATTTCAATTCATTTGTAATGAAATGATACCAAACTCTGAGTAATCTTTCAGAAGCCATGCTTAAAGAATACACTTCACAATCCAGGGTTTTCAATTTATAAGCTCCCAATCAAACGTGCAGTCTGTAAGACCCCAACAAAATTGTTTATTTATCCTGAGGTGCCAAATGATTCTGGAGGACAACAGTAAGTTGCATGGCTCAAATAATGACAGGAAAACTGCTCTGAGAGCAGACTTAACAGGGTGATTTAATAAGGAAGTCAAATATGGGCACTATAAAATTAGGGATTTTTTTTTTAAATTATAATAATTATGAAATCAAGACTTTAAAAAAAAATCTTTAACATTAATTTCTTTAGGAAATAAAGCCATACACTACAGAGATTTGAAAGATTGATCTTTATTATAAGAGCAGCGTTTCTGGAAAGCAGTTTAAATGTGGATTACTCACCAAAAATAATTATCATAAAAATATGTCAGAGAAAAGCAGGAATCACATTGAAGTAATCCAGCCAGGGCACTGCTGTACAGAAGTCAGTTGTTTAGTGTTCTGCCAATTTGAAGAAGCATGTGTTTCATCAAACTTGCAGTAGCAAAAATCCAGTTGAATAAATCATATTTCAAAGTGTACATAATCCCTTTCTCAGAAGTAAAGACTTTAGAACAGTTAGGATGCAAAAATATACCTTTTAGAGATTATGGAACTTCAATGAGGTGTAGCTATCATAGACCAGGATTCAGTTGTATAAACTGTAGTGGTGCATTTTGGGTTTTACCAGTTTTCTGTATGCATCTGTTCTTTGTTTTATACCATTTTTGTATAAGTCAAGATGGTTTGTCCCATGTACCCCCATGTTAAACCCTTCTTGGTTTCCCCAGAGTGATTGTCAAGTGTCAATCACTCTTATAGGTCCTGTCCATCACCTTACAGGCTCACCCTGATGTCTAGAAGGTTCAAGTGAGGACGTTGAGTGATTGGCAGAGTCCTCGGTTCCCCTCCACCCCTTGATGTATTGATTGGTTCTATTGACTGTCTTTTATGTTCTGGGTCACTCCCTTCACCTTTTGGATTGGTTCCAGGCTGTTCCCCTCCCATTTCCCCACCCCCATACTTAAGGTGCTGCACAGACAGGAAAGCACACTTTGGTGGGCTGACTCTCTGGGTGTGAAGGGGTTCCACATGGACTTAATAAAACCCAGCTGAAGTTCCCAGCCAGAGTCCACCCTTTTATTTCTTACCACTGTCCATGCTTCTGCAGGGCTAGGCCCCACAGGATGGGGGAAGTATCTCAGGATACCAAACCGTACCTTCACTGTGGCCAGTGTCAGGGCTGGCCAGGCAACGCGGGACAGGGGGCCCGAGACACACCGGACCACTGCAATAAACCTTTTAGACTTGGGTGAAGCTGAAAATGTGCCTGATCTATTGAATTTCAGGACATAGTCCTTTATTAACTTAGGCCTCAAAAAGTTAGGTTAGGATTTTGGCTGGGATCTCTTTTGCAGGTGTGAACTTTTGAGATAATTTACTTTAAGTCCAAACCAGCTTCCAAATACAAGTACACCTGTTATTGTTTAACTTCCTTACTGTTCATGTCATGATCACCATTTTCAGGCTGGTTTGTTTCCTAGTTTATGTTCAACAGTTACAAAGATTATGATGAGAGATTTCTCCTGTGATTTTAAAAGTATTATATACCTAAACCAGAGAATTTAATTGAAACTGCATTTGGAAACAACTCAGAAGTTAGGAAAGTTTAATTACGTAGCACATGTGCCTTTTAAAAAACGCTAATTAAAAGAAAAAAAAAGTGTTTTTTATCAAAAATAGCAGACAGAATTTTTGCCACTTAAATGTACTTCTCAAACAGGCAAATTAAATATTGATTTTGGACTTTCAAATACACAAAAATACATTACTCAATATGAAATAGGTGTTTGAAACTGGTCATACGGATGTTTGTCCAAATTCTGTACTGCTAGTTTATCTGGCTGGTGGCATTGATATTGTGTTCTTTGGAGCATTTACTGGTTTAGAGGCATTACCTGGAGGGGTCAATATTTACTTTTCTTCCAGTAAGACAGAGGAAGACAAAGGTCTCTGTTCTTCTCATAAGACATGATAGCTAGATATTCATTTGGGTAGATTGCTATACTTACGTATATTATTGAAACAGACATATGTTGTCACATTCCTATATTGGTACATATCTAAAAATAAAAAGGTTAACATCCCTTACAAACTATATTTCTGGAATTGCTTTCCTTTGAAACAAATGTTAAACAATGAGATACAATCAAGGGCAAAAATAAACCCTCTTCCTCAAAACTTCTATTTGGACTAGTATTGGAATACTGCTGCAAGCAGTTCTATGTCTACATCTGACTGAATATTACAATTAAATAATACTTTAGGTAATCTTTAAGAGTGGTGTGTTCCAGCCAAGGTGAAACGAATAATTGGCATGCAATTTTCTTAGTCTTTGGCAGTTTTATTTAAAACTTTGCATTTAAAGTGAGTTTTTTATAATTTTGTTTATGCTTTCCCTCTCTCTTCACAGAATTTCTTCTCACATTTTTCTTCCAGAATGCTCATGGTTTGGCTCCACGCATTTTGCAGCATCTAGACAGTGTTGTAGAAAAGGCTTTTAGGCCAACCAATCACTTCCCAGTTACATCTTCTGGGAATAAAAACCCCAGAGCTAGTGTACAGAAGGGCACCGTTTCCTTTTGTTGTGACTGTTACAGAATTCATATGTTCCATGGTTCCCAAAGAGCACGACAAGTGGAGACGGTTGCTGGATTGTGGAAAAATGCTGAATGTCACAACTGAAGTTTATATGCTCCTTTTAATTTTTCAGCAAGTCACACTCCTCAAACCTTAGCTGTGCTTTTCTAGTTGACTACTGGCTCAAAAATAGGCAGATACTTAAACAGGATATTGTTTTCCTTACACAGTTTTCCACAGGAAAACAAAAATATATGGTGTTAGTCGTGTTGTGCAGGATGATTTCAAAAATAGGATGTAGTGGGTCTTCAAAAATTCAGTTTGCAAGCAGGCTATCTGAAAATTAAGCCAGCATCATCAGATGCCATACTTAAAGTCTCCTATTTCCTGCAGAATATCATGTGGAGCAGAGTTGGGAAAGCCATTTACTCGGTAAATTATAGAGATTTCTGCATATTCAAGTATATTGCTTAGTGCAAAAAGGTAAAATAAGTAATTTGGCTTACAAAAGAAGGATTAAAACCACTACTAATTCAAATAGCATTTTCTCCATAACTTATTGTTGATGAGCACTGAAAGATTACTGGGGAGAAAATCACTCAATAAAGCTTAAACATTATCTGATTATCATTTGATTGTTTAAGAAAAGTCAAGTAGGTGCAGAATATTTTTTTGTAATTAGATTTTCTTTCTATAAACGTCTGATGTTTTGGATGTGGAATGGTTTCAACTCTAAAAAATCAATTATGGAAACTAT
Organism: Cyanoderma ruficeps; assembly: GCA_008694505.1. Lineage (NCBI taxonomy): Eukaryota > Metazoa > Chordata > Aves > Passeriformes > Timaliidae > Cyanoderma > Cyanoderma ruficeps. The sequence goes on from VZDJ01007755.1 coordinate 47,015,914, forward strand.
CCCTAGATTTTAAACTAACACATTATTAGTATACAGTTAAAATACAGAAGGGAAACAAGTTTATCCGTGAAGTACCTCTGAATCTTTCAACTGATAAAAATTATTACAGATACTTGAAACATTCCTTAGGTTGATTAATTGTGTTTGCAGTGCATCAGGAAAGATACAATCCCAAAGTGTATAACCATCCAGTTAGTGACACTTTTTAAAGCTCAGTTGAGGCCTCTGTAAAGTTTTATTTTTTCATTTTCAGACAAAAATGTCACAGAGTATGTTTCTAAGGAATGTAGCTGCAATCTTCACTAAGATCTGACACAAAAAATTGAGAGAACTGATCATACAGACTAATTTTATGTATCCTAGTGTTTATATCTCCACTTGCAAACATCTCTCCTGAAGCATCAATCATGTGACAAATCATAATATTGTGGTTCAATTTTTTGATTATATAAAAGAATAATTGGCCAGGTTTATTTTAAAATTACAACAATTACACTGTGCAAGTTTAAGGAGACACGCAGATTTATATGCCTAAGAAACTACTGTCATTATGATTCCATTGTGTGCATTGCAAAAAAAAGTTTTCCATCCAACTGTGGAAAATATTAAAGGAATAATTAATTTTCCTTTGGTTCACTTTCTTCCTATGTGGAATCCAAATATAAATACTTGGATTTAAATGTCAGAAGTTTACAGAGAGAAGCTGTTCCACTGAAGTCAGTAAGACTGTTCACACATGTATAATGAACTTCATATGCAGCATGTGATGAGCTTAGTCTTACCTACCAATCTGCAAAGGGAAAAAAGATGTATAGATAAACAGTGAAAAGGAAAATTATTAATGTGCAAAAATATTTCACGTTACATAACTTTTATTACAAATAAGGACAGTTAACTAAAATTAAAGGCACTTAGAGTGCAAGAGCTGTCCATCCTCGTGCATAAGCAATCAAACAAGGCAGGCAGGAAACTGAAGTGGCTGAGTGAGGACCTGCTGCTCAAACTGACAAGTAATAAAGAAAACTATGTAAATTGAAGCAGGGACAGACTAGCTGTGGGAAGTACAAGAACAAAGTTTGGATGTGTAGCAATGAGATCAGGGAAGCCAAGACATAGATGGTATGGAACTTGGCAATGGATATGAAGAATAGCAAGAAGGGATTCTGTAAGCACATGGGTCAGAAAAGAAAGGCCAAGCAAATTGTACCCCATCCCCTGATGGAATCAACACAGGCTGGGGGTGAACAGATCAAGAGCAGTCCTGCTGAGGATTCAGGGCTGCTGGTGGATGAAAAATGGGCATAACCCAGCCATGTGCACTCCTAGCCCAGAAAGGCAAACGTGTCCTGGACTGCAACAAAAGCAGTGTGGGCAGCAAGGCCAGGGAGGGGATTCTGCCCCTCTGCTCTACTCTGGTGAGACCCCACCTGCAGTGCTGCATCCAGCTCTGGGGCCCTCAGGACAGGAAAGACATTGACTTATTGGAGCAAGTCCAGAGGAGTGTCCACCAAGGTGATTAAATGGATGGAGCTCATGTTCTGTGAAGAAAGGCTAAGAAAACTGTGAAAAGGCTAAGAAAACTCTGATTGTTCGACCAGGAAAATAGAAGGCTTTGGAGTAACCTAATATCAAATATGAATAGGACACCTCATGAACAATTTACTCTTGTAGTTCTATGCTTCATATATCAGCCTGTCTCCTTTTTCAGCAAAGGATAGTTGTGTTTTTTTGGGAAACATCCAACTCCGTTTTCATGGGCAATATATTGAATTACTTTTCGCCAAGTTGAGTCTGCTTTGCCCCATCAAAATTATTGGCCAGTGATGTCCCTGTCCTAATCTTGACCAACAAGCTTTTCCACTTCCCTGCTCCTCTTTAGAGGAGGAGGACTGAGAGAGCAGCTGAGTGGGGTCTTGCAAGTGGCCAAGGTCATCCCACCACATTAACCAAGTCGGCTGCCAGTGGTAGAGGGCAGAAATGTTTCTGCATGCTGAACAAAGTATGATGGTCCATTCTCATAATCTGGGCTATCATACAAATCACAAGATAAATGCTGGAATGCTGTGTAATTTGAAAAACCTTTTTTCTCTCCAATACTGAGCAAAGTTTTAGAATGTGCAATAATTCAAAGCTGATGTATAACATAGTTCATTCACACCTGTGTGAGGTAAGGTAGTTAATAAGGCAATACTGCTAGTGGCTCTAAAAGCCTGAAACCTTTCAGTTGTTCTCAGCATTAGCAAGCAATTCCCAGATAATTTCTAGGGAATTTAACTACTGTTACAGAAACCACTTTTGTTTTTATAAAGCATTTCTTCAGGTAAAAAAGTTTTCAGCTCACAAATGATATTTACTGAGACAACTAAAATGCTATAAAATTAAAGGAAAAGAATTACAGAATAGATGAGTGATGTATTTGAAGGGTCATGTTCTGACATTCTCACTCAATGAACTGAATAATTTAATCTTAATTATACATTCTAATTCCACTTCAGTAATTAACAAACCTCGTCACCATGCATTTTTGGGGTCTGCTATTCTCAGGATTACCTTTATTGCTAGTCTCTGTTGACAGTGCACTTTCATGAGGCCAATTTAAAAACTTCTAAAACTGAAACATAATTGAAGACAATTGCATAATGTCAAAGATGTACACTAATTAGAACTATCAAAATATCTGAAGGAGTAAATGCATCTGCAGGTCTGAGGGCTTTGCAAGGAAATTGGGGGGGATAGGTTATGGAAAATGATCTCATAAACACAGCACAGAGAAATACTGGCCTTAGACTGAACTCAAATCAACAATTCTGGCAAAGCAGCAGATTCCTCTAACAACAGGCAATTTGAAAGCCAATTAACATATGAATTGCAAACAGGACACGCAATAAAATCTCAGCGTGCTATTGAAAAAAAATAGAAAACTTTGCAATAAAATCTAAAATGGGAAGGAGGTTCTGTTCTGCTAATCTCGTGATGATCCTGGTATACAGAGGGTGAGACTGAGCTTTCCCTATTCTCAAGGATTAGCAAAGGCTAATTGGACATCAAGGACAAGGTAGGAATCTACTAACTGATAGGTGTGGGAAGAGCCAAAAATAGGAACATGTCTAAACTCTGCCACCTCCATCTGGAGTGGCCTTAATAATAATTTCTGGTTAGGGGGCCCTAGAGTAAGAAAGAAAATGTATTTATGCCTGGTGAGAAAATGAGAGTATCCAAGGAGGAGTCATGTTATCTGCAGCCACGTTAATGTTGCTCTGTGAATGTGAGGTGGCTGAAGGGTAACTCCACACATGCGGAGGCAAATACGTCTCAGTGCCCAGGCTTAACACTTAAAAGATGGGGCATGTATTTTGAGGTCAAACATGACAATTCAAGCGGCTGTATTTGTAGGGCTCAACCAACTGATAGTGTAGACACTGAAATTCCTCACCACTTAGGCAGTCAAAAGCTTTTAGTTGAATTATATGTAATGTCATTTCCACTGTGGTATCAGGCAGATGCTTTAGTAAACTATTTTCAGAGTAGAAGAAGGAAGGCAGCCTGTAAATGAGGGATTAGTTCAGGCTGCTGTGCTGTACTTCCCCAGGGATGATTTAGTACTGTACCTTGTTTATGTCAGCACATAGTATACCACCATCATCGATACATATCATATATCATATGTATATGATCATATATATATGATCAAATGTATGATCAGTTGTCATAAGGCACAATCTGGTCTTCAAAAAGAAAAAAGACCTTTTTAATATCTAACACAATTTTGATTCGAAACAGCTCTTGCATATTATACCAGTAACATAAAAGAACATTCAAGTTCCTTCATGGTTGGGCTTTCTACCATGATGTAGTAAGATAGCACCACATTGTGCTGTTTTTCATGAGAAGAGATAGTACCTGTGATTAAAGCCCTGTGGTCACAGTACGCTGCTAGTTTTAGGCACAAGTCAGATATAAAATAATTGCTATTTATGTTTGTGTTTATGTGAATGAATAAAAGAGATATACATACAGAATCTCATGGCTTTGTTTAGGAACAGTGATTTCATACAGAAATAATGAAGATTGTATTTCAATATGTGGTACTTGTATGACAGACAATGGTTGGTAACAAAACACTATTTGAATTTTTCTGTTCAATGCGCATAGGCATGGCACTGTGAATTTTTGCATTATAAAATGACAGAAGATCAACATTTTGCTATAGGACTACAAATTTTATCAGATCTTCAAGCAAATATAAAATGTATTACCATCATTTTAAAGCACATAATATTTGTTTTATGCACAAATAGAGAAGCAGTTATGAGTAACATCAATGTAATTTAGTTATTTTGCTTCTGTTTTCAAATAAATGGTTTATTGATTAGTCACTTTGCTCATAGGCAAGAATTTCCAACATAATGTCTCAGAATAAGGGTGAGCAGACCTAGATAATGCACCATTTCGTTCATGGTGGTGTAAGACTGGGACCTCATCTATATGCTGTGGTTTGGATGTTGCAGGCTGTAAGGTAAAAAATGAATGTCTAAACAAGCTGGTTCCTGTACAGACAGTAGCATTTCAAGCAGGAAAGGTCTGCTTCAGATTTCTTTGCATATAACTTTGATACCACGTTTTCTAAGGGTAAAATACACAAATAAAAAGGTGTCTATTTTATGGGTAGATTTTGCTATCTAAAGTCATCTGGAGATCAATTTTTCAAAGTAGTTTCATTAAGTGATCAGCTTCCCATTTACTCTGAGCTGGAAGGTGTGGTGGTGAGTTCTGTACAATAAGTTTGCTGTAAGTCTAGGGTTGCACAAAATGGCTTTTCTTTGTACCCTTGTTCAGTTTGCTGTACCCCAGTTTCTCTTTGTAACCCTAAGTTGTTACTTTTCCCCACAACCTTCTCCAGATACAGCTCCTGATTGGTTTGCTTTTCCCACCTTGGCTGCCTGTCCATCAGGTGTCAAGAGCCTTTCCCACCCTGTCAGTCACCCCAAGACCTGTCCCCCAAGTCCAGAAGCTTCTGAGAGGAACCTTTGGTGACTGGCTGGGTTGGAACCTTTCCCCTCCTATCTTCATGTATGTCAGTGTATGTTTTGTTAACAACCACTCCATGTTGTACCCCATTGGCTCTGTTCCTACCCTCCCTGAGATCCCACCTTCTGTAACAAAACCCTCTCTCTCCTCGTGCTCGGGGTCACTCTTGAGGCACCGGACACGAGGCGAGGGGTCTGTGCTGATCCCAATAAACCCGGTTTTGCTCTAAGCCTCTGGAGTGTCGCTCCTTCCTCCTCTTGCCATCGTCTTGCTGACGCGTCCCAATTGCCAAACCCCAAGAACTGCTGTGGTGTCGGGGCTGGCTGTGCCGAGGGTAATACCACACACTGCAACAGGAAGGTACCTGTAAAAATCCTTCTATGTAAATACTAAACTGCTTTCGAAACTGGTCATACACCAAAATGAGATACCAAAATGCCTTGATCATTTTGTGCTTTAATACTCATTTTTAGATTAAATTTCTTCATTAATTATATTCACAATTATTTTTCAAAAGCTATAGACATTCTTGGTGAAAGAACAGCCCTTACATATTCTCTGATGAAGGTCAGCATAGAAAGCATTTTTGATGTAGGACTTACTGGTGCAAAAGTCACTGAATGTGGTAAGAAAGTCTGCAGGTACCACCTTTGGCTGGGATAACTTTCTCACTGATTTTTTGAGTAATTTTTCTGTACTTAATTTACCCACTTTTACTGGAAACCTTAAAAGTAATCACAGCTCGAGGCTAGCTGCCAAATAGATTGAAAATGGAGCTTATATCACTGCACCCTTTCTGTAGACTGATTGCTCTTCTGCTATATATCCACCTCTATATTAAATAGTCCAGAACAGCTGCTAAAGTTCTAGTGTCTATTATGCGTGCTGCTCTCCTAGATATCCTCTGTGTAAGCCCAATCTTTTTTTATTAAAGACATCTTATAATAACCTTCTTCCTCACAGAGCACTACTGAATCACTCTCTATGACAAACTGTTCATAAAACAAGGTGCAAGTTTCTACATGGTTCAATTGAGTCTACTTGTTCCCAATATTTCCAAAGCTGTATACAGAGACTTATTACACTGAATAACATTTCTATAGCAGTCCCTAATAGATACAGTGTGGGTTTACTTGCTGCTGCACCGCTATAACATTGAATATTTTCATTTAACCCTCTAGAGTGAAGCACGAATGACAAGACTTAACTGCAGGTTTTCCTCTTTGTTGCGTTTTTAATAATTTCAAGCCTCAGTGAGGCTGGGTTTTCACAGTGTTTCCTGAAACACTAATATTTCCCGTCTCAAAGCTTTGTCTTCTAGCTAAAAGTCCATACAGAATTGTACAGAATCCTACTGGTCAAATTCTTCCCACTTCCTAAAGTAACGAAAGTGGAGGTCATTATAAGGATGTATCTTTTTTTGCCAATATATCCAGAGAAAATATTTAGATCTGAAAGATGGAAAGTTAAAATGAAAGAGTGTTATTATACAGAAGAGTATATAGGAGTTCATATATTTATATATGAATATTTTTGCAAGAATAAGAACTTTTTAAGCATCATTTCATGGATAAACCTGCAGAAGAAGTATGAGAATTAGTAGACAAAGAATCAAGTGCTTCCTAATTTGAAGCTAATACCCAGATTAGTATCTGAACTTCAGCGTTTTCTCAGTACTAAGCATCAAATTATTTTAATGAGAACAAAGATAAATGACATGTTTTACTTCACTTAAGAACATACAGATATACCTGCACAGATCTGTATAGGTTATTGCAGATTGTCTGAGCTGAGTAAGTATGAGACAGCATCAGTAAACCATATTGTCTAATTATCTTGGTCCTTCCTAGTTGGGCGAGTTCCTCTCTGTGGCACTGATGCCAGTTTGGGTTTTGTCTTTTTTTCCTTTTATATGTTCTCTGTATTCTTCACACATATATTTGTGGCTGTGTAGCCTATTGTATTAGTGCCTGGTTTTCCCAGTACTTTTCCATGGCCTTTTCCTAGGCAGAAAGACAAAACAAATTCCGAAGCTCCAAGCCCCAGGAGGTTCAGGGCCCCGGTGCTATCTTGGTTCTTCCTGGGAACCAAGGCCCAGAACAGCATTTTGAGATACAGTTTCATGGACAAACTACAGCTGGTGCCGAGGGGGGGACTACAGAGAAGGGGCTTGACCTGGGGTGGAGTTGCATCACCACTTGTGCTCCTAATTGGTGCTTTTTATCAATTATGCTAATTTCTTAAAACCTATAAAAATGTACTCATCCCTGGAGGAGGTGAGCTTTTGTGGACATCTTTCCATAACTGCTTCTGAAGGCCTTCAAATAAAGATGCCCTTTCATATTACCTCCTTAATAAAATTATCTTGAGTTTCATTTCCAGGTTGGGCAAAAGGCAAGAGCACAAATATGGATTCCAGAATGATGCAATGAGGTGGCAGACTTGGTGCACAGTCAGTGTGCACTCAATTTAGTTTGTGGCCCTGAAACTGAATCACAAAATCATGGAAACATAAAATCATAGAATCATCTAGATTGGAAAAAAACCTTTTAATATAATTGAATTCAACCATGTCTAAACAGACTAAAGCATGTGCTAATGAAATGTAACCACTACACCTTTGTATCCTGATATAGAGTTTAATGTACTTCAGCTTGGAAATAAACTGCCTGTGAACCTCAGTGGAGGTAGAGGACTCCTGAAATTCCATCTTCAATAGTTTCTGTTATATGCACACATACATATCTATCTATATCTATATCTATATCTATATCTATATCTATATCTATATCTATATCTATATCTATATCTATATCTAATCT
>VZDJ01007755.1:47024669-47111157 GCA_008694505.1 Cyanoderma ruficeps
AAAAAAAAAAAAGGAAAAGAGGAAAAGGAAAAGACAAAAGGTACTAACATTTTGGAAAGCTCTCCCTTTGTTTTAATTTCTAAAAATTTATCCTACAAAGTGATATCCAAGTCTGGATATCTCACCCTTAGAAATGTGACTTTCAGCTTACCTAGATACATTCCTTGGAAAGGAGTTTAGATGGAACATTACACATGATCTGACAGGTATTTCCTAATTGAATTGTTCAGGTTGAAACGACTTTTTCATGTATTAGGAAAAACTACACCATACACATGGGATTTTAATAAGTAAAAAAAAAAAGTAATAAATAAGAAATTACTATCTGTCAAACTTACATAATTAATACACAAAAACCTTAAAAGGAAGTTCTACAAAAACTTTTTAGTATCTATCTTTTCTCTAGTGTTGTGCTCCTCTCTGTTCTATAAGGACTTTTCAGTGCAGGAAAAACAAATGGACCAGAAATAGGTGCTGGTAATTAATAGCAGCTACCCTATTTAATGACTTTTAATCTTGGAACTTACTCAAATCATGAGGTATATGTAGGATTAGATACACAAACTACAGTAACTAGATGTGCCATATGCTGCAGGTTTACTCAATCTCATTTGCATTTGTGGTCACAGGACCACAGCGAAGGACATGAAAAGTTATATTTACTTGTACAAGGATGAAGCATTTTCTATGGAATTAATATATATATTTTTCCTAGGTTGTTAAAACACCTCTGAGATAAGAACTAAATATGGAGGTAATGTTATATGCATATATATATGTGTGTTATATATATGTGCAATATATATATATGTGTGTTATATATATATAACATATATATATGTTTTATATATATAATGTTATATATATGTGTGTGTGTGTATTCTAAAAACACAGCAATAGACTAAACTGTTTTGGGTTAGGTGTTTTGTTTGTTTTGGGTTTTTGTTTTATTTTGGTTTGGGGTGTTTTTTGGTTTTTGGGTGTTTGTTGTTGTTGTTTTTAGTTTTGTTTTTTTAATGAATATAGAAAGCAAAGAACAAAGGTTTGTAATGATGAGAGACTCCTGTAAACCGCTGTACCACAGGCAGGGAATGAGATATTTTTGGCAACAGAAAAAGTGAGTGCCAGTGATAAAGGGAAACATTAATTATCCAATACCTGTTAGAAAGGAACGCAGACACAATGTCTTACAGAAGTTAGAGAATACAATGGGGAGAATGTGAAATGGGAGGTAGTTTAGGAAACAACTGTCTCCAGCCTCAATTGCAACTGACAGGAGGTGGCTGAGGATTAGAAGATGTAAGCTAGTAGTGATGGTCACAGGAGGTTTAGGCTTAAAATTACAAAGAAAAAGGAAGAAAGTCCCTGAAATAACAAGTTAATTTGGGGGTGGGGGGGTGTTAAGTTTTTTGTGGGTCTTTTTTTCCAGAAGTTTCCATCCATTTTTGAGATCAGATGAATGGCATAGCAAGATTTGACTTACTATCAAAAAATACCCAACCAAATAAGTCATTGAGAATAAATTTAAATTCCTAGAAAAGGAGAAACATCATAAGATATTATGGTAAAAGGTATTTAAATATGTTTGATACAATTAGATGGGCCAAGATGAAGGAAAGGAGTAAAAACTTGAGCACTTAATAAAATAACCAAAGTAGTATCTGAATCAAAGTCATTACCTTTGATTTCTTGCAGAAGAGAGAGGTCTCAGAGGACTGAAGAAGGGCAAGCCATTACATTCCACTTGAAAAAGGAAGACTTGAGAAACTACTGACCAGTCACAGGACTTTCAGGGTGTGCAAAGATACTGGGAGAAGTTATTAAACAGCCAATTTATAACCACTCTACAGGAAAATAAAAAGGTGATGAAAAACAGCCAACACAGCTCTCTCAAGAGTAAATCATGTCAAAACAATCTAATTTCCTCCTTTGACACAGTAAGTTTCAGTATAATGGATAAGAAGGAAGTAGAAGATGAGATCGCTTTACTTTAATAAAGCTTTTTACACACGGCCGCATGAGACCTTGTAGGGAAGCCAGAAAAATACAGCCCTATGGGCCCAACCTGAAAAAAAGATTCAAACAATATTGAGGATGTGTAATACATGCTAACATAAGGGATGAAAATAAATATTTTAAACTGCACAACATAGTATAAAAGCAAAAAGTAGGCCTTGGCCTTCCTGAGCTCAACCACAGTTTCTGTTTACATCCTCTGATTTCAGTGAAGGTGTTTGTTTGTTGCAGATTTTGAACTTAGGCTGAACTGAATCTGTGGTTAGAAAATGCATTTTACCTGCAATTACAAGGGGGCTGAGATTAATTTTTTTGAAGCATCATAAAAAATAATACCTAGTCTTTTTTGTAGTAATTGTTAAGCAAAATGACTCATTCATAACCTCAGGCAAGATTAGCAACAGAATCCATCCAGAATAAGGTAAAATCCAGTCTGGACTTGCCACGTCACTAATGGAATCATAAAAGTCACGATTTGAAGGGTCCAGTGTGATGTGGTGACAGGTAATTGTGACCACCCCAGTGACCAACCATCACTGTAACTTCAGAATGGTAATCCAAAGAGGAAGATTCCTCCACTGACACATGTAATATGCTGATCCTTCTGAATGTCAAAAAACTCTAGAACATCAGCTCCCACCAGCCAGTTTAATGTCATATGAATTTAAAAGTTTTATAATTATTTTATGTCAGGAGAATAATTGATGTAAATAGTGATCTAACATGTATGCTGCAACAGCCCTCTGGGTTATAGTGTAAATTATTATTACAGCAACTGATAATAACAGTTTTGATCATTAATCATATGGGGCAGAACTTAACAAGCCATAGCCTATTCCAAAAAAATAGGCCAACATATGTACCTGATAAGTTGATAATTACAGTTACTTAAGTCAAATATAATTAATTTAAGAAGAAGAAAGCAAACACTAGTGTTGTGAGCAGTCTAATAACCAGAGTTTAGTGTCATGAATAGAAGACAGTCATCCAGGAGAAAGAGAAAGAAAACAGAATCAGAACATGTAAAGAGTTCCAAATATCAGACATAGTAGAATGTGATATTCTATCTTTATCAATTAAATTCTGAAACCTAAAATTTCACAAGACACACACTTTCATCTAACAAAATTGCAGTTCTGCCCAACTCACTGAGTTTTTTATTATTTGTAATTATATATTTTGTTATATTTTGGTTTTCTTTGAAATAGAGTTGTGCTGTTAATACAAAGCCTAAACGTTCAGAAGGGAAATACTTTCATTAAAATGTGGTTAGGAAAAGAGAACCCTTAACCATACAAACAGTACGTATGCCTTTTTTTATACATATATACATATAATCTACCTAAACAACCTGGATGCAGGACTTGAAAGGACACTAAGTATGTTTGCATATGATACAAAATCGGGAGGAGCTGTTGACTCCCTCCAAGGCAGGGAGGCTCTACAGATACACCTCAATAAATTAGAGACAAGGGCAATCACCAACTATATGAGGTCTAACAAGGGAAAGTGTCAGATTCTGTGCCTGAGATGGGACAACCCTGGATGTACAGACAGCCTGGGGAATGAGAGGCTGGAAAGCAGTGCCATGGAAAGGGTCCTGGAGGTTCTGGTCAAATGCAAGTTGAACATGAGCCAGCAGTGCCCTGGCAGCCGGGAGCGACAGCCCTGTCCTGGGGTGCATCAGGCACAGCATGGCCAGCCGGGCAAGGGAGGGGATTGTCCTGCTCTGCTCTGAGCTGGGGCAGCCTCACCTTGAGTGCTGGGGGCAGGTTTGGGTGACACAATATATAAAAGACATTAATTAAGCTCTTAGTGAGTGTCCAAAGGAGGTCAGTGGAGATGGTGAAGGGGATGGAGGGGAAGCTGTATGAGGAGCAGCTGAGGTCTGTTCAGCCTGAAGAAGAGGAGACTGAGGGGAGACCTCACTACAGTCTAGAATTTTCTTGTGAGAAGAAGAGGAGGGGCAGACACTGATCTTTTTTTCTTTGTGGTCGCCAACAACAGGACCCAAGGGAACTGCTTGAAGTTGTGTCAGGGAGGTTTAGGTTGGATTTTAGAAAAAAGGTTCTTCACCTAGAGGGTGGTTGGACATTGGAACAGGGTCCCCAGGGAAGCAGTCACAGCATTAAGTCTGGTAGAGTTGAAGACTCAAGCATTTTAAGAATGGCCTCTGGCGCATGGTGTGATTCTTGTGCAGGGCCAGGAACTGGACTTTGATAATCCTAATGAGTCACTTCCAACTCAGAATATTCTGTTATGCTGTGATTCTGTACATACGTGTATGTACATGTACATATAAATGTTATATAAATATACACATATGTGCACAGACTTCAGCACATACACACATGTATAGACTTCACAATCCTAAATTTTAGGGTAACTTGAGTAACTTGGGTTACCAAAGAAAGGACACCACTGAAATCGAGTAATGAAAAAAAAAAAAAAAGCAAAAACCAACAGGACTGTGGTTCAAGCACTATTTTTATAAGCAAGTTTTGAAGTTAAATTCTGTAGATAACCTTTTGTTAGAAGACATACTTGACTGGTTGTTATAGCTTATAGAACTTCACAAGATATAAAGAAAAATACTGGAGCAGGTGAGGAAGGGAAATGTCAGATGGTATCAGTTAATCACATGCATAAAATAAATCAGTAAAAGGCATGAAAAAAGGTATAGGATAAGGGCTATGCCTTCACAAGCACTGAAGAAAAAACAGATTAGAACCACTTATAATATCCAGGCTCTTGAAGAAAGCACAGCCACTCGACTCCTGTCTGTTCTCTAAAATCATGCTGCTCTCCACTATTTTTCAGTGCAATAAAAAAGTTCAACAGCCTAGATAAAAACCACTGTAAGATGAGTGCACAACAGGTCTTATTCAGCTAACAGACATTTGAAATTCACTCAGGCTGTGTGAACATAGGAGGTGAGATCCTTGAAAAGGCTTGGGATGGACTCAGTTCAAATCACTTTCATGAATGATTCAGACAACAGAGTGCGAAATGCTCTTTGACGTTTTGTAGATACCACATAAATCGGAAGAGTAAACACTTCCCAAGACAGATCTGAATCAGCTTGTCAAAATCACTACTGACTCCAATTTAGTAAGATCAAGTTAAAAAAAAAGAAAAGCAATATAATATAAAGCAGGAAGTAAAATAAGATTGAGAGACACAAAAATAGAAAATACCTGTCTATAGATTAAAGGACTGTAAATCACATCTATAATTCAATATCATAATAAAGGAAAGAAAAATAAAAAGGCAAATATAGAACTGAGTTACATGATGTACTTCACCTTATAAGTAATGAAATTATTCCCCTCTTGTCAGTTTTGCTAACATCACATTCTCTCTAGTATATAGCATTACCTTTTATGAAAAACACATAAAAGACTAGCTGAGGAGACAAACAGCATAGGAGAATGACAAAATAGGAAATGCTGTGAGATACAAAAGGTAACTGGTTTTGTTTGTTTCACTTTAAAAAAAGGCAAAAAAAACCCCAAAAATACAACAATTGAGGTATACATATCTTCCAAAATGCTTAGATGGTTGTAGCAAAACTTCTCTAAGTCAATTAGTGCTTTGAAGTATATCTGTCATTTTTTTTTTCTTAGTCCAATTATCTAATTGTGAGCCAGCAGTGAAGAGAATGTGCTCCATTGACTTTTAGAAAGAAATAGTTCTGACTGGTCCTCAGTATATCACAAGAATATAAAAAAGAATTTTGCAGAGTCTGGAACAAGAAAGACACAAGTATTAGGAAGCTGAAGAGACAGGCACCAGAACAGATTAGGATGGTAAAATTTTACACATATGGAAGCAGTATATTCTTTCTGTCTTCTCCAGTTCTTCATGTCTATGGTTTTTAAAGGCCAGAACTAAGTAGCAGACCTGCTTTTTTATCATAATTTCATAATATTCAAAACACCCAGAAGAATACAATTGACAGATTTCCAACAAATGGACTAAGATTTTTTGAGGCAACGATTTTGTAGTTAAGATGCTGTTAAGAGCCTGATAACAAGGAAAAGTCTTCAAAAAGTGCCTAGTCATTATGTCTACTTATCATAGTCACTCTTGAACACCTGAAAACAGTGTGGGATGGACTATGAGTAGCCTGCCTTCAGGCCCATAAAAATAAAGGCAAAATTGGTGTAAAATGTGGAGGGGAAAGAGAGGGGCAGAATCCCTGACCTGCCCCACCCCCCACCATCGCCTGCTCGAGACACCCTGAGGGTCCCGGGAGCCGGCACCAAACACTGCCTGGGGAGAATCCCCCGATGCTGCACCCCTGGACCGAAGTCCCGAGTGGGTTGTGGAACCCCCACCCTCCTCCTGTGTCCCACAGTGAGAGCACCGCGAGTGCACCGAGGTTCGGCCGCAGCCAGCGGGCTCTGCACCTGCATTCCAGGGGATGGGGTGCTGCATCCCACCCAGACTGCTCCCCACATCGGAGGGGGCAGGTGAGACACTGCAAACTGCAAAAAAAAAAAGAAAAAGGCAAAAACTTCTCTCCCTCCTACCCCCTCTCAGCAGCAATAAAGGTAGCAAAGAGTGGTAGTGACCTATCCTATGCTTTTAAACTAAACTTAGCTTTTTCAATTTTTTTCTCTACTTTTCTATTTTTCCTTTCCTCGTTTTCTATTAAATAAAAATATATCAATTGTTTGGCATCAACATTTAATCTTGTTTATTTTTTTTTTGAGGGGAGTATATAGAACCTTCAAAGTTCTCTGTTTTATTCACAGAGAGTTAGTTCTCTACTCCTCTGTGATTAAACTGGTTTGTAACAGATGCCATGTACTTTAACTCTGTTCAAAATACTTCCTGTTTAGAACAAAATGGTGTCAATTTGTTTAAGTAAAAAAGGCCATCATTTTCTTCATGTATTATAATTTTGCATCTATCAGTGCTTGTCTGAAAGACTGTGCATGGAGCAAAAATGTTCTGCAGAGACCTGTAAATTCTGGTATGAGGGAAGTTTGAATGGGAATGCATAGGCCTTATGTACCAGAAGAAATAACAGAGCCAAAAATTGGCATATATTTAGAATCAGGATGTGGCTGACCACAATAAGCTGGTGAGCACTGACACAGGTACGTTTGCAACAAGACTACAGTACAGATGACTTTTCAGTAGAATGTCTACACCATTACAGAAGATGGATGGAAATCTTGCAAGTGTGATTCCTCTTCTTGTCATTTCAACCAAATAAAAGACTTTAATCACAAGGAATGGAAAATAAGGCAATGGGCACCAACCTTGCCTGAAGATTTATAGGGAGTGAAGTGGGGGATAGAAGGCCTTGGGGATGAAATATCAGGCCGTACAAAGTGTTGACTCATAAGAAATATATAATATTTTAGCAAAAAATCATTTCATTGTCACCAGTCAAGAAGAAACTGAGATGACTCAATAGCTGGCAAATTTACCTACTTCATCACCACAAGTAATGATAACCTAACTAATTGAATATGTACCTCTTTTATACTCGTATAAAGGAATGAATAAGTAGAACACATGAGGGAATGGGTGGGAATGGCTGAAAACATTTTTATTTAAAATATCTGTTCCAAAAGTTCTTGCTTTGAGTTTTGTTACATATAATTCTTACACAACTTCTGGAACTCTAACACAGGATAAAGTCAGAATGAATCACAGAGTCATAGAATAATAGCCTGCATTGGAAGGGACCATCTAGATCCAAAGCTCCTGAGCTGCATGCAGCACTTGAGGTCGGGTCTCATCAGAGCAGAGGGGCAGAATCCCCTCCTTTGCCCTGCTAGCCATGCTGCTTTGGATGCAGCCCAGGACACATTTGGTTTCTGAGCTGCAAGTGCACATGGCTGGGTCATGTCCTGTCTCTCATCCATCAGCGCCCACAAGTCCTTCTCGGCAGGGCTGCTCTCAATCTGTTCATCCCCCAGCCCACACTGATTCTGGGGGTGGTCTTGACTCAGGTGTAGTGCCTTGGACTTGTTAAATTTTATGAAGTTTGCATGCACACTCTTTTCAAGTTCACCCAGGTCTCTCTGGAAAGCAGGAATGTCAACTGCACCACTCAGCTTGGTGTTATCTGCAAATTTTCTGAGAGTGCACTTGATCCCTTTTCTATGTTGTTGGTGAAGATATTAATCAATACTGGTCCTAACAGATCCCTGAGGAGCACCACTTGTCACAGGTCTCCACCTGGACACAGAACCATTGACCACTACCTTCTGGATGTAACCATCCAACCAAGTCCTTATCCACTAAACAGTCCACCCATGAAATCCTTCTCTCTCCAATTTACAGAGATGGATGTTGTGGGGACCGTGCCAAAGTACTTACAGAAATCTAGACAGATGAAATCTCCATCATAGGAGACCACTGAATTTGTCAGTCGGGACTTGCCCTTGGTGAAGCCATGCTGGCTGTCTTGAATCACCTCCCTATCCTTGACGTGCCTTAGGATAATATCTGTTCCATTATCTTCCCAGGCACAGAAGCAAAACTGACAGGTTGGTTGTTCCTCCCTCCTACCCTTTTTAAAGATGGGTGCAATTTTTCCCTTTTTCTAGTCACGTGGGACTTTACCTGACTGCCACAGCTTTTAAAAAAACCATAGACAGTGGCTTGATATATACATCAGCCTGTTCCTTCAGGACTTTGGGATGCACCTCTTTCAGGTCCCATGGAGGTGTGTACAACCAGATTGTCCAGTGCCCATGAATTCACTTAGAGTGGGAAGCATTCTGCTCTCCTGTCCTTGTCTTGTGTCCACTCACTTAAGAGATATGGAAAGAGACACTCCCGTTGAAGACTGGAGGAAAAAAGGTTGTTGAGTATCTCAGCCTTTTCCTCTGCACCAGTTTGGCAGCCTTGTTTATTTTGGGGGTACACCTTCTCTGACCTTCCTATTCTATGTGACATACCAGTAGAAGACTTCCTTGTTAATTATTTTTTCCCTTGCCAGGTTCAGCTCAAGCTTTGTTTTTCCCTTCCTCACCAGGGACTGTATCCCTATATTCTCCCCAGTGTACCTGTTTTTTCTTTCACTACCTGTGCATTTGCTTCTTGCCCTTTAGTTTTACCAGCAGGTGCCAACTCAGACATGCTGGTCTCTTGACTTCTTGCCTGATTTCTTATGTCTGGGCATCACAGCTCTTGCATTCTATGGGCAAATTCCTTAAAAATCTGCCAGCTCTGTCCTGTTCCTTTGCCCCTGATGGCGGCTTCCCAGGGTGTCCTGTTGACTACCTTCTTGAAAAGCTGGAGGTCTGCTTTTTACAGTTCAATGGCCTGACTTTACTCTTCATCTGACCCATATCCCTCATGATTGTGACCTCCACCAGCACATAAAATTGAAGCCCAGGCTGCCTCCAGTCTTAACGTCCCCAGTTAGCTCACTTGTGTTGGTGACCATGACATCCAGTATTGCCTCCCCCGTGGCAGGTCTGTCTATAGCCAGGCAACAGCCTGGCTTAGGAAGTTATCCTACATGCATTCCAGGAGTCTCATCATGCTACTTTCCCAGCAGATGTCAAGGTTGGAATGGTAGGTTGGAAGGAAGCACAAAATGAACATCATAAAACTGTAGTTTTCTGCTTATGCTTGAGTAAACAGATTTTAAATCATGAATTAATTAAAATTTATTTTGTGGGGTTTTTGCTTGTATTAAGTTCAGTTTTTTGCTCCTTACAGAATCTAATTTTTCTTTATTTGTGAGTGTATTCTAGAGGCCTTTATAGTTGTGCGGAAAGATTGTTAGAGAAACTTGATTTTTTGGTAATAATCCAGAAACAGCATAATGGTTTCATAAATAAAATTTGCTGCACTTCAACTAGAAAACATAGCTTTTGGGACATACACATACATATTATTTACTAAGTTTAACTTATCTAACATGTGAAATTTAATTGTTTCACTAAAATAAACTTTGGAATATTATCTCCTTCAGCAGCAGTATTTTAATTTTCTTTAAATAAGCCAGTAATTTCAATTGCTCTCTTAATTCAATTTGCTTCCCCATAATTACTGTTTTTATAATATATAACATACCATAGGTGTTATGCATGAAGTCCATGTCAGAAATCATGTCCTCTCTAAGTCTCATAATTGTCCACAGGAATTTTAAAAGAAAAAATTCCTTTTTCAGAAAGTGCTTAGGTGATTTTATACCATATATAGCTGTTCCTTTATATTCAGTGAGTTCCCTAACTTTGGCTTACCAATTAGTAAGTCTGCCTTGACAAATATATTTTTCCTCTTCAAAACTTTGACTGAGGAGAGCAAATAATAACTCTGTTCTGTATCTAAAAACTCACTGCAAATTAATTTGGAGTGCTGAAGTTTTCTCTTGAATCTGGCCTTAGCATTTTGCATGGTGTGATGAATACTGATCTTCAATGTGCAGCCTAGACAGCAATTTATTCTGTGTGTGATAATATTTCTCTTGAACAATGAGGTGAGATGATTAAAATGAGTCCTAGTGGCTAAGAGGAGCATGAAAGGCAAGACTATTAAGTCAGTACTGCCATTTTGTTTGCAGGCCATGTCTCTAAGTCAATTGGAATATGTGTGAAATAAAGCCATTAAACACAATTTATATTCAGTGGAGAAAAGCTGTGGAAATATAATGTGTGGCTCCAAGCTTTGCCTTTATCATCTCCTAAAATAGGCTTCGCTAAGTAACATTGAAAATTACTCTACTCTTCTTTTGGTTCCAGTTTGAGTTGGATAAAAGCAAGTCCTTTTTCACATTCCTTCTGACAGCATGCAATCTACTGCCTGCCTGAAACTCTTATCTGCATTTACTTAATATTTGCATTTTATTTCAAAAGCCCCATGACACTGTTTTGGTCCTTCATGAGGACAATAGCATGCAACACTTTAACAGGCAACAGTCTCCTAGTTGTCTATGGATTTCATTTTGCTTTGGATCTATGGCAAGTTTCAGCCACTTTAATGTCTTAATTCCTATGGGAGGAGATACATAATTTATTTAAAGCAGGGATAAAAGTGCCATAAGATAGGGCTGCAAAAATCCTTACGAGATATAGTAAAATTCTTTGTAAATTCTTTTTAGTAAAAACATTGAGATTTTTAGTAAATGGAAAGAGACATCACAAAGTATGAAAGAACACGCAGTTTTAAAATTCTATAAAGCTAAAAGCAATTTGTAACTCAGCACAAATTTTTTAAAGAGATATGAAAATCTTATTGCCACTTGTCTTCCTAAAGTGCAAAGAATTTTATATGCATAAAAATGAAGAATCCTGGGAATCTTAAGAATGATGTTAAAGGAGGTATTTTTGAAACTGATACTTAACTAAGACAAATATGGTTGTCTTTATATACATAACCAGTGTTATATAGAATTCAGAGTTCTTTAAATCTGACAAAAAAAAATTCTCTTAACTCATACAATATATTCTTTTTCTGTGGAGGCAGCTACCCCATTTCAATATTTTTGTTTTGTGAATTTACAATAAAGAAGGGATCAAGATTGTTTAGAGAGATGAACTCTGGTAGTATATGAATGCATTTTTATTAGTGCCACTCTAGTTGTGTGCCAGCTAAACTTGGAAAAGAACAACCCGGTTATGCAAGAAAATAGTGATGATAAGACCAGATACTTGAAATCTATCAGCAAGTCACTTATCAGCAATTCAGTACAGTTTTAGATATATTGATCTCTGCTCCTGATGAGCCACAGCTGAAGCCTGTTTTTCCTGAATTTCTCTCTTAAGCCCTTTTCCCCTGTTCCATTATTGTGAAGATAAAGCTGCATCCCTTTGAAAAGTTCAGGATAATTTCTAAATATATGCTTGTAAACTTGATTAACAGTTGTATAATCCCCATCTATTGTGGACTGTGCTTGACAGAGCGTTTCTCTGTTCTTTCTGTCTTGCAAAATGCAGATTTATATATTTGATTGATTTAAATAGGTACAATAGATGGGGAAAATGCAAATTTTTCTGGTTTTGAGATACTTATTAATTTTAAAATCATGTCATTGAATATAGTGGTCTTAGCATAAAATAGCATATGCAGAGGGAACAGTTCATTTTATCTAATTTGTGTTTCTTCAAGTTATCCCTGCTCTGTACATATACAGAAGAACAAAATTACACTGAAGTTCTATTCCTTATGTTCACATACACAGTTATTTACTTAAGCAATATTGCAGTGAGAGACCAGTCCCACAAAACAAACTGATGAGACTGCTAACAGTTCACACTCTGTGTTTCCTGCCTGTAAAAGTCTGCCTACTGTCTTTTTGCAAGGTCTGGAATCTTTTGTATTTCTGAAGATAACCAGTCAAGAACATTTAATTTTTTTTAAAGAAACAAAATAAAATGAAGGTGCATTAAGAAAAAATTTGCAACTGTTAATCTCAAACTCTCAGTACTGCTAGAATATTGCAGTTTTAACTGTTTGGAAAACACTACTTCCTTATCCATAGACTAAAATAAAACTTTTGATTTTATGACATTACTACACATTTCACATATTTTCTTTGTTTTTTTCACAGAATCATTAATGACAGCTTAGGTTGGAAGAAACCTCTGGAGGTCATCTTGTCCAAACTCTTGCTTAAAATGAGCCAATTTACACCATGTAAATTAGGGCTTTATCCTGTCAAGTTTTGAATATATCCACAGACAGACATTCTGCAAGCTCTCTGGGAAGCCAATTTAACCAACCTCATAATGAAAATGGATTTCCTTTTATATATTTAGACTTTCCCATGTTGTAAACTGTGTCCACTGTGTCTCATTCTAGGAGAGCCTGGCTCTCTATATGCTTCTACTAGCTTGCTAAAGGTATTTATAAGACCTCCCTCTTAGCCTCTCTTGCTAAGAACAAATTCATCTGTTAACCCCTCCTCATATGTCATATGTCAAATGTCAAGTGCTCTAATTTACTTGGTAAACCTTTGCTGGTTTGGGTCCAGCACATCAATGTCTTTCTTGTCGTGAGGAGACTAAGACTGGGTACAGTACTCCAGATGTAGTGTCACAAATGTCAAAGGGAGGCAGACAATAAATCACGTCTCTGGACCTGCTGGCAGGACTCCTCCTAACACAGCCCAAGGTGCTGCTGCCCTTCTTTGCTGCAAGGGCACACTGGTGGCTCATATTGATTTGCTGCCTGCCAGGACCCCCCTTTTCTACCAAACCACTTTCTGCTTACTTGATGTCCAGCCAGTACGGGGGTTTTTGGTTATTATGGTCATGATGCAGGACTCATTTTTTACCATTTTAACACTTTATCAAATTTCTGTTGTATCATGTCTTCTGTTAAACCCCTTTACAAAGCAGTCCAACTCTCTAGACCCTTTTTTTTTTCCAATTTGGCATCATCCACAGTCCTGTAGAGGGGGCGTTCTACCTAGTCAACAAGTATTTTTTTTTCTCAATTCATTCCCAAATGCACTCTTAAATGCACTCATGACCATTTCTTTAATCCAACCTCTATTGCACTTTACCTCCAGTCCTGTCATGCAGCTTTCTCAAGCAGTTGTCAGTCACTGCAGAGGCTACCATTGCACTGAGTCTCCATCAGGAGCTCAGCTCTGTTTCCTCACGTGGGCAGCAAGTGCTACTTCAGCTCTTCCAATGTGTGTTGTCTGGTTCTGTCTACTGTTGCAGGATGATGTGAACCTCCCTCATGGTCTATATCTGTATCATACGTATCTTGGGGGAGATGTATAAGATAAACTATGAAATCCCAGCAGACGGTAGCACTCAGACAAATTGGACACAGAAATGTCAGGAACAGATGAGTTTACAGACCTTGTGTGCACATGGGCAATCCAACCTGTCAAAACTTAAATTTACTTGTATTAACCTCAAACTGAATGACACATGGCCTTCAGCGTTATTTTTAGAACTATAATTGAGATATGGATTTTTAAACTTCCCTTTCAACTGCTTTGAGTAAGGTTGCACAAGTTACAACAAAATGGCATTGAAACACCAATTAAATTAATATGTTAAAGAATTGATTATCCACAAATATAAACCATTTTATCTCATGAAAAAAATCAAGAAAAAAAAAAGATGTTATTATTAAGCTCTTAAATTAATCTCATCATTTACTCTTTATCTCCAGGAAATGCTGTGTGTTTTAACAAAGTTAAAACTGATTTTAATCTTCTGCTCAAATAGCAGAAAAGTCCTGCTCCTTTTGACTGAAATTAGGTTGGCATTATTGCAATAGACAAATACTTGTCCCAGGTAGCTTTCTGAGGGCAAGAAAACACCCTCATTAACAGGCACTCCTATCGGTTCTGCTGCCACTGCAAACAGCCTTGCACCAGTTTTTTGACAGAAGTTTGGATTTCCCCAGAATAGCAACGTCCTACTAGTACATTCAGCATAGCAACATCTCCTTGGAATTGGTGTGAATACAATGGGTTTTGAATCTCAGTCCTGCAGACTATTGTTGGTATAACCCTAATGAATACCTCTTCCAGGTATTCAAGCTGCCTAAGCCTTGTCCCTTAGGCAGGTAGAAAGGAAAAGATTTATCAATTGTCATTCTGCTCCCAAAATTCATATTTCATATTTCTTTCATATGTCTCTCTTCTTCTGATTTCAAAATTCAGTTTTGTCTAGTCTTATGAGATCATAGGATCAATTCTGACTACAGTGGCCAGAAATTAAGGATCTAAATCTTTTAATTCACATTGATTTAATTACAGTAATGAAGACAAATGGTTCCCAACCCTTGAGAGGAGTCCTAAGGTAAGTAAAGTAGGAATCTAGGCATGACATGTATCCACAGTCCTGCTGCAAACAGTAGATAACACTTCTGCTGCTGCTGACACTTTCCAGTAATAGATTAGCTCCAAGTAGTTCAGACTTCCCTTTCTTAGCTTTCTTTCTGCCTTCATTAATTATTTTCCCAGAAACTTTTCAGACTGCTTACTAAAAGCTGACTGCTACAGCTTTCATGTAGCTTTTCCTGACATGTGATGGAATACTCCATAGCTTCTAAAAGCCATGAAAAAGGTGCTCATTTGGGACTGAGGAAGTGGAGAAAAGAGAAACAGTGGAAGAGTGGGCTGAATATGCTGCTCATTCTGTCATTTCCTTATGGACTAGATTTGGAGAGTAATTTTGACATGGTAGTCCCATTCTGAAATAGAAGTTTTTCCCACTGGACTAGATGAACTAAATGTTGGAATGCCTGTTTTTATGAAAAGATGCATTAGATTGCCTTATACAGTGTAAAGTTTATGAAAAGAGTCCATTATGAGACCTGTGGAGGTGTAAGTGAGGATTTTTAAGCATGCAATGAGAACATGACTCATCTGTGTGGGAGGAATAAAAGAGAATGGACTATGGGACTGGTGCAACCTTTATTTCTTTTCTGGAGAAAAAAAATGCCTTCTTTGAGGGTAGTTCAGTATTTCTTTTCTTAAATAAAAAAAAACCCAAGTATTATTCTTTTGTTCAGTTTCCGTGACAGTAAGCAAAAGAAAACATCTCTTTGACACAGAGTTGTTTGAAGGATTCTATATTTCTATTCATTTTTTTTTCACTGGAGAAATGAAGGAAAAAAACCAAACAACTTTGTTAGCATACGTACATTTGTGATGGACACCTATGACAATATTTTAGGGAAAATTGTAGGGGAAGTCTGTAAAATCTTTCAGTGATTCATCTTTTCTTCCTCCCCAAAGTAGTTATTTTCACAAGGATTCTGACATTATAGCAAAAATCACTGCTAACACAAAGGGCAGAAACAATCCCATTTCTAAACAAGAACCTCATGTTGTGGTCTTTTCTTATGAAGACAATTAACAGTAGCAAGAAAGTTGAAACTTCCAAAAACGAAAAAGTCCTCCACTAGGAAGAGCTTGGGATGGACCACAAGATGGTTTCCCTTCAGTCTCCTCCAGGCTGAACACACCAAGTGTCTTCAGCTGCTCCTCATACAGCTTCCCTTCCAGGCCCTTTTAACATCTTTGTTGCTCTCCTTTAGATGCTCTCTAGGCGCTGAATGCCTTTTTTTTTTATTGTGGCACCCAAAACTGCACATTGGATTCAAGGTGAGGCTGCCCCAGCTCAGAGCAGAGCAGGACAATCCCCTCCCTTGCCTGGCTGGCCATGCTGGGCCAGATGGGGTGCCAGGACACCCCAGGTTGTCCCTCCTGCCTGCCAGGGCACTGCTGACTCAGATTCAACTTGCCATCAACCAGGACCCCAAGGTCCCTTTCTGCAGCCGTGTTCTCCAGCATCTCATTCCCCAGTCTATCCACCTATCCAGGGTTGCCCTGTCCTGGGGCAGAATCCAACACTTGTCTTTGTTAAACTTCAATCAGTTTGTGATTGCCCATCTCTCTAATTTGTCCTAATGATGAAGGTGCTAAATGTTCTTCTTTATTATGTATTAGTAAAAGTTTTTCATTTTAGAGAGGGAACATTCCTAACAAACACAAACCTAGTGTTTTTTTGTTTTGTTTTGCTGTTTTGTTTTTTTTTTAATATTGTGAAGCTCACATCATCTGGTTGTGGCAAGATCTAAAGAATTTAAGTTAGAAATATTATATAAATAAGAAATTCATGGTTGTCCTGCAGTTGTGGTATAGGTAGATATCATAATTATGCCCATGCCCACTCAGTCAGCAATTCCCTGGCTGAACAAAGAAGCCTCTGGCCAGTTTCTGCTGAGATGATCCCAGTGACTAATTTGAGACAAGGGGATTTACTCAGCTGCACTACAGAGCATATCACTAACTACTGCAAAGGTAGGAAATAGCTTTCCTAGCAAGCTATAGAGGTAGAAAATTCAAGGAATCCAGGTGATTATCTCTGTTGTGCATTCGACCAGTTCTCAGTGACTATCCATGTGCTTCCATGTATTGATTAACATCTGAGATGACAAATCTTTCTGGTTGCTCCAGAAAGTCTCTGAGGCAGTTCCTATTGCAGAATAGATTTCAGTTTAGCTAGATAAATTCATTCTAAATAAGCTTTAGAAATTACCCCTGCAGATGCAGAAATGGTCACCTAGGATGGTCTTTTGAACATACTTAAAGCATGCGGTGTTTTTTACACAGTTTATTAGTAGCAATAGAACACACATGGTCCCATTGGACCACAGAACACAAAACTGAATGTAAAAATTCAGCAAAGATGTGCTTTGGGAAGGTTTTTGTCATCCAGGTGAAGACCTCACTGTAAAGTTCCTTAAAATGGAAACTTCTGTCACCACCCAGACAGGAACTGATCACATATCAAGATTTGGGAGATCTGAGTCACTGTATAGGCTTGGTCTTGTTTAAAAGATTCTAGTAAGTAAGGAGTTTCAAACATCCTCTCACTGACAATCTGTAGAGCATGATCCAGTAAAGTGACAGCAAGAGCAGTTGCTCCCTGAGAAAAATGGAGAAAGGAGACGAGGGTGAGAGCAAGATGGAGAGAAGCAGGTGCCTCACCAGGAGCAAACCCATCCCACAGCACATGGATGAGACAAAAAGGGCACATTGATGTTGATAGTCAGGCTCAGGCAAATACCCAGAATGCCAAGCAAATCCTTATCAGTGACTTGTTCACCAATCCAGACATTCTCAATTTAAACAAAAACAATAGTCTCTGATGCTTGTGGAGAGATTTTTTTTTTTAAATATAGAGTTTTAGAGACCTTCTTAAACTTAAAAGGAACTATTTTGCAAAAAACACCTCCCCAAGCCTAGCATCTCCACATGAAGCATGATCATTCCACTTCAGTTTGCATTATGTTGCAATGGAGATTTTTAAAAAGATTATATGTATTGTATTGAAATATTGTTTTTGTATTATACAGTACTTTCCTATTTCAAGATAAGTGGTAGAAAAGGTAAAACTATATCAGTGCTCTAAAGACACAGTACAGAAAATGTGGTGGTGTGTTCTGTACAATAAGTTTGCTGTAAGTCTAGGGTTGCACAAAATGGCTTTTCTTTGTACCCTTGTTCAGTTTGCTGTACCCCAGTTTCTCTTTGTAACCCTAAGTTGCTACTTTTCCCCACAGCCTTTCCCAGATACAGCTCCTGATTGGTTTGCTTTTCCCACCTTGGCTGCCTGTCCATCAGGTGTCAAGAGCCTTTCCCGCCCTGTCAGTCACCCCAAGCAAGACCTGTCCCCCAAGTCCAGAAGCTTCTGAGAGGGATCTCTGGTGACTGGGTGGGTTGGAACCTTTCCCCTCCTATCTCCATGTATGTCAGTGTATGTTATGTTAACAACCACTCCATGTTGTACCCCATTGGCTCTGTTCCTACCCTCCCTGAGATCCCACCTTCTGTAACAAAACCCTCTCTCTCCTCGTGCTTGGGGTCACTCTTGAGGCACCGGACACGAGGCGAGGGGTCTGTGCTGATCCCAATAAACCCGGTTTCGCTCTAAGCCTCTGGAATGTCCCTCCTTTCTCCTCTTGCCATCGTCTTGCTGACGCTTCCCGGTTGCTGAACCCCAAGAACTGCTGCAGTGTCAGGGCTGGCCGTGCCGAGGGTAATACCACACACCGCCGCAAGAAAAGGTAGAGTAGTAGAGAGAGAAAAAAATGTTGATATTCTACAATAATGCTCTTCTAAGCTTCTTCATGTTTTGGCACTCTGCCATTGTCTATCCAAAACTGGCAAAAACAACTGATTTTACTTTTCAATAGCCATTTTGTAATTTCATCCAAGGCTACTTCTCCTCTAAATAGTGCATGTAAAAGATTGTTTTTGGAATTCCTTCCTTCCTTCCTTTCTTCCTTCCTTCCTTCCTTCTTTCTTTATCAGGGGCCACCATTCCCCACACATATGTAACTGATGTTTAACAGGCTTATGTATTTAATATAATGATTTATAACTAATTTGCTTGGCATATTTTTTATCACTACCACTGGAAGATTAATTAGGTTGATAAAGGAGATTAAATTAAACCAATATAGAAATGAAATCACATAAATCTCTCTGATTTCAAAAAAATCTCTGTGGATACTATGTTTTTCTGTTTTTTACCTTTGCCATTATAGCCATACCTTTAACTACTCAGAAGTCACTACTAAGCACTGCACTTTTATTGGATCTGCTCCACACCTCTTTTATTGCAGATGAACCTCAGCAATTGCTACTGCAAAGAGCAGCCTTTTGTCCTTGGTAAACCTCAGAGTGGACAATTATTGCCACTGATTGCCCTGTTTAGTGTCATGGAATAAGAAACAAAACTTAATAACTACTGATAGTACCTTTAGTAATAAGTTAAATATTGTAATTTTGTTTCTAGCACTTGACACATTTCTCCCAAAGAAATCAAGAGTATTAACAGGGTAAATTTTGCAACATTTCGTCTTTTAGATGCTCTAGGTTCCTCTCAACATTTTGCCAAGGAAAGTCACAACCAGCTTAACATGAAGGTGACCTCAGACACTTATTACTGCTAAGAGCCCAAGAATACCCTTTGGATGCTGAGGGGTTTTTGAGGTCTAACCCAAAGTACTGCTTATTCCACTGGGACAATTTATTTTAAATTACTTTTCAATTTGCGTTTCTCATGTCATTTTTGCTAGTAGTAACTTTATCTGGCATCTTATTTAAACACAAAACTGGAAGAAAGAAGCTTACAAAATTAAAAATCACAGTGGCCTCTATGGCCTTCCCTGTGTATTTTCTTCCTAATTTCCTCTGCAGTTTATCAGAAACCACAATATTGTTGTTAAACAGGCTTGTTTTCGAGCTCACAGTGTAGGTGGTGAAACACTGCAAGGGCTTCAATTTTTAGTGCTTTTTGAGGATAACCAAAGGTAACAGCACTGTGTTCTGTCAGCAGAAGTTAATTATGCCATCTCTGGGATACTGGATGTAATGCAAATGACGTGTGTTGGAAAGGAAATAGAACAACCACAAAAGAATTTGTTCTCGTTACCACATTATGTTTTAGGTTCTTGCCAGATTGTTTGGTATTTACTGAGGAACAGATTATTATTTTCAGAATATTTGAAGTAGATTTAAAACACCCGGAGAACTTGCCATGAGAAGATTTAGTTGTCTGAAGTTCATTTGTTAGTGTAATATCCAAGTGTAAAGATGGGACACATTTTTCTATATGACTCTTGCTAAGGTGGCTTAAAATAAGGGAAAAAAGAGTTTGTATTTGTTTTATTTAAATGATATTTGAAATATACCTTCAAATTTGACATTTGAGTCAGAAAATTAAGCCACAATTTTAATGTTTCCTTCTAATATAATTATGCTATTGTAGATACTGGTAGGTGCCTTTTTCAGGCATTGACAAAAAAAAAAAAAGTATGTTGGTTTAAGTTTCTGTAACAGAAAAAAAAATCAAAGGGGAAAAATCAATAAATTACAATTCTTAGACATAATTTGTCTGGAAGTTAATACTATTTTTCCAAACAAACAAACAAGCAAACAAAAAATGATAACATCAAGTAGCTTTTCAAAGAAGCTATCCAGTCCACTGATATTTAATCACTTTAAAACCAGCAGATGTTGAGTTTCCTCTTTGCCAGTATGTGTAAAATCACATTTTAGGAGTGCACTTAGAATTCCATAGCAATTTTACTCTGCTCAGTCAGGTACCATCTTCCTGATTTGGGCCTTTTATGGAATTTCCAGCTTAGTAAGGTCCAGACATTTTGAATCTTGTAAATATTGATGAGAAGATATCCCCACATTTGCAACCAATACTAATCCCTTAGGGTTCTTCACATTTTCTCATTTTATTGTTCCGTAAGTGTTTGAATTTTACCCAACCTCTCACTTTCCTAGCTTTTATTGACATTTGGGGCAAATAGTGATGGTAGAAAAAAGCGATGCTACATACAGTCTTAACCTTTTAAATAATTCTTCTTCTGTGCCCCTCTTCATTCACTAGTAATCATGTCTTGGTGCTGTAGCATGGAAAATGCACAGCCTATATGACATAGAAGGCTGCAGGTTGCACAAAGGTGGTGCTATAAATACAGTACTCCAGAAGCTCAAGAGACATCAGGACAGCAAAAGAGATTGTCTCAACAGTGAGATAGATGGTGCTGGGTTACTTGATGTTGGGAGCCTTGTACAACACTGCTGCCTCCAATGAAAATTGAGAAAACAAGTGTGTCCTGGGTTGTAGTATAGAATTTGCAGAAGTATTCTATCACCACCTTCATGAGCCGTTTGTTGGAGCAGTGTTTCCCAGACCCCTCCCCCTGGACTGTCTTCTGTTAATGGCCCATCAGGTGCCTTGCTGTATGACTCATAGATAACTGCCTCCGGGAGCAATCACTCGCTAATGGGCCATCAAGACTCTTCTGCATCACTCACCATCCCATTGTGAGATGCTCCGCCCAGGGGGAGGGAGAGGGGCAGTCTCACCTGGATATAATCAGGGATTTGAGCAGCCCCAGTAGGACTGAATTCCCAGAGGACTGGAGCTACCAGACCTGTCTACGGGATCACTGCTTCAGGAAGACCACCTCATCTGGACTGCTTCCATCACCCGGATCAGGTTGTATTCTGACTCTGTCAGTGGTCTTTTGTATTACTGGATTTATTTTTATTCTACCTTGTTTTTCTTTCCTCTTATTAAATTTTTTTTTTCTCTGACTTGGAGCCTCTCACTTGGTTTGTTTTCAAACCACTACAAAGTGAAAAATAAAAAATGTAAAATAATTAAAATACTAATTATTCCTAAAGAATTAAGTATGCTACTTAATCTGTAAATGATGAATATTTATTGAAAAAAAGATAATTTTCAAGTGAATACAGATTGGAAAATAAATCTATGTTATCCATGTGTTAACATGACCATTTGAGTACTTGCAGCTCTTAAGCAAGGCAGGATGATAGCATGAAGTTTCACTTCTGCCAGCTCTTCCCACTGTATACAAAACAGTGTATATAAAGCAAAGTATCACTGATATATATCTAGTGCTTTAAAAAAAAATTCCGAGTATTTCTGTGTTTTCTTTTTAAAATTTATGACCTAAAGAAATACTTGCATTTGATTCTTGTCATCTACTTATATAACTATCATTTCATAATTGCTCTATTTGGAATGCTTTCTAATTTATTTGGATGATATAAAGTAAACAAGGAAATAATTTAAATGATCTGAAAACAATATGAATATTACAATCAGCTGTAGAATTGATAGTAACCATCATGGTCTATACGTGAAGCAGAATTTCCATGTACCATCAACATTAAGGAATTATAAATGTAAAGTTTTTATTACTATTATTATTATTCTACAGAATATCTTACGGTGAATACATTGCACAAATTCATTCGTAAATGGTAATAAAATCAGAAAGTGATGCTTGCTAATCACGACAAATCTAGGAGCCATATTTACTGACCATATGAACTAATAAATATGTAGGTCTGTTAACCATAGGGAAAGCTGGTTGCACACATGTGATCTGCAATAAACATATTGCTCCTGACCACTAGCCAGACAGAGATATTTAGGCTTCGATTTACTTACCAAAGAAACAGAGTATGCAATTGGGTTTTAATGCAGTTTCTGAAGAATCCCTTAACATCATGTTTTAAAATTTAGTAGCAAAACAAAATAGCACTCCAGAACACACTGAAATGCAAGGCAAAATAAAACAAAATGACTGTGAGAAATGTACTTTGTCAATAACAGAAAGGAATTTGAATTGTATACCATTTAAAAAACTCTGCAGCTTCATTTGCAACAAGTTAGATATTACAGTAGATTTTTTTTTACATTATTATTTTATTTTTTACAATATTCAATCAAGTGGTTTTGACAGCAATGGTGACACCATAAATCTACTTTAGGGCAGGTTACAGTTTTACCTATACTGAGAAGAATCCGAGGTCTGAATTATATTCTTGAGATTTCATTGAAAGTAATAAAAAGTAGTATTTCCTTTTCACATAAACTGGCAATATTCATCTTAAAATCCAAGCTAAAATACAAGATGTTGTTAACAAAAAGTAGGAAATGAATAAAGAGAAGTTTGAAGGCAATCACACTAAATTAAAGCAGAACACTATGCAAAGAGTAGGCTAATAATCACCCTTTGTGTTTTAGCAGAACAAATCTGAAATAAAGACATTAAGAAATACAGTCTAATTAAAAGCTGTCTTGAATGGGAAGCATTTTTTCACCTGTGTATAAATTTAAAGTAGGCACATAGACAAGATGGATGATTGATGTATTTTGCACATAAATGGATTATCCAACTCAAAATCAATGTATGTGGGACATAAGGATTAAAAGGTAGTAATTAAAATAAAATTTAAGTTCTGTCATCAGCAAGCTCTTTCTTATTTCATTATTTAAGATATATATGATCAGCATACTCTACACTCCTTTAATTTCCAGTGCAAGTAACTTTTTTTTTTTTTAATATGTAATAGTTTGTCATGACAGAAATGTTTGAGCTGGCTCTCAAAATCTCTGAAATGTGGGATCATGAAAAGTTTTCCATTTCATAACAAAACCAAAGAACAAAGTTGCAGCTTTACTCTGATTATCAGATTAATTCTATGCTAAGCAGATATAGCCAATGGTATGTTAATCTTTCCTTATTGTATCAAAAAGCACCCCAACTATTGTTGACCTCACACTGGAAAGTTTTCCTTGCCACATCATGCATTTTTTTGGTCATGTGATCCACCAATTTCAGGGTTTGACAGGACATAGTCTTGTCATTAAATATAATTTAATACGAAACGTATTTTTTGCTTTTTGTGTTAAAGCATGATTATTCAATGCAAAGCTGTATTAAGTCCATACTAACAAGCTGAAGTCTACAAAGAATTAAATTTAAATTGCAATCTCCTTAATGCAGAACTGGATATATTTGTTAATCTTTTAAGCTCTTTGTTAGAGTCAGCATCAGTGTTTATTTCTAAAAGAAACCTCCTGAGAAGTGCTTTGTATTCAATAACCAGCTATTTAAAATGCAGTTGCTGCCAAGTTCTGAGATTTGTATTTAACTTTTCTTAAACTAGCCTCCTCAGTGTTTCTGCCACTTAGTCTTAGCCCGTCTCTTCTGTCACTCCCAGATATTTCAGAATCATTTACTTAATTTTACCAAGTTCGATAGAGATGATTGCCTGAAAAAGTTAGCTTTGTACTAACTTCATGCAAAACTGAAGCTGAATGGAGGTAGGATAGCCATACTAGTTTGCTAACTGTAGGGAAGGTTGGGAATTTATTTTCTAATTGTGTAAAAAAGCCTATAATTTTCTTTATATTAATAACTTTGACACTGAGACCTGTCTTATTTAAAATATACTTATCTGAATTAGAGACACTGATCGGAAAAGGAAGTAATTTTGAAACCTTCAAAACATGAATGTGTAATGGGTACATTGACATTTGCTAACTTATTACAGAATTTGCAGAAAAAAAAATTCCAACAAAAATATCCACAGTACTGGGCTTCTGTTCATGTACAACTGCAAATAAGAAAATGACTTGACCTCCAAAATCTTAACTCAGATAAGAAATATATTATGTCCTTTAACACTGTGAACTGCATTCTTATTTTCTTTCACACCTAGGGTTCAGATGTCAGTATGCAAAATTGTCTAGTCATTTATGTGTTAATGTAACTCTGATCAGCGTTAATTTGTTTTGCAGTTCTAGCGATCTGGCCGTACTCTTACAGTGTAATTTTGCTGCTGAGGAAAGATCGAGTCAAACCTCTGTTAGCTGATCCTGGAGGGACTGTGTCTGGAAGGAGGGAAGATGAATGGGATGCCTTCCCATATGTGTTGTGGAAGTATAAACTGAGCAAGACCTGAAGCATGTTATCCCCAACGCCAGCCATGGACAGCTGGCCCAGACAGTTGGCCACCTGTGTCTGACCCATTTATCTTTTGTGTGATTAGTGAAATTAATGGTGCTATAACATCTTTCAAAACACTTGGGAGCCCAGGCAGCAAGAACTTGACCTAGATATGCAGGGGAGCAAATACTCTATGCCTGTTCTTTCTTCTTTCCTTTTTCCTTCTCTACCTAAGACAGATCAGAAACTGCTCAGTAGTCCTGCCAAATGCAAAATGCGTAAAGTTTAGCATAGTAATGACATTTTCCTTCTCCCACGTTCTCTGTATGACTATCTCTCTGAAACTCTAAGCATTTCTTCAGAGGTAAAAGTATTTTTCATATATGTCAAAGATTTCTATATATTTTTTGTCCAGTTGGTAGTTCTGGTTTTGATGGATTTCTGTTAAAACATGGATTGTAATTTCACTTAGTCCTGAATGGTAAGCTCTATTAATTTAATTTACTGCCAGAGGAGGATAATATTGCTTTCTTTAACCTGCAGGAACTACACAATTTATTGCTTTAAACAACTGAACAAAAATTAAAGAAAATATATGGTTTGCATCTCTTCCCTCCAAATAATTTGAATGACACAGCGTATCTTCTTCACAGAGATGCACTCACCTGCACAGATTTTCCTATAATTCAGAAAAGACACAATTGTGTTTTGACATGCTGAGGGCAAACTTTAGATGTCCAAGAACATTTGTGCCGCAAGATAACCTCTGTTTGGTGGATTTTTTATTAGCTTTATGTACATTGCTCAGCAAGATACAATGCAATGAGAAACCACTGTACTCAAAGGAAAAAAATCTGAAGCCAATTACAGAATATTACTCTGTTTTCTCATAAGGGGTAGAAAAGAGGATTCTGGGAAAAACAAACTTGTCAAACTGGTGAGACCCAACCTGGAGTGCTGCATTCTGCTCCAGAGTCCCCACGGTATGAAAGATGTGGTCCTATTGGAGCAAGTCCAGAGGAGGGCCACAGCAATGATAGCACCCTCCCCTGTAAAGACAGGCTGAGAGAAGGATAGATTTACATTAGATCAAGGAAATAATATTTTTACAATGAGGGTGGTGACACAATGGAAATGGATGCCCAGAGAAGTTATGGATGCCCATTCCTTGATAGTGTAAGGACAGTTTGGATAGGGCTTTGAGCAACCTGGTCTAGTGGAAGGTGTCAATGGGAGCAGGTTCAGAACCAGATGAACTTTGAAGGTTCTTTCCAAGCCAAACCATGCTGTGATTACACAATTTTAGATGACTTAAGTGTGTAGAGGCCATGGGTTATGAACAACTGAAAGGACAGTTTCCTTGAAACAGGACAAATAGTGCCTGACCCAATTTAAAGAGCTATTCAAGCCCAAAATATGGCAGCAGTGATGTATTGCTTGGTATACTTTAAGGCTGTCTCCAGTTACGATATTATAAAAAGCTTTTCTTAAGGTCTCCACTCAGTGGAGACACTGGGCTCTCTACTAGATCCAGTGAAGTATATCTTTTATTATTACACTCTATCAGCTAAAAGTGATCATGTGTATGAATTGCATGCACTGTTAAAACAAGCAAAACAATGAACTTGCTGCTGAGTCAATAATGTCAGAGCAAACAGTAACTATTGACTCAACAGGGTTATTACACTGCCAAAAATTGATAGCTTAACTACAGTGCAGAAATATGAAGCAGATGCTACTGAATAAAAAACTGTAAAATTTAATTACTCAAATGCAGACACAGAAGAAAAGTGTAGTCTGTTATGATATGTAGATTAGTTTTAAATATTTTGACATTTAAAACTAGGTTTTGGTAGAAACTGCTAATACTTAGATATATTTTGCCATAATTTTTATCATGCTATGGAGCAAGCAGTATGTTGTTAGATAATAATAGGGCTGTGTCTTTTTTTTTTTTACTTTTCACTGTATTCTGCTTTCATAATAGCCATTTAATGCTTTTTGGGAAATAAGGAAAAAATTGATTTCTAAATCATTATCCTGGACCAGTTAACTCAGTGTGAAAGTAAATTATGCCTATAGCATTGTCTTCATTAACTGTCACAGGAAAGAGCATAATTTAAAAAATGTAATATAAATGCACATTTCCTGTAAATGACTGTACAAGGAATTAAATGCCTGTGAGATCCATTGCGGTTAGACATTATTCAATATTTTAAATACCTAATTTCCAAGGATCACATTTTTCTTTTCTTTTTTTTTCCATGGCTAAAGAGGTTGGAGGAGTATAAACAGTGAGTAAAATTATGTATAATATTTCTGAAGACATAAAGCAGTTATGTTTAAATAGGTTTTCCTCAATTTGATATCTGTAAAGTGTTGAAATTATTTTCAGATTTTTTATTTCAATAAACAGAAAGTGGTTTAAATTTAATTCATATCTATGAACAGCACAAAAAGTATTTTGTTCAGATTTCCAAATAACACAACATATTGTGACCTGATTAAGACTGGAATATTTTCAAAATAATATTTTCCAAACACAGAATAATGGTTTTAAATTTAAATCTGGATTTTTTCCTATTAAAAACAGAATAGTGAGGTTGTTTTGACAAAGACATAAGATAATTTCTTTCCTTATCTGAAGGAGCTTTGGTGATGTCTATTTTATTACAACCAAAATACACTGAATTTGCAGTACAGTAGAAAGTACATACACAGAGACACAAACACAGATGGGCTAATTAAAAAATTTCTTATAAAAACTGCCATGTTTTTCTTCCCTTGATTTGAAAGCAAACTGTAGTATTTTCCAGTGTTAAGGTGTGGTATATGATGCCTGATTTCTTAGACACTATCACAGAAATGCCCTTCTTTTGGTAGTCTTTAACTACATGATTAGAAATCAAAATGATGACTGCTTGGAAACTGTATCATGCTCAACATTACTTTCTCTTGTATAGGAACTGCTGCAATGAAATTAATGAACTCAGGGTGATAAGGCAAGAGGAACATAACATAATAACAAAATTTATATAGCATCTCATAAAAAACACATTATGCAAACTCAGGATATCAGAGGAAACTTAATATCTCAAAGTTTAGTTTTGAATACTCTTATATGCCAGGAACGAAATAAATGTAAAACATAATTTGTGAGAAAAGGGTTTTAGCACTAGCAGTGAGGAAAACTTTAACTCCTTCAGAACATGTTTTACATCATAAATAAAAGTCACTTATACAAGAAAACACTGAGCTGCCAAATAACCTAATAGTTTTACTCCCTGTTAAAAAATCCTATCTAGAGAAATCTATTCTTCAGGTAGCAGAAGAACTAGCTCTTTATACCAACTGTTTACGTGGTGAATATTTGTTGTTTTCAAAACAATTAATCTTTTGATTTTTTTTTAACCTCAATATTACAGGGAAACTAACAATAATATTTTTTTTTCTTTTCTGATACGTATAGCTGACTGTTTCCTACTTAGTCAGAAAATCGAGGAAAACTGTCTTTGCTGCAATGTTGTGAAGAAAACACAGAGCTGAATTTGCATTAAATAGTAATAACACATTTGAGGCAGCACTATAGACTGTGGCCTTGCTGTAATAGAGAGTGGAAGGTTGAAGAAAATTTCTTCAGAAGAATCTGTCATCAAGTGCAATGTTGCTTAAAATTACTACAAAGAAGAGAAGAAATAAGAAAATTCCCAGAAAAGAATTGTGAATGAGCAATGAACAATTTTAATGAGAGAAAATTTGATTTGCAGTGATGTTGCCCATGCTGTTAAAGCAATCTTTACAAATACCTACTGCTTTCAGAAGCCTGTTTACCAGTGTGGTTGGGTGTCACTCTGTCCTGATTATGTGCTCTTCTGGAAACACAGAGGGGATCAAATCACAAAATGCTTTGCATGACTTCAAAGTGCAACAAATTATATAAATATTTAGTATTGTAAATATCCTGGATATGCACACAGCTAAGGACAGTGTCAGTGTTTATGCACATGGTAGGTTAGAACTGGCAAATCTCAACATGCAATCAAAGTACCATAGACAATAAACTATTGATGTTTTACTGACTCTAGGTATGCTAAGAAAATGTTAGTAAGTTAAATTTAGAAAGGAGAATAAGTCTTATCAGGCATTTAAAAAGCCTGGATATCAGGTACCTAGGATGACAAAAACCACTGCACCATACACTATTTCACTTCACAGGGAAGAGTGATCTGCGCCCTTGAAGTTATCCTCTAGAAAAGATCTAATCACTCCAGATATAGTTCAGAGAAGAGAAAGATTGCACATAGTCACCGCGCCAGACAGCTGCCTACCAGTTTTCATAGTGGTCCCTTCTTTTCTCAAATTGCTTACTAGGGTTAATACACCTCTTTATTTCTAGCAGTTTTTCTTTTATCATCTCTTCATGGATGGATTATGCATTCTGTATAGAGACTAATTATAAAAGTATTTGAGAGCAGGAAGAAAAAACATTAGTTTGACCTGTAGTTCTTGAACTTTTATCTGAATCACAATTCTATTTGCCCTTTCCAAGTGCAAAAGACAAAGTTTTGGAATAACTATTTTGATCATTAAAAAGGAACAGTGCCTGAAGAATTTATGCTGTTATTGGATCTCTCATAGCAAAGGTAGTAAAGAAAAGATTCATCTCAAAATAGAAAAGGTTAGACAGGCATCTTTTTATTGCTTTTTTTGGTAGAGGACAGAATGGACACATATTGCAAGGTTTAATAATATCCAGCCTCTTCCTGACTTCAGGGGAAAAAAAAGCACCAGAGAAGCAAAGAAAAACTAGAAGGCACTGGTACTGTTCATTTAGCAGAACTCACATTCATTATTTTCTTTCTCATGTCCATGCCAGATAATTGTTGCCACCACCTTTCCTGACTAGTCCTGCTATGTATGGAAATTATTCTGGAAACTAATTGTGACCTCTTCTCACTATCAAGCTCATGCATGGCAGTCTCAGACATGCCAAGGTATATATTCTATGACTTAGTGTCCTAGGTCACCGTAGAGGATACAATCCATTAGGTAATATCATAGTATCTTTGTAGGCATCTCTGAGAGATGTGTGCTGAGAGAGCACTATTTTTTCTCTACAAATTCTGCATTTGAAAATCAGTGGCCAAATCTTTTCAGTTCTGCTTTACATTCAGAATCTCAACATGACAAATGTAGAAAAGAAGCAAAATTATTTTCTCGATGAACAAACTATTTATTCTTCCCAAAAAAAGAAAAACAAAGTGTAAAAAAAGATTGCAAAGTTGGACTATAGTAGTGGCGGTAATAGTTGATTTATATGAATCAGTTATTCAGTTTATGAAAATACTCAGCACAGTCATGCAATGTAAGGTGGCATATGATTGTTGGTGAACCTCACTGACATTAAAAGTAAAAGTAAGCTTATGTGCTTGACATTCATCTCTGATTTCAATCTATTTGAAACATTACTTGTTCCTTATGCTTAGGTTAAACTGCATTGGTTTGTGATGGTTTGGATAATACCACAGTCTTGCTGTAGGCACATCATGGATGAAAATAAAAATTATATTTGTATGTATATTCTATTATTTTGTATATGTGCTAAATTTCCTAAATCTGTGCTATCTAACCCATGTAGTTCTACTCCTATTTTATTACACCTTTTCCCACATGAGCAAGATGGACTTTTTAGCTAGAAATGGCCAGATACCAGTTGCTATCCTCAGCATAGAAAACAGTGATGACAATGCAACTGACTTAAAATAAGTTCAATTTTTCTGATTTCTCAGGTTTTTTTAAGTGTTTCATTTTTTCTGGTGGAGGTTTTGCGGAGAAAAAAGAAGATGCAAAAAGAGAAAATTGACTGTTCTTACTGATGAATTATACTACGTATGTTCACAGTAAAAAATAAATTATCAGACAGACTGCTTTCTCATTGTTCTAATAATGTTTTGCCACATGAAACAGTAAATCATGTTTGGGTGTTTAATTTTTTATTTGGATTTGTTTTCACAGTTGGCAGCTCTTCTTAACATTTATATTTAATTTTAGTGACATGGAAAATAATGCAACTGCTTAGAGCCAGACTATGTGATAAAGCTTACCATGTGGGAAACAGATCTTGCACAGTACATGTCTCATCTTGTCAAGAGAAATAGGCAGTTTCCTTATTAATGGGATTCATTTGTACATAAATGTTTTACCACAGGCCTTTTTTTATCAAGAATTGCCACTTAAAAGCAGTATGGTTTACATAACGGAATAACACAAGTCAGAATTTTCACAAATGTGAAAGACATACTGCTACTGTGTGAAGACATTTGACATTTGGATCTTGGTTGTATTCTAAGCAGCTGAAGGCAGGATTAGCCTTTGATCCCTCATGAATGTAACAACCTGGAATGCAATCATTTTTAAATCTTGTTTTCATGTATCCTTCAAATGCTCTGCGGGCTATCTAGGTCAGAACCAATATAATACCAAGTAAAAGACAAGTTGCATCGTTCCATGATCATTCTGTGCATTCTGTGGTGCTAGCAAGATAGAACTTGTCAAAATCTTTTCCTTTGGTGATTTAAAGTCTTGCTGTGCACAGCTGGGATTCAGATGTTAAATACAGGAATCAGTTAAATATACCCAGTCTTAAAATAGCAAACAGCATTATGATACATTGTTTCTGCTCTAACACATCTATAGTTATGACAATTTGCCAGTGCTTAGTGCTCGTGACTTGATTTCATACTACTGTAGTAACAGCTGATCTTCTATGTAGTTGCATTACCTGAAGTACCATTTGCTTAAACACATGATCCTACCACTCCTGATTTCCTCCCACAGATTGTATGCTTTTTCCCAAGTGAAAATGTGGCCTGAATTATTCTGATAGTAATGGTCACTGTTCAAGGAAAAACAAGTCATTTTCTTATGTTTATTTCTCCACCAAAGTTCTATGCAATGGTGATTTATTCAAATCACTTTGGAATATCCTGTACAGTCCATTTCCTCGTTTCTATATAAGACAAAATTCTCATCTTTCATGGTTTGTTTCTTTCATGTATATACTTCTATAAATTGCATCCAATATAAACTAAGATAATGCAAGAAGGGAAGATGTTTAAAAGACACAATTTGCTCCTATTTACAGAGATGAATATTCATGATTGATGTTACTAACTCTATTCTCCTAGAAAAACTCAAAAAACAAAACAAAACAAAAAAACNAATAAAATCAACAAACAAACAAAACAAAACAAAAAAACCACCAAAAACAATTTAGAAAATAGTGGTTTCACAATTTCACTTATTACCTGAAATGAAATGGAAAATGTCACAGACCTCAGATATAAAGTGAGTGAAATTCTAGCAAAAATATTCTAGAAGTTCTAAACCTCCCATATCCTTATCTTTCTGGTGGATACCTGGCAAGCATTGCCTTTTAACTGGGTATTATAAGAACCTCTTAGCAACCTTATAGTTAAAGTAATAAAATCTGTAATAAAAGCCAGGTACAAATTCTAATTTTTTCTCTTCTTTTGTTGCATTTACATCTCAGACAGAAACATGGAAAACCTTCCAGGCATGTCCTATGCTTGCCTTCATTGTTTTTAAGTCAAGTTACTGTGCCCTTCAAGTACTTTAACCTATACATACACACAAGCATATTCTTTTAAGTTAAGGAAGCATTAGTGCTTTGTCTTTGACTGGATTTTTTCTTTCCATGTATTTTTTCTATTTCTCTGTTTGTTGTGTCTGGACCACCAGAAACTCCTGGGCAGTAGGAAGCAGAATCTTCACCTGCAACTAAAACACAGCCTCTGATATTTGCCCATGTGTTTATTTCCTTCCCGGTTTGTCAGGAGTCTGCCATCTACAGCCAATCTCCCTCCTGTTCCTGCAGCTTGAACTCTTAAAACATTTCCCCTGAGCAACCTGAGTGGCTCTAGGACAGTGCTTAGCAAAATTGCATTTATCCTGTATTTGATACAACTCCACCATTTAGTTCCATGCTAGCGTTACTGCCTCCTCCTTTACAGATATAACCTTGTTCTTATAATCCAGTACAATTTTCCCACCTAAATGCAAGCCTTTAAAGGCAATTTTACTCAGAACATTATATACATTAGGGGATCTACTGAGGCTAAGCACAAAGTTTTCACTGAAAAACTCTTATATAAGCCTAAGGGAGCTGAACTTGCTCTTTGTACAGAGGAGTATTTTTAAAGGAGAATGAGTCTATATACATTCACAGTCAGCTAGAGATGTTCTGCTCTGCACAGCCATGTTTTCAATTTTGAGAGAAAGACTCCCACTTTTAAGGGAGTAACATAATTACCTTCTGCTAGCTTATAGCTGTCCCCTATTGAATATGACATTGTGGGAGGCAAACTATGATCTGCCTCCCTCAGAAGGAATTAATTTTTGCTTAGTAAAAAAGACCTTTGAGCTATTAATCAGCACAAATGGGTTGAAGTTAGGAAGAAGAAATGGACTCGTGGGCAGGGAAATGTCTGTACAAAATTGCTTTTCATTTGTTTGTTTATAGAGTTACTGGAAATTTTCTGAAACTGTGAAAAAGCAACCTTGAGTTCACCTCCAAGGAACTGAACTGGGGGGGTTCCAAGGACATAAGTCACTGGTGCTCAGAAGTGAGACTGCAGTTTCTTGTGAGGCAGGAATAGTATAGTACATTATATTGTGTCATTAACTTGGGAAGCAGCTTTTGATCCACACAAACCTGTGACTCAGTCCTGCACAGACTACTTATCTCAGACAGTTTCATCTGTGACCACCTGTACAAAAAGCTACATGGAAAAGTGCAAAGAATTCCTGGGGGAAATAGTTTCATAACTTATTTATTACCCACTAATCTCAAAGCATATTGGCTTAACATCTCAAAACGTATTGACTTAATAGGGGCATTAGCACATCCATGGAGTTCATCTTTTTGAGCTATTTTTAGCCTATATGGCATTTTCTCACCACATTTTAAAGTAAAAACAATCCTTCCCTCCTCCTGCCTTTACATGTCTGCCACCTTCAGAAGTGAAAAGGATGTAAAATTAAAATCTCAAGCCATATTTAGGTTAGTCTGCACCTTTATGCAAGAATCTAACTTCTACTCTTAGTGTTCTGAGTATGAAGAAATTGCATGAAAGTTAGTGTATCTGACTTGGATTGGTGCCACAATGAGAGATATCAGCAACTGATTTTCATTTCTGCAAGGACTTGACATTATCTACATAAAAATGCAGTGTGAGAGTCATAGCTGTCTGAGCACTTGTGACTCACCTGCAGGCACTATGTTCATTGGAGAATGTGTCTCCTGTAGCTCCTGTCTCCACACTGTTCTTCCCACTTGCTTTCCATTATACTGGTGTGCCTTGTTCTTTCTACCTACTGTTCCTGAATCTCTAGTATAACTGAAATAACTCATAAAGAGAAAAAGCATTTTAAATTTCAATAAGAAACACAGTGCATTATCTCAACACCTGATCTCTAAAAATCACTTCATTATAAGGATATTTTTTCCACACCTACAAACACACCGATGATCCCCCCACACAGGTTCTCAGTTTGCCCTGAAGAAGTGAATAGTTTCGTAGAAAAAAACAAGGAAGACTCTATCACTACAAATCATCATCAAATTTTTGTGGGAAGATAAACTTCTCAGAGAAGAAAATTATTCTTTTTTAAGTTACATAATTTAGAGCATGCAGCTTTGATTCAAGTATAACCAAATTTAAGATGTTGTTTTCAGGATCACAACATTTCTAAGAATTTTACAAGCCTGATGATAAGGTTGATGATAAAGCATCAATTTCAGCTGAAAGGAATGATGCTCCAGTTAGTCTATGCCATTTTGCATCACACTAAGCTTTCAAGTGCAGCAAACCTTTGTGGCAGAGCTAAAACTTATCAGTGGATTAAGTGTCCTTTAGAGTTCATGGTGCTTTTACTCCCTCCAGAAGCAATGAATTATGCTGCCTTAAAGCATTCATAGAACCTTATGGATGTAGAGATTGGGAAAAAAACTCCATCAGTTTTTCCCAAATATTATGAACCATCCTTTTTGACATATGAGACTACAGATACTTTTTAATCCTTTTTTAGATTTTAATAGATTCACCATTTAATTTAAATGGAACTTGGGTGCCTTCTTTTGCATTTTATTAATTTGTTGTGAAGAAGCGATTTGCTGTTAAGAGATGATATAATCTGTAGGAAATAATAATCATTTAGCAACTGTTCCTTGGACAAAACTAACAGCATGTTTTCTCTTAAGAAAAATAATCATGCAGGAGCATGAGAATAATGTGTGATTTGTGATAAAAGGCTGATAGTGCTTTTGCATCAAACTAAGCTGGATACTTGTAGAAAAGTCTAAAAGCAGGGAAGTCTCAAGGAAGAAAAGTATAAGCTTTCTGGAACACATAATATTCCAAAGTTGTTTATTGAGATAATAGATTTAAGGAGCAAGGGGACTAATTTTTCCTCCATCTGTGAAAGTGTTAGAATTCTAAACCCAAACTACAAAGATCTCTTGAGAGCTATCTTCACAGTCTAGTAAAACTACAGAGATCTCCACAGGGAGCCCCATGCTCCTTTACCAGCACGAAGGCCATCCACCCCTCATTTGTCAGCTAACAAACAATAGCTCTATCTGATGTAACTGATCTGGAAGAAACTTTCCTCTAG
This sequence comes from Cyanoderma ruficeps, assembly GCA_008694505.1. Taxonomy (NCBI): domain Eukaryota; kingdom Metazoa; phylum Chordata; class Aves; order Passeriformes; family Timaliidae; genus Cyanoderma; species Cyanoderma ruficeps. Next base: position 47,060,130 of record VZDJ01007755.1, read on the forward strand.
CTTAATGCCAACTGGAGTTCCTTCACTTCATAAGGAGTCATCTCCAATACTAGCACTGCTGAAAAGCATATTTCTGGCTTTTTCTTGAAGAGTATGTCTGTCAGCCAAGCACACACCTTTCACTAAATATCTTAGAATCCGTGTATTTTCCTCCGTGTATTTCAACAAGAAAGGATATACTGAAAGAACATCTGGCCAAGTTCTCCTCCCTACTTTGGTGTTTAAAACTCCACAGTAAGATCCTCTAAACAATAAAGCTGCATTTTATGGTGACATGACCATCAGTGTACCGTATATTCTTGCAAAATTACAGAAAATATTTGGAAAATCAAAACAGGTAAGATTGACACTAGTGAATGGAAAAGGATTGACACTAGTGAATGGAAAAGGAATGGAAGAAGCTACCTTGTACCATGGAGTTCACATGCTGTGGAATCAGAGGTTAGTATTGACAGGGACCTGCTCCAAGGAAGCCTGAAGCAGCTGTTGCTCTGAACACTAGTTTCACAGGTCATGGGCTACAGAGCAAAGGGGAGGCAGGGTGATACATTACCCATGAAGGATATTGGTGGAATACAGAGCAGATTAGAAATTAAAAATCATGGCATGCCTTTTACAGACTATTAAACGTGGTTCTGAGGAACAACTACAGGTGCTTGAAGTTTCCATGACTACAGTGTTAATTAAACACATGGTAAAAAGAAAACTTCTGAGGATTGAGACAGCAGCCCTGAAAAATTCGGATCATATTTTCAAACAACAGCTGTGTTTTTCTGTTTAAGGTATTTATTTACTTTTTTATGGTGATTGCTGTTGTACTTTTTTTTTTTTAAGGCAACTGAATCACTACATTCAAATATGGAATATCTTGCAGTAACAGTTTAATTTATGGAGTTTCACAAAAAGAGTTTTCTTAACTGTATAGCAAAGAGATTGTAATGCCCCCCACTCTCAAAATTTCTATCAGGTGCACCTCAATATGTTGAAATTTGATATTTCTTTTCTCTACCTCTGCTCTTTTGAATTTGAGCCAGAGAGTATTAGAATAGAGCCACTTTGAATAGTAGAAAAATTAATCTACTTAGTGATTAAGGTATCAAGTATGAGTGTCTCTATATTTCACAAAAAGTGACAAAACAATTAATATGCCTCTCATTCCTGTTGTATAAAAAATGAGTAGAAAACAAATCTCAAGTCAAGTTAAATTAGATTTTCACAATTGTTATAAACTTTCCCCCTAGTACCCTTTCCTTCCAACACACTTTAAGTTGAACTTGTCATGGGAACAGTTAATTGAAAATTACTGTGACAGGTTTATTATATTAATTAAACATCAAACAATTCTAAAAATATATTTAAAGACTTGCTGTGAAGGTACATATAAATACAACTGTAATTTCACATACTAAAGCTACTCCATAGTACCACTTAATGTGCTACTAGGTTGGGAGTTTTAAACTGGCTATCTTTGTAGTTATTTCTTTATGCAATATTTTAATCAAACCAAACTACATCGTATTTTCAGAAATCCTTTCTACTGAAGTGCATAAGAAATAGGAAATATCCAATGGTATATTGCTAGCAGGGATTCCTACAATTTAGTTTTTTCATGTCTGTAAAGTATAATAATCTAGTTGAATATATTTTTTTTTTTCTTCTCATCATGCTTTCAGTGGTCTCTACACCTACAGTGATATCTCCTACCTCAGACCTCTAATTCTTCATAACTTCTGATGAGAGACTACAGATTTAATGCTCAGGCAGCTATTTTTTCTTTCTTTTAGTTTGTCATCTTGGGAAATAAAAGTATATATTTTTAAGTTGTGCTATTTTTTTCCCCGATAATTTACCTTCCCAGATTGTCTTGGTGTGCTTATTATGAGTCTGCATGTGTATTTTTCAAAGTTATCTTTCAGAACTAGCCAAAAAGTTCCTTACAAGAAAAATCTAATCATGGTTTTGGGGTACGGTTTTCTTGAGGTATTGCTCCCTATAGATAACATGAATATAACCACACCATGTTTAGCTCTGTGCTGTTACACTTCTCCAATACTCTCAGAAAGCTTTGTAGCCCCTCAAAACCTTCTCACTCCAAGTTCCAAGGGACAGAATACATATCACACAATTCCTGAATGCTATTTTGATGCCAGGATAATACTCCAGAAGGATTTCAGGTCCTTACAACAGAAATAGCAAAAAAAAAAATCATTTTTCTAAGGCCATGGGTCTTCCCCGTGAGATTCAAAGCAGGCGTGGAATATGCAGAGTGGTGATGGCCCCTATAAAAACAGGAGGTAATGAGAAACCGGGTTGGAATTTTATCTAGACTCCTGGGATTTATTCTTGGACTTCATCCTGTACAGGCAGAGCCTGAGAGAATTATCTACAATAATAACAAAGTAAAAAATCCTTTTGAAAATAAGATACATTTTTATAAGGACTGGATTTCTATCAGTGTAGAGTTGTATCTCTTGCAGAGACAATATCTATTCTATTAGGTACATTCGGTTTTTATGAATTTAGGCTGACCTGAGACAACATACTCCAGCACAATGCAGAATTTTAGTTTCCAAATCATCCAGATTCTGGGAGTATGCTCTGTCTCTCTTGTGGCACAGGCAACAAGATTTTCTTCCTATGGAATTGAACATATGGTGAGCAGGAAAGGACTAATACACAGAAAGCATCTGTTCCTATGAAGCTTTAGGATGCAGGTAGGGTATGCACATCTATAGATGATTTTTATTATTTCTTGCTCACTGTTACAACTACATTTGCAAGGATGTATTCTTCACTGTGACTAAACCAATTAAAAACAAATGTGGAGTGTGGTTATTGGCAATTCTGATTTTTTTCTCTCATGTATCTCAAGCCCTGGAAGGACATCAGGAGTGAGGACTCCATGGGGTTTTGGGTGTACGATGACAATCTGGCTCAAGTTAGAAGTTCTGCTGAAAAAAAGAATCTTAAAATAGGGTAAAGGAAAAAAATCATATGTATATTAATAATATATGTCTTTGTATGCATAAAGTACATATATTACATATACATAGTACATATACACTTACATATTTAAATATTTGTGTACATATATCTGGAGAGAGCTCTAAATTTTTTTCAGTCCAATCAATCCCTCAGCAGCCTAAATGTCCAAGTTACCTAACGAATGAGAAAAGTCTCAATCAGTAGAGAATATAGATTGTATTTGTCCACCCTTCAATGGCTTCCCCTCTCCCCTGGCAGAATGCTTACTCTCACAGGGTCCATCCCCTGGTCCCCACCAGGGGCAGGTGGGTGTAGCTGCCCCAAGGCACCAACACACTGAAATCTTCTGATGTCAGGAGGTTCTTCCTCCTCAGCCCTGGGATAGCTCACATTTACTTCTGCACATCCCTTCAGCATGGCAGGTGCCACTGAGGTCACCACACAGTCCTGGCTCACCCCAGGGAGACGAGAGGCCCTCCTGCCATGCACTGCCAGTGCTATCAGGCGCTGGCCCTCTAGACTTCTGACCCCATGGGCATGAAGGCTGCATGGGTGAGCTGTGGGATGGTAGTGTGGTAGCCCAGGCATGGCTCAGTGGTGCGGACAACAGCCATAATTACTCACTAAACCTGAGGATGAGGAGTGTACGGTTTGAGGGAGAACTGATATGTGACTACAGGTTTACGCCTGGTTATGTCTACAACTGAGTACATTAGGGACAAGAATTCATTGCTGTGACTCCTCCAGTAGAAGTTAAAATTTACCTAGCCTATTAGTCACAAAACACTAATGTATTCTTCAGAGAAATAATTTACAGTCTGTCTCTGAGTGGGAACTCTGTGCAAACAGCCATGTTCAGAATTGATTCACTGTTACATTCAGTAAATCTATTTTTAATGGTGCTTGCTTTTCTCCACAAAGATGAGGAGGGAGATATCGGTAGAGATACAAATGCATAACTCCAAGTGATAAAATTTCAGGAAAGTAACACTTCTTTGGTTTCCATAGTAACTACTCTCAAAAATGCCACCTGGTTTGCATTTACACATCCACCTGCTGAAACACAGTTCCGGGCTGACTCTATCCCATTACTGCTCCCTTCCCGCTTCTTTTAATAGTGCCAAGGCACACTCTTTATTGGCTGTATCAGGAAGCTGAGACAACAGAGTAACACAGAGAACAGAGCACAGCTGGGGGTATTTTCTGCAGAATCGGCCCCTAATTAGCTTCCCCAGCTCTTGTGAGTACAAGCAAGGCAGCAGAGCCTTGTGAAAGAGTGTGGCAATCAGCTGGGAAAACACAGAGGGGCTGGAAGGCCAGGAAGACTTAAATACAAGACAGGTGATAGCTAAACCTGTTTGCCTTCCTGTGCTAATGATCATGTCCTCTTAGATGCAATACTGGTTCTAGAACAGCAAGAGTCTGCCCAGAAGCTCATACTCTGTCAGCAAACTGAGGCAGAATATAGAAAGCATTTTGAGAGTGAGAAAATTAGAGAGTAAGAGAGAATTATTAAAAGTAAGTGAAGAAATACTAGATAAAGGCATATTGCCATCTTTCTAAACTTGCTACAGGACACACATAACTTCTGACAGATTTAAATATGATCCCTCTGAAGTGTTTATAGAACATTTATTACACTAGCTGAACATCGAAGTCCTAATTTTTTACCTTATATACTATGCTATGTTATGTTTTATAATCAAAATAGGGAGTGTAGCAACGAAGAGGTCAGGTGAAAAATGTTGCAAAGTACAGCCTTTCTTTATATTGACAATGAAAAGGAGGAAGACTGCAATCATGTTATCTTGGTGAACAAAATGTTTCCTATTTTAGGACTATTTCAATTTTGAAGTGATATTACTACAACAGAAGGCATTTGGAGGATCAAAAATTTACCCATAGATGTGCACCAAAAGCAGTGGGCGTGCCTGAGCAGACCCACAACTAGTCTGCAACAGAGATACTAAAACTAGACAGGGATAATACTCATAAATCTATTTCAATGCAATGGACTAGAAATAACTAGGGACAAGGGATAAACATGGAAAAAAAACAATCCTTCCTAAAGTGCTCTTACAGGCTGGAAAAATGTACCCCATAATAGTTTTAATAAAGGTCAAATAGATAAGATGATAAAGCTTTGAGCAAAATATGTGCAAAGCAATGAGACTTAGATAAGAAAACTACCATTAGCTTATGCATGATGTGAAGGAAGCACAAATTGTCCCATCAAAATAAATACCAGAATTTCACAGGGCTTAGTTTCATTAAAGTGCAAACAGGAGGAAGAAAAATTGCTTTGGAACTGCCTGGAAACAAAAGAGAAATACAATGTCTTCTTGTTTTGTTTTGGGTTTTTTAATATCTTGGTAAAATTAAAATTTATAATATTTTGAACATCTGCACAATTAACTGTGTAGCAATTTACTTTGCCACTTCAATCACAAGGAAGTTATTTTGTATGCTGAGCTTAGAGAAGTTTAATTATTTTTTCCTCTCTGGTTTCCCTCTCTCCTCCTGAATTCAGCCCTTGTGAACAAAATGCAGTCAACTGATTTCATTTAAAATAACATTGGATGATCACTGAAATAAAAATTAAAATGTTCATATTTTCTTTTAAAAGCTCTTTCATGAAAATATCCTCTGAAGTTAACTGTACTGGTCAATCTTTAAAGGAGTCTATTCAAAAAATGAATAATAATAAAACCTTATAACATACTTTTTTTTTTTCCCCCATTAAGGTCACATGTATTGGTCTTTAAATTCTGTTTTTATTTTTCATGTTATAGAAGAGAGAAACAGAGGATTAAACTTTCTTTCAAGCTTGGTGTTTATACAGATTTTTGACTCTGTATTATTTTGAATAAGCCATAAATGCTTTCATGTGTACTACTTTCCTGTTGTTTTGCATTGTGCCCTTTATTATTTGTTTTATCCAGAAATCCTTACAGATGCATCACTGCACTTCCAGTTAACTCATGAAATGTTTGATAACCATATCTTAATAAACATATCAAGTCCATCCACCCTTGTTTTTCCTATACCTACCTTAGATATGTAACAGTGAGCAAATGTGGAATATCAAGATGTTGATGCATCCTACAGGCAGTGTTTTTCTTTCAGAAGTGAAGTTGGAAGTACTTTAATAAATAAATAAACCCAAAACAAAACAATTCTTGAAATTGCAAATAACAGTTTTGAGTACAGTAGTTTGTTTCAATTCAGTATTAGACCTGGATACACAATCCAGGATATGAGAGTGTGCAATGAGAATTCTTCAATGCAAATAAAAGGAAATTGTTCATTTTTTTTCTGGAAACATTTTTTTGAAGAGTTCAGCTTTTCTTAACAAATCCTCATCAGTAAAAGCACTACTTCTGTCAAGATTTCAAAGTAGATGTTTGCATTTGGGATCTCTAGTCTTTTTATTGTCACAGCTCAGTTTCTATAAAGGCATGAAGCAAAATCTGATGGCATTTTAATAATAAATACATTTAGTAACATAAAGTAGAAAGCACTTTCCTTATTTCCATCATTATATTTAAAATCAGATAGAATTAAGTGAAAGGGATCGAACTCTGGTTTAGACAGGTTTTTATGCCACGCTTACCACCAAAATATCTGATCACATTCTGCTATACAAAACAATATGTGCCCTTCTGTCCTACATAGCTTTATTTTTAGGGGGTTGGAGGATAATTTATGTAATTTTTTTTATGTTAATGCCTCCTTGTATTAGATAAGAAAACTTGAGTGGAGAAGGAAGAAACAGTGTTCATCAAGTCCTTTGGCTTCTAGGGACTCTGATGGCTACCTGAGAAATTACTTTCTGCTTGATTTCACAGGATAACTGAGGTTGGAAAGAACCTCTGTAGATTATTTACTCCAATCCTCTGCTCAAAGCAAAGTCTTCTAGAGCACATTATTCAAGATATTTTCTAGTTGGGTTTTGAATATCTTTGCAGACAGAGATACTCAGGGCAACCCACCCCATTGTTTCACTACCTTGACCATAAAAAATCAAACCCAAACAAATAAAAAAAGAAAGCAACAGAATAAAAGTGTTTTGCTATTGCAGAACTGGAACTCCTTGGTTTGATTTGTGCCCTTTCCCTCTGGTGTATTCAATGGGTACCTTTGAGAAGAGTCTGATTGCATCTTCTTTATTCCCTTCATAACAGGTACTTAGGCGCAAGGATAAAATCCCTCTGATACTTTACATGTCCAGGTTAACAGTCCTAACTCTCTGTCTACCTTTATATGATTGGTGCTCTTATTCCCTCATCACCTTTATGGACTTGTGCTGGACCTGTTCCGGGAAGCCCACGATTGTTTTTCCAGAGAGAAGTCCATACCTACCTGGTTTGAACACAGAAGTGGACTCTGCACTCAATGCGTGGTCTCAGCCAGAGCTGACGGGGGTGGAAGGAGCGTATCCCTTGACTCACTGGTTATGCTTTTCCTAATGCAGCCACAAATACTGTAGACTTTCATTGCCACAGGAATGCACTGCTTGCTGATGGTCAATTTGTTGTCCAACAGCACCATCAGGTCTTTTTCTGCCTGGCTGCTTTCCAGCGTGTTATCCTCCAGCAGGTACTGGTGCATGCGGTTATTCCTCAGGGTACAGGACTTGGTATTTCTCCCCTTGCTAAACAATATGAGGATGCTGTTGACCCATTTCTCCAGCTTGCTGGGTTTTGCTGAAAGGCAGCACAATCATCTGGTATTTGAATCAGCCTTCCAATTTTGTATCATTTGCAGATTTGTATTTTAGATCCTAATATCATGTTCAGCTGAAAGTCTCTGGTGGTTGATGGCTTGGTGAAAAACAGTATTCTGAAAAATTTGATAAAGCATTTGATCCAGCTACAGAATGAAATTGTTTTTCATAGGAATGTAACACTGATCTGGAGTGAAGTCACATCTGAGTTCTCACACCATTTTTCCTCCCCAAATATAGAAGCATGGTAATTAAGAGAATAGAAATGCAGCAGAAACATACACTGAAATAACAGAAGTGGTAAGATGGTGACTAAGATATTTATTTGTTTGCTGCTAGTAAATTATACTTGTCTCTCTTAAGCAATGTTTGCATGCAGAAATAATTTATTAGAAATCCGGATAATTTAAAGACAAAAGGTCATATATGTTCATCTTGTATCATATAGTTCAGCCCAAATAACTTAAACTAGTTGTTTCTATAGTAAAGTTGTAACTTCTGATATGCCTGATACATATCAACTATTCAGCCATAGTCCAAAGATTTCAAGTGATGGAAATATATCCTAATTATAAGTAATATGTGATAACATTTATTTAGAAATTAATATCACACGGAGTTACGTTGGTTATGTTTGTATGGATATCACACTGGTATAAAAGCAAAAATGCTTACAAGTGGCTCAGTTCCAGCATATAGTGGTACTTTAAAAAATGCTGTGTTTGCCCAACAAAAGTAAGCAGCTACAATAAATCTGGTTTATTTAGGTAAGTGGAGTGTGAGATTTTGAGCAGAGCAGTATGACTTCCTCAGACAGCACACCATTAGATAGAAATTATTACAAGATGAAATACAGCACTTGATTTTCCACAGTCACATAATTTAGGATGGTGATAATTTAGAGATGATCATGGAGATTAAGCATGCATGTAGACAGTGAATATCTGTGTCCTTGTTTTTTGCTGTATCACAGAAACACAGAGTTAGAGCTCATACCATTTTTTTTGAGCGTGACTGTGGAAAGAGGATCAACTGAGGCACAGGAAGACATGGGTGATGTTTATGAGCTAAAGGTGCTGCTAAACTTGGAGGCCTGTAAGAATGATCAGGAAAAGATAAAGAAAAGATGGAACTAAACCAGGGTCTTGAATATGTGTGAAACAGCTTTCAGAAGGTGACTAAATGCACCATAGATTGCAAAACTGTTTGAGATAAAAGGGCAGTGAGGAATATCAGGATTTTTAGGTTTTGTTTGGCAGAATGGCATTACTGGGGCAGGTGAAGGATTACTAAGTATGTAAAGTTATTATGTGAATGTCAAGAAAGCTTTCTGGTTGGTTGACTTGGCTGTGTATTTTCACATAGACTGCCTGAGTTTCAATCCCAGTCCTATTTCCAGTAGTTCTGACAATTAGTTTTTTTGATAAAAAGAGGGAGTTGAGGGTGGCCTGGCTGCAGGATAGAGATTATTTTTATTAAAGAATTCTTTACTACAAAGTTATATTCTACCTTCTCAGTGTAAGATGTGAAATTAGAAAATCATAAAATCTAAAATTATAATATACTGGCTTTAACCCCAACGCACTTCTAAAAACTTTTTTGTACTACAAAGAACTTGATGTACATTTCTACCTGCACTTATTAATATATGAAACTTTGTCAGGAGATGCAGCCAGGAATTACAGTCTGCCAAATATAGGTTGCGTGTAAGACAGTGACACTTGGCACAACTGAAGAAATTTCAGCACAACCCTCTTGACTTTTTCTCTTTCATTATAATATTGTTAAATGGCTATATTTTTATAGGTCCTACATGTGTGCCTTAGACTGAGTTTGAGAAGAAGAATTTGTGGCAATGCTTGGAAATAATATGTTTAATGAGTTTTGAGGGAGGAAATTTGATGTCAGGTAGGGAGGTAAGTAGGAGTTCAGGGTATCATTTGGCATGGAGGAGTTCACTGGAGTTTTTGTTCAAAGATGGAAAGAACTGATTTTGATGGTAGGAAGGAATCAAGCAAAAGAACACTGGAAGAAACAAAATGGAGGAAACAGTCATCCCATATTCCCTGAGTGTTATCTTGTTTATAACCTGAGGATGAGTAAAGGTAAGTGTTTGTGACTTTTAACAGTGGCAAGGTAATTCTGACATCACAAAATAAAATATTTTAGACTAGACATCTGCAAGGTATTTTTCAGCATTTTATAGTGATATAAAATATAGTCTGAAAGAAAAAAAGGAGGCATGTTGCAAATGGGAATGTGTGTCTACGAAGTTTTCAAGTACTCAGTTTATATTTCTGATTTGTAATCTCCCTAGTTTTGTGATCTCTTCCCTCAGGTTTGCAGAGAAAAGACAACCCATCAAGCAGGCCTTTGCTATATGCTCCAGTGCAAAGGAGATAAAGGAGGAATTATTTTTCTCTCATGACTTTTCTGTAGCATACAATACAATATAATGTTTGTTGTCGATTTGGCAGTGCCCTTTGATAAACTCTAATTGCAAAGAAACACTACATTTTAGTGTACAACACTAAAATGTTGACAACAAGAGGCATATGAAGTGATTTCCTAATTATTTTCCTTTTGTTTCATTTGAACACAACCTAATTTTAGAATTATAAAGTGTTTGTTTTCGGGATGTGTTTTTTACCATTTTATATAAGAACTGTTTTACAAAATTGTAGTACATTATGATACGTAACTTCATTTATTCAACTAATTCTTCAGCAACCAAACCACATCAACCTTTCATTTTCTTTTATGTTAGTAATATGCAAGTGTTTTCTCTTTTTGTTTCTTAGTCTGTTGATACAATCAAACCAAATACCTAGGCTGTTAGGTAGTGTGGGATAGCAAACATTGTGCTGCCAGCAGAGTAATGCTGACCCTACTCTTTCGTCAGTCTTGATTTACTGGCAACATCTTTAAAGTTGTCACAAGCAAGTGAACTGTCAGTGATGCTAAAAGACAGAGAAAGTAGCAGCTTGAGCTTTTACTTAATTTCATCGACACACTATACAACTGCATGAATAATGAGGGTTTATTTAGTGATATCTGAAACAGTGAAATAAAAAAAAAATCCTTCAACAGTTTGAATTTGTTGACTTTTTAAAAACTGTCTAGTTTAAGAAAATCAATGCCTATTTTAAATCAAACATTGTATCACAAATGCAATTTCTCATATGCAAAAAGGAAGTAAATCCTTTTTTGCTGAGCAGCTACTCCTGCATTAATGAAGATTTCTAAACAGGCAGTATGGAAACTTGTCCTTAATTCATTCTCCAGACTTGGTACGGTTGGATATCTCACTGCTTGAAAGCTTTGCTCTGCGACAACAATATTAAAATGTCACAGATTGCGGGAACATAGTAGCTCTTAGTGTTACAGGTACAGATGAAACTTCATCATGTCTTACATGACTCATTGAGACACACTCAAAAGTAGCTGGTTTTACCTCTATGCATATAAAGAATTTTTTCTTCAAATGCAACATCTATGTATCACCTTTGAAAACAAAAAAAATATAGATCATGGTAATACAAAGAGTACAATATTTTTACAGTACCACAAAATCAATTGGATTAGAAAAGACTTCTGAGATCATTGAGTCCAATCCTTGACCAAAAGACACCTTGTCAACTAGATCATGCCATTAAATGCGAAATTTGTTCCTTGAACGCCTCCAGGGATGGTGACTGCACCACCTGTCTGGACAGTCCATCCCAATGTTTAACAAGCGTTTCTGTGAAGAAATTCCTCCTGGTGTCCAACTGGACTCTCATCTGGCATAGCTGGAGTATCTTTGATCCTCTCATCCCGTTGCTGGTTGCCTGGGAGAAGAGGTCACTCTCACTTGGTTGCAGCCTGCTTCCAGGCAGTTGTAGAGAGCGACATGGTCACCCCGAGCCTTCTCTTCTCCGGGCTGAGCAACCTCAGCTCCCTCAGCTGCTCCTCATGGACCAGACCCTTTGCCCACTTCATTGCCCTTTTCATCACTCAATGTCTTTGAGCAGACCAGAAATGGATGCAAATGCTCGAGGTGATGCCTCAGCTGTTCCAAGTACAGGGGGAGAATATTTTAGAATATTAATTCAGGAAAAAAATAATATACTGTCATTTCAGCTCTTTCTGCTCCAGTTTAAGAAATTCTGTTGAATTTTCAGATTGAACTATACTTCTTTCATCATTCTTTCACAATTGAGAATATTCTTTCATGTTTAATCTTCTCAGCTCTATCAGTAAGTTCTTTTGTAATTTACCAAGTGTAACGTTTCCTAATAGCAAAGCTAGAAGGCAAACTTTCTTTTTAAAATAAAATAACAAAAGTTATGCAGATAAACAAAAGTAATTAGAGAATAACAAATGGCTGCCAAGAAAAAAATCCTCCAAAATTCAATTTTGGTGAAGTCCAAGGTGTAAATTAAAAGGTATAAGAATGATTTTGCACAAAGTTATAATATGCAAGGTGAACAGTCATCAACTATAAGATCCAATTGTAGCAAGAGATGTAACTGACAATGAAGTGAATTAAAAAAAAACCAAAAAAACCCACAAAAACCAATTCTGCTGTAAACAGGATAATATTGTACCTCACTTCTTTAAATACATCAACCATAGTGATGGAATTGAGGGGAGAAACAACTTGAGAATATGTCATGGTTCTTCTGCTTTGTATTCCTTACTGATACAAATTTTTATAGCAGTTTTTCTGTCCATAGTGCTTGAGCAGAGTTTATTGAACCCAGAATTCTCCTGAAGTGAGAAAAGGGGAACCTCTGGGGCAAAAGAACTTGGCTTTATTGACCTATTGTGTAAAAGTAGCTGGGACAAAATGTCTCCCCTTGGCACATTCAACTTTCCACTTACAAATTTTTTGCTGATCTTGCTCTTGACATGTCCACCTTTTCTAACTTCTAACTTCTTTCATTTGTTTCCTTCTTTCCTCCAGATACTTTCTCATGCATCCTCTCTCTTCTTTCATCTACTTCCTCTTCAGACACTATTGGCCCTACAAGGTACCAATTCTTTCTGCACCTATATAAACAGTAACTGGAAGCCAGCTCTTCTTTTTCCTCAACCCTCCCACAAAATGTTAAGTAAATCTTCAGGTTTAGCAACACTACTCTTAGCAAGATGGATTTCTGATAATGGATTAACTGCACTATGTGCAGAATATGCCATATATCACCTCTAAATAAAGAGTAATATGATTTTATGAATTGTACCGAGATATTAATCTGATCACTTTGAAAAGTATGACCTTATTATAAACTTCATCAGATTCCATTATAATGCAGTTCTTTTTCGCCAAGGCCATTCCAATAGTAACAAGTGCTCAATATCAGGTGAAAAAAGGTCTGCTCTTATATCAAGAGACAAGAAGATGTGGTGGTGTGCTCCCCCACTCCCCTTTCTGCTTGAGGAGAAGTCATGCTGATTGTGGTGGCTGCAGCTGCCTTCAGCTGGACTCTGGGGAGACAGGTAGAAACCCAACAGCTGAGGGATAGTTGAGCAAGCACCACCCAAAATATGGCTGGTGTGCAAATGTGACTACAAGTCAGTCATCTTGTTTCATAAGCACTGAACAGCCCAGCAGGCTGCATGCCAGCATCTCCTCTTGAATAGGGCTGTTTCTCTAGGTTGCTCCTTGAGGTTGAGAGAATCCTTATTTTTTCAGAAACTCGGGAAGCGACATAGGAATAAGTGTGCTAAAACTTTGAAATCTTAAAGTGATATAAAGTATTGATTGCACATACATAATCCTTTAGCTATAAACCACTGACCAAATTGGCACTAGGTCTGTGTTCAGATGTATCTAAACCTGGGAAGTTTAGAACTCAGGGTAGTCCTTTCTCAACCTCACGGCTCAACAGGAGGATCTCCCGAACACTATTGTCTGACCTTGTCTTCTGGGCAGAAACAATCAAGTGTACCTTGCCATTGAATCTTACTAAACCATTAACCAATTTGCCATTCAACTCCTGTCTTATATCTATAAAATATATTGTTGCTTCTCTCTAGTGAGTGAAGTACCTCACTCTTTCCTTGACAGAAGGGAAAACTTACAACATCTCAAAATAAAGGCTGCAAAAATGATAATGATGTGTTGGAAGCAAACAAGTTGGCAGCTCCTTTTACACTGAAAGAAGGGGAAGAACAACTTGATTATAAATAGCAGAAGTGATCTTGGTGTTGGACAGGGGACCATAAAGTAGCAGGACTCTGCTAGAAATGTCTACCCCTTCTTGGATCCTCAAATGTAAGTATCTTTATTATAGAGCTAAAAGACAATGCATTAACTGATTGATTGCTTTTGGTTGCCATTAATGTGACTTATTCAACCATAAGCCTGATTCTCTGTTTTAGGCCTATTTTATTTGCATAAATACAATTCTTTTTTGTCTATACACTTCTCGCTCTAATAAGAGTTGTATTGATAGAGAGCATATCATATCTCTGTTTGTGAGAACTCATACAATGGCATGTCTTAGAAGATGAAGGAATAAACTAAACCAATATAAGAAGTAATGTGATTAGTTGTGACTCTGCAATGCTTTTCTTCCCCTATTGATTGCAACCTTAAATTTCAAAGAACTATCTGTCAATAGGAAAGGAAGCAGTGACAATTTTGATCTTAGAACAGCTGCAAGTAGGCAGAGGAAATGCAACCTACCCTATTAAGCCTTCCTGGTGTTTTTTTTTTTGGTTTTTTTTGGTTTGTTTTTTTTTTTCCTGAAGTTATTTTCAGCAAGTTAAATGCCTTAGGAAATTGGAAAAGGAAAGGACCATTATTTGTGTCAAGGAGCTGCAAGAGCTGCTCCTAAAAACTGTTCTGGGAATCTGGCTGACCCCAGCACAGGTGAGACAGTCCCTGCACTGTCCCAAAGCACCAGCTGCACAACAGCAGGGCAGTGACAGAAACAGGTCCCATCAAGAGTCCAGTGATCCAGTGAGTTTGAAATGAAGCGAGGTACCAAGCCATGTCCTAAGTCAGTCCAGGAAATCCAAATGAAACATGCCAGAGATGGGCCCACCTACAACAGAGTTCAGTCCTTAGGTGGAGCAGAAATGGGATCCTGGTCCCTGGGCAGGGCTGAAGGGAGGCTGCAGGGGAGAATAGTCATAGTCAGTACAGCTTGTTAAGTCACCACAGGCCCTGAGAGCTTGTCAGGGAAAAAAACAAACCATCAAAAGTCAAAGTTCTTTCCATGCAGAAGTTGCCACTTCTATTGCAAATTACCTTAGCACAGTCACTATTGCCTCATTTTTCCTTACTCAACACCATTTTTCCATGCAAAAGGAGGGAGGAAAGCAGATGAGCTGGGGGCATGCACAAGGAACAAATGCATGGACCAGGTATTTCTTACCTTTTATCAGAGCATGAATCAGCTCGATTGGTCTCTCCCTTTGCAGAATGCAAGGTTAAGTGTCACAAAAAGGGACATACCTGGGCAAAATTTCTACGCCTTTTTTCTGAGTGGGGTTTTATGAAGTAAATATGAAGTTCAGAGAACCTAGTAGCAATGGTAACAAATGAGCAGACTTCAGAAAGTTCTGTCCTACAACCCAGCAGGTAATGAACCTCTTACCTTCTCTGGCTCATTCAGAACATAATGCTCATTAGGCTTGAAATAAGTTGCAAAGTAAATTTTTCATAGAGTTGCATTATAGCTCATTGACAATTTTGGAAAGATTAATTCATGCTTGAAAGGGTGGAACTTTATCCTTTTTCCTGTAAAACCCATTCTCATCTTAAATAAATCAGACCGTTTTGGTTTCTGTCTTTACCTTGTCCATCTTGTCTTATGTGCAGTAAAACTAGAAATCAGAAACCACTTTTATCTCTTTTTTTTCACTTTTCCAGCATAATTTCTTTTAGAAAGGCATAAGAAAATGTCCAGAAAGTGGAGAGAGCTATTTATTACATCCCATTTTCAGTGTGGCAGGTATCAGGCCTCAAAAAGAAGGATCCTCTGAAAGTCTGTGTGTACCTACTATTAGCACTCATATTTAATAAACTGAATAATTTGGGACCATCAGCATCACCTCACCCTTTGTCTTCCTTACCAGGTGATTTATACAAACTTTTAATATATGCATTGGTTGTGACACTGATATCTCTAAATACCCTTTTTGTAAAAATCAACCATCTGCTTGTACTATCCAAATCAAGCTCTGAATTAATTATTTATCCTCTGCAAGATCTTTCATCTTATGGCTCTTTCCTTATCATAAAACTGATAAATGAACTTACTAAATTCTTCCTTAAAATCAAAGATTATATCAAATGATACTATCTTATCCACGTACTCATTGACTGAATTCCCTGGTCTGACCTCATAGCTGATCCTGCTTTGAGCAAGAGACTCCACTAAAGAATTTCAGGGCAATCCTGCATAGAAATCATGTTTACTATTCCTCAACTTGTCATATTTATACAAGGGTCCACTAATCATATTTTTCTTATAGTTTCTGCTAACTTGCCTCACACATACATCAGTCTTACTTGTTTGACGTTTTGGAGGTGGTCCTTTAAAAGAATTTCCACATTTTCCATTCTCCAGTCCCATCATACTTAGATTTCTCTATAAATTAAATATGGTCACCATAGCTAGAAGTTACAGACCGCTCCTATTTCCTCCACTAGTCCTTATTTGAATTTTTTAAGAATTCCTTTAAATATGATATCTTGTTCTCATTACTGCTCATTTTATCTTTCTACCATACCCTTTTTCATAGACACTCTGACTTGAGACAAATCATGGCAAAAGTTTCAAGATACAAATTTGAGTTTGCATACTTAATTCAGTACTGATATTTTTGCAATATCCTATCTGCCATTTTGCTTGTGCTTAGTTTTTTGAGTTGGGGGATTTTTTTGGTGTTTCTTTCCTCCTCTATGATGGCTTGTTTCTTGGTGTCTCATTTTTTTGATTTAGAAATTTTCCCTCTAAAAACTACTTCTTTTTTTTTCCTAGCATAGATTCCATGTGTTAACACTGAGATTATAGCTCTGAGGAAGGCCTAAACTCCCTTGCTTTCCTGTTACTTGTGCATGTGGTACATATGTTCCCTAGTACCTGGGGAAATTTGACATTTCATTGCCATAGGACACTTTTATATTAATATGATATTCTGTCTGATAACTTGTGGAATACAGTTCATAAGTGCTATTACTAAAACTTCTATGCTTACTTGCTGTTGGCTTGAAAAGCATTTCAAATGTCACTGGTTTTCAGTATTATGAGTCTTCGTGTCCATGTCCAAGGAGCTACAAGCATGTATAGGTCTTGTTAATTGCAGTGATCCTTTTGCTACTCAAAATGAACAGGGTAATAATATAATTACTTGAACCATATTTTATTGATAGTAATGTTTGTTCTGTTAGCAAGTAGCTTAGTATGAAAGGTTAGAAAGAAGTAATTAAGGTATCTTCAATCATTCAATTTTTGCAGTATTTCTTGGTTACAGAATTTTTCTCTGCCTGTTACTATAGCTATATAGTTACATCATGATCTTCTTCTAGGCTTCATATGTTGCTCTATTTTTCTAATTAATTTCCCTTGCATTTTATTTTCTTTTGAACAGACTGTTGAAAAGTAGACATTTGGAGATACGTGTGCTACGTATATATGTGGCCATTTAGACTTCAGATTCAGTCAACAGCATTGAGAAAAAAGGTGGCACTTGTGAGACAGAACTGGATTTTACCATACTCATCTGAGAATATTTTTGTATGTGACTATGAGACTTAACTGTGTAGCACTCCTTTGACTAAATATCTCTGCCTTTTCCTTTGCTTTCAGCATCAAAATAAGTTTCAGAATGAAGCCACCTGAATTTATAGGTAGCAAAGAAACAATACAAAACTAAGAGCAACTAGTCACAATGGCATCCCAGAAGCAGAAGATAGGCCACATATTATTTATCATGGTAAGCATTGAAATGAAAAAAGAACCCAAGCCAACCCCCAAAATTAACTACATTAACTACGAAAATGGATCTTGACTTTCTGGCTGTTTATAGTAAGGCCATAGGTATGATCTGAATTAATGTGATTTCACAAAAATTGAAAATGAGAAGACATGCAGAAATATTTGTTAATGTGAAAAAAGTACGGGAAGAGCAAAAATCATCTGTCTTTTTTTGGCAAGCAGTTACTAGCTTTGATCAATGCTAGGAAACAAAATGAGTAAAACCTATTACATTTTTATTCTCTATTTTGTTAAATTGATGAAAATACATATTTCATCTGCTTTACATCTGGTACAATTATGTTTTTACAAGAGCTCCAGGAGTGCTGTCAGATGACAGAAGTACTTAGTCTTTGGCAATTTAGGACATGAATATTTTGATAGCCTTTTTTTGCAGGACAGATTTTACAGTGCATTTTTTCTTTGCATATTTTATTTCCAATTTTTGTGGGTTGTAGATTCAAGCCTTCAGTGCTTGAATCAACAGCTAAATTCAAGAGAACTCTTCTACATGCATACAGCTTGAAGTGAATGCTTGATGTCTATTCAAAAATAAAACTGAAAATATGTTGAAGAACTCCTGTGCATGTTGTAGCAGAAAGCTGTTGTGAGGAGTTCTCTATTTAGGAGGCAGCCAGAGGCCATATTTTTGACAGCACTATGCCAGCAAGAGAAATGAGAGTCTGAGCTAGACATTGTCTTCTTTGGATCATTAAGACTGACCCTCCCAGGGTACTGTGCTGCATTTCTGTAGCAGCTGGTTATCAGTCTATGATTCAACAAAATCTAAGCTGCAGCTACTGTTATTCATATATTTAGATATGTTTACTAATAATTCTTAGTATCTTAGAACCTAAATTTGATTGTTTTTTCTTTTCTGGAATTCCAACAGTTCTGAAAGAAAACTGCGTTTGTCCAAAAGTAAGAGATTAATAGTTTTCAAAGAAAGGCCGCTTTTGTTAATTGAATAACAATGGTTGATCTTTGGTAATACCACTAAAGGGCCTTTAAATCAAAACTATTTCCTGGGGAGGGGTGGAAAGTTAGCTTATTTTTAAAGATGTCCTAGTTAATTTAACAATCACTGAAGGAGGCTGCAGTTGAACAATAATTATGTAAAGTCTCTGTTGTAGAGGTTGATAGGCATCTATAATGTTTAATGCACTTTTCCTACTGCATATTTTTCTCTGTAAGTACACAACACTAGCTTAATTTCCACTGTGTGGAATTACACTCATTTGTGGTTTTAATTAGTGCTCTTAACTAAAATTCTGCTTCCAGTTGTCCAAGCATAATGCACTGAATTGAAGTTCATGTAATCAAAGTGACATAATTAGAAGCACATTCTTCTTTGAACATGGCCAAATGTGAATTATCTTCCTGAACTCATTGCTTTGAAGGCCCTTCTAGTGTATATTTTGTAGAACTAAAGACAACAGTTTTAAGTAGCACTTTCATTTCACCAATAAATAAATTCACATTTTATTTGAGCAATAAATAAATCCAATTAATTGTTGGAGGTTACTAATTCAGTTGCAATATGTGGGCATCAAAATAAATTATTTGAAATAAGGAATATCTTAACACATGCAATTTTTATTTAAACTAACAAAAGCTATGTTTGCCCAAAATCATAGGATCTTTCCACTCAAAAATAAAGACTTGGAAAAAAATCAAAGCTTTTATTTGAAATCAATTTCATTGTTTCTTTTGATAGTTATGAGAAAAATGTTTTCTAAATGCGATGTCCTAGATCATGACCGTATGTTCTAAACCAGATATTAAAAAATGCATTAAAAAAACCCCAAAAAAACAACCAAACACATGAGATAATGGCAACACATTCAAGAATATTACATCCCATGGAAAAATTCAGGAATTAGTCTCTGTTTCTTTCCTATCTTCCAAGTTAAAACTAGATTAAGGTCTTGGGGTTCTTTAAATTAACACCTTTGTTGCCTAGTGTTTAGATGCCTGTTTGAGATCCATTTAAGAGCTTTGATCTGAATCTGAATTCTTGGGAAAAACATGTCTTCTGTTACGTTTTGTTCTGGCTGTTCTGGTTGTATACCCATTTCAAATTCTGTTTACAAAATAAACACAGCATAAATAATAAGTAATTGTCTAAACTTTTTTGTGTATAAAACAAATCATAGATCTAAACATAAGAATGTTAACATTGTGTCTGATTTTTGCTTGAGTGAAAAACCTTTTCAAAAAAAGAGGAAAAATAATAATTGCTTTAAGGAAGGAAGAAAACAAGACTAAGCAAGGAACAAGTGTTCCTTACCCTCATCGTCATTAAAAGAAAATGCAAGCACAATGTTCTTCGAACTGATTCTCTCTGTCACAAAATCTTGTTACGTTGTTTTTTTGGAAAATATAGAGATTTTTTTAGTATCAGATATACTTTCAATAAATTCTCATCTACAGATTTTCTTTTTGGATAAATTCAGTATATTGAATGTTTTAATTTTTTCAGTCCACAACTTTGTTGTTGTTGTTGTTTTTGTTTTGGTTTAGTTTTTTGGGGTTTTTTTGTCTCTGTATATCAATAATTCCATCTCTTTCCTAAACCCTTTTGAATATTATAACATCCTTTTGAAGTGTGAATGCTTAAACTGGTAACAGTGCTTTCATATTTATGTATCAAGTATGTAAATTGAATAAACTTCTGTTTTAAGATTGTTCAAAGACTGCATTATTTTGCCAGCAATATGAACCTGAACTGTCGTGACCAGACCATGTCACTGAGAAGCCGTGTTCAATTATTTATGAACACCTTCACCCTTACCTTTTCAAAGTTACATTTATATTACTAATAGTGTAGACCTGGTCTATGTGTCTTGTTTCTAGATGGATGACTTCACCTGTAGCTATATTCAAATTACGCTTTATATGTCATATTATCTATTCTGTCTTGATAAAATATTTATGCTGATGACTTTTCTGTGGACCTCAGAAGGAAAGCTGGAAGCATAGCTTGCTGTAACTGTAACCATTAATTTCATGATTAATCTTTAGAAAATGAAATTCAAGTGGTTAGGATTCCATGTTTTCCCTAGGAGATCCTGAGAAGAAGTAGGGGCTTAACATAACCCTGCCAAGTTATAGGTTTTGGATAAGGTAACAGACATCAGACTAACAGTTTTAGGGGAAAAAAGAAAATCTCTCAATAACAATACAGTAATAAATACAAGCAATTTCAGTGGTACAATTGTCTAGGTCAAAGCCCCCAATAAATCCAGTAATACCCTGATACTGGGCTAAAGTTGATGTCCAGGTGTGCAGTGGCTCACACAGTCAGGGGGGTAAGGAAGGCTGGCAGGAAGGAGGGCACAGTGATGTCTTTGGAGGAGTTGCTTGTATCAGTCAGACTCGGGGCATTCTGGATTTCCTGAACTGCTTCCTTTGCTAGGTTGCAGAAGCACTGTCTGGACTTGGTTACACATCTTCATATCTCAGGAAATCATTTAGGTAAATTTAGCAATATAAGAGTCACTTCCCGCCTAAATACTGCTACTACAGATGAAAATTGGGCTCCTCACTGACTGATGTGGGAGGAGGCCAGGGTAAGGGAAGAAAAGTAAAACGTTTATGGCTTATAAATTGTGATTAGTTTTGGTATTTCACCAAACAGTGAAACACTTTCCATGGTATGCTTTTCAGCTTCAACTCAACTGGTCTGGATGGAAGCCTTTTTAACATTCATGCAATACAAACATTTCAAAAACATCTGAATGTTGGGCTGTAACTCTTTTACCATAAAGTCTTTTACAGACTTCCTGTAATTTCATATTTTTTATATGTGTTACTGCTACATGTATAATTTTATCTGTCAATATTCACTCTGGAAGCTTAACTTTTTTGTCATCTTTGTTTTTTTTAATC
Organism: Cyanoderma ruficeps; assembly: GCA_008694505.1. NCBI lineage: Eukaryota > Metazoa > Chordata > Aves > Passeriformes > Timaliidae > Cyanoderma > Cyanoderma ruficeps. The sequence continues at coordinate 47,081,706 of VZDJ01007755.1, forward strand.
CATTCTTCCTTTTGTGATAATAATTTGTTGAATTTAAATATCTATGATACTCCATACATTCTGTACTGTTAAAAACCCCCAAGTTTTTCCAGAAAAATATCCTTCCTGAACCACACATTATTAACCATTTCTGTTCATGTAAACCATAGATATCAGATATCATTGAATTTTTTATCCACACTACAATATTTCTCTTCATACTTATATAGTGCTTTTTGCTGATTTATGTAGATGCCCTGGTAAACAGTGATCACCACACTAGTTGAGTTGGTATGCTATTATTCTAGGTAACATTTTAGAAGTCTTTAAAAACCAGTTGCTTTTATCTGTTCTTTAAAGTGCTGCACTTACTTATAATAAATATCATTATTTTATTCTCTAATTACACGATTCTATAATTTTAGATTAAACTTCAGTAACTATTTAACAATAGCTAATATACTCTGATGCAAATTGTGTTTAATAGAAATAAAAAAACCTAAGATCTTGGAATGTTAATTCAATTTATAAGAAACCACATAATCAGCAAGAACTATTTACCTGGCAATATGCTTTTACATATTAAAAATCTCAATATATGGTGTATTGCTCAGCAGACCTTTTGCTGCACAGATAAAATCTGGAAAGATTATTTCTTCTGGCTAAGAAATAATTATTTATAATAAATATCTATATGTGGTCAATGCAATTTATTTTAATATAACTTAGAGGCACTTTGGCTTCTTTTGCCAGCAAGTTCTGTTTCAAGGACAAGAGATTAAAATCTTAGTCTCTCTTAGGTATAAGAGACTAGATTTTTGTCTTTACTGTTTCATGACTATTACCTGTAGAAGAGCTGTGAAGGTCACCGATCTTAGGAAATCACCTTGGAATTAGTTCAACCTTAACAGAAACAATTTTTTAAATAACATCGACTGAAATTTTTACATACTTGGTTTCATCTCATTATGTTTAGCTGTTGGGTCCTGAAAAAATGAGATAATTACCAGTGTGGATCAGTCTTCTCTCGTGCACATTTGATTTCAGTTATATGGGAATATTTTACTTCAATTATTTATTTTTATTAAAAATAACTTGACAGCCACTACATTAAGAAAATTCTTCATCAGTCTTTACTGTTACTTTCATTTACCTGTGACCCCTTCTCTTTACAATATCATTTAGATTCAGCTTAAAACTAATAACTAATTCATAAATAAATGTACAGACAATGGATTAGAATTTACAGCAAAAGTTTTAGTTAAGTTGAATTAAAATAGTATCTAGAACATTGGTGATACTCCAATTTAGAAATCAAAAAGAGTAGGACAGTAGCTGTTGAGCCAGATACTTTTTATAGGCTCTGGCATGCAAAGGTTTATTGATGATTTTCAATTATTTTTAATTTTCGTAGATCTTGTAGATTTTGCAGATAGGTACTATGTAACATATATTCTTCCCTGAGTTATTGTCTATAAAACTGCATTTACTAACTAGAGCACAAAAAGATGGCAGATCTGATCTGCCTGAAGTTTCATAATTAAATATCTTCTTTCTCTGAAGACTTATTGTAACTTGATATCAATATTAGATTATTATGATGGTAAACATGAGGTTTATCTTTCAGTACCTCTGAGATATATAGTGTCTTATACAATATTGACACTTCCTAAAGTTTATCCTCATACTACCACCTACACACCTCAGAAAGGATGGATGAGATGAATGAGACAAAAACTGTGTGCAAAAATGTAACCTATATAAAATATAAGTGGTTACCTACTGGCAGATTTGTTTTTTAGATTAACAATATTAACTGTATTTAAAATGTGATTAATCAAAGTAAGTTTTTATTTTCTTTTCAAAAATGCAACAAACCAAGAACTTTCAAACATAAGGTCTCTGCAAGTAAAATTCCTCAAAAATAAAAATTAATGATAATTTGGACATCATTCCAAAATGACCTTAATATTTCCTTGCAGCATTGTTTTAGGTGCTAATTTCATTTTAATGAAAGTTTCTTAAAAATTGGATATTCCAGAAACACTTTTGAACTTCACTGAAATGTCATTGTTAATATCTTATTTTGAAAATACATTTAAATATTTAATATTTGGAATGTTAAAATAAATCAATGTTATTATTGACAGCATTTATATTAGCCTCCTATTTTATCTCTACATAAAAAGCCATTATAAACTTCTTAAAAATTCAATTTTGCAGTCATTATTTGGCATGTCAAATATAAAATACAGGAGGCTGTTTGAGGAAAATGATAAAATTATGAAAATCCCCAGAAGGCAGCTAAACACAAATCAGATTGTTTGTTCAAAATGAGCATTTGGCTTTAAAGGTTATTAATAATTTGGGAAAAGCCTGATTAAATTACTTTCAAAAGTATCTACTTGCTTGTCTATTCTTCAACAAGGTGATATTTTTTTAATTTCAAAACCTAGTAGATTAATTCCATGAAGACATATTTACATATGTAATGAAGGAACTGATATCGTACTTCTTCTGCTCTTGATCCAAATCATGAATTTGTAGAATCATAGAAAGTCTTGGATAGAAGAGACCTTAAGATCTTCTGGTTGCTACCAACTTCACTAGACCAGGTTGCTTATCCAGCCTGGCTGTGAAGATTTCCAGGAACGTGACAGACACAACTTCTACAACTTCTCTGGACAAAATACTCCAGTGCCTCGTTACACTCTGAATAAACAATTTTTTTATGGCATCTAATAAAATTTGTGGTGTAAATGACATCAACCAAAACACTTTTAATTTTAAAGTTTAGAGTAAAATCATGGAGACTAGTACTGTCGCCAAAAATGTAACCTATATAAAATGAATCACTAAAACTATTAACTAAATAATTAAAAATCATTGCAAAGAGATGAGAACATTATTTTAGACAGGTTCTAATTCTTTATCTCTGTGTTCAGATCTCAAGACATGCATTTATCTTCCTTAATTTTATGACATGGATAGGAAAGCAGTTTGAAATATAAAAAGCATTTCTAATCTGACTGCATATATACAAGTTATGCACCCTTATTTTGTCAGGCAAAAAATGTTCTATTTTAACAAATAGATTTTAGAAAATTCCATTTTAAAAGCAGTGGCATTTCTCAGTATGTTGAGGTAAATTAAAAAAAATAAACAAAATTTATGCCAGGAAATGACCAAGTCTTGACATTTTATTAAGCAAGATTTTCAAATTCTGCTGTTTATTATTATACTTCAGTTGCAGTGAAAAATTCTGAAATATTTTTTGACTGGATAGAATATTGAAATTTTAAAAACACAATAAGTTTTTGGATTATTTTGAATTCAAAACTAGAAATTAATGAGTACAGAAGTAGCAATGACAACTATGTCTAAAATTGCCCAAAACATCCTGCCAGTATGTTTTTGTTTCAAGTAATTTTGAAATTCAGTTTGCGAACAACACTTTTTTGTGCTAATAGTGTAATTTTAGTATGCCTGCCACTTTTGAGCACAAGGAATATATGGATGTCTCCCTTTGTATAGAAAATAGCATTTAACTCTACAATCAAAACAACTCATAGGTAATTGATGAACTTGTATAAACAGAAAGAATTGTCACTGGATTGGGCCTTAATCACATGAAGACTATTTTCTCCTTAGCATGGGTAAAGTACTTTTTCCCCAATGCTGATTCCCATCCAGTTTAAAAAAAGTTAAAACTTGAAAATATAATACTCTGTTACAGGTAAGAAAGATACCAGTTTTGTCAGGACACTTTGATGGGGAATTAGGACATGTATCTTCTGGACACAAACCTCTCTCGTACTCATGTCTCACCACAGATAATTTGCATTGTTAGTGTCTTCCCCACTATTTCCAAATTCCACTGCAAAACTCCCCTACATATTGCTCCCTCATAACCAAATTTGCCTTACAGCTCAGATCTTTGATTAGTTGTATCTTACCCATATCAGTAACCTAAGGCTCTTTAGCTTCCCTCTGTCTTGCATACTGCTTATCANTGGTTTAGGGTTTTTTTGTTTAGGTTTTTTTTGGCTGGTTGGTTTTGGTTTTGTGGCCATTGTTGTTGCTGTTTGGGACTTTCATTTGTTCTTTTGTTTGTTTTTTTCTTAAATTCTGTACTAGTGGCCTTCTGTCTTTGCAGTTTCCCAATTTGTTTCTCTAATACCCTGGTATCTTTCACTTCACTCCTAATCCTTGATGATTCTTAGTGCACTAAGAAACAACTGGTTACAGTTCTAAAAAAAATTTGTGTGCCTTTTGTCTCATTTCTAGAATTTCTTTGCCATTCTTCTGTTTTCTGTTTTTTATCAGATTCTGGCAGAGTTTCAGGTGTCTAAACATACTCTTTTAGAAATTATGGACTATCTGACATATCTGCATGAGACTGGCAGATAAAATGCAGGACCTACAGGAGACCTGCCTTTTTGAAATGATAGATGAATATCAAGTGCATCTGAGTACCACCACTTTATAGCATCCACAGCAGCATTAGACTCTTCAGCTATCTGTATCATTCCTTCTGTGTCGTAATTAAGGCTTATCTTTCTGCAGTCTTGCATTGCTTCCTGATTAAAGGCAAAGAAAAATATATAGACAATTTCTGTGTTCTATTTCAATCTCAACAGAACCAAGACCAATTGGTACAGGAAACTTCAAGGCTGTCCTTCCAGCTTTGGGCTGATATGGGCTCAATCATTGTAAAAGAAGTCCCTTGTGGTTTAGTGATTTTCTTTGCCAAGCCCTGAAAAGTATCTGCTGAGCAAGAAGGGTTTATATGCTGATTGAAGTCACAGGGATTTTCACAGTGATGGGAAGATACGTTCCTCACAGGAATACATGGGTATGTTTGAGAAATGTCCCAAATTCCAGGTCCCTGCTGCAAAAAAAAATTTATAGCTGTGGTCAGAAAAGGTTTTCAGAGTTTATATAGGTGGGTGCATGCATGCACCCACCTATATATTTCCTTGACTTTCTTGTCATATAGTATTTAAATATTTATTTTTCACAATAAATCTGCTTGTGATACATAAAAATTTCTCCCTAAAGTTTAAACTTAGTAGTCAGCAAATGGTAACAAAATCCCTAATGTAAAATGCCTGCAATATTTATAAGAAATAATATTATTGAACTATCCATTAAAAACCTTTCAATTTGTTCTGAAAATGACATGTGAAATAGCCATTTTTAAAGGTTCATAGAGAAAATTTTAGGTTTCTTTAATTTTTTTTTACCTTTCATTGTGTTTTCTAATAAAATTTAATTTGTGTTTCTAATAGATGACTCTTATTAATATTCTAGCAAAAAAGATCTGTTTAAACAAAATACAGTCTGAGGAGGGGTTTTATTTAAGTCGATTTTTTTTTAAATTGATGTTTAGTGCTTTTGTTGGGGGCCTTTTTCTTCATTCTACTATTTCTTTTGCAGAGATTTTTTAGAAAAAATGGTAAGTTATATATTGGGTTTTGTTAAAGATTTTGAAATTAATAATCTGTTGATAATAATAAGCAATTACTGAATCACTGTTGAAATTGCTTTCTTTATCCCATTCCATTGCATATTTATGTCTATCATTAGAAATACTCTAGGCTTTTCATTCCAAGAATGCTTTGTCATTCACTTGATTTTGATAACTTCTCAGAAGATTGTAAACTATATAATTGACACTAAAGGTAGTTTCAGACTTGACCAAAATGAGCCCTTTTCTATTTTTCATACATTTTTGCTTGTATTGATAGCTGTTATTTCATGTATATTGAAATTATGTTACTGTATAGGAAGTTGCATATTATATTCAGTTGAAAGATGTCTGTATAAAATAATGGCTGTGCCACACCAATCCCTCTCTGCATAACTTGCATCACTGCTTGCAAGGCCCTGTTTGCCATCAGAATCCAATCCTTCCAGTCTTAAGTATACTGAAAAAAACAAGGATATTCCTTCATGGGATGCATACATTTAGCACTGTGACAAGATGACAGCTGACAATCTAAAGCAGAACAGTCACATCTGTGTACTTGTACTTCTGGGAATCCAATATGCCTTATATTGTGATTAGTTATCTCAGAGTAACTGTATTGGTAAAAGTAAGAATCCCTCTCTGCATGAATGTATCTGGACAGGTAATCAGTGAAGAATAAAACCCACTCAGCTTCCAGAACAGGATGTTTCTTAGAAGATATGTCAATCTCCAGTCCCTTGGTCCTGTTTATCAAACCCGAAACCCTTTACAAAAATAAACTTTGAAATAAAATTTCATAGCTCTACTGGTTACCAATCCCCACAACTTCAGTAAAGATAATGGTTTTGTAACATATTGTCATAGTCCTCAACAAGTCCCAAACTCATTAATCTCTTTGTATTCCAAAGTTTATGAACTACTTCTCTCTTCTCCCGTAAGAGATAACTACTTATCAGGTCTCCATATCCTTCTGTCTCTGTCTCTTGCATTCTCCTCCAGTCCTTTTTCTTACAGCCATAGATATATCAAGTGGATTTTGTTTCCGAAGTGATGACCTAAAGAATACCCACTTGGTTCCTAGCCTCAAAATCTGAATCTATTTTAGACCTGAGGAAAAATTAAGGTTCCTGAAAAGTTTCCTGATTTTTCCAATTATATTTTCTGGATTAAATAAGGTATTGCCTCTGTCCTAATACCTTGTCCTGACTTTTTTGCTTGTCCAGACTTTCTGTAAAATAACATAGGAAGTAGTGATCAGAGACAGATTGTTAAGGTAGAGACATAGTTGAAAAATAGATAGATAGATAGATAGATAGATAGATAGATAGATAGATAGATAGATAGATAGATAGATAGATAGATGGATGGATACACTCTGAAGCTGCTGGAAGCTTTGTCTGTGTGTGACAGAGCCAATGCCAGCTGGCTGCAAGAAGGACCTGCCGCTGGCCAAAGCCAAGCCCATCAGTGACAGCAGAAGCACCTCTGGGATAACTTACTTAAGAATGGATATAAAACCTGCACAATGGCATCCAGAGAGAGGAGTGAGAATATGTAAGAAAAGCAACTCTGCAGACACCAAGGTCATTGTAGGAGGGGGAGGACGTGCTCCAGAGGCTGGAGCAGATTCCCCTGCAGCCCTTGGTGAAGACCATGATGAGGCAGTTGTGCCCCTGCAGTCCATGAGGGTCCATGGTGGTGCAATGGATGTCAAAAGGAGCCTGTAACCCCATGGGAAACCTGGCCCTGTGGAGAGAGGAGCCCATACTGGAGCAGGTTTGCTGTTAGGACCTATGACCTCATGTGGGACTCACTTTGGAGCAGCCTGTTCTTGAAGGACTGCACCTCATGGAATGGACCCATGCAGGAACGGTTCATGAAGAACTGAAGCCTGTGGGAAGGACCTGTGCTGGAGGAGTTTGTGGAGGACTGTCTCCCATGGGAGGGACCCCACACTAGAGCAGGGGAAGAATGTGAGGAGTCCTCCCCCTGCAGAGGAAACAGCAGCTAAGACAACATGTGATTAATGCACCTTTGCAAGGGGATGGAGGTAGGTAATTAAGCCTGGGAAGAAGAGAGGGGAGGGGGGAAGATGTTTTAAGATCTAGTTTTTAATTCTCATTATCTTACTCTGATTTGGTTGATAATAAATTAAATTTTGCCAAGTTAAATCTATTTTGCCAAGTTAAATCTATTTTGCCCATGATGACAATTGCTAAATTATCTCTCCCTGTCTTTATCTCAACCCATGAGATCATCATTATATTTTCTCTCCCCTGATTATATTTTCTCTCCCCTGCCCAGCTGGAGAAGAGTGGTAAAGCAACTTTGGTGGGCACCTGGCATCCAGCCAGGGTTAATCCATCACAGAGTGGCAGGAAGACTGCCCAGAAATGTATTTATCATGAAACATTTCAGTAAACTCAGAATTATTATCACAGTTTGAAAATAATAAACATGGATATGACACAGTTTGAGGGAGTATTTTTGTTGTGGTTTTGATTCTTCTTTGTTTTTTAAAAAATCACTTATTTCTCATTCATCAGAATGAAGATCAAATGTTCTTATAGACTTGTGGACCTTAGAAAACCTGGCACAATTTTGGGGATTACAAATTTTACAAAACAGGCATGTTTTTCTTTCTTATCTGCGTTATGGATTTGCATAATTTCAACTTCAATAAGGAGACAATTTGCTGTAATTTTGCTTGCAATACTTGCATCAGTATATATGGAACAGACTTTAGGCTGTATTTTACACTGGATAAGAGACCCTATGTGTCAGGTCTTTGTCTGGGCTAGCAAAGATTTCCAGAGCTTCAAGGAATTTTTAAATAACTTGTGAAGAACCTCAGCCTTAGAACTGGCTTATTTTGAAAGACACAATACTCTCAAATTTACTAACGAAACTGGTGGAAGATAATCAATTGATACTTGCTGGGTATAAGACTTTGCAAGAACAAAATATACTAGGTAATATCCTACTCCTTATTCTAACCACATATTCAAACTTCTAATTGGGTAATAAGAAGGTAGCTTGCCTAGCTTTGTGCGAAGTAAATAAAATATCATCTGTCTGGTGCTGAGTTCTGTCTGGGCTGTTATGTCTGCTTTCTCAGGCTGTAAAAGAGAAGAAGGGGAAAAAATGATAACAGGAGTGCTAGGTTATAGTATCTTTGGGTTTACTAATGGTCTTTTTATGGAAGGGAAAATGAAAAAGATGATGACTACTTGGAATTAGTGTTCTTCAACCATAGAGATGTCTTAAAATCTTTTATGTAGATCCATTTCCCATATAGTCAGATGTAAAAGCATTTTGTTCAATCCTGTAATAAAATCTTTCAGGACACTGAATATCTTCTTGAGCCTCTTAAGATATAGAAAGTGTAGGATTGTGTTGCAGTAATAAACGTTATCAACTTCAAAATAATTGGAATAATTTGAGGGTCAATATTAAAACTGGAATTGTTATTCTTTGTAAGAATACAACTTTGTCACACTAAAGCTTGTTAGAACCTAAGAAGCCAAAACTATCTCACACTAGCAGCACCAAACAAACAAACACACAAAAAATCCAAAAATAAGTAAGAAAGAGAGCTTGTTAACATAAAAAAATCAGATCATAAATAATTTAAATTGATTCTATTTTTTGTACATAAAAGTCAGGCAATTGCTAAGCTTAGCATGGATCTGTGGCTGTTTACCCTGTTTTACTTGTAGAATAAAATGTTATTTTAGTAGTTAGCATATTAACGTCATGCAGACATCCATTTGTACTGTTGAATTTACATATTCAAAGATGGTTTGGTGTGAACTCAAGAAATTTAAGTGTGACGTAAGACAGACATATGTCAGGAAGGGTATAACAATGAAAGAAAGAATAAATTTCCCTAATATCATTAGCAAAAGGCTTTAAATTGTGATAAAATTAAGTTTTGTGCTTTCTAATGAAGCCATGAAAATGATTTAGCATGTATAATAGATTAGAAAAATGGTTCCTGCTCCTATTTCCAGCTAAGAAAAAAATCTGATCAGATTTTCAAAATTAAAATTGTAGACCTATGTAAAATTGATCCTTGTGCTTTGAAGATGCTCTCCTTGAAAAATCAAACAGGGTTCCTAGCCTCTTTCTCTTTAGGACAAATTCTCTTGAGATTGTGCCAAAAAGGTTCCTGAATATCTATTCTCCTGAAGTCCAGTAATTCTACTGTGTCTCTTGCTTATGTCTCTCAGCACCTCAAACTCTAGTCCCATGGTTGTGGTAGCCAAGCCTGCCTTTGACTTTATTCAGTGCTTTTTCATTTTTTCTGAGTAGCAGGTCCAACAGAGCACCTTCTCTAATCAGTACATTGATCACCTGTGTCAAAAATTGCCTTCGACATATTCTGGAATTCTCACAGATTGCTTGCACCAGCTCTAGCCCCCTTACAGCAGACATTAGGAAGATTTAAGCCTATGAAGTGTACAGGCCCTGCTATAGTAAGGTTTTCTTCAGCTATCTAAAGGGGGCCTCATCCATTTCCTCTGGATCCAGTGGTCATAGCAGAGATCTGTTACATCACCTGTGCTAGTCTGTCTTCTGATCCTTATCTCCTACTCACTGTTTTTCTAATGCTTTCTCTCTGACTCCAAGGCAGCTTTAAACCACATTTGAACCACTCCTTCATGTCAAACACTGTGGGGTTGCAGGATTGTTTAAAAGTTTTATATTAAGTTTAGTTTAGCTTTATGTGCCTAAGATGGGCCCCTTTGTTTTTTTTAGAGTGTTTTCTTATCAGAAGTTAGTATGTGGTTTTATTTCTTTCTTTGCCTAGAGACGGTTTTTAATTAGTCTGTTTATTATAAATTTTTTTGCTTGTTAGGGAGAGTGTTGCTTTTTAAGGACAGGGGCCTTGGAAGAGTCTGCTTGATGCCTGGGCCCCCCCCCAGAAACTCTACCTAAGTCTTTGATGTATTATGAGCTATGTAACTTAGTTGGAATGTATACTTTGTTAATTGGCTTGGAGATTGTATCCACCCCTTTTGAGCTAGCCCTGAAAAGACCCCCGAGCCCAGGGACTGCATCTCTCCTGAGGTACCCACCCTAGGGTGAGGGGGTCCCCTGTCCCCCAATAAACCCTTCTTCCACCATACCTCCGAGAGACCCCTCTTTCTTTCATCACCACGAACCATAGCAGCAGAAGGTCTGAGGGTCTGCAAAACCAAGAGCCCACCTCAGTTTTGTCGGGACATGCTGGAGCTGCCAAGCAGTCTGGCTGAGTAGGCCAACCAGCAGGGCACGCACCCCGACAAAACACAACCTCCTCCTTGCCTTCCCATCTTTATCCATCCACTGCAACACTCGCTATAGAGAGATATCCCATCTTGACTTCATAATCCCAGTGAGACCATAGCTCTGCAACTTTGCTTAGACTTCTTATTCATCATGTTTCTTCTCTATACTACATCCATTTTTATACAGGTATTTGACTTGGGCCCCAAAATCATATCCCATGTCTCTCCAGGTGGAAGAATATCCCCTGCAATTTTTCTGCTGAGATAGATTTATTTTGCCACTTGTGCCCTAATTTCTCTTCAGTATAGGAAAACACTACCCAACGTACATAGTTTAAAGTATTTGTCACTACATTAGCAAGTTTGTTGGCAAAGATACTCCTGCCTCACTGCCAGAGATTCCATCCCTACACAGTAGTGCTTATTGCTCACAGAGCAACGGGATCATAGAAGCCAAAGCATTGCTTCCAACATCAGGTCTGTGTTGCCTTACTGAAGGAGTGACCTTTTGCTGGAGCCTTTCCCCCTTACTGGAAAGGCAGTCATCACCTGTCTGCCTTACCTTCCACTGCATCCCTTGGGCTCTGAAGAACCCTTGGTGCACTTTGGGTTACCCTTATATCACTCTGGAAAAAGAAGCAGGGGGTGTTGGTCCAAGGGCTAGGTAAGCCTTGACTTTTCTTCTGCAACATCTCAGATCTGAGGTACTGGCAAGCAAGAAATAGCCTGAAAAATCAGGTCATGTTGACAGATAGCTGCTTTCATCCCCTTAGGATGGCATGTCTTATAATTACCACATGCCTTTTTAAACCTGTTTGGGCTCAGCTTGCTCTGGAAGAGTCCTCAGTGGGTCTGGTTCATCCTTAACCAATACCCAGAGCACTACATGTATGCTCAAGTTGCAGATCTGCAGGTAGAAAAGGAGGTGTTCCTGCCAGAAGTCACAGCCTATTCTGTCTGAAGTCTTTCCCCTTCACCTGTCTGAACCTTTTTACCAGCTGCTGCTGCTGTCTCCTCACCTTGTATAGATTTTGCTCTTGCCTCTGCAGCTTTCCTGAAAATAATGCTTCAATACCTCCTTCAAACTCCCTGATGCTATGCAGTCTCTCAGCTCTCCCTGCTGCTCTTTCATCCAGCAGCTCAGTGCCTTGCTCAGAGCACACCTCCCACAGAAGAGGCCCCAGGCCATATTTGCAGCATGAAATCGAAGCAGTGGCCAGAGTCTTCTCTGTGTGAGAGCACTCAGCATCAGTCAGCACTGGGACTTGTGCCTTGTGGCACACCAAGACCATCACTGCACTGTCTCCATGTGCTCCTGCACAGTCCTGAGCAGCAGTGGCAGGCCCCTGTGTGCCTCTCCTCACTAACTGCAGTCACAGTGGCTGTGTCTGTCCACCCTCCCTCAGCACCAGAGTTCCAGTCTACGGCTCCCAGCAGCAGCCTGCACAGGAGAACTGGCAGCAGAGCCTGTAGTTCTATCCAAACTGCAAACAGCAACCACAAGCAGCAGCACCAGCAGCCTCCAAGGCACCCTGCCTAGTCCTGCCAGCTGACCAATACCTTGTCACTGTGCTTCCACACTACACTGCAGACACATGACCCATTCCCACTGGCTCATTCCTGCCACACTGCTTCTTTGCCAGCTCCCCACTGCCCTTGCCTCCACTCATAGCTGCTGCTCTACATGCTGCCCTCACAGCAGCTTCTTCCAACCTGAATGTTACAGTCTGAAGAGCTGCCCAAGTGCAGGGTTTAGTCCAAGGCAGCTGTGATATGACAAATAACAAAACAATTATTTTTATCAGGCTGTAACGCTGAGAGGTGTCAGGTTGGAGGAAATGTGCGAGGTAGTAGGTAGGTTTTTCAAGCTTACTGAATACTAAATTTCAATTCAGCATTTGAACAGTCATGAAAGCAATTTATCAGTTTATTCTTTTACAATAAAAAAAATTCATTCTATGTTACTTTTGTTATTATAAATTAAGGTGAAAGGTTTTTTCCTGCAGACAGTTTAAAACTTTTAAATATTGTCTGTTATTGAATTAATACAAATATTACTGCAAGCATAAATTTTAAGCATTGTGGATTTTTGAAGGCAGCTTTTCATTCAAGAATGTCTGCGCATACACTTTTTCCCTAAACATGAGAACAATGTAATCTCTGTATATTTTCATGAGTGCTGGAAAAGTTCTTCCTCTACCTTTTGAACTCACCAGAGAAACTCAACACTTTTTTCAAGAGTGCCAAGATCTTGGAAATAACTCTTTAACATTTTGTAAAATTGTAAAGCTGAGTAAAGGAAAAATTGCAGCTTGAGGACATGATGTTAACACATGAAAAACGATCCACAAAAATTAACAGTATGCTCTTTTACAATGACTTAACTTCGGGAAAAGCTTCAGTCATAAATGAGGCCCTTCTGACACACCAAAGTCAGTAATTATGTGACATAACTCTAGAGAGAACTAGAAACTGTTAGACCTAGGGTGGCAACTAGTCTTTCCCCTCTGAATGACTGGTCTTGAATATCACATATTTTATGCAGCTTATATATTCTTATGTGAGCATAGTCAGAAAACATTATAATTTTTGCATTATCATTTGGAACAGCAAGCAGTTAAGTCATGTGCAGCACCTGCTAATGGATAGGCCACTTAAATATTTAAATCAATACAGACAGGAGAACTAAAAAAAATTCATTTTGGTTTCATTTACCCAGCATACACTGGCACATTTATTGAAAAGGACATATACCTGGAGTAGAAGGATTTTGTCCTCAATACAGTGCTGCTTACTGGAAAAAATTGTCATATTTTTCAGATCAAGACCTTATTTTATGCATGCCAAATTATTCCATTTGTCCTGTTTAATTAGAAATTATGAAAAGCAAAGACAAAAAAATAAATGTGAAGAGTGAAGTTTTGCTAGAGCAGGATAAACCAAGTTATCAATTAAATAGCTAGAGCTCACCTGCAGACTGTTTGATTGAACAGTGGAAATCATGTAAACATGCAAGGGCTTTTTGGTTTGGGGTTTTTTAACTGTTATCTCTCCTGATTCCAGATACAGCTTTCTCTAATTCCTCAACCTCTTTTAGTCTCTCTAGTGAACAAATCACTTCCATCTCAGCTGGCTTTTTGCTTGATTCCTCCCTTGCCTAGATTGCACAATTAAATTGCAGAATAAATGTTAACTGCTTTGCCAGCTTACCTCCTCCTGGCAGGCTGCTGCTGTCCTTCCCCTGAACCTCAGCCTCTGGCTCAGCCTCATTTTCAGGCTGTCCCTCACAGTGCTCTTGACTAACTCAAGCCCTCAGCAATTCTCCTGACAAGTGAATGTGCTTTTTAAAGATGTTTCTGTTTCCATCACCAAACGGCTGGTATTCCTGCTGCCTGAATACAGATCTCCCACAATACCACAGGCAAATATATAGAAAAAATATGGCTCATGTCCTGCATAATCAGCAATCAGATAATTCCCCTGGGAGAGTATAAAGAGACAGATATCCTGTAGAACTGCTCCTTTGTCTGGGGTTAGTAATATTGCTAATAGATATATTAGCTGTACAGTTGGCCAACTGAAAAAGGTGTACTGGTTGATGCCACTCTGCTTTTCATTCTGTGCAACTTCTAGCAGCTAACAAAAGTATTAGGCAGCTATCATTTAGTCAATCCTTTCCTATTTATGGTGAAGTAAAATTCAGAATGAACTAACAAAAGTTGTTTCACTGTGAGAGTGTCTGATGGGACACAAACACCATCAGCATTTGTTTAAAAATGGCCAAATTAAATAGTTATAAATTTATATCTAAGAAGCACAATTAAATGAAAAGATATAGATCAATGGCCAAGGAAAAAAGGGATAATCTTTTAATTATGAGATATTATGAAGAAAAAACAAGTCTTATGGTAACTGTTTCTTACCTTAATACAGACCTTTTCCAGGAATTTCTTTAATAATTCTGAATATTTTGCTGAATATAATAGCTGAAACAAATTGATAAACCACATATGCTAGTTTTTACTGGGATAGAGTTAATTTTCTCCATAGCTGACTGTGAGGCTGTGTTTTCAGTTTGTGCTGGAGATCTTCCATTATAGCAGAGCAGGGCTTACACAGGGTCAAGGCCTTTTCTGCCCCTCAAAGCACCCCACCTGTGAGGAGCCTGGGGGTGCACCAGGGGCTGGGAGGGGAGCTGGAAGAAGAGGAAGGAAGGGGGGACATCTCAAATGATGGTGGTTTTCTCTCCCAAGTAAACACTGTGCATCATGGAGCCCTGCTTTCCTGGAGATGTCTGAACACCTGTCTACCCGTGGGAAGTGGTGAATGAATTCTGAGTTTTGCTTTGTTTGTATGTGCATTTTTTTTTTTAACTTTCTTGACCAAATTGTCCTTATCTCAACCCACGAGTTTTCTCATATTTACTCTTCTGATTCCTTCCCTCATCCCACTGGGAGGAAGTAAGCAGGTGCCTGTGTGGGGTGCCAGCTGGAGTTAAGCCACAACAGTAAATTTTGGTGCCTAATATGGGGCTTGAAGAGTTTGTGATAAAAATCTATTGACCAGAGTGTACTGGAAGGTTTTTTTATCTATTAAAGTTGCAGGTCACCATACTGATTCATCTGTTCTCAATATTAGTTTATCTGATCTGTGCCATGCTCTCTTTTTTTTTTTTTTTAATGTTGTAAGAGTTAAACACTGCTGTTGGCTTTTGCATTTTTCTGTTATTACTGATATTTTACCTGGGAGGTTTGTCATTAAAACCCTGAGCTATGACTTAAAATCAGCACACCATGTTCTCCAAATAGTACACATATAAAAGCACAGAATACTTTCTCATTAAAATCAAGTATAAAATTAGCCTACTTTGTGATTTAGCACATAGTTAAAACTACATGATTAGTGATAATTTTTATATAATGTATTTTCATTCTGTCAACTCTAGTGCAAAAATATACTTTTCAAGAAGGCAAAATTCTGAGAGAACTTGAAAGAGACCTAAGGTTCTCATATAATATGGTATCATATATGATATTATGTATATTTTAAATCACGTCAGTGGTGATATTTTCAGATAACTGCATCCCAAGATCACAGGTACCCATTTGCACAAATATTTTTAGCATACTAATGAAACACATATAGGCTATGTGATTTTTGTAACTCCTGGCAGATATACTAATACTCTGTAGGATAATTAGAACGAAGATTTTCTTAGTTGCCCAAGTGACCTTAAAATTAAAAAATATTCCTTGATAATACAAATATGTATGCTTTGCAGGTGTATGCTCAAACACACCATATATATATTCTGGGTATATTGGAATATATGTGTGTACATTCAGCCCACACCATTGCAGTCCATCCCATCCAATTCCAATTCATATGCATACCATCTATTGTAATGCTCATCCAAAGTCTATCCATTGCTTTATCTAGACTAGCAAAGACAAAAGAGTTGCTTTGTGCAGGACAGACAGCACTTAGGGTAGCCATGCAGATTGCCTATCTAAAGTTCTCTAAAGCTGGCACTGGAGCTCCTGTGACACTGGCATGCTAAGTTGCAATAAGGCTTTCTGCCTGCTTCACAGATGGCTCTGAATGCAAGCAGCCAAGGCATACAACACTGTGCATTTGTACAAGCCAAAATTCCCACATGGTCTATTTGGAGTCGCTGTTTAGGCAGCTTGGATTTTGATCTGTTTTGTGTTATCAAAACCATAGTGTCTGCAGCAGTCCATAGCATGACTGAGGTTTTTGTTACATTTTTATGAGCCTACACAGGCTCGATGGAATTTGCATTTATTTCTTTACGTATAAAAAAATTTCAAAATATATAGGCAAATCACCTTGCATCAGCAAGGTGTCTTTTACAAATAGACTGGCCCTCTTGTCCCTTTTCTACATTCAGCTGTTTTGTTACCAAGTCTCTGTGTAATGATAATCTTTCCTGATTTATTCAATGACAGCTCTTGAAGCCACACTCAAATTTGTCAGTGTAATTACTCAGGCCTTTATAAGTGGCAACAGGAATGGATCAGAATCCTGAAGTATATATCTTCCATCCAAACTTTCTGATAATTTTCATATTAAATTTTGAAAATTAAGCTTTCTTAAATGACCTGAAAAAAATACCCAAGAGGTAATTTCATGCTGTCTCCAGTTCATTGTGAGTGGTAGATATCCACTGTCAAATATTGAAAGACTCTCATTGTTATATTCTGCTTTTGACTATCATGTTCTTCTTTTTATTCAGGAACAAAATTACCCTAATATTGGAAAATTATTTTACAGAGAACTCTTTTGGAGCCTGTAATTCTTATCACATTTTGAAGAGAATGTTGGTCCATTCAAAGAGAATGGCCCTAAACCTTGTGCATGTAGTTTAGTACCAACTACTAATAATTTAGGTTTAGCAAGATCTGGAAAGATTTGTCTTTGATCCTGAATAATACAATTAGTTTCTGTCAATTGATTGAAATTAGAGAATTGGAATTCAGTGGCAGGATAATTTGGTGTCTATGGTGGAATGGTGATTAGAGCTGAAAAGACATTTGTGAGGAAATATTTCAATTAAAATAAAGTTTTAAATCTTTTTCAGATAATTTTCATCTTCATGATACAGTACCTGTGGAATTGACAGAGATGTTTTAGTCAGTAGATGAAGGTACTTTTAATGTGTTATGGGATATGCATAAAAATAATTATGTAAATGTGATGATTAATTTAAAAAAGGGTTTTCAAAGATGGCTTCATTGTTAAGACCATCTGCAAATAGTTTCTCAGCCAGCCTTGGTTTTAGAAAAGTTTGCTTTTTTAACAGTGTTTCCTTAATTATAGAAAAGAAAAATGTTAATTTTTGTCTTTCGATTTCTGCTGAAACAAAAAAATTTCTAGTTATCAATTTGACATGACTGCTTTGAAGTAATCCTAGGGGAAATGATATAATTATTATTGGTATCTGATGATCTCAATGTAGCCTGATAGCCAACACAAAACTAATAGTTCTTACAGGGATTTCTGCTGGCATCAAAGCTCAGAAGGAATAATGGCATTTTCTGGTGGTGGTGTTGTAATACTTCAGTAGAAAGTGCTCACAGATTTTGAGGAATATTAGTACTTTTTTTAGCCTCAGTTAATAAAGCTCCATAAACCTGATAAATCTCAGCTTATCAGTTTGATTACTCTTTTTTTCTAAAGTCCACAGGACCAAAGGATTTTCCCAGTTACCAGCTCCCCACATTGTTTCCTATCTGCCTGCCTCTAGTCAACTTTTCAGGTTTAACTTTCCAAACTGAATATAAAATACATGAAAGATAATATCAAAATACAAATACAAAAGATGTGATAAGCAGTTAGGGAAGAATTTTTGAGAGAGGAAGGTGGCAGCTGGTTGAAGAGAGGAAGACAAAATACAGGAACGCTTGTGCTCTTGCAACGCAGGAATGGAAGGTAGGCGCAGAGTCAGAGCCTCAAGAAACACCATTTCCAGCCATAAGGCCATTGTGCTGTGCTTTCCATGCGGAACAAGCAGCTCCAGAGACCTCACAGCTGCCATACAGACACACATGATCAGAGATACAGAGATACACAGAAGAGAAGATATATGTGAATGAGAGAGGTTAAAGGGGCTTTCTGATAGCATTAGTCATCATCAAAGACATTAGGCTGAACATTTCAGCAGCGTGACTGTTGCCAAAATTTCTACTGACATTAGAGAAAGATGATAGAGTGGATAATGAGCCAATATAAGAAGGAAATCCTCCAAAATTAGAGAGCTACACAGAAGAAATCATGAAAAATCTGCTTTGAAATTATACCTTGCTTTGAAATTATACAATGTGGGCTGATATCACAGGGCAGCTGAGGACATAGTTGATATTTGGCATTGCAATTGGAAAGTGCTTTGAAATAAATGGAACAATTAAATTATTTGAGAAAGGCATAGCAGTTTTTGTTTATGTTGTATTAATTATTTTGCTAAAAAATCTCTTTAGCTCTTTTTTAGTAAAACCCAGCACTTTGTGGTTTTAAATAGCTTTCTAAGAGAACACTTTAGCTGCGAGTATTAAGACGCTGAGTAAAATTTTTTAAAATCGTAAATGAAGATCAAATGTAATAATCACATGGTATAAGAAGTATTATTAACCTAGAGGAGAAATAAATCTGGAAGAGTATATTACTGAACTTAAGCAGCAGTTTTCTTCACAAAACCGTATAATTTTAACAATATATTTTCAAAATTTGAAGTTAGCTACCAAAAAATTCTTGGAACATATTGGTTTATTTTTTTTTTCTATTGAACTAATGCACATTTTTAATACACATTGTAATGGTTCTGATTGGTATGTCTGGTAGCAGTTATTTCTGTAAAATGCTTTTTATCTGTTTGCTTTTTCATCCTGGTCATCTAATGAATATACATAAATACATCTATAAAATACATATAATATTGAATTTTTGCAAATACAATTAATAGAATATCAAATTGCAGTTGGGTATCTGTTTCCTGATATATAATAATAGTTAAGCAATTGTATTTAACTCATTAATAAAAATTACTTAACATATTGTGGTAGTCTTCATTATGGATTGTTTTGTGTCAATTTCTGCGCTTGTCCCATCTTCCTCAGGTAATTGCTGGGGATAATCACCATTGCAGGACAAGTATAAGTGTTTCTTGATCAGTTATTCAAACCAACATATTACACTTGTTTCTGTGTTTCTTAAAAACAAAAACTCATAATGCCGTGTTAACTGGTTTATTTCAATATGGAACAGCATAACGCATAACTCGTTTTACAAAATTTAATCTATTTTGATGTAATAGGGCTTTCCATTGCAAAGCATGGTAAACTTCCTTTCTTCTGAGCCTAAATTTACTTCAGTGCCGAATTATTTACAATAAAATGTTTTTATTTTCTTGCCTTTTCACTGCCTCAATGTTTTACCAGGTGAAACCCATGAATGCTCATTAGATGGTGTTCTTTTCCTCATCTGAAGGAGACTGGTTTCATACTCTTTGAAAAGGCTTGATAAGCTTCATGCTGAACTAAATCACTTCATTTCAAGAAATCAGTCAATTCAGGGAGATCTTAACTCCATATGTACTACGCAAATACTACCCTTAGTACATTAAGACAACATATAAAAATCTTGGTGATTAAAACAGTCAAAGATCATCTTGTAGCATGTCTTTCTGTTTTTAAATGATAGTTGCTATCAGTATGTGAATAATATTGTTACTGCACTTCTTGTGATCAGATCCTATAGGTCATCAGTCAGTGTTCAAAGGGGGTAGTACCCAGCAGCAGATAGCAAAACGCAAGTGCCCATTTATAATTCTGCAACTCTGTGAGACCTGCAGAACCACAGCATGTTTGCAAACTAATGTTTATTTTTACATTCTAAATTGATGTACAACATCTGTTTGGGCTTCACATGCTCTCGTCAAATTATTATGAATTTGTGTATTATGGATTACATCATGAGTTCCTCTAATAAAGTGAAGAATGACCAGATGCTAAAACCATATGACACCATACCGTGGACTAAAACATAAAGTTTGGTATTAGGATTTTACAGTTGCAATATCATGTCTTAATAATTTATAATTCAATGACATTTAGTCCTTTCACACCTGTTTTGAATTTCTATACCTATTCTACAAATTCTTCTTCATAGTGCCTCATAAACCCCAGCTTGAGAAAGGAAAAGGCTTTGGGTTCACAGTTTGATGTTTGTTGGTGGCAGGTGGGAAATTTAGGTTATGGCGGTGGGTACTGTATCAGAAGTCTTTTCTTGACCTTCTTTCTTTTCTCCTGATGCTCTCAGCACATTTTGTTTCCCTGGCCATACACAAAATATCTAACAAAGACACCAGAACAGAGGCCATTTATGTTTCAAAGCAAGCAGAGACCTCTAAAAATGACCTTTCCAGTCAGGGCTCTGGATAGAAATCCTTAAAAGTACATGGCTCCTCTGAAGTTTCAAGAAAGATTATTTTCAGCATAAAACTGTCCAGATTCTAATCTCATTTTTGCATGTCTAATAAAGAGCTTTTTTTATGTTTTGCAATTGCAAACAGCTAGATGAGACAGCTGGTGCATAATGGCATACACGTCCTTTTTTGAATTGAATTGGCTCTTTGCATTAGAATACAAATGTCTTGGAATTACAGAAATAGCTTTTCATATAGGGCCAGTTATATTTTAAATTTACAGGATATGAAGATCAAATACCATATAAGGCAATTGATGTGTGATGGCAGCCTCTGCAGAATATGAGCACTACATGGGTCCCAGGAGGCAGGTAGTTAATAATGCAGATTTCAATGTTTTTGGCAATTTTTGCTTCAAGAGACACTATGAGAATATTAAGCTCAAAGATATTTTATTCATAATTTCTTTAACCTTCATTTGATACAGTCTGATATATATTGTTAGGTATAACTTGCTGCCTCATTAGTATTTCACTGGTTGAGCACACTGAAAGGAGATGAGTTACATTCACCAAATTCTCACATAATACACATAAATTCAAGGTCTCTCGCTACTTTTGGATGGAAGAATGTAAGAATTAAGGCAAAATTACAAGCAAAAAAGCAGGCTATTTTTACAGAGCAGATTATCTATACAGAATGTATGGTAAATTTATTTTGATTTATTTCATGGCAAAAAGTAGTCATCTTCTCCAAAT
The DNA here is from genome assembly GCA_008694505.1 of Cyanoderma ruficeps. Taxonomy (NCBI): domain Eukaryota; kingdom Metazoa; phylum Chordata; class Aves; order Passeriformes; family Timaliidae; genus Cyanoderma; species Cyanoderma ruficeps. Next base: position 47,103,129 of record VZDJ01007755.1, read on the forward strand.
CCAACTTACAAATTAAATAACAACTATGTCCAAATACAATAACAATAATGCTTCCCATCTCTGAGAGGAATTTTGAAGTTGCCAATTTCAGGCTTTTTTCCTTTCCAGGAAAGGTAGTGAAAGGCAGACACAATTATAATCAATTCTAATCACGGAAGTGATGAAAAACATCAGTTGTTCAGGTTTTCCTGCTTAGTGGATTGTCTTTATCAAGGATTGGACTGGTATAGAACTATTTATGCTTTAGAGGAGATACCCTATAAATGGTGACATCTGAATACATATGCATTGTAGAGACAACTGCTTGGTGAACAGTTGTCTGCTCCTCTGAACAGTTATCTGTTCCTCTGTGCTTAATTCTTTATTACTTAATCTCTTTTTTTTTTTTTTTTCCTCCCCAGGAGCTCACAAATGAGTGTCATGGCATAAAGTCTATTGAAAACATCACTGAGGTAAGCAAGGGCTCGGCTACATCTGCCCGGTTGAAACTCCTCTAGATGACTGGCATGTGCTGTGAAAATGAACCAAGGATATTTCGGCAGGATGTGTGTGTGTAGCTCACCCAACATACACATCTGCTCTCCTGTAATCATCTGGGTAGGCATAGAAAAGTAACAAAAAAGGACAGACAAAATCATAGCTTTGCATCCATGTTGCCCATTTGAGGTAGAATGGAATGTGGTACTAACCCAGGTAAACTACGTACAGAAAATCAGAGATGGGATTGGAGTGATAGGAACGATGATGCTACTGGTGACCTCCTGAGGTAGAAAGCAAACCACGGGAAATAGTAACTCTTTGGTGGGGGGGAACTTATCTGTGTATCCAACCTGGTGCAGAATGATGAGCCAAAGACCTACTAAATGTAAAGTCCAGGCCACAGCCGAGACATGGGCATGTCAATCTGCTGGAGTCTTGTTTTCCTGAGCCTATGGTACCAACCACAAATGGATCAGAGACCCTGGTTTTGGTGTGAATGTGGTCAGTACAGAGAGAGTGTACTTCTCATAGAGCAGAAATTGATGTCCACCCACTATTCCACTGCAGCAGAGTAAATAAAGTTGGAAAATTATTTCACTGAGTGATGACATTCTGATTCTGCAGCTACCACACTCCAAGTGCCTTTGTGGCAACACACATAGGATGTCCTGGTTGAATATGCAGAAGAACACTTTTGTTTTGACTTATTTCTGGTGGAAAAATTGAGTCTAACAAATGTCCTGACAATCTTTATAATGTTACAGCATCTCTAATTTACTCAACGAAAATGGCTAGTGAATCAGTGGATTTTTTTTAATTATTATTTTTACTTGGACTGACAAGAGTCATAAGTAACTCACAATGAGAATTCATTTTGAGATTTTGAACAAGATAAAGAAAAATGATCCATCCAGGTGATAGGGTCCACTTGGTCAAAAAGTCAGAACACAGGTAAATTTGTTGCTGACTAAGATCAGTGAATGTCTGAGATATTGCCATGAGAAAGACACAAGGCATAACTATCGTCTGTCATGGACATTCCAGGAAGTTTCTCTCCCCATATTTGGGGATTAAATATCTCTGACATAGTTTTGCTGTTTATCCGTTTGTTATAACCAAGAAAATTACTCAGAAGAGCTGATGATCTTATGTAGAAATACAAAACTCTATAGTCACAGGTGAGCCACCAGTTTTCTTGGCTGATTATAGCTAAAAATGAAACAAGTGTGATTTATATTTTAAGGAGATTATTTTGTAAAACATCTAATGACAATACAGAACATTAGCTACAAACACCTACCTCCAATAGCTGCAATATAATTGGTTATACATGTATTGCATTTTGCTGGGAAAGGGGGACGGAAAAATATTTAGGCCAAAGCCCTGTACATTTTCTCCATAGTCTGTGAGAATACAGCAATAGAGATGGTAAGTTAGCCGTCCCATATCCATCCATTATAAAGACCAGAAGCCATATGAATTCTGCATTCAGAGTATTGGTCATTACCTATCAAAAATATTACCTGGTTCTTGAGGTATTTGAGAAAATCAAGACACATAGCTCCACTGACAGAATATATATGAGCATTTTTGGAAAGCATTAAGAACAGTTGCTGTTTCTCAGGGAATGAAGTTGATGTGCAAGCAAAACACAAATATGTAAAAGTTAAGCACTCTTTTTTTAATATATCCAGTTCTCTGATAATCAGAAACTGGTAGTAGATGAGAGAAGTCAATGCTTAAATAAATTAGAGAATATTGATTCCTTTGGTGGGAATTCTCAGATGAAATGTTAGTTGTCCACATCTGAGCTGATCACTAGAGGCTCCTTTTGGGGTCTGTGGAAAAATAGTGCTGCTAAGTGGTCCTTCTGATTTTAGCAATAGAAATTTCTCTTCATAAATGTGAAGGAATGAATTGTAGCTGTATACGCTGCCGACACAGAAAGGCCAAACCCAAGACAATGTTAGTCATTCCACAAGTATTTACAGTTTAGGAAGAAAGGCTCACTTCCACAGGGTGATTTACTGCCCAGTGTCACAACGATCAGTTAAGTCAGAGAGCAGCACAGCTAAGTCTCATTCATTGTATGTAAATTGTCTTCATTTTTCTCAGATAATTTAACATTTCCCACATTAAAAATGTAAGAACAGAACCTCCAGCTGGACTAATTTTCCTGCCAATTCCCAGAAGTTCATGAGGTGAGATCCGTATCAGATAGAAATTCCAGGCAATGCTAATGCCAATATCTGGCTCCAGGGCAAGTGGAGGACTGTCACTCAGGTATTGTCCTCAGCTACCGTGTGCCACTGGTTTACCTCAGCCACAAGATCATTGATCTACTCAGATGATACTGCAAGCCTTTCTTTGCCTCAAAGGGAACTGTTGGATATAATCATTGCTCCCTTCCCTTCTTCTAAATTAGTTTTTCCTTCTCCATGAAGTAAGACTGAGTAGAAAATATTGAATTTAAATGGCTCAGAAAATTAGTACAGACATTTTTACTAAACATGGAGAAAAATGGTATTTCTAGATACAGTTGTTTATTGTTTTCTAGTACAGCAAATACTGAAAATTAATGAGAAATGGTAATTATTCATTTCTATGTCACTTTTAGTAAATACTGTATTGTGCTCTGCACATTTTTCCCTTTTAAATGTGCAAGTTGGATTTACAATGGTAAATGAATAGGGAATATGATTTGAAGTAGTGTAAATGTGAAAATATGTCTCTCATAAATTATGAGAGTAGGATAGCAGTGCATTTTAGCACTTTGCCTCCCAAATGATCCTAATGCTGTTACAGGCAAATACCATTTCATTTACCTCTGTAGGACAGCTGTCTCTGACAATACAGTGGAGCAATTGCTGACTGCAACGTTATAAAGGCTTTTAAGAAAAGCAATGAATGTTACATATAATTGAAAAGCAGAGGAAAATTTATTCAAATGTAAATTAATGGAATAGAGGGAGTTTGTGCAGGGAACTGAAGCTTTATAACTCCTGAAAGTGATGACATGGGGGTTTTGCCAACAAAAGGATCTGAAAGACTTGCACTTAAATCTCATTTGAGATGCATCATCACTAATGGCATAGTGCCTTTTCATTCTTTCAGGGGATTTTATCTTACTATAAAATCCCAAACAGCAGAAATCTTTTAAATCACTCGACTCTGTTGAGTTTTTTGTTAGAACATCTACTTTAATGACGAGATGTCAGTGAGCCTAATTTGTAAGATCTGGTAATATTTTAGTCTAAGGTAATGTGAATGATTTTCAGTGATATGTGTATGCATACAATTATATCCATGAAAATGCTGTAACTGCAATTACAGATCAAGTATTTGCCTGTGGCATTGGCTGGCAAAATGCCCAATTTTCCAAGTTTGTTTACTAAATTGTACTGTATGAAGTCTCAAATCTGGCATCGTTATCCTCAAATTTTAGAAGAGCATCTGAATAGATGTTTAACTAATAAAGGAGGCAATATGAAACATTTTTTTCTCCCCTGTGTTCTCATGTTAATCAAAACTTTGATATTATCTAATGTTGTTAAAAGCATAATTATTTTGAAAGAAATTCAGGGCTGGCTCTTCACATGGTGTTTGGAGCTAACTGCCAGGTCTGGATTCAGCACATGGGAAGTGGAGGCAGGTCAGCTATTTGTTGTACAATGAGCAATTTCTGAATCAATAGGGAGCAAAATGGCAATATGAAGACTTCTGGCACTTTTGTTATAACTTGCTATTGAGGTGTGAAGTACTCATTGCCAAGTGGCACCTGCAGCTGAAGAGGGGCTTGTGCTGAATGCCTGAATTGGAAGTAGGACATAATATAGTCTGTGAGAGCAGCAAAATGTCTGTAAATAAACTTTCATCCATTTATCTCTAATGCAGTTAAATACTAAAGTATTTATCCACAGGAGGGAACAGCAGTCTTCTCTTGGAGCAAGGTTAGAGCACTCCCAAAGATTTCAGTGTAATGCTATGATTTTTCATAATAGTCAGGACCCTATCTGTGATGAAGCCACATCATTCTTTGCCCCTACTTGGGATGGGATCATTCTACAGAAGCCTGACATTTAACAGAAAGAATATCTTTTCGGAATAATAAAGGCAGCTATAGACTTCATTGTGAAGCTTTTGATATAGATCATAACCTTGAGTCTTATCCTTGAGATGAGCTGACTTCCTGCAAGGGTGTTATCAGGATCTTTCTTAACCACTGGGAGAATAAAATCTGAAGAGAAGCTTAACAAAAGAACAGCTTTTGGTAACTCCTAGCTTGACATGTCACATAATTGATAGTATGAATTGTATAGTATTGGATGTGCGTATATATACAGAATTCACTAAAGTAACCATGTTGCCCTATTTCATAAGAGTTTGTCATAATATTTTTTTGCTCCTTGTAAGTTTTTACCATTCTCTATAAGGTTATCTGCTGCATTTTAGGAGATTGGAAATTAAATATTTTCATTAATAGAAGTCCAGAGACTTTAAAACCTCTGATCTTTAAATCTTGAAAATAGGAGACAAAGTAGAAAACAGAAACCAGGCTGCATAAGCTTGTAGTGGAGTTTAAGAGGAGAAATTGCATGTTTTGACCCAGTAAAAATAAAAGGCAAGGATATCAGATTCTGGATATCAGTATCTAATACTAAGGCTGAGCTATCAGACCATTCACTATAGGCCTTACAAATGACTGCTGGATCTGTAGGTGTAGATCTATTTCTAGGTTGTATGTTGTGTTAACTATTAGTGGGGCAGATAGGCTCCCTGTACAAGAGCTCAGTCTGAAGAGAAGGCATCACCAAAAGCAAATGCAGAAAATGCAGAAGAAAAGTATTTTTAATACACTTTGTCATTCTCTGAAACATTTCTCTCTTTTTTTAATATAGTCAGGTACTTAAGTTCTCTTGACTGTTACATGTTCATGGAGTTTTTTGAAGTTCTATCCAAAACAAATATGTTTTAAGTCCTGAAAAATCTGCTTCTAGCTATGCTCCAAAGCAGGATTTTATGTCTGGAGTTTTATCAGTAAAGACTTGTATTATCACTACCTTTGGTTTTACAGAGTTAGAGGGTGCTTGGGAATAAAGTTCTCTGTGTTTTTAATGCTCTTTTGTGTTCCACTTGAGATTTTTAACCCTTCATTTTGTTTATTTGGTGGAATCTGTCCTTCAGTAAGAACAACAGCACACATACTTGAAGGATGCCATTACCTTCCTCTGTCTACTAACTAGGTTTATTCTTTACTTGATTTTTTTTTTTTGGCCTCCTGAAAACAGTTGAAGAACTCATGCTCTTATTAACCAATACAAAAAAGTGTTTGGAAAACAACTATAGAAACTCTTGCTCCCTTTGGCTTAGATATTGGGATATTGGAAGAGAAAGCCTGTTCTTCTATGCATCAAGAGTAACTTATTAAGGTTTTAAGGTTGTGATATGGGAGTGACAAGAATGAGCCTAAAATATCTGTGCAAAGAAGCCCTCTATTTCAAATTGAGGATATTTCAGAGTTTGGGTAAGCATTGTTTTTTCCTTTAACAGTCAAATGACCTTTGCTGGATATCAGTTTTTTTGAAGGATGTATTTTAATTGTAGGATTATGTACAACATGAAGTATAACACTGTAACACTAGACATTTTCAGGAAAACAGAGCTACAATTCAAAGACAGAAGCAAGAACAGGGACTGTTTAAAACACTTTTCTCACAAGAAAAAGTACGTGACAATCTGTCAGGATCATCTGTGAGCCAACATACAGACGAAATCTGACATGAAATACCAAGTATCATGATGTACCTGCTGGGAAAATGCGAAAACAAAATGCAGCTCTTCCAGAAAAAAACAAATTTGTAACTGAGACAAAGCTTGTCTGCTCTGTGACTTACAAGAAATGCAGGAAGACCTTGACAGACTTCTGATGGTGAATTAATTTGAGTTTGGATTCAAAGGTTAGAGTGTAATAACACTTTGATTGCTACCATCATGATTCTTTATAGGAAAAATGTATTCTACATTATTCACACTTTCAACTTTGTCATTACTGTATGAGGATATGTAGCAGCTTTTCATGTTATGATTCACTTTACTCTTTGATGCCATCATAGTAGCAGAACTTTCAGGAAAAGGCTTTTTTTTTTTTTAACCTCTGCTATTATAAAAAATAAAGTCATTAATTGAAGTGGGGATGAAAGAAATAAATCACTTCATCTTCCTTACCACTTATCCCTAAAGAACGTAACTTCAGAGATCCTTGATGTTGCTCAAAGTTGATAGAAAATCAAAAGCACTCTTCCAAATATGGTCAGATTTTCCTCATATTTTTGAGTCATGTCATGAGCTTTTATTTCCAGCTGCACAAATTCCTTTCAATTATTATTATTTTTGTTCTAGATATGTGAGAAGTATTTCATAGTGTGAACTGAAATATAAATGGTTAAAGCCATTGAGATGCCTTTGAGAAGGCTAAATTGGAGATGGAGGAAGATTATTGTTATTGAAGAGGATTGTTTGAAGTTCCCTGACATATGAGGAGTGATTATCATTACTGCTATGCCTTATTGCAGGAAATATAGACTTTCTTCTAGCACTATGTTAGCTCTACAAGTAATTTCTAAATCAATACCAAAAGCAATTTTACTAGTGAGTGGAAAACTAATGACGAAGACATTCTCCTTACATTTAATAAGAATTTTTTGATAGTCCTCTTAAGAAGCTTGCTCTTTTGTGTACAAATTGCATGAACTCCTTCCTTTATTTATTCTACACTGCATTTGTTTCAGTAGATAGTTCTCTTAGATGGTTGAGGGTTTGGAAGGGAAAAGGATCTTGTTTTCTCCCTAGATTGTGGACTGTTATCAGGCTTACATGAAAGAACTACCAGACAGTGTTATCAGATAAAAACCAAATATATTGTATATATCTTCCATTGGCAAAGGAAATAAGGTACCACACAGTGGGACATTATCATGCCTTTTCTTTTCAATTTTGTGCGTATTGTAGTCCATTGCACAGATTGAGGGATGGACAGTTATTTGGAAAAACTACTAAATCATATAAAACCCCCATGATATTTGATCCTCAGGCTGTCAAAACCATAGAAACTGGGTGAATCAATTCCTAGCCATGGAACTTCTCTGTTTCAAAAGAAAGGGACTAATCAGTCAGATGATGTAGACCAAAAAACTATTTATAGGAAGAGATTAGGGCTGTGATTCCCAGATTCGAGAAGTCATTTAATTCAGCTTGCATCCATATCTGAAATAAAGGTGAAATTTCAGATATAACCTCTTTTAATATGTTCCATTATTTTTTAATTTAGCCAATTTATTCTGTTTCATTTTGCAATGTCATTCCCTCTCTCTCTCTCTCTCTCTCCTTCTCCAAATATTTTGACTGTTAAACTCATGTTATTAAGGCACCTAAGTATGTGGTCAGCTGATTCAGCTCTCAACTGAACTGTGAATTTGCTATTCTTTATTTTTTAAAAAGTATCTGGGGCTGTTCCTGTATTGTTTCTAAGAACACATACACACACACACAG
>VZDJ01007755.1:47111166-47235194 GCA_008694505.1 Cyanoderma ruficeps
ACACACACACAGACACACACACACAAAAACCCCCAGCAAATCTGTATGTAATTTAACTTTTGAACTATTAAAATGAAATCAAAAGGCAATTGAATAATTGAATGGAGTGTTTTTCAGTTCTTCATCTCTCTGTCCAAGTGATTTCATACAACAGTCTTCCTTTTGTAAAAATGGAACATTTGAGTTTTTTTGAATGCTCCAATCATCAGATATAACATCTATTTTATCAATAAAATATTTAAAAAAAAATTCCGCTTATTTCTTAAAAGTCCCCATCTAATTTTTAATAAATTTATAGCAACTGGAAAGTTCATTTTTCAGAGCCTTTACACAGTTTTACCTACTGAAAATCAAATATATATTAAAATTTTGTAGCACTTTATAATTTTGAAATTAAGCTGTGTGAATTAGACTTGTTTCCCTCGTAATATAATACAAATGTAACTGAAGTAGACTAATTTTCTCCTGAAATTTAGTTTAATGAAACTATTACATTCTAATTTAATCTTTTTTTCTAGATATGTCTATGGTGACCCCACTGGTCTGTTTTGATATATGCACTCTGCTTCATGGTTATCCTTGGAAATTAAATTTCTGCTGAACAAAATAATTTACCATTATATCTTGCAGGTCAAACTGAATAAGTCATGGATTAAAACACAAAGACAAACAAAGAGTACTTTTTATATCACAGCCACAACACACAAACTTTCCCTTTTTCTCATCTTTGCTTGCAATTCACTTTGGAAAACAATAATACAAAAGTAAAAAACTTTGATAAACCTGTATTGAGAACTTTGTCTCTCAGGTTATCTAAAATTCAGCAGAACAGTCTCACAGCTTTCTTTCTACTGTGCTCTTTTCATCACAAGGTATTTTCTAGCGTAGATATATTTTGCTACACACCCAAGTCTCCAATGCTCCCTTTTCTGAAATGGAATCTGTAATTTAAGGGGGATGAAGGGGACAATGGGTGCAGGGGTTTGCAAGAAACAGCTGAGGTGAAAAAAATAATCTAATTGCCTGTGAATGAAAAGGTTTCAAAATATGATCTAATTCAATCATTTGTAGGTTGAGGGAAGACTAGAAAGTAAGAGTTTTTATTTTTTAAACTTTCATGAGATACTCTAACACTGTTTGGGAGGCATTCTAGAAAACCAAGCAGCAATGTATCAACTTAAAAATATGCTGTTTTAAATTAGTTCTGACATGGAAAAATAAGATTTTGAACATTTTCTTAGCACTATTTGCCCAAGAGGTATTATGTATACATTAATTAAGCAATCAAAGGAGTTTTTGCTTACTTGACTATGCTTTTATCATTATTTGCAATTACAGATTATTCTAACACAAAAATAATTGCTGTTTTCAAGCTTTCTAAGCTGCATAGGAACATTTTAATGCACTGGTTTCACAGAAGATCCCTAAGCATATTTCTTAGGTAAGATATGGTTGCAGGCCACCTGAATTTTTACCATGGGTAATTCAATATTGTAGCATTCAAAACTAAACATTTACTTTAACAGGACAGCTGTAATAAGAAATCCTAATTCAAATATGTCAATATAGGACAAAACAATGGAAGCTGTATGAAAGGAGGCTAATAATGTTTTGGGGGGGTTTTACCTTGGTAAGGAAGCAGATATAAGGGTATTTCGGAGTTTTTGGAGGAGTATTTATCTACATGAGGGTGAGTTCTAATGCACAGCTACAATATCAATCTCAATTAAGCCAATATTATAAAACTTCTTCATCCCCTGTTCTGCATGTCTTGCCCTTTGTGGAAGTATACTGATCACAGCAATACTCACCTAGCAGTTTTCATTGTTAAGAACCATCTCACTCGAAATCATCAAAAGGGTAGAGCCAATAATTTATAGTTAGTCAGTTGTTTTTTTAACAGTCCAATAGTCCAAATTATCTATTTAATACAGAAAAGACTAGGTAATAATACAGGGGGTTGGTGTTTCTTTCTTTCTTTGTTGCTGTTATGCTCAACCTCCCAGTGCGCCTCTGTATTTTCATGCTGGTCATTCACAGTACCTTGTGGAGAAGCATGGAGAAGTACCACAAGTCCTTGCCAGAACACATGTGATGTTCATAGCAGGGCTTTCTTCCTTTCCTCTGCCAGTAAAAGCATGATCTCAGTATCGCCACTTTCCTTCTTAGCTTGGAGGTCTGTTTTGGTCTGTTTTAGGGCAATTCACCTCTTTTTCTGACTGACATGGGAAACAGGACCAGCATCCAACACACAGTATTACATAGTCCTGGCTCAGTCTGGAGAGGCGTGAGTCACTTTTACTGGGATACAGAGCTCCAATTTTTTTATAGGGATAGTTACTTATCCTTTTTCATGCTTTTTGAAACTGAGAAGCTTTAAGTCTAAGGCCACATTTTCCAAAGGTGACATCTAATTTCTTGGGTTTTGGCTGGATGACTTCAGTATAGTCAGAAAGTCTGGGATTTTTTTCCAGGCTGCTGAGTTCTCCCAGCACAGAGCACTATGAAGGGTGAACACTCAAGTCAAGATGTGTCTACATGGGCATCAAACCCGTGGGTAAATGAATTGTGGCAGGATGCAGTCCCTGTACTCAATGTCATACATCATCTCAGATGGAAGCATGCATTTGCTGATTCACAGTATGGGAAGTCTCACTCTGTCGCAAGCAGGACATGAAAAGAACCACACTCACCCGTCTGCATCAGAGTGAGAAAAAGAAGGACTTTATTTTGGGAATCTCAATTTATATATATATATATTGGGATTTGGTCAAGGATTGGGGGACAAGAGGAACAACCCACTTACCCTAGTGGTCAAACCAGCAGTCCATCACAGAGAGGAATGCGAAAATAATCTACTTTGTTTATGTACAAAACTGAGAACTCTCCAGTCCAAGAATGAAAAACAATCAGAAGGCTGAAAATCAGGGCGTCATCACTCCAGCAGTGAATGCGTGGATTTATATTTTCCACCTATATTTTTTTGTAATTCATCACCTTAGTAAAGGGAATAGAATTTTAAAGAAAAAGAGATCATCTGAATGAATAGAAATTCTGTGTTTCAGAAGAGAAAATGCTTAGTTGTTGGGGTGCTTTCAGAAATGGGGTGCTTTTAGAAGTGGGGCTATGGTGTGTTTAGATTTTACACAATTTTTTTTCCTGACTTGGGACACAGTAAAAGGTGTCACGAGCAAACGTTCTTTGTGACATCTGCTGTCATATTTGACTTTGAATGAAATCTCTGAGGGGAAATAATGAATTGCCTTGAGAGTATTACCTGAAATGAGCACTTAAGCTCCACTGAACAACTGAAAACAATGCATATAACCTCAATTTTTAAAATTCAGTTTTCTGTTAATGGGGTGGACTGGTAGAATAAGTTGTTGAACCAGTCTGACAATAAAAAAAGCAAAACAAACCTTAAAGGGAAGATTTTTTCCATTGTTTATGTGACTTTAATCTCTGTATCTGGCAACTGAGTGCTGTCATTCATTTTTGCTCTCCTATTTCATTATACAGCTTCCTTTTGAGAGGTCCATTATCAGAGTTCACTTACGAAACATGGCATCAAAAGAGCAAGATGAAGTTTAGGTGGAAGTCTAGGTCAAGGATAATAAATATTTATAAACATAGAATGTTGTCATACTGGTGAGATGCTGACTGTCTTCAGCCAAAAGATTTCTGGAAACTGCAATTCTTTGCAGAGAGACTCCCAGGAGGATTCAGTACTTGCTATATGTAAACTTTACAACAGCTGTTAGATGTCCTCAGCATCCTTTTTTAAGGCTGCTGCTTGGCAACCCTTTCCATGAAAATGTTTTTCCTAGTATCCAATCTAAACCTTTTCTGGTAAAACTTAAGGCCATTTTCTCTTATTCTATCACTTGTAGCCTGGGAAAAGAGATTTATACCTCACCTGGCTACAACCTCTTTTTCAGGAATGTGATAAGGTCTCCCCTGAGCCTCCTTTTCTCCAGCCTGAACAATCTCGGTTCCCTCAACCTCTCCTCATAGGACTTGTGTTCCAGATCATTACCCAGCTCCACTGCCCTTCTCTGGACATGCTCCAGATGCTCAGTGTGTTTCTTGGAGTGAGGGCCCCAAAATACACAGACTGTGGAGTGAGAAGCCCAAAATACACACATTGTGGAGTGAGAAGCCCAAAGCACGGGACTTGATTGCAGCCTCACCAGTGCTGACTACAGGGGAACAATCACTGCCCTTTATCCTGCTGGCCACACTACTGCTGATACACACCCTGATACCACTGGCCTTCTTGGCCACCTGAGCACATGCTGGATCATGTTCAGGTGGCTGTTGACCAGCACCTTTTCTACCAAGCATCTTGCCAGCCACTCTTTTCCAAGCTCATAGTGCCGCATGGGATTTTTTGCAAACCAAGTGCAGGATCCGGCACTTTGCTCAACCTTATACAACGTGACTTGAGCCATCAATCCAGCATGTCCTGATCCATCTTCAGAGCCTTCCTACCCTCCAGAAATCAACATACCCCCCTGTGGGGTTGCAGGATTGTTTAAAAGTTTTATTTTAAGTTTAGTTTAGCTTCATGTGCCTAAGATGGGCCCCTTTGTTTTTTTCAAAGGTTTTCTTATCAGAAGTTGGTATGTGCTTTGTTCATTTCTCTCTGCCTAGAGACTGTTCTTAACTAGTAAGTGTTTCTTCTCAAGGACAAGAGCCTTGGAGGACTCTACCCAAATGTTTTTTTTTCTTCTTTGATTTATTATGAGCTATATAACTTAGTTGGTATGTATACCTTGTTAATTGGCTTGGAGATTGTATCCACCCCCTTTTGAGATAGCCCTGAAAAGACCACTGAGCCCGAAGGCTGGATCTCTCCTGGGGTTTCCAACCTAGGATGAGGGGGTCCCCTCTCCCCCAATAAACCCTGATTCATCTAACCTCCGAGAGATCCCTCTTTCTTTCATTACCATGAACCATAGCAGCAGAAGGTCAGAAGGTCTGCAGAACCAAGAGCCCACCTCGATATTGTTGGGGCGTGCTGGAGTGGCCGGGCAGGCCAGCCAGCCAGGCTGACCAACAGGGCACGCACCCCAACACCCTGCCTAATTTGATGTCCTCTTCAAACTGACTGAGTGTCCTGTCCAGGCCACCAAAGATGTTAAACAGGACTGACCCCCGTACTGAGCCGTGGGGAACCCCACCACCTGCCAGCTGGATGTAATTCCATTCATCACCACTCTCGGGGCTTGGCCATCCAGTCATTTCTTTGCCCAGTCAAGAGCACACCCATCCACACCATGGGAAGTCAGTTTTCTCAGAAGATTGCTGTGTGGAACAGTGTCAAAAACTTCACTAAAGTCCAGGTTGACAACACCCACAGCCTTCCCTCCATCCACTAGGCAGGCCACCTTGTCATAGAAGGGGATCAGCTTGGTCAGGCAGGACCTTCTTTTCCTAAACCCATGCTGGCTGGGCCTGAACATGTGATTGTCCTGTACATTTTTCATGATGGCACTCAAGGTGATCTGCTACATGTTCTCCTGTAGCACTGAGATCAGACTGCAGGTCTGTAGTTCCCCAAATTGTACTTCTGGCTCCTGTAAATGGACATCTCATTTGCTAACCTCCTGACAACTGGGACTTCTGCCAATCCCCTGAGCACTCTCTGGTGAATCCATCCAACCCGATGGACTTGTGTGGGTTTAAGTTGCCTAGAAGGTTACTGGCCATTCCCTCCTGGATGATGGGGGTTTCATGCTGCTCCCAGCTCGGAAGACTGAATACCTTAAAGACAATTGTTCTGGCTATTAAAGACTGAGACAAAGAAGGCATTAACTACCTTAGTCTTTTCTGTATCCTTTGTAATTACATTTCACTCCACATCAAGTAAAGGATGGAGGTTTTCCTTCATCCTCTTGCTGATGTATTTGTATAAAATTTCCATCATGTCTTTTACAGCAGTGGCCAGATTAAATTCCAGCTGGTCTTTGGCCCTTCTACTTTCCTCCCCACATAACATCACAATATCCTTGGAGTCTGACTGACTTGCCTGCCCCTTCTTCCAGAGGTGCTACACTCTTTTTCTCACCAAGTCCCAGACAAAGCTGGAAGTTCAGCCATGGGGATGGCCTGCTCCTCTACCTTTAAAGTTTCCATCTTAAAGCACCTGACAACTGGGCAAACTGGCATCCCAAGGCTGTAGCCAGCTTTTGAGTGGATCTCATTTTACCATGAATTTATTAATCAAATTACCTAACTTTTAACTCTTCTATTGTAAAATTTGGGACTGTTTTTCTACTATCTTTTACAGTTCTTACACTGTTTGGCAGTTCTGAAGTAAATTCAGTGCCTAGATCAGGTATCAAAATAACTGTATCCTTTAGGAGTGTTCAGTTGCCTGACACAGGCCTTTACTTTGGCTTTGTAGTGTAGCTGAGAAACAAGGACAAATCTGTCTTCTAAATAATTCTTTAATGTCAGGAGTAAATTACATAGAGTGTGTGGAGGGGAAAAAATCTACATTATTCTGAGCTACAAGTCTTGGTGGAGCTGCTCTAAATTAGGGTCCTGATTCTCATTGCTTCAGCATGGCACCATGAATATGAGCGAAATATCTGCTAGCATCCCGCATTTGAATACTCTGCACAAAGGCTGTTTGGTGTAATCCCGGGGATACAGAGAGCAGTCAGTGAATAAACACTTAGCTGTGTGTGTTGCAGGGCTTCTCTGTTGCTGGGGAGATGAAGATTCTGTTTCTCCTTCAGCACTGGACAAGAGTGAAAGACTTAAAGAAGGAGGCAGTTCAGCAGAGACTTTCACAACACAAGGTCTCAGCAGATGTTAGAAGACAGCAAGTCATAGTCCTCAAGTGCAGAATCAAAAGATATTTAAGAAACATCCACTATGAATCATATCTTTGTGTTTTTCTACTCAAAGGGAAAAGTTAGAGATGCCAAAGATATGACTTGTTCAAGTGTAATTATTGAGGGGAAACAAACAAACAAACAAACAAATAAATAAATAAATAAATAAATACTATTGATTACTTTGTCACATTTTTGTAAAAAAAAAAAATTCTGGAAAAAACCTAAACATTCATAGAGGTGAAAAAAGTTCTTTCTTTAATCTTAACTTCACAGATGAGAGAAGTAGTGATAGGAGAAGGTGAAGATCAGAGTTGTAAGAAGCCTTCATTTACACCAGTAAGATTAAGTAAAATAGGAATAGTCTGTCTAGTCCTATTCACAAACTTAATCTAGATTTTAGTTTCTCAGACTTGCTAGCACCTTTCTTTAATTTTAACATGCTTGCATTTTGCAGTAACAAACATGCAGATATAACTTGGTATATTTTTCAGAGGCTTAAAGAGATTAAAATTTGATTCTGTAAGTATTTTGATATCTAATATCTTCTTTCATAATTTTCTCTTGGATCTTAATGTAAATACTTCTAGTGCTTTGTAGCAATCAATCCAAACATAATTTTCAAGACAGAAAATCAAATACATGCAAGTGATTAATTAAAATAGGAAAATGATTACTTGACTTGTTGAAGATCAGAAGCAAATACCAGCTTTTTTCCTCTGGAAATTAGTCCAAATATCACTGCTGAAGTACATCTCAGCAGCTCAAACATGCATTTTTAATCACTACTTTTCTTTATACCCATTACAAAATTAGAAATAGCCCATTACAAAATTAGTGGCTGTTTACAGACTTGGAATCTTAGGATTTGTTTCTGTTTGTGACATATTTTTAATGAGCAATAGGCTATATGTTCTTTGCTGAATTATCTCCCATGCATGTGAGATACTAAAACTTGAAAGTGCCTGACAGAGTTCCATACTTGCTGCCTTCAGCATATTCTTCCTCTTTTGAAGATGTAGTCTTTTCTTAAGTCTCTTCCTTGCACATTTTTCACATCAGGAGGAATAGATGTGGATTATATAACTCAGGAATTCATTTTGATGAATTCCCATCAGCAGTCTTCAAAACCTCTTTTCATTTACTATTCCAAGTGTTTATAAATACTCTAAAATTATCATTCGTTTCCCAAGTCACTGGCAGCACTCTTTGTGATATTTCTTTTCCAACCTTTCAACTTCCAACATAGCTGATTTATGTTCTTTTTTGAAATCTTCCCTTTGGCACCACTGATAGAACAATTGTATTTTGCAAAGAAGTACATGTAGAAAATTATAATAGACTCTGTCTCCTAGTGATATTGTAAGCTATCCAACACTCCAGTCTACAGCTATTTATTGTTGCAGTTTTTTGGGGGGGTGGGGTTTTATTGTTTGTCTAGTTTGGGTTTTTTTGTTTTTTCTTTTTTCAGGGGGAGATGTTTTTTGGTTTGATTAGTTTTCTTTTGTTTTTGAGGAAAAACAGTATCCATTTCCTTCATCATGTTCAGTGTCTCATTTTATTAAATTAATCTCTATTAATCTGAGTTATATAATTGACCTCTTTTTCCTCTTACTCTGGCCCTTGAATTTTTTTAAGGTAGAAATCACAAGGCACATAAAATGGAAAGGGCTGTAAGTGAGTGAACAGACACATGGATTTCCCCCCTTCTTAAGAATGGAACTAACATAACTAATAACATAAAGTTATTGTTTAGCCAGTGACTAAAATTGTGATTACTGTATCACAGAAAAAGCTAATTAAAAAGCATAATAAGTCATTATAGAATTCTGAATATTGACAAGCTGTGATTAAAACTCAAGTCAATCTACAGATTTTGTTAGCCAAGTACTCAATTCAGTGACAAAAAAATTTAAAATTCTTTTGAAAAGGTGCATCTTATGAAGCTCAGTGTTGATCTTTAAAAATGTCCAAGCTAATTTAAAGGCTAGAATGTTTCCATGCTTTCCATGTTTTTATTATTAAGCAAGTAGGTCATTTATCCTTTACAGATGTGTTTAAACTATTCTATGTATAGATGCATATGCATCATATAGGGTAGTTTCACTCTGCATCATTCTTCCCCTGTTCTATCTTTAGATATTCTTTACTGTTGCATAGCTTTACTTCTAATATTTATTTCAAGAAGAAAGGAAAACTATTTCTCTGATGGTTTTCTAAGCATTACAGTGTCACAGATGATAAAGGATTTTCATTCCCTTTGCTTGGACACCATTTACCCTACTCTTTCTTCAGGTTGTGTTGTTGCTGTCTGGTTTTACTTGAACAAATGATTCATTAAATCAAAGTAGTTTCTCTTATGGTTGTTAAATTCCCTAGAAATAGCCTCCTGGAAATTACTTGCTAATGCTGAGAACACTTGAAAGTTTTCAGTCTTATAGCCCTTAAGCCATTGCCTTATACAGTACCTGAATTAGATATGTTATACATCAGCTTTGAATTATTACAAATTCTAATTTTTTTTTTGTGAGATCAGAGAGGGAAAAAGGTCAGAGGGCATATTACTTAGCTTTATGAAATTTCTGTGTGACTGTGGCAGACTATGAGAATGGACTGCAATGCATTGTTTAGTGTGCAAAAACATTACTGCCTTGTAGTCAGCTTTGTTGATGTGGTGGGTTGACCTTGGCCATCACTGAGATCCCAACCAAGAGTTCTCTCAGTTCCTCTCCAGAACCAGAGGATTGAAAAGGTAATATGCCAAGATTAAGACAGGAAACTCACCACTTACCATTACTGATAAAACAGGCTCAACTGGGAATTTAAAAAAAAAAAAAAATTAAGTTATTACCCATTAAACTAAAGCTAGATCATANTTTCTGGCTCCTCTACCTCCTCCCCTCCAGTGAACAGCGCAGGGGTGTGGGAAATTGGAGGCTGCAGTTAGTCCACAGCAGCTCCTCTCTGCTATTTCTTCCTTCTTTCCTTCTCACATTTTTCCTGCTCCAGCCTGGGGCCTTCCCAGTGGCCGCAGGAAAGCGCTGCGCCGCCGGGGTCTGTCACAGGCCGCAGGGCCATCCCTGCCGGGTCTCTCCTGCCCCCGTCCCTGCTCCCGCTGTCCCCTCGGGGCTGGCAGGGCTGTCTGTGGCTCGGTTCCCCTGGCTCAGCCCGGGCTGCCGGGCAGGGTTTTGCCCTCCCTTGCCCAGGCTTTCCCCGGGGCTCTCGCCCGCCCGCCCGTGGCTGAGGGGCTCAGCCGGGCCCTGCGCTGGGGCCGCTGCAGCCGCCGGCACCGCCTGGGGCCGGCCCGGGCAGCCCCGGCACTGCCCCAGCGCCTTGCCATGCATTACACTGAAAAGTAATTAAAAAAATGTGGTCAGTGTTTGTCAAGCATATTTTTAGTAAAAATTCAGCGTTAGGAGACCTGTTTTGTAAAATGTTTCTTTTAGCCTTCAAGACTCTATAAAACCCATTACAAAGATATTTGTAAACAAAGCAGCTTTGAAACACCTAAAATGCTGCACTTATCACCTCTCTAGTACTAAGAGTTTTTATATAGCTTACTGTGGGCTGATTGTTTGTTTATTTGTTGGGCTATCTATTAAATTGTAATTTGAGATTTGTTGCAAACTAGTTTCAAAGTTGGTTTGTGGTGATGGTTGTTCAGAGATCTTGTTAGCGGTACTGAAGTCATAGATGAATTTTCAACAAGGTACCCAGAGATAAAAGGGTATTGCATTTACTGTAAGGTCAGAGAACATTGGTTTAAACTCCTAGCAATATATTTTGTACCTGATGCTGGCACCAAAAAGCAGACTTGAGTCCCTAAACTTGTCAAAAACTATATTCAGTGACAATTGTTTTTTGTTCAATAGCTCCCAGTACTAAAATAGCCTCTAAAAACACTTGAAAATACTAGTTACATTATATAAATTCATTTGTGTTAGGATGTTCGACTATAAAAAAGAAATACTCTTTAATAGTTCTTGAAGGTATTGAAAATGCTAAAAATCTACACATGAAAAGTGTTTTTGACGTATTTCAGGATATCTTGTGCCTAATGTAGGAGCTACAGTGCTACAAATTCCCTTCTGCTCTGCCCGCCTCAAAGGAGAAAACTTAATTTCCTCTTTCCTTCCACAAGGCTTCCATAAGTGTTATAAGTCTAGTTTTGTTTTGGTGAAAAAGTTTAGTAAGAAATAAACTTTAAAGCACAGTTTAAAAATGTGCTGGCTGTGATGCCACTCAGGAGATGGCTGCAGACAGTGCTCTTGTCAAGTTATGACACCATTGAGATTACAGGAAATCTGTAATGTTTCTGAAGAACAGAACAGAAGTGTGAGATTTGCACAAAGAGTAGAGCCAGTGTTAAATTTTTTGCCATGATTAGCATAATCCCGCTAATTCCCCAGTATCCTGGCAGGCAGGGTCCAGGGCTTGTGGGACCTCAGCCCTGTAAGGGTAGCATTGGCTGTCCTGGCTGTTGGGGGGTGACTCTTATGTCTTTGAGGTGAGTGGAGCTGTATCACTTTACATCACTTATGTGAGTAGAGCTTAGGACTTTTTGTGGAGGGTTGACTTTGCCCGCTGTTGCTCCAGGCCCTGGTTAATGAGCTGTTTGGCCAAGCATTTCTATGTTCACCACCAGCAGTAGATTATTTTAAGAGGTTTTATTGCATCCATTTGACTGGATTGGAATATCTGTCTCCAGAGTCCTCAACACTTATGAGTTCCTGTCTGCCACTAGGTGTGATGGCGATGACTTGACCCGGCTAACCTCCCCATTTATTTAAATTATTTTATACCATACCCTGGTTTTGCTTTTCCTATTTCATCCTTTAGCTACTAATGATCCCCTCTCAGTAATTTTAGCCTCTGTCTGGAATTTTAACTTGTGTGTCTCCAAACATTTTGACTTTTTTTTTCCCCACTGTTATTTAAAATTTTAATGAAACCTGAGCTAAGATCATCTGGTTTTACATCAGAGATTTGTCAAGGCTGGGTTCCTTGATAGCCAAGTATCTAAACCTCTCTGTGGGCAGCAGAAGGTTACACCTCCAGGTCTCAAGGAGCATGGCAACATTTGAAAGGCTATGCTTGACAATAGGGTCTGGAATGAGGCGGAGGCTGTTTGTTTCTCTGTCTAGTGGGAATTAGCCATCATCAGATCAAAGGATCTTCTTAGTTGCAACAATCCAGGTGATAATGATAGATTCCAAACGGTTGCTTCTACCTACTGAAAAAGACCCCAAACTTATATATATATAAAAAAGAAAAAAACATTTCAAAATGTATTGGGAAATGAGAGGAAATGACATTCCTTCAAAGGATTGTCTGCATATATTAATAACATGAATGAATTTTCAAGGCAGGAAAATATTCTATCTATTATTTCTGCACATAACATTGAAATGCATAACTGTTCAGAAAACTGGATGTAATCTAATGCAATTAGGACTGCTGTGATAAAACTGTAAGAGATGTTTGTGTGTTTAGAATTAGTGGATTGGTTCCTATATTAGGAAATATTTAAATTGCTAACAGACTTGGCATTGCTAGAACTGACAGTAGAAAGTTGGTAAGTACCTACCAATTATCTCAGCTGATAATTTTTTGGCAAGTTCTATTCAGGAATGAATTTCGGCTTGTATGACAAAATTGCTTTCTCTCAAATTGGTTCCTCTCTTGCTAAACTGAAAAGAATAATTTGGAATTAAATGTTTAAAAATTTCAGATGGTGTTTTTTAAATTAAATTTAAATATGTATTGTATTTAAATATTAACTAATTTAAATATGCCTTGTATTTTCCTTCAGCATAATTAGTGATCTCTGTTTCATAGTTATAACACTGAGGATGGTAACTTTTCCACTGTCAACTTGATTTAAAAGCAGTCTTTCAAAGAGATTAATGTATAATATTTTCCTTTGTATATGAATAGTTTTCCACTACTCAGAATTTGGGTTTTGCTAGTGTGCATGTTATTTTCCCTCACTTTTTTTGAAACTGCCTTTTTGTCTAAGGCATAATTTTCAAACTGAACTTCTTGTTTAAGAAGATCAAAGTGAATAATTACAGTGAGAGACTAATGCAAATGAAATGACAATATTAAAGGATTTCTGAAATTTCACAATTTTTGCCCCCCTAATGCGTTATATGTTCTTCTTCCTCCATTGTTTGAAGCAGTAAACAAAGTATTTTTTTATATTTGATATATGGTAATACTTCAGGATACATGAATCTCTCATGTGTTTTACACTTTGTTGCCATGTCTTCTGCTCCCCCAACAGCATTCTTTCTTCCCCAAACCTTTTTTTGTCAAGGTCATTTGTAGTTTATTCACGTCCTAGCAGACAGAACATCCTTTAAAAACAGTTCAACCAATAACACCCCATTTCCAATGGGTACTCAATATAGTCTAGGATTTCTTCCCTCACTTCTCCTCATTGAATCCTAGCTGCCCCTCCAACTTGTAACATCTACCATCAGACAGAGGACAAGAGGGGCTTTGCCACTGTAGATCAGCATGTCCTTATGGCCAATGTCTGTTGACAAACAATGTGTGATAGCTGCATTCTTCTTTCATTTCCCACTGCAGAGGTTTGCTCTGTCTCTACAAAGCCCGTGGGAATTTGATTCTCATTTGCGGTCTTTATTGCTTTGTCAAGGCTGGGTGAAATAGTCCCATTGGTCAAAAGTTTAGTAAGATTGTGCTGAGTAGCTGTAACAAACTGAAGCAGGGATAGGCAAACAATCTAAGGAAACCTTAGGAAACTCTGCAATTTATTTTGTTTATCTGCACTCATCCAATAATGTTGAAAAGGCAATGAAATTTCTGACATATCTCTAACAGTTTAATAGAAGACACTATTTTCCCTGTCACATTTATTATTAGACATGTATTAAGTTCCAGTTCAACAGCTCTTATAATTTAGTTTTGACAAATTGATACCTTACTTATTGAGGAAGTATTTTTCTTATCACCTTGTGGTTAACAAAGGCCCTTTTTTGTTACCATTTCATCACATTTTCTTCCTAAACTATCGCTTCATCTTATGTGCAATGATTAGCTCTGCTTTAGTACCTTTTAAAATGAGTACTAAACACAAGCCATAGATCTTATTGGTTCGTATAAAAACAAGTATATTGTTCAGCATTGCAGAACATGATTGAACAAGTCTGTGATAATTCTTGTTGTGCACAAAGACACTTCAGGGGCTGTCATTTTTGTGATCACTTAAATGAAAAAATCCTTATCTGTGCAGATGGCTTTTCCTATGTACATTTTAGTGGCTTGACTAATTTCCTTTTGGAGTATAAATTGCATCTGTTATAGATAAAAGCTGACTTTAATGTGTAATGATTATATTTTAAAGGAATAGTAGTATAAATATCAATCTTAATGTTTTCTTGAGCAATAGCTACTTTTAAAACTTCAATGTTTTTAACTACTTGATCAAATGATGAGTCAGATCTTAGTTTAGAATTATCTTGTCTTGATATAATTTGGATAACAAAGTGTGAGTGAATTGAGCTAAAAAAGTATTAGCCTCTCTATAAAATTCCATGTAATTTCAGAACTAGCCATATGATAAACTATTTTTATGCTGTTTAAAATAGGCAAAATGAGAACTAATAGAGAAGGCAGAAAATATAGTTTGGTTATTCAGATCAAATGTACTATATGTTGCAAGAATATTAAATTGTCAAGAAGTAGCCCTCTGAATTACTGCAGATGCAGATGTCTCCTCATTTCTTCATTCTTAGACTATTCTCATCAGTTCTAACTTCAGCTAAGCTGGGTTTATTAAAGAATGGTTTGGGTTGGAAGGGAACTCAGACATCAACTAATTCCAACCTCCCTGCTGTGGACAGGGACTTCTTTCACTAGAGTGAATTGCTCAGAGCCCCATCCAACCTGCTCTTGAACACGTCCAGGGATGGGACATCCACAACGTCTCTGGGCAATGTGTTCCACTTCCTCACCACCCTCACAGTAAAGAAATTGTTACTAATATTTAATCTACACCTACTTTCTTCCAGTTTGAAGCCTTTCCCCCTTGGCCTTGCAGTACTTGCTTGTAAAGAGCTCCTCCTCAGCTCTCTCATGGGCCCCCTTCAGGTTCTGGAAGACTGCCATCTCTTCTTCAGGCTGAACAACCCCAATTCTCTCAGCCTTTCCTTGTAAGAGAGATACTCCAGTCCTCTGATCATCTTGTTGTCCCTCCTCTGGACTTGCACCAAAAGGCCAATGTCCTTCCTGTCCTGGAGACTCCAGAGCTGGGTGCAGCACTGCAGGTGTGGTCTCAGCAGAGCAGAGGGGCAGAATCCCCTCCGTTGCCCTGCTGTCCATGTTGCTTTGGATGCAGCCCAGGATACTTCTGGCTTTCTGGACTGGGAGTGCACATTGTTGGCTCATGTCAAGTTTTTGTCCACCAGAACCCAGAAGTCCTTCTACTAGGGCCTCCTTTCAGTGAGTTCTCTCAATCTGTTCTCATGTCTGGGATTACCCTCACCCAAATTCAGCATCTTGCACTTGACCTTGAAGTTGAGCTTGACTGTGAAGTTGAACTTCATGAGGTTTGCAAATCTCAAGTCTTTGGCAGCAGCTATGAAAATCAATGTTGAGGTGTTTGTGAAGCATTTGTTGTCATCTAAAAAGGAAATTAATTTCTTCAGCCAGATTTTTATGTGATGTTTTGAGAGGAAGAGATTATTATGCTTTGACTTTAAAAATCCCTGTGTTGTAATACAATGATTTCTCAAATAGTCTTATCCTTGCACCTCAGTTTTTAAGCCAATTATATTTGGGCCTTTTTATAGATGTAAATACATACCTAGAGTGCAAACATGCATTTTGCTAGTTTACTTGTCTTCTGATTGTGTTTATATATCACAATTACTACAAACTTAAAAATAATTTTTCTAGGTTTTTATCCTTCAAATTATCTTTTCCTTGAACTTTTATGTGAAAAGTCATTTGAATACCTATAGTACTTTAGAATTTGTGTGGGAATATCAGATGGGGCTTTAAATACTTTTACTTCAGACAATTTTAAATACCTGTTGGGAGAAAATTTGTTCAAGGTGTGTTTTATTCAGAGCTGATCTAACTTTGATACTGCTGATGTGCAATAGGTATTAAAATATTTCCACAGAGAAAGTGTATTTTTATCATTTGTAAAATCAACAATGTTTGTCCAAATTTTCTCATATATCTCAAAAAAACTGATTTGTATTCACAAAATTTTGATTGATGCTAAATTTCTACATGCCTTTTACTACTTTTTCTTCACTAGGTCTATCTAAGCTTTACTCTTAGCAATTTTTTTTCTTCCCTATGAGTATTTTATGACACTCTCAAACCTTCAATCATTTATGTAAGTACAACAGTAATAATGATTATGTAATAGATATCATCTTAAAGTCTCTTAAGCAAAGATCATCTGGTAAAACAAACGGAATTCAACAAAAGACTGAGCCACAATAATATCATTAATAACAGTTTTTAGGTAATAAAAACAATTTATTTGTTTGGTTTTAATAGTTCACAAGTGTTAATAACTTGGGCATGTTGTTGCATAAATGGCTGGTTTAAGTACAACAGAATCTCTGTGTTGGAGTTCTTCATTCAAATACTTCTTGCCATGAATTTGCCATATTTCTGTTTTCCTAGCAAGGACTGGTGCAGCAGTGTGCTGTCATTCACAAATCAAAGGAAGTGTTCTGTCCAGGCACATATTCTCTTTGGATTGCCTAAGTGCCTGCTGCAATCCAGCTTGGGCCCCAATTTGGGTGCTACTGGGTGCTGCTGTTGCTGAATTTCTGTGGTATTCATGAGCAGTCCCTTCTTTTAAAAGATGTTGAGTAGCAAGGTTCCTCATGCCAATTCTGCATGAGCCATTTTGTATTGGCATTAGAGGTGACAGGAGCAGCGCAGGTGGAAGAACAAAGAGCTGAAATGACAGAACACAGTAATGGTTTTTACGAGGATCATAAATCTTCAAATGTGACTTGTATTGAGTACAACAAAAATGAGGAGCAGATAGCCTTATCCTTATCAACAATGTTTTTGTTAAAGTCAAGTAAGAGAGAATTATGTAATGACATTTCTCTTAAGAAAAAAGAGATTAGGATAACATGCACAATTTCAACTGTTGTGTCAGGGTTTATAAAATTGCTTCAAGAAGCTGATGTTGTCTTCTTAGGATGTTCTGCAGGGTAGCAGATCTTTTAGTGAACTCTCTTCCATGCTTTTTCTGTCTCAGTATTCTGTATTTCCTGGACTACGTGTGCTCTATGACACCATTGGGACATATTTGGTTATATTCTGATATCCGACATGCATTTTCACTAAGTACTCTAGGGCAAAGTGCAGCACAAGCAGATCATCAGATTAAAATCAACTGTGAACTAAAATTGTTAAATAAATATGCATGAATAAACGATGTCCTTATTCAAATTTATATTTCTATGTGATGCTTCTGATTCTGGAGAAAAAAAAACACAGGCAAAGCAAAATGTACAGGACCATACAGTTTCTAGCTGTTTGAATATCCAAAAAATTATAGACAAATTGATGTCGTGGTTTAACCCCATCTGGTGATTAAGTGGTTTAACAGAGCAACACACTTACTCCAGCCCAAAAGGATGGGGGAAAGAACTGCAAGAGTACAAGTGAGAAAACTCATGGATTGAGATAAAGACAGTTTAATAGGGAAAGCAAAAGTCACATATGCAAGCAAAGCCAAACAAAACATTAATTCACTACTTCCCTTCAGCAGGCAGGAATACTGCCAGCTCCAGGAAAGGAGGACTCCCACCTATGTTCCTTCACAGCTCCTTGTGCACATGGGACAACGAAAAGTCTTTTATTCAGAGCAAGCACTACTTAAACCTCAAACATCAAAGCAACCAAAACATCAGTGTGTTATCAACATTGTTCTGAATCTGAGCCAAAGCACTGTATCAACTACTAAGAAGAAAATTAACTCCATCCCAGATGAAACCAGGAAATCATCATCTAGTATGGAATAACTCTTTGTTCAGTTAGGATCGGCTGTTCCAATGCACAAGGTCCCAATTTCTGGTGCACCCTCAGCTTCCTTGCTGGTGGGATGGTGTGAGAAGTACAAAACACCTTGACAATGTGTAAGTAGTGCTCAGCAATGGATAAAACATCAGTGTGTTATCAATACTTTTTAGAACACAAATCCAAAACACAGACCCATATGAGCAGTTATGAAGAAATTTAAGTCTATCCCAGCCAAATCTAGTACAACTAATAAAGAGATCTTTTCCTAACACTTTGGGAAAAAAAAAAAAAAAAGATTCAATGGAATAATAGTTCTCAGTCAGTGTTGGAGACTCTATTTAAAATCTAGCAAGGCACTTTCAAACTAAATGTAATCACAGAACTACTCCTTGATGATAACTAGGTGTACAGCTGGCTGCCTGAAGAATGTAAATTGCTATTGGTAATTCTTGTATTCTCCCATTTTATAATTGCATTTACCTATCATATATGCTGAGAGCTCATTATCTATAAACTAAATATTCTATTTTCACATCTATTACCATATCTCATCAGCTTGTATTTCAATTTTGGTAATCTGTAAAGAGATATAAAATTTACAAAGACAAGCAGATGAGGACTTTAAAACATTTCACATGACAAAGAGAAACATGAAAAAGTAATTAAAATAATCTACACTGAATTTTGACTACAATTAGGGCATAATAATTTTTTTATTTGTTCTTGTGAGTTTTAACAAGTAAATCACCTGTCAGAAATATGTTGGCAAGTGTTGTACAACCTCAGTGTAGTTCTGTTGTATTATCAGGTGAAATCTTTGAACACAGAATTCTTGATGTTAAATGCCTTGAGCACTATCAGCAGCACTCCTCTTTCTCTGAGATGCAATTAGAGATTTTGAGCTTCACTCTCGATATCAGTGGTATAGAAATAAACTTTAGAATGAAATTAATATCAGAACAGATTTTTAAAAGGTAGTTTATTTGCAAGTTTGTTGGTTACACTTCAACCGAGAGGACAGCAAGTTTTGTTGTTTGGAGTTCTTTGAATCCATTTTAGAAGCTATGCACTTCCTTGAGATACGCACACACATCAAATGAGAAGCCAAGAGTTCAAAACTTACATTTTTTGGTTATTATTAATGATAGCAAAAAAGTTGTTGAGTGGCAGTTTTGACTGAGGTCTAAACATTGCAATGCTACTTCAATACCAATTTACACATTTGTCTGTCTTTGAATTGTCTTTGTTTGTCTAGAAAATTGTCTTGGTTTAGAAAGACAGGTATCTGCCAGGGAAACTGGGGTTCCCCTTAGAATAGAGGATGTAAACCCCTCACCCCCCGCCAAGTTCTAATTTTGCAATTAACGGCTCTCAGGCAAAGATTTGGGAGTAGGAATAACAGCTTTTTACTAAGAATATAAGAATACAAATGTGGTAGAAAAGAAAAAAAGAAAACAAAACCACCCCACCAAACCAGCAAACAAACAAACAACAATTTTGAAAAGCCCTGACAGGGTCAAAGCTACAACCTTGTTAGTCAGGGTGTGGAAAGCAGTCCAAAAGTGAGTCCTCCTGGAATGGCAGGTACAGCTCCGCTGAGGCAGAAAATGATCCAGTAGCAGAAAAGAAAGGGGTCCTGAGGTGGTGAGAAGGGTCCAGCCTTCCTCCCGTAATCGGATGAAGCAAGACACTGTGCTGGTTTAAAGTCCCAGCTTTATCCAGGTGAGAATGGCTGGCTCCTCCCACGGGGTGGAGCATCACACAATAGGTACGCTAGGATGTAGGTATGTGTTGGGAAGGGGACACGGCTAGAGAAGACTGTTAATGGCCCATTAAAGATAAGAACAATGCTCTACCTGATACTGACCGTTGGCCCATTATCAAAAGGCACCCGCCCCCAACTGTTTTTCAGCAGATGAAATTGAATAGACTATAACCCAGGACAAAAATAATAAAATATTCATTTGGTTAATAATTACTTTCCTCCCCACCACAGTGAGGGAGATAAAATCTGTGTGAATACAAGTCTCCTAGAGGCTGGAATACACCATTAAATAGGTGCATAGGAGAAAGGAAGAAGGAAAAAGAGACTGCAGCATAATTCAGTGTTACTGAGTCGCTGACTGGGCAAGACTGGAGAGCTGAGTTTGATTTCTGGTTTAAAGTGGGAAGTCTGTATTAGTTATAAAAGTGAAAGCCAGAATTTCACAAACATTACAGAGGAATATGTAGTAGTTCTGTGACAAAAATTTCAAGTTTGGGTAAAATGTTTTGAGTTTTATCTGTTAGAAGATCTCTTCAGTTAAAGATCCAAACTCTTTTGAGATTGTTAAGCAGTACTTCAGATTTTTAGGTACAATACAAAGCAATATTTCTTTTTCTGTTTCTTTATAGTCCAGAGCACTCATCACAGATGTTACTCTATTAAAAAACTCGTATTTGTAAATATTCATCTCTGCATGATCTTGTCATATTTTATTTTTTACTTTCCAAATCTCAGACACTTCATTTCTAGAGTTCTTCAAAAGAATTATTATCCATTGTATCTCCTGTTCAGCATATATTATATTGAGATTTTTTTTTAGTTTATATGTGCAGCATGGAGTTCCCACTTACTCATTTCATTTATAATATTAAACATTTTAATAAGTTTGTTTAATTTTCTGTCTACAATCATAGGTTCTCAGAAATTGGATAGAATGGAAGTCAAGGTACATATGAGTGTGGCTTATGTTAATAATTAGTTCTATTAACCAAGTATGTTAATTTGATATAATCACCACACTCAGCTTCTAAAAGGCAAAGAGGTGTTAGACAAAAGAGTACTTTTTTAAATTTTCTTTTGCTCTTGCTGAGAAATCAGTGTGCTCTGTATCTTTAAGTATTCTGTGTTTGGATTCACAAATATGAAAGAATAAAATATATTCACTTTGAAAGGTGGACCACTGGTGCAAATCATCTGAATACGACTTCAAAAGATAAAGAATTGAGCATATCAGACACTTTTTTGAGAAGGAGTAGAGTTTTCCTCTCTTCCAGATTCTTTGCATCAACACATTCCTTTCAGACTGGAGGAAATACACGTAATAAAAACCTATCAGTACTTCTCTCAAGAACTGTGGAGTACAACAGAAAAAAACCTAAACCTAAATTCCACTGGAAACTGAAATGCAGAACACTGTGGAAGTTCAGTAATAAGGTCCACTTTTTCATTTTGTGTAATTGTTAGACAGATAGAGATGCTTTACCATCTATCAGATGCTTTAGTATTCTGAGCTTGAATGTTTGCAATGCAATTGCTTACAATGAGATTGAAAATATTAATTCATCAAAGTAGAAGATTTATTTTAATGTGTATAATGTAGTATGCTACAGACATGCACATTTTGAAAAGAAGGGGATTTACAAAATTTGTTTAAAAAATAAAATGGAGAACTATTGCATACTTGCTGAAAATTCAGAATTGCACAGGAAATCTGACAGCTAGAACTCTCATTTATATTTGGTTTTAAGTAGGTATTGTTAAGTAGTCAATAGAATGCCGCTTAGAATGCCACCTGGAATGCCAGTGAAATGACTGGGAATACTGCTGTTGGACCAGTATTCCAAAGAAATTGACTTGGAGATTGACTTCAAATGGAAACATGACCTTTTCAAAAAGATATTTTGCATTAATGGCATCAGCTACTTCTCACTGGCATCTCCAGAACAACAACAACAACAAAAACAACAAAAACAAACCAAACCAAACCAAAACAAAAAAACAAAAAGGGAAATAACTGCGAAGTGGCAGTGTTTCTCAGTGTTATATGGTAGTGGCACCTTCAGTAGCAGGTCCATTTTATTTATGTTATTGAAGTCTCTGACCACAGTTTTATGTTTGCCATCTGCTCCTTCTTACTAAGCAGTCCAACAAGATGATTAAATGTAGCATCTAATACATGTCCCTTTAAAACAGCCTGTTTATTAAGACTGCTGGTCCATTATAAAAGATACAGATTACTAATCACCCTCCCAAGCCTTGACACCTTCCTTTTCAAGAGTGGTGTGGTAGGCTGCAAAGGCATGAATTATGGTGTTCTGTTCAATTCCCCATGTCACATATTCCTTCCCTATTTTTTAAAAAGGATATATTAGTATAACATTTTCCATCTTGAGAAGTTCTGTATTTTTATTTGACCCAACTCAGCACATCTGACATATCCATGACTAAATTGGAAATCCTTGAGCTTCTAGGTCCTGTTCCAATATCCAAGACCTGCTTTGCTGTCTTTCAATTAGAGTGTCTCAGTCCATCAGACATCAGTGGAAAAAGTGCAGATCCCTCTGGAAAGTCAGAGATTTTCCTTTAGATTAGTGGCAAAATCTGACAAGTTAAGTTGTCCTGAGGATATTATTCTTCCATTACAATCCAGGATCTTAGCAGCAGGTTAACTTCATCTGTCTTACAGATTCACCCAGACAAGGATTTCTTACTCTTCTTCCAGTATTGTCTGAATGCCCCAAAACCTGGATTGGATTACTAACAATGATCAAATCAGAAATTTGCTGCTCCTTTGTGAATTTCTGTTGCTTGTATTTATAATTAATAAATGTACCACTAGGCATTGACAAATGGTTAATAGCTCCAAACAGATAATAATCTGATCCGTATTATTTCAATTATAGTTTTACAAGAAAAATATATGTGCCATTCAATTGGTATTTTATCAGTAAAGCTTTTATGATGAAAAGGTCAATTCTAAAGTCTTCTGGAGAAGCTTGGGCTGGAAGACTATTCTCCACTCAAAGTCACGCCAACCACCTCTTAATCCAAGGCCAAGACTGCTGGGTAGTTGCACTGTGAACCATGCATAAAAAACCCAAGGAGTGTGCTCCTTTGTGCTGGATAGTCACATCTGGAAGCATTTTCTTCTCTAGCATTTTCAAGTTATTCTTTTCACTCCCCAGATATTCTAGGAATTAGGCTCTCCAAGGTGTTTTTGAGATTGCCTCTAAGCGTCATTTTGAACTTCTTGTAGCCTGAGGTAGCTGTTCAGTTTGTACTTAACATGTTAGTATACTTCAGAAATTCCTGACTTAGAGTACTAATAAAGAAAACTGCTATAATCTCTTACTCCAGCAGCAGTGTTTCTGGAGCTTTAAAGCAGTGATCTCTTCTACACCAATAGTTCAGATCTTAGCTGATTATACAAGAAAAGAAATGACTTTCAAAATGCACCTTTTCTTGGCCATGACAAGCTACTGAAGTCCCAGTCATGAACTCAACAATTCTCTTAGCTTGAAGCCCTTTCCCCTTTTCCTATCACTACATGCTTATAAAAAGATCCTCCCCAGCTTTTTTGTGGGCCCCCTTCAGGTACTGGAAGGCTGCCATCCCTTCTTCAGGCTGAACAATACCAATCCTATTGACCTTTCTCACAAGAGATGTGTTCTATCTCTATGATAACTTTGTGACCCTGTGAGACAAGGGACAAAATCATAGTAATTGTTTAATTTGTCATGGTAGTTTGTCTTATTGAGCCTAAAGAAGTTCAAAACATTATTTCTAAGTATGTAACACTCAGCTGCAGGATCCTTAAAAGAAATTTCTGCCATTATATAAGGGGTATTGTCATGGACATACACAAAAAAACTTCACAAAGGTAACACACTTGAACAAACAAATTTGCAACCAAAAACCAATAGCTAAAACTAACAAACTGAAGGGTAACTATGGTTACCTTCCATAGCAGTTACAAATTCAGTGTTACCAGTCAGAGGTATTGTTCTGCAAGGACAAGAACTATGACCCAAAGTGCACCTGCACTCATCCATGCCTGGGAGGCCGCTTCCTCAGGGGTTACCAGAAGGTGTGTTCATTTCACTAGAAAGGTCAAAGGCTCACTCGCAGATGCCCATGAGGAACAGTCACTCACTTGGCAAAGAGATGAAGGCACTCAGTACCTGAAAGTCTCCTTGAGTGCATCCCTGACACATGGAGAGATTTCCCATCACAGAACTTCTGTTCCACTGTGGAGGGCAGGCAGGGAGAGGAAGAAAGGTACTTGTGTAGCTGCCACAAGTGGGGCCACTAAGTATCAGCCAAGGTGGGACAGGTGCTCTTGCCACTGGGGTAGAATAAATATTTAAATAATTTGAAAGTATAGGACTTTATTTTTGAACTAACATTTTTTTTTATCATTTTTTTGTCTGTATGTCAAAATAGCACAAGGCAATCTACAGGAAAACATTCAGTCAAATCAGCTTTGCCCTCAGCCAACAAGAGCTTCTGCAATAGAACATTACGAGCATGATCAATTATTCAGAGTAATATTCTCAATTTCTTGCTGTATCTTGCTTTCTATATTTTGATTTGCTTAGCAATCCCTTGTTTAAGTCAAACTGTTGATATCTAAATATTTGTTTTTGTGGGCGTTTTTTTAATCTGCTTTTTATTGTGATACAGTGATTTTCTTTCAAAAAGTAGGGAATTATAGTGTTAAAAATATTCAGCATCTTCTTTGAGAACAGTCTATAAAGTGGATAACCTAGGACAGCCAGGAAGCTCCCACAAATAACAAGGAATTCCATAAATTCATGATAAAAAATTACATCAGAAGAAACAACTAAAGAGTCAGGCAAGGTTTAGGCTTATATTCACAACCATTTTCTGACATCCTTAGGTTCCTATACTTGGAGATGGATTCTCAAGAAAAACAAACCAGTCTCATTCCCCTGAGGCAAGCTAAACTATGCATATTTGTATTAATCATGATTTTGATATAACTTGATTAATTATCTTCCTGTAACTTAGTTTTATGGTTATTAATATTTAATGGATAGGGTATATTCACTTACTTTGTGACTGACTCTCCAAAACTCCACAGTTGTCAGTATTTTTCTGCACTGCTGATTTTTTCTGTAATTGACACAGCATAGATACTGACTTCTGACAAAGAATCTTTCATGGAAGTGTACTAGGCATTGGTCTTTAAACATGTGATGGTGAAGATGTTAAAAGCAAACAAAACAGAGTTCTTAGAAGGTAGCTGAAAATCCTATGCCTTTCAAATTGTTTGCATTTCATTTTCTTGAATACTTTGATGTAAATTTCACAGCTGTCGTGCTTCTAAGCTGGCCAAACCTAAATTTATCATACAAAATCCAAGCAGAATAAAACCACAGTATTTTGTTGGTTTCAGAAAAAATCCATGCTGACCTCATGCATACTGAGGCCACATAAACTACAGGTAACACCAGTAGCAATTTACGCTGCCCTCCTCTCTCCATAATGATGGAGTTCCTACACAGAAAAAAAANAAAAAAAAAAAAAAAAAAAAAAAAAAAGGCAGTTACCTTAAATAAAGTTTCTTTCAAGCCATTTCAGATGGTAATCAGTTTCTGCTCTCAGAAGAAATTTGAAAAATAAACCATAGTATCATCTGTTGTAGTTTTGAATTATTGAATCCTTTTCTGTTCCACTATGATAGCAACCTCCTTAAACATATCCAGTGCTGTGTGGCAGAACATACAGCTCATTTTGATTGCACTTCCTCATACTGTTCTTTATAAACATAAAAATGGGTGAGTCAGATTGAGCAGTTTCATGCCCGTGTTTCTTGTTTAGCCTCTCAGTGACAGATAAATAATGAGTGAGAGACACTGAGACAACCTTAGCCTCTTGACAGCTAGTCTTTCTTGCCTTTCATCTTGAATCTATTTTTTTTCCTGTGGCTTTTAGAAAAAGAAGGGTGGGGATTAGGAGGGAGCACAATCTGGTTTTATTCTTTGAAAACAATGAGTACCAAGAATGAGGTGTGATGAACTACGCAGATTAATTTTCTAAGATTTTTAACATAGGAAAAGCAAATGAAACCTGATTGTATCATTTTATCCTGCTGGTTCTGAATTCAAAGTTGTCCAGCATAACTCTGTAATATGGGTGGTTTTTGTTTTTTTTTTTCCTTTTGCTAGGTGTGGATTTCCCTTGTCCATGTAATTTTTTCACCAAGGGACCTATTAGAGTAAAGCAGTTGCATAACTTTAAAGGATAATTTTCAGACAGCCTTACAGCAAAAAATTTCAGCCCAAAAACTGACAATTTGAGAAGAACAGGAATTGTAAAGAGGAGTTTTATTTATGCTGTAAAAATTCTAATTTGTTGTTATGGAAGTTTTATCAGACCTTATGCCAGTCTGAATGGCTTTTTTTTGACAGACAGGTGTTTTCTGCTATTATGACTGCATTACCTTTCCATGTGATGTGCACTAGGATGTCAAAAGTTTCCTTCTTGGGAGGCTGTCTAGATCTGTTTGAGACCTATTTGTTGATAGTGAGAAGCAATGCGGAGAGGAAAGAGGGACAGGTTTTTTAACTACCTTCTGGCCATCTGCCTGCAGTACTTTGTGGTTCACATGTACTGGGACCATGAACACAAGCAAAGAAAAAACTTAAGTATTCTTAGTCATATTTGCTCTTACTATTCATAGCAACAATACAAGAAGTTTACAGACACTGTGCAGGTTAAAAGATTCACTATATGATCCATTGTAATCTATTTTACATGGGATGGTTCTCAGACAGACTGGAGTAAATGCCTTGATTTTTATGAGCTTGCTTCGGATTTGTACCAGAAATACATGTGGGGTTTTTTTGTTGTTTGTTTGTGGTTTGTTTGTTCTTTGTTTTGTTTTCACACCATATACCTCATCCTGTTGGTCTCCAATGCTGCATTCCTGGTACTGTGAATCATTTTGCTGATGAAAGATTTATTGCCTGATGAAACTAATTGCTAGGGATTATGCAATGTTGTACGGCTGTTTGAGAAATCCAACAGTTTTACATGACTATAAAATTAGCCTTTTACAATATAATTAAAATAATAACGTCTTTGTCCTAATTACTATATGGGTTGACTGCTATGCACACATGCATGCATAAAATTGTTAGGACATATAAAAATAAAAGCTGATCTGCCAGTGTGGTGGTTTCATGTTTGCCGAATTTTGTTTGCCAATTGGGAGATAGGATTTTGGGAGAAAAAGGCAAAACAGGCTCAACTTTAAATTAAACAGATAGTTTATTAACACACAGTAAGGAAAAGAAAAAATGAAACTTTCAAAACCCTTCTCCTCCCCCCACAAGTGTTCACTTTCCTACAAACAACATAGAGACAAAGCCTGTGACATTCAGTCAGTTTCACTATTTAAATATAGTCTTTCCTCTATTCTTCAGGAGAGGAGTCTCTTGTTCTCTATGGAATTCTCCCACTGACAACCTAGAAAAGTTCTCTTGTGGGTTGGAACTCTCACAGAAACAGCTGCCTAGGGAAAACCTGCTTCCATGTGGTCTCTTCCCATTAGCAGTTTCCCAAGCTGCTTATGGGTTGTGGAACTCAGGCATTTGGGGTGTCACCTTTTAAAGATAAGCAGCTTCAAGGCAAAGGATTTCTCATCTCAAGGAACAGAGATGTCTTCTCACTTCTTTCACTGGTGCAGGAGTTTCTCATCTCTTTCTCTCTGTTCAGGGATCTCATGGGACCGTACAGTCCATCACAAACACCTTTGTTCAAAAATCCACAAATCATCTCCCCAAATGCATATTTTTCCATGATTTAAAGGACAATCTACCAATAGAGTTCATTTCCACAGCTCAAACAAGAAAGTCCAGCCAGCAGGCAACTCCTTCATTCTTCTTCTAATTAATCCTTTTCTCACTCTTTCCATCTGACTGTTATGCTAAGTCTTCTCTATGCTCAATCACTTTGTCTGTTCTCATTCTGGAAGAGCCAGTGCTTTGGAAGTCCCATCTCCTGGCAGGAAAGAGTTAAAGCTTGCCAAGGCCTGCAGTGGTCATGTGGTCTCTGCTGAGCAGCAGCCAAGATTTTTCAAAGGCCATGGGAATGGGGAGAAAACTCAAGCAGGCAGATCTCAGAGCAGTCCAGCTGATGAAAGGCTCCTTACCCCCCACCCTCGGTCTCATTCAGGGTGAGCCCAGCCCGGAGCGGCTGCAGGCTGCAGGCTCCCCTCCCGCTGCTGGGGAAAGGGCCCAGGCCCACAGGCAGGCCTCGGGCCAGCTCTCCCCCCCCCCCCCCCNCATATGGGGAATGGCAGGGTGTTTTCCAGCTGCTAAAAAACGATTGGGGCTGGGATCATCCCCTCTTCCAGCCTGGGAGTCACCGGGCCAGGTGGGCCTCCCGTGAAGGCCCGGGGCCTGGGCAGGCCGGGCCATCCCGGGCCCCTCCAAAGGAGAGAGCCAGGACTGCCTCACCTCCTTTGAAGGCAGAAGGAAGAGAGCAATCCCAGGCTTCCTTCTAACTTTTAAGGCTGTGACCCAGAGGTGTATCCCTGGATGCAATTGGCTATTTTGGTTGTCAGTTCAAAGGAAATCACCAATTGCACCTCATTATCTGTGCTAAACCAACACAGCCAGCCTTGGTCATTCAGAAATTATATACAGCAAGTGCAATATCACATGCAGTCTAGTGATTTAGAGAGAGGCAATTAAACAGCAGACAGAATTTACAGAGCTTAGCCTTTCTTATTGATGTAGCAGGGAATTTTTAATCCATTCTGCTTTTCCCCCTGTGTGTAAACATATATAACAGAACAGTGATTTTGTCTGTGACTGAAGATGGAAGTTATACCTTGGGGTGTAAGTTTATCAACACTGTGTAAGGTTTTTTCTTTAAAGAGATGGGTTTCTGGAAGAATATATCCACAAGTATATACATACACACACGTACACACACGCACCTATATATATATATACACATATATGTATGTTTGTATATAAATGGATCTTCCTTTCACAGACTACCAGAGCTCTGACCAACTCTGTTACAATGGAAAAATTAAAACCAACTGAATTTCAAGCCAACAAGATGGCCCTCTTTTCTGGGTGTTACAGCTGCCTCTGAAGCAGAGCCTACATTATTGACAGGTTTGCCCTTCCATTTGGCAAGAACGAAATTCTTCTGGCATGGGAGTACAAATACCAGCAGGTAGGAGATGCTGATGGTAACCCTCTATATTTACAGGTTTGTCATGAAAGGGAAAAATGTTCTGTCACCTTTAGAATGTACCAGCTGCTGCAATAACCACTGCTTTTCATGACTGCTTCCTTTTCTCTTTTTCCAGTCCCTGTCATCATCTTTGAGGTGCTTAAGTAGGTTCCTTCTTCCTACTGTTCACTTTTAAGAGGCTTTCGGGGATGCTTGATTGTTTTTCTCTCTCTCTCTCTTTTATTTTCTTCCTCTCTATCACATTTTCCAATTTCATTTTAGGGAAGGAAGTCTCTTGTGCTATAATTATCAGTGTTTTCTCTTTTAGAACCAATGTATATTTTGAGAAGCTGATTATGTATTGTTTATTGAAACCTTCACCCTCAAGGTTGCTAAAGTAAATGCATTGCAGTGAGAAATCCCAAATTCCTTTATCTTGGAGATATTTTACCTCACACTAGTGTAACTTTTTTTTTTTTTAAGTACTTTTTGGTACTTGTAATATTGAGGTACAACTTTCGTGAAACTACATCTTCAGTTTTAACTGGAGAAAACCCAAAGCCCCACAAAGTTGTTTGAGCTGTTTAACCTTGTTACTAAATTAATTGACTGTATTCATAAGTGAGGAGGTTTCAAATTGTAGTTTTGTTTTTTTTTTCTTAGACTTTTAATTCAAGCTTTCAAAATCTGATGCTTTGCATTAATTTGAAACAATTGTACATGGAAGTGTCTTTGGAATGCATATCATTAGTATGCCAGTGCAAATAATTCTGTCTTAAGGGAGGAGCAGAAAGAGTGTTGTTTGTTTTTACTTTACCACAGATGAAATGGATGAAAGAGCAAAGACCACATAGTGTGAGCCCAGAGCAGTGTAGGAGGAGAGAGTCAATGTGGCTGTCTTTTATGTTATGATGATCATAGCAAAAATAACTTTAGACAGATAACTGAATACTGTTGGGTTCTATGAAGCAAGTTGAGAGGTTTAAAAGCTCTAATAGATGAATGAGACTTATCTGGTTTTAAATTTCAACAGCAATTATTAGGAAAGAAGAAAACAAATTGATCACTCAGTAGATGCTAAGCAATTTTTTTGTTTTGTCTCCTTCCAGGTTATGACATGTCTTTCCTGATATCTGCCATAGAGTTGTGAGGATTCTTCTATATTCACATGTGTTACTGCTCCAAAGAAATCTTGGTAATTAGGATAGTTGATGAAACAACTCTGGAAAGCAAGAGAGGAGTTTCTTCTGAAGTGTACTTACCTGAAGTTCACCTGACAAGATACCATATCTCACTATTCCAAAGTCCAGAAAGAAAGAAATCTATGACCCACATTTTCATTCATTTTTTGAAAGTTACATATGCACTTTTCTTTACACAGCCTATCATTCCTAGTTGTCTTTAAAAATTGAGGACTGAGGTCTTTGGTAGTAATTATAAAGCATGGATATGTCTTCACAATTAAAAGAAAGCATAATATGCCATGAAATTTTTGAACAGAATTGGTAGGATTTAGACAATTTGGATCCCAGAGTTTCTACTCAGCTTTTCTTTGAAACAGCCATGCTATGAATACTTGGTTGACTAACAGAATCATAATGCCAGTTTTAGAAGTATTATAAAATTCTTCTAGGTTTTTAATTTAGTAACTGCATGGTTAAAAGTGGCTATATAAATACTTAGAGTTCCAGATAGGAAAATCTACCAGTCTTTGATTCAATCTGTTGTGGGATAGAATAATTTTGTTTGTAATCTCCATGATTTAAAAACAAGTAATCAAAAAGTGGAGGGAGATAGGACAGGTAATGGGTAGTCTTTGTGTGCTCCTTATTTTAGTTGATAAACACTTGTGGCATCTGTTAACTTCAGGTAGATCTGGAGTCGTTTGTTATGACTTAAATTGGTGCAGCTGTGAGTGAGTGATTGTCATCAGAGTGTTTGCTCATCTTGATATGTAGGCCAATGAACTTCAAAGAGAAAAAGGGTCATTCGTTTTCTAGTTCAGCAATGTTAGTTTAAGCCTCCCCTTTCCTGTCAGAATGAAGGAGTGCTCAGCTTTTTTTGTTTGTTTGTTTGTTTGTTTGTTTGTTTGTTTGTTTGTTTTGGGGAAAGTTCTATTTCTCTTCCTCCCAGTTTCCCTGATTAGTACAGAAGTAAAAATAAGCTTCAGCTCTGTCTCTCAGAGACACACAAATGTGTCATAAAGAAGCAAGATGCCCAAGAAAGAAAACAGAAAGTGAAAGTGTCCATTTGCATACACTATGTAGGTCATAGCAAATCTCTTCTCAATGACTTTTATTGCATAAAATTGCAGAGATCTTAAAGTAGGAAGAGTAAGAATTATGCAAGTCTTTTCCCAGATGAATGTGAGCCCAGAGTATGGTTCACTAGTTATTCAGGTAAGGAAGATCAGCTTATTTTGACACCTGCTGGAAGCTTAGATGGTACCTCAAAAATTATATTTACAATGTGACTAGCTACATGTGCCTCTGTGAACTTGGAAGTGTTGATGTGTGTGGTTTATTACCATTCTGCCACTACATTAAGTAGATTGGATTTTGGATTGGATTGGATTGCATTTTGTATGGAGTCAAGCAGTATACATTTACGTGAGCATACACCAATACAAATGTGTGTAACAAGGATAGCTGCAAGTCTATTGCTTTGCACCTCATTTAAAAGCTAATCTCAGGTGTGATATCGTTAGACTTTGTTGACATCTAGTGGCTACTGGAGCACTAGCAAGCTGTTTAATTTTATAGATTCAGAAAGGAACTTTGCGGGTAGAGCAAAAATATTATGGTACTCTGCAATTTTTATTTCCTTTTTTCCTGATCCAAAATAGACTTGAAAATAATTAATTAGTTTAATAATAATTAGGGTTTTTTTAATACTCCTTGTGATTGCTTGAGACCTTCTATTACAGTTTGAATAGTTCTATTCTTCAGACCTGTTATCCTTTGAGAACTGAAAGAAGAATCTTTAG
Source organism: Cyanoderma ruficeps (assembly GCA_008694505.1). NCBI lineage: Eukaryota > Metazoa > Chordata > Aves > Passeriformes > Timaliidae > Cyanoderma > Cyanoderma ruficeps. Next base: position 47,143,013 of record VZDJ01007755.1, read on the forward strand.
TAATCAAAACCTGTCTCAAACAGAATGCCCAGTAGTATTTCATCCTTCACTATGTTTAGCTTTACTCAAATTGTTTATTGATATATTTTTCACTTCAGAGAAGATGGCATTAAACTCAGTTTTAATTTTACCCTATTTCATTTTAATTATTCAACAAAAATGATTATCCATAGTTTTCATTAGATTACCTGCAAGGCCCTTAGTAGGTGGCTGAAAGGATGTTCAGAGAAACTACAGTTTATTAGATGGCAGTCAGGGATGTTGATGTGGTTTCTGTCTCTACCCCTGAAATCACACCCGTCTTGGTTACACCAAGACAACACCTAACATTTTAACCTTGGTCTTGATGTATTTTTTCTCAAAAAATAACTGCATTTGAAAATCCATATTGTCTCCTTTTTTTTGTTTGTTTTTGTGGTTTTAGCTACAGAAAAAACATCTGTCTTCCTATTTCTCCTATCTACGACTTACACTGTTAAGCTTTTAATGATTTCTAACCTTTAAAAGTTTTAAGCACCTGTAATCTTAAAAACTACCCATGAATTATCATCTCATTATCAATATTTACTGCAGGTTTAGAAGAGATTTATGTCAAGAACCCCTTTCAGAGATTCAGTTTTCTCTATCATGTGGATTCTCCATTCACTGTTTCATGTTCTCATTTTAAATGAACTTCATAAGAATAAAGGCTATGCTTTCATACTTTTCAATGAGATGTAATAGCCATGGTAAGAAAGAAGAAAATTGTAAGTTGTTTTGTGTTATCCAACTGTCTTTGAAAAGCTGGGCAAAAGCTCCAGTCTGATTTATGTCTTGCTGTCCTTCTGCCTCCATCAAAATGAGAATTTATTTTATAATTAATTGCTTCTTTTAGTTAATACTACAGGGAAAATCCAGCTTCCATGGAAAATAGCATGTAGCAATCATACATGAGTTAAATGTGTTTTTTTACTTGAGTAAACAGTTTGATTATTCTAGCACTTCATATATTCATGTAAAACTTAGTGATGAAGAGTTACTCTCTTTACAGAAATAGAAGCTGCAAAACTTCTGTTTATGTGCCTCAACCCTTTTTGGTTGTGTAACTTGCATTTATCTTTGCTCCTATGATTAGCTGGGTATTTTACAGTTCCTGCTTGCCTCATACTTAAATATTAGCCAAGCAGATAATTAATACTTGTTTAGTACTGGAAAGGGAATGATAATACCACTGTATAGAATATTTTGGGCCAGAAGAGTTACTATATAGTTTTATAAGAAACAATGCTTAAGCGATTAACTGCTAAAAGTTTAATGGTTTTTGTTAAAGTTAAGTTGTGGTTTCTAGAGGGCTGTTTAAGAGAGTCAATGCTTCTCTTAAGAGCTGAATTACAAAACCACAGAGCTCATAAGAGTTACCAGTCTCAGGAATGGTATTATTTATTTATAAGTGTGTTGATATCGTTATATATGCTGGAAATAATGGTGGTGATGGGCTGGTTCAAAAGGACAAGCCAAGTTAGCACAATAAAGTGCTCAAAGGTCTGTGCAAGCTACTGTTGAAAATTCACCAGTGTGCAGAACCTTTGAATTCAGATTTTTAATACACACTGCAAACTCTAGTTTTCTGTGCTTGGTTTCTCTCTTTCTTCGCCTGTTTTCTATTTTGTCTCATAATACAACCTAAATAGGGAGTACAGCAGTACTTCATACATATTTATACTGAGGATACCAACCTTCACTACACAAACAAAACAAAAATCCCGGTTTTGTTATGGCTCATAGATGATATTTCATGCTCCCAATCATTCAGAATGGAAACCCTTCCCATATGTGTCATGTCATAGGCTTGAACAAAGATGAAAGCAGTTCTCTTCTCCGGAGTAATATAAGTAATTTTTATATAAAGGGCAAGTTAGGAATTTTTTTTAAGTTATGCATTTGAATAATTTGTGCTTTAGTAGGTACCAATGGATCATTTAATGACAGAACTCCAGTAGTTCAGAAGTTTAGAGGCTAGTGCTTAGCTTGAAACTATTGAGATTTAATATATTCTTTCATAAGGCTACTTAAACCAATTCCTTCTTGCTTAAATAACCATTTAACAAATCACATCTTTAGAGGCAATTTAGTAAACCACAGGAATACTCATGTGCTTGATATTTTTTCTCCTATCCTTTTGGAGCATTTTTTGGTCAGGGTTTTCTTAATCTCTAGATATCTTTTGCCGCTTAACATCTCCAAAAGGGAAGGGAAATACTTGAGTCTATTTACATTGTATTCTGTCATTAAAAAAATACATTCCTGTCTTGATTCTAATTCAGTTCATTTTATGCCTTGGATGTGGACCCATAAGCAACTAGAACCCTTCCCACAAGAAAATGATAGTGATTTACAGTGTTGTCTTAATTTTTATTACATTACAGGGTTATTTTAGTACGTCAATGGACAGAATCCCGTCACGTCATCAAGTAACCATTCTGCCAGCCATTACCTTTTTATCCTGTGAGGACGCCTCAAGCATTCTCTGTAAAAGAGTGGGCTGTGTGTTCTAAATCCAAAATATTTCAAAATTCTTCAAGCTCAGAATGAACTTTTTTTTGTTACTATTTCAGTTGTTGGGTTTGTTTTCTCTATGACTCTCCAGTATTGATATGTTTCATGTGTGGATCACAAGAGGCTTTCTGCTTGTTAGCTGCAATTACACGGCTAGAACTGGCAGAAATTTGCTGCTTTGCTGTCCTAGAAATTGAGATCTGGCTTTTGTCAGATGACCAATTCTCACTACTTTTTAGTTCTCGCCTTTTTCTTTTTTTTTTAAATTACCAATTTAATTTGGATCAGTTAACTGATCTGCTGAACTTCAAACATCTAAAATTTGCTAACAGCATATCCTTTACCACAAGATCACACTTCTTGGTGACTGGATTTTGGTGGTGGTTTTTCTGACTCTTAGTTTTCAGGCTTGTCAGGCCAACTTTGTTTAGTTTCTTTTGTCTTAGCAGACACTTGGTATATTTAGGACATAAATTCTATTTTGATGAGTGTTCTGATGCTGTTCAACGTTGCTATAAGCTGAATGACATTTCAGTGTAAACTTAGCTTGTTATCTTTATATTTTTAGTTATAGCAGTTATCTGTATCATTCATCTATGACTATTCTAAAGTTTCATAAAGAAAATAATATGATTTAATATAAGCTAAAAACATAAAGTTTATCTAGTATTGCTCTGAATCCCAGTATTCTGGAGATATTTGGAGCAAAGAAGCAGATGGCATCTAACATAAATACTTCACACCACTGTTAAGAGATAAAGTAGGAGGATTCATAATTTCTGAAACTTCACACAGGGCCTTAATGTATGAAGAAAGAAATATAAATTATAAAGGGACACATATAGGGAAAACATGTAGTGGAGGACGTAAGTCTGAAATGCAAAACATTTCATTAAATGAACTGCTGTAACTCTGATAGTTTTGCTGTAACTCTGATAGTATTTGAATAAGGACTTGGTCACTAACTTCTGCAGAGAATGCAGTACATGAAGGAATATATTAAACTGTATTAAACTGTCAACCAGTAGGTACAGTGAAGCTGTGTGTAGTCTAACTATGCCTGATATTTGTACTAAACTTGTACTTAACTAATCAACAAGCCAAACAATTTGTAAAAACATGCATTTCATTTTGGAAGGCAAGACCATAAGAGCATTCTTCTTGAGAATTAATGGAACTTTCAGTGCAGCAAAGTACAGTAATTTTATTTATTGAATGTTAAATATAATAATTAAATTATATAAGAAATGTAATTTTCCTAGATTTTGCCCAACAGTGCTAAAGAAAGGAGTAATGAGTAGGCTGAGTCAAGAAAACCACAAGGATAGGATAAAAATAGGATAAAGCTATCCTCAAAAAAATGTTTTCCAGTCTTGTCTGTGGCAGTGACACTTCATTTCAAATACTTGGGGGCTGGTAGGGTGTTGTGTGAAATTTTAACTTTAGAGTCCTTCTAGTGGAGTTTATCAGTGGTTCAGAGATTTGGACTTTTTAATTTTAGGTTATTTTAAGGTGTAATTCCCTTTTACTTTTAGTAATGAGGACAAAACCATACAGAAGTATAGTACTATTTTATTTTCTCGTCTTAGCTTTTATGGCTGACCTTTTTTTATATGCTTCATACTCTAACCAGTAGACAGTGATTATGCTTCCAAGCTAAGGGCAAACTTCTGCATCTACCAGATTTCAGGCATTTTCATGTTAGGTACCTTACCTAGCTTTTTTTTTAACTCATTCTTTCACCTTTTAGTCAGTGTTTGTTCAGTTGTACTTAGTGTTTCACTCTTCCTTTCTGGCACCATCATCACCTCTGTGCTCATCAGCTAGTAACTAGTTTGTGCTTAACTTACAAAGACTGCCAGCTGAGACATCAGATAGTGCTGTAAAAGAAATGTTAGACACACTGTAAAGCCACTTGGAATCAGTAAAGCCACTTGGAAAACTGGTGGGCTGATCAGCATCATACAAAATAGGCTTATCCTTGTCTACTGTGGTAGTTTTGTTAAACTTATCAGGGTTTGGGGGGTGTTTTTGAGATTGGGGGTTGGGGTTTGTGAAGTTTTTTTGGAGGGGGAAGGGGATGTAATTTAAGAAACTTAAGGATGCTTCTTTTCATTTATATAAGATAAGATCACTGCACATCCTAATGACATCTCTGATTAGATGGTTGGCAGCAGATGTGGAAGAAGCATAAGACCTGCTGCCTGTATGAATGAGATACATCAATACTTCTTAGTCTTTGCCACTACAAGAATGTATTCATTCTATTCTATTCTATTCTANCTGAATAGAAGTACAGATATCTTGCATAATATTATATACTAAAGATCTCAGCATTATGTTGTTTTTTGGATTTAGCTAGGATTCCCATAAATACTAACCAATTAATTCAATAATATGGCATTATCTGTGATTATATCACCTACACAAAAACATAGATCTTCTGTTTCTCTTCAATAAAACAACTTTGGCATTTCTGTGCCCAGATACCTTGGTCATGTTTAACAACAGAAGACATTTTTATCTTAAATTTAAGGGCTAGCTTGATCTTCTTCAGAAGAAAGCCTGACTGTTATGGTTTAACCCCAGCCCACAGTGTAGCCAAAGCCCAAGCAGCTGCTTGCTCACTCCCCACCAGTAAAACTGGGAGAGAATCAGAAGGGTAAAAGCTAGAGAACCCCTGGGTGGAGGTAAAAACAGTTTAAGAGGGAAAGCAAAAGCCACGCACACAAGCAAAGCAAAACAAGGAGTTAATTCACTGCATCCTATTGCAGGCCGATGTTCAGCCAGCTCCAGGAGAGCAGGCCCGCATTGCATGTAACAGTGACTTGGGAAGGCAAACACCATCACTCCAACTGTTCCCCCTTTCCTGCTTCTTGCCCATACTTTATATACACTATATGTGATACAGAATATCCCTTTGGTCAGTTTGGGTCACCAGTCCTGGCTGTGTCTCCTCCCAACCTCCCAAGCACCCCCAACTTCCTCACCAGCAGGGCAGTAGGAAAGCAGAAAAGGCTTTGGCTCTGCGTGAGCCCTTCTGAGCAATAAAAAAAAATCTTTCTATTATCAGCCCTGTGTTCAACACAAGTACAAAACACAGTCCCACACCAGCCACTGTGAATGAAATTAACTTTACCCCAGCCGAAACCAGCACACTAAGTTTTAGATTTTGTTCACCAAGCACTGACATGTTACCTGTCCTTTATCTAGTTTTAATATCTCAGATGGAAGACAGTTATTTAAAATTCCCATCTGAGAATGAGGTATTGCTCAAAAGGACAAAGTAGAGGAGTTTTTTGTTTTCTTTTTTTCCTTAGCAGCTATGTTTCTGACAAGTAGATCATTCATCTACTGCAGCAGGATCTGTGATACAGTTCTAGTAAAGATGCTAAATGGTGTCAGACCCCAAGCAATTGTAAAGAGGGGCTGCAATTGAAAAACTGTACTTGGATAGAAGTATTCAGTAATATGAGTGGCATATCCTGTTCCTTACAAGAGAGACATGCTCTCAACTCATGCTCTCAACTAAATGAATTTCAATAGAGTAGGATTTTTTTCCCCTATATGCCATGTTCTAAAGCTTCAGTGAGATTTTCTTGTCACAGCTAGAGTATACACTGCATGTTTAATGTTAAGAGAAAGGATATAATGTATTCCTTGTAGCATGTTTGCTGTATTACAGGATGGTATTACATATCTGCTTTGCTTTTCAGATCCTTTGTAACTATATCTGACACTCTAGAAAAAAATCACTTCATCATATGCATGTCAGCCTATCTTGGGAACCAAGGAGGTACATCACCAAGATACAAGCAGTTAATTAGAGAGCTACAAGACAGAAACATGGGTATTTTCCCAACACTTTACCCTTTGTAGCAGCAGCTAGGTCCCATGCTCAAACCTGGAGACCAGTTACTGGTTGTTGCTATTGCTGCAACAACCAATGGGGTGTGTTTTGTTGTTGTTTTGAGGTTTTCTGAGTTTTATCTTTTGATTTTTGTTGTTGTTGGTTTGGTTTTTGGGTTCTTTTGGGGGGTACAGTAAAAAGTAGGCCTTGTTATTCTACTTTAGAGTATCTTCTCTGAAGAATTATTGATTCTATGTGTACCAACATGATTGACTCTTTGAGGTGTATAATACAACATTGAACACACCAACTTTTTATTTAATCCTCAAAAGGAGGTAATCTGGGATTTGTGCAATCTTTGCAAGTGAATGTGTGCCTATCTATACACATAACAAGGATCACTCTCTTTTGGTTGTTTAGAAGACTGATAATTCAGGAGAGTTTCAAATTTCAGAACAAAAATAGACTGTCATTAATTAATAATACATAGTGCTAATAATTAGTTCCTATGCAGTATCCATTATTGCCATTTCCACATAGAATGCAATAAGTCCTTTAAGACTTTGTCTACAATGACATAAGAGTACACTACTTCAGGGAGTTGTTGCCATAAAGTTAACCTTGATGGCTGTGGTTGTTGGTGGGTTTAGCTGTGGAGATAAAAGTAATGAGGCTTGAAAGCTCTTGATAAGGGAACTGCTGTGAGCTATTGCTTTATTTCCCACATTTCCAGTTTCTATGGTTTATGTTCCTCAGTTTCCTACAAAGAAAAATAGGGAGAATCTATCTGCTTCTGACATAGTTCATCTTAATCTTTTTTAAGCAGTACTCATCCTGGAGTTATTTGTCATTCATTTTCCTCCTTTGTTCCTCAGGATCATTCTGGCTGCCCCAGACAACCTTCTAAAGGATGTTTTACCCCATATCTTTTCACTTGTCCTTGGTTCTCATTTTGCAGATTTTAGTATGTACATGCTTTCCTGTACCTTGTTTGCACAACTATCCCACAAGTCCCTCTTTGTCTTTGTGGTTGCCTAGTGTTTATGCTTAGTGGCATTACAGTGGTAACAAAAGCTTGTGTACTGTCACGGGTTATACATATTTCTATGCCTTTGTTCAAATAAAGAAGTGGAAGGTTAATCTTGGCTGCCTGTCAGATGCCCACCAACCTGCTCTTTTAATGTCTCCTCCTCAAAAGGGAGAGAAAATACAGTGAAAAAGTTCATGGATTCTCAAAAGGACAGGGAGATTACTGTTTTGGCTTAAAAATATTCAGCTTGGGAAAATTATTTTAATTTATTGCCAGTTAATAATAGAGTCGTGAAAAACAAAAACAACCAAAACCACCTCTTCCCATCCTGCTTCTTCCCAGACTCAACTGCACTTCTAATTATACTACCTTCTCCCCATCCCCAGGCAACACAGGGAAGGGTAGGAGATTGTGGTCAGTTCTTAACACTTTGTCCCCATCACTCTTTCCTTCTCACACTGTATCCCTGTTCCATTTGGTGTCCCTCACACAGAGCACAGGGCAGATATCTGCTCAGACATGGGCCTTCACAGGCTGCAGAGGGACAACTCAACACTGCCATGTTCTCTGAAAGCTCCAGAGGAATCTCTGCTCCACTGAGTGGACTTTCTTCTCTCCCTCTTTCTCCACTCACCTCAGAGTCTACCCAGTTGTTTCTGTCATGTTTTTATCACTCTTCTTTTCTAACAGCTGTACAAAATATTTTACTTTTTCTTAAAAATATTTTTCTTAGGGGGGAAAAATGTGTTACCACCACTGCTGATTAGCTGAGCTTTAACTGTCCTCCTTTCACAGAAGTCACCCTTGCAGCCCTCTTCACTGTCAAAACCTTGCCACATAAATATAATACAGAAGAGAATGTCAAGTATATCATGCTTAATCTGCTTCTGCTTCAGGAGTGCACAATGCTTAACTGAGAAGGTAGTCAGGACTCAAGACAGAAAGTCACTATTAAGTGGTTACTGAACGTTACATCAAAGAGCAGTGAGCTGACAGACCTGATTGATTTTCTTTGCCCTGAACACAGACAAGAAATGTGAAGAAGTGTGGGAGCAAACATAAATACTGTGGCCTGTACTTAGTCTTCATTTTATTTCTGCTGAGGATCACTAAACTTGGGTTCTACCTGTGGAAGAACAATAGCCAGTCTGTACAATATTAAAAAAAAAAAAATCAAACTCAGATAAATTGGATCATAGAGGATAAAGGGATTTTATCATCATTTTATTTAGGTGACAGAAAACATATAGGACTTTCCAAAACAGTAACCAGTGAGATAAGAACTGCATGTAGGATTTGTTTATTTGTACTTCTGCAAAGATCTAAAAATGAACATAAACTGTAGTAGCCTTTTCTGGGCTATTCAGTTTCATCCTATCAAGTATTTCTGGCTAACATTACTTGAAGTTTTCAAATTATTTGAAAATAAATTTCATTGGGAATTACTCATTTAAGAACAGAAAATCACACTAAGTGAGGAATTGACTCTATGTTGCAAAGTCTGTGCTTATATTTTATCATTTGCTGTCTACCCTTTAAGTGGTATGAATATACACCAGTCAGATGTGGCTACATATCTACTGTATCTCTTCAATATCATCTTAATTAAAGTGATTTTATCACTATCATAATTAGGTATGTTATTCTATTTATTCACTAGTCTTCTTATGGTGTTCCTGATTTCACTTCTACTAAACTGAAATAACTGCATATTTTTTATAGAACTTGGGAAAACATAATCAGGTGTCATACATCACCCTTTCCTCTTTGGTGGTGAAGTGCCTGGACAATCTATGAAGAATCTGTACCTGTGGGGACTTGTTCTTTTTGATGCAGCTGTTCTTTATTCAACCTTGAATTTGCAACAGATATGCATCCAGGAGCTATATTTTCATACCACAGATAGAAACAAATCCCTCTAAATTTTTGGTCTTTGATACATTAATATTTCAACTCTTTTCTCTTCAGATATTTTCAGACTTAGGAACTGTTTGATTACATTGTATTTGCTAATTCAGTAGTATCTTCTGATCCTTGTTAACTTTTTTAACACCTTAAAGGAACTTTTAGGAAAGAAAATGTTTTCTATTTGTTTCCTTTAAAGGAAAACAAGTAAGGATCTCAGATGCTTTTGTAATTAATTTAGAAGGTAAATGATATATGTCTGCTTTTTATGGCATGTTGTTAAATGTTCTTATTTCTATGTACATTGTAGTAAAACAAACATACAAAACCAAGGGGAAAAAATCACTTTAAAGTGAGGCCTTCAGTTTAAATTTAGAGTTCCATAAGTGTTGCTGTAGCTAGCCTAGTTTTCCTGAATAAATTGTGAGTTTTAGCTTCATACTCAAGTAGAAATATTTGCATCTGCAAATGGGTATAATCCATTTACCGGTGAGTATACCCAGCTGTTCTCTGAAATCTCACTGTCCCATATGCAAATGTAAAATTTACTTGCTTTCCTTTGATGTTGCTGTTGGAATCTAGGAGGTGTGATAAACTTGAATCAAAATGCCATGACTGTGGAAAACAGCAAAGTTGCCAAAGCTGTTCTGGAACAGAATAATTAAAGGTAGTGCTTCGAAATGAAAGGTTGAAGAGAAATGTTTAAAATTCCTTCCATCTCTGGAGGGGGAGGGATTGCCTTTAGTTACTGGGATAAAAGATAACTGTCATGGTTTTTTGAGTACTCAATGTACTCAGGTAGATAGTTAAGCCTTTGGGGGATAGACGGGGATAATCCTTAGAGATTTGAGTTTTTATCTTTTCACATGAGACCCTGAGTAAAATGTCTTAATATAACTTTATTGGAGTCTAATGGTCATCTTTATAAACTCCCCCAGAAAGTTTTATAAAAAGTACACAGGAACATGCTATTTGACTCATTAAGGGAAATAATGATGTAGAAGCATGTTATTAGCTACACACAGAATAACTTTTTGGGTCTTTCCTCAGGATGCATCTTTCAGGAAACAGCCACCTGCTCCAGCCTGGGGTCCTCCACACTCCACAGCACAGATACCTGCCCCACCAGGGGCCACAGGGACATCCCTGCTGGGGATTTAGCCCCAGCTGTTCCACACAGGGCCTGCCTTGGCAGACCCTCAGTGCTTCCACTGGCACCTGATAACTGGCTCCACTAACACATGATAAGAATACTTTTTTTAAAATAAAGAAACCTTTAAAATTCATCTGAATTGCAAGTTATGTTTTTAATAAATTTTTAGAAAAGGTTGGACATAGACATCTGGTCATTTCGTTTTCCCTCTTTTCCCTGTTTTTAAACACATGCCTGCACTTTCAAGGTCTATTTCAGAACTTTCCAGAGATAATGTTGGATATTTTTGCCAAGTATAATAGATTGTTGCAGCTTCTGTGAGTCTTTGTAGACTCACAGACTTTGTAGTCTGGTGAAAATGCTTTTCCCTGTGTGGTGGCTATTCCAGGCCAGACCACTCCTTTCATGCCATCCGTCATTCAAGAGGAACACTGCTCACCAGGCTGTGACTTAGCCCATGTCACTCACAGGAGAGTTTCTCAGGGTGATGTGTGGTGTAGAATGATAAATGTACTGAAACATTCATCAGAAGACATGGGGATATTATGAGAGGGGGAATGTGTGAAAACACAGGGAACAAATCTTTTCTAGAACTGCTATTTTTTCCATGCCATTTAAGTTCAAGTGAAACCTGTATTTAGGCTTTCCTTAGTCAAATACTTTATTGGTCAGTGTCACAGCTTAATGAATGAACAGCAAACAAAAATATTTTTAAAAATTATCAGGTCTGTTTTGTCCATTAGTTCAGCATCAAATTCAGCTGCATTCAAAAGGATTCTTTTAAATTCATCTGCCTCTTCATTAGTATGTCTTTGTCACATAATTCAGTGTGTGCATGAAATACTTTTGGGTTTTATCTGTCATTAGCAATGCTCAGAACTCACACAAATTTCTGAGCCCTGTCATTTTAAGTAAGCATTAATGCTTCATATTGAGTGACAGCAGTGACTGTGACAAAACATTTTCTTGACATGCTAGTAGAGAATGTATAATGCTTCTAAACATTTCTAATGATTGTTGTAAACTAAATTTTGCTGTATTCACAAAGGCTCTTCAGAAACCTGAATTCTGCTGGGAGCTATTAAAGAACTTATAAATTCACTGTACTTTTCTTTTAGTTAAAAAATGCATCATTTCAGCGTAAATATATTTAAATCAATAGTAGACTTGAACTAATAAAAAATTAAGGTACCTGATTATTTTGGGCTGAGAATTTGAAACTGTTGATGTCTCATTGTCAATTCTGAAGCCTGTCCTGTTCAAATAGCTAGTTTTTGTTGACTACGGTTCCTACTTTAAAAACTGGGTTGAATACTCAATGCTTTTGTGAAGTTTATAATCAAAATGATGAAATCTACTTTCCACAAGTATTTTGTTATAATTGGTTCTTCTGTTCTTGTAGCCATAGGCTATATGGCTATATGGCTATAATGCAGTACTATGTTTCTGCTAGAAAATAAAAAAACTTCTGAGCTACTTTCAAAACACTTTTTATATAACATATTGAAACATAATTTCAATTAATATTTTTAAAGAGCTGCAAGAGAAAATGACACTAATAAGCAGCGGTTTGAAATTCTAACCTTCATGAAACAGTGCAAGAATGCCAACTGACTGTCTTTGAAAAATATACTTATGAAATAAAAAATCTGTTTCTAAAATGAACTACTTGATCTTCAGAAAAAAAGTGCAGAGGGCTTTGGTATCAAATCAAGACAGCAAAATGTCTTTTCTGTCCTTGCATCACAGTAATTCCTTTCTGACTGTCTCGATTTTATCTGTGAAATAGAGGGAGAAAACTGGTTGCCGCATCAGTAACCATCAGTTGATTTGATACGAGGGAATAAAAGACTTTCTGAGAGTAAAGGACGACACAGATAAATTGAGGAGGAAAGCAATATCAGCATCTAGAAGAGCAAGCATAAAGTTAACAAAGAAATTTGGAAGTAAGAAAAGCTGAAGAGTGCTACTGATTGCATGATGAAAAATGAAGAGAACAACTGCCTACTTCTGCTTCTTGAATCACTGAAGAGTATCTTTATGCATTGTGTCTTCCTTCTGCTTTCTAGTGCCCCTGTTTTTTCTGTGAAAAAAATTAATAATTTGGGGAGAATACCAACTTTTTAAAGGAAAAAAAAATGCGTGCATGCAAAAATACAAGGTAATATTTCAGAATATTTTTTTTAAGTTTTGATGTCTTAAAACTATGTGAAGCCTGTAAGAAAATTTATTATTTATTTTTGTATATCTCCTTACTGTTTATGTGACCCTACAACTTTTCACCTCCATAAAAAGTCTGGCTGCATCTTCTCAGTCCTCCTAGATACTAAAAGCTGCTCATAGATTCTGGTAAGCCAAGCTGTTCATGTCCTAGAGCCTCAGCCACTCCTCACATGGCGAGTGCTTCAGCTGTAAGGTGCTTGGAAGCCCACTGAACCCAGTCCAGTTTGTCAGTTCTTGTCAGCTGGGCATAGTATCCAGACATGCTCTCAAAAGCACTAAACTGAGGGGCATAATCCTTTTTGTTGATGTTCTAGCTGTGCACTGATGGATGGTTTCCAGAGTGCTACTGGCTCACTGCTGGCTCACACCCATTGTGTCTGCCGATGCCCCCAGGTCCCTTTCCTCAGACACAGCCCCAGGCAGGCAGGCAGAAATCACCCTGTGCCTTTGCACCAGGCCTTCCTGCCCAGGCGCAGCACCTGGCATTTATCTTGAAATTCATGAGATTCCTGTTGGTCCTTTTCTCTAGCCTGTCAATGTTCCTCTGCATGGCCATAAGAGCATTGATTATTCCCTCTATAAAACTCACAGAAAAGACAGAATGAAGCAGCAGGTTTGCAATGACATCGAATTAAAAATATTACATAAGTCATTCTAATGTTGCTTTTCACTGAAGCAGGTCACCAGTGATCGTTTCTTCATTGTCAATGGTAGTTATCAGTATGATGTAGGAATCCCAGCTATGGAGTGGGAATATTTGCTTCAGATGCTTTACAAATGAGCAACCCAAAATTTAGTTTTTTCCTAAATTTACTTTGTGGTCTTTTTAATTCTCTGCCCTGTGGTTAAGGTGTTACAATTTACCTATGGTATATTTGTTGTGATTTTTGCCACTCTAAAAGATCTCTAAACACAACTCTATATCCGTCCCTTGAAGTACTGAGTATATATTTTCACATGCACGACTCAGCTTTATTGTATGATTGATGCCTAGTAATAATATTTCAAATTTTACATTTTCAGGATGACTATGAAAAAAAGCATTCTTTCCATCAAGAAAATTTTAAAATAGGACCCAGTTGTGACTACCTTTTTCTCTGTTATTAAGGATTCTAATAATAGGTATATGACAAAAGAACTTCTCAAGGCCAAGAATTGTTTTCTTTATTTACTTATTGAGCATGTTCATTTAAACATGGACTTCTTTAGTACTTTGAGTATGAAAGAAAATATGACTTGAGATTTTTCAACATCTCTATGACAAGTCAATCTTCTGAAATATTAGTCAATATTAGTCAATCTTCTGAAAGATTGGATGTGGGGTTTCCTCTTTCTTGCCCTCCCTTGGTACTCAGCCTTTCAGGAAGTGAGTTGGGTGTGGGGGAACACACATGAGCACAAGTCCTAAGGCAGAAAAGGAAGCTGGCTCAGAACAGTGCTGCTCCGTGCCTGCGGGACCCTCTCTTCTGATCACAACTTTCCTGTCACAACAGTTCAGAATGTTTGATACAAAACATGCTCATGCCTGTCCTCCGCAACTTGATTTTCAGCTTCTGTGAAAGGCTTGGAAATTTCTCCTGTGGTGGGAAATGGACTCTAAGTATCATCTACTTCTCTTATTTCAAGAAGCATTGTTGTTGTTTCAAAGATTGAAAGGAGACTTTTGAGAATACATTAGATACTTACATACAGTGGAAGAGGATATAAATGAAAATTTGGAAACAGAATTGTTGAGATTATTGGCATTTTGCCACTTAAAAAGTATCTGGAATTTTTACTCCAAAATACTAGATACAGAATACTGACAAAACTAATACTTCAAAATATTACCTGGTGTGTCATACTGATTTGCCTGTTGATTTAAGGAAGTGTATTTGGGTCTGGCTGAGCTGGGGTTCATTTTCCTGTGGCAGTCCTCACAGTGCTGTGCTCTGCATTGGTGGCTGGAAAGGTGTTGATAACACACCAGAGTTTTGGGTACTGCTGAGCAGTGCTGGCACAGCACCAGTGCTGTCTCTCAGCATTCCCCACATCAAGGGGCTGGGGGTGAGAAAGATCCTTGGATGGGACACAACCAGTCCAGCTGACCCAAAATAACCAAAGGGGTATTCCATACCATATGACATCTGCTCAGATATAAAAGTTAAGGAAAGAGAAGGATGCGAGGGCACTCATTATTTATGATGCTCACCTTCCAGAGCAACTGCTATGCATGCAGGAGCCTTGCTTCCCAGGGGTGGCCAGACATAGCTTGCTGACAGGACGTGGAGACTAAAACCTTTCATCTCTTTTTCTTTGTTTGTGCATGTGCCATTTTTCATTTTTGGTTTAGTAAATTTCCTTATCCTAAACCAAGGTTTGTTTTTTTTTTCCATTTTCATTTCCCTCCTGTGTCCAGCTGAGAAGCGGATGTAAGAGAGCAGCTTGGGGCACACCTGATTCTAGCTAAGGTCAACCCGTCACAGGAAGTATACATGATTTCGATATAAGTCTCAAATATAGTCTCAAATATATATCTTCCATGGTTTTATGCAATTCAGAATTGGTCATATGGCTTTTTTGAAGACAGCAATATATTTGAAGACAGCATCAAAGGCAGTGTGATTGATGTATTTAAGAATGTTTCTAGCTGGTACAAATTTCACCATGCACTTGTTTGATTAAAATGTGGCCTCATTCTTGAATGCTATAAAAAATTTAAAAAGTTTAATTAGAAGTGCATGAATTCCAGCATCTGAAGATCTTTTTTACTTCATAGGAACTCTACTTTGCAGTGTAGTCATGGATCACTGATACCTTTGCACAAGCAAATTTGCAAAAGAAGAAGTTAAGTACTGGATAAAGTAAGGGGAATTTTCAAAAATCACTTGAAAGATTAAATGCATATTAGCAATTACTTATAGTTTGGTTTTGGTTTGTTTGTTTGTTTGCTTTTTAATAGGATAAATCAAAGTGAGAGCTAGATGTTTAAAGCATGAAGCCCTCAGCTTTAACTATTGAGGGAAAGAAATGTCTGTATGGTATTGGAAGAAGGGAGTAGTCTGGATTTGCTGCTACAATTCACTTTTCTTATGTTGTCTACATTAAAATTAGGAAAAACCCAACACTATAGTGGTATATGACTGTCTACATATATACTTTTAATTTATTCAAAAATGTTTATAAGAATTGCTCATAAATATCTACTTTATTTTGTGAGCAATGCTTGAAGCACCTTCATTCCAGTTTGTTTCTGTTTGAAACCTTTTCTTGAGAAGAGAACACATTGGCCAAAAGAAGGGAAACTGTGGTTTCTGCAGGTCTCAGCATAGCAGTAGCCTGCATAACCTTCAGAGAGGGATGAAAACTAGGAGAAATAATAAAATGTCTTTTTATCTCTGTGTACCAGGCAAAAGAAGTATTTCTTTTAAATGTGAAAAATAAATCATATTTTACTGATGAATTATTTTCAAAATGGTAGTGATAATTTATTGTCTTAGAAAGCCTGCAGCAGCATTTGTGGTCTGTTCATTTGAAGCATCCCTGAACACTCCCAGTTTGGAGTCAAAAGAAGAATTGGAAAGATATGTCAAATAAAAAGGTTTTTCCTCTTTTTCCTCCTTTTTTTTTTTCTTACTTATATATGTACACATAGTGTCATTACTTTTCACTGAAATACCTAATAAAGGACATAAAACCCAAAAATAATTAAAAATGTCCATGCTTAAATGATACATTAAACACAATGTTGTATAAAATATACACCATTTTGAAAATTTTAAATCCATGCTGATAGAGGAAGATTGTTTGTGCTTTTGGGTTTTTTTGTGCTTTTGGGGTTTTGAATTTTTGAGGGTTCTTTTGGTTTTCGTAAGATTGCTTTTTGTTAATGGTATTCAGACCTCAGAAGTCTCTTATAGGCCAAGCTGAGAATCTAATGCTGGAAAGGTGTTACTTGCAGAAGAAAATTCAGTTTCAGGAACATCTAGGAAGCAGTTTGTATCTACAGCCTTCTTTAGTAACCTTCCAGGAATTCTACAGAGATGCAGGATACCTTGACATGATTAATCTTACTTCAGGAAAATCTAACTTTAGGAAAAGTAGGCCGATGAAAAGGGTCCAATGGTTTCTAGAAAAGCTTCAATACCACAAAATGGATAATGCTAGGTGCCTGCAGAAGCAGTGTCCTCTCTCCATAGGTGAAGAAAATGGTTTTGTTCTGGGATGAGAGCAGAGGTGCTGAGAGAATAAGAACATTTAGGTTGCTAATTTTTAAATGTACAGTTAATTTTTCATTATAGATTCCTGTATGACCACTTAAAGGTTGTTGAGTCCACATGAAAGAGGAAGTTGTATTCAGGAGGTATGATGTTTTGAGCAATCTCAGTCTTTGTGGTATATAGAACTGCCATGACAGACAAGTTGAATTAATCAAAAGCAGGTTAAGTAGAGCAAGCAATACCAAAAATCCTCCTTTTGGATGCTGGATCTACTGCTGGCACAATCTACAGAAAAGTGCTCTATCATGGTGTGCAGGAGAGTTTAATGAACAAGGGAAACCTGAGAGAAATAGAGAGACCCCCCAGGAGCCTTCAACTTCCATGAGGAATCTACAGACCTGTCACTGACCTCAGTCAGAAGGTCAGAGAAGGTGACAGAGCATGTAATCTTGAGTGCCCCTCCGTGACACGCACAGTACAGCTAGGGGCACAGACACAACCAGCATGGACTTAGGAAAGGGAGGTCCTACTTGACCAACCTGTCCTCCCTCTATGACAAGGCATCTTAGTGAATGAGGAAAAGGCTTTGGATGTTGTGCACCTGGGCTTTAGTAAAGCCTCTGACACAGTTTCCACAGCATTTTCTAGGACAAATTGGCTGTTCATGACCTGAACAGATACATTGTTCACTGGGAAAAAAAAAGGCAAAATGGTCAATTCCAAAGAAAAATGGTGAATGAACCAGCCAGTGGATGGTCACAAGTGTTGTTCCCCAGGTCTCAGTATTTGGGCTAATCCTGTTTAATAGCTTTACTAATGACCTGAATGAAGAGATTGAGTGCATCCTGGGTAAGTTTGCCAATGACACAAAGCTGGCTGGGAGTTTTGATCTGCTGGAGGGTAGGAAGGCTCTGCAGAAGGATCTGGACAGGCTGGATCATCGAGGTCCATTTTTCAACAAGACAAAGTATGTTTATCACTCTCTACCTGAAAGGAGGTTGTACCAAGGTGGGGGTTGGTCTTTTCTCATGTAACAAGCAAGGAAATGGATCAAGTTGCACAAGGGAGATTTAGACTGGATAGCAGGAAAAAAAATTCTTCACCAGAAGGGTTTTCAAGCATTGGGATAGATTACCCAAGGAAGTGATTGAGTCAGTCAAACTGTTTAAATGATAGTCTGTGTTCCTAAAACAGCTGACGTGTAATGAGACACTGATGCTCACCCAAAACTCTGTTTCCCACCCAATGCAGCTCTGTTCTTTCTTAAGGTTAATATATTTGCAGTAAATATGTCAGCCTCTGCCATATTCCATCCTTTCATATTATAAAAAAGAAAAAAATATGAATGTTTGTTGATCGAAAGTTTTGCAGGATTTTCTACTGTGCACAATTTATGTATCAGTATGTGTATGTGTTAGCACTGTATATGAAGGATGTGACCTTACCCAAAGAAAACTGCAAGATTATGCTGCAGGTTAGCACTTTGAGAAAGCTGTTTTAATTAAATGATTGTTATTTTATCTTGCAAACACTTTTCCTCAAAGGATGAGGTAACAGAGAGTGGCAATGTAAAACTGTTCTATGAAACATGATGATATGCTGTAAATGTTTGACCTTTCCATCATTTAAGCAATAAGACACTCCAGGGTGTGATGCTGAAGCATAATATTAATACAGCTCACCTACACTGAGTATGCCTTCTGTTATCATACAGTAATGGGCACCCTGGAATGTTTTATGGAAGTATAAAATGCCAGATAAATTATTACAAGGGATCTCTTATGTCTATATATATTTTTAAATGATCAGCATAAAGTTGTATTTAAAAACAAAACAAACAAAAAATCCCATTTAACCGTGAATAGCTCTTAAACAAATTCGAAGGTTTTCTAATTATTATTATTTATATCTATTAATTGGTATTCAAAGCTGAATTAGATTAGGAAATGTTGCCATAATCTCTAATATATATATACATATATATATATGATAGTAAAGAATGCCTGTCTGAGAGAAACTAATTGAAGTAGATAAACTAGTTAGTTTTGTAAATAAATGCAATTTCTAAAGAGGATTAAGGACCTATGGAATCACTTTGCTTCCAAGTTTGGGTATTCTCAAACTGCTCAGTAGCTCAGTAACAGCAGCTTATTGCTTCCCAGTGCTTTGACACAAATGTATAATTTTATCTCTTTCTTGTGTTTTACTATGTCCCTTAAAAACATTACTTGATGATCTTTTTTCATTTTGCCTCTTTTGCACGTTCCTCTCATGTAGGAATTTTTCTTGCCCCTTTATATTCAGTAAATTCCTTAATGAGATTTAAAAACAATAAAAATATATTAAAAAACCCCACGTCCAATAACTGAATTGGAAATCCTTCCATTTAGATGTGAAATTGTCTCGTACTTTTATCCTGAAGCCATTATCTTATTTGCACACCTGATTTCTTGGGGAGTACTATGTACAAATTACAAAGATAGTTCATGTCAAATGTAGGTACCTATATGCTCAAAAGAACAGAAGGACAGTAGGACACCTATTGTTAGGCTGCCATAGCAGTTTGTGTTTTCTCCTGTGTGCTGCAAGAACCTCTCCCTCAGCCATGTCAGCTCTGATAGTCTGTACATAAAAATCAGTTTTTCTGAGCCTTCTCAGTTTGGAAGAAGCTTTGTCTTTAATATTTGAAAGCTTTTTTTTAGTGGTTGATTTCCTGAGCTATACTGCTTGAACTATAATTCTGACATTTTTACACCTTTTAACCATTCCTTGAGATTTTAATATTAATGATGCTAAAGGAAATTCTACAAGAATAATTCACAGAGAGAATTTCCATGTGGGCATGATATAACACAACATACTATTGAGCACCTTCTGAAAAGGACAAATATACAGGAAATGTCATCTGCCAAGCTGGGTAAGGAAGCCAAGGCTGATTATTGGCCACTGTATCAAAGCAGTCTACATACAGATTTTGGAGCATCTAAACCACCTTCCTATAATGCTGTTCATAGTTCAGAGATCAGAAGGAAAATGCATGTGCAGTGGAGGTGAGGGATGTTGTTGTGTTGCAAAAGGCAGGTTCAAGAAGTAGGCCTTGCAGCAATAGCAGAAGGGACCTCAGCCTGCTATTACTGATTCTTAGAGTCAGTCAGTAGGTTCAGACTGGCATTTCAACTGAAATGAAAAGAAACTGGATTTACTGTCCCATAAAAACTTTAAGGAAGTAAACTTTCTTCCTAGTAAGGGAATTACCATTAAGAAATTATCCATACCAGAATAATCCAACAGTCAATAATTTAATTCCATTCTGAGCAGAAATTCTGGTTATTCAAACATTAATGTGAAATCTGGTATATTTTCTGAGGGAAATGCATAGGCATCTCCTATACTTTTGGGTTTTACCTTTCTAAAACCTCTGTTATTGTTTTGCATGACTTCCACTTGACCAAATAGAAATGCATTCCACTTTGTTGATGAGCAATACCTTCATGGAAGGCACCTTCTTACCTTAGGAAAATAAGCTTGACCACGGGGTGCATTCATTTTAAATACCTGGCAGCAGCCAAACCTATGCAGTGATGATCTTGCTCACTGGTGGAAAGATTAGTAATGCAATGCTTCTGTGTTTAAGGCCCCTTCCAGCTCAAACCATTTTGTTATTCTCTGATACACTTTTCCTTTGTGGAAGCAAGAGAGTGAAGGTCTCTCTTGGGGTCTTTGCAGATCTCACTAGTTAAGAAACATTTTCAGCTAATGATCTTGCCAACAAGACTGGCACAACTTTCTCCAGAAAGAGGTTGATTATTCCTGCCAGTCTGTACTCTGTACTCCTTATCAGAAGGTTTCCTATCCTGTTGTTATTTACCATGTTCTGCTTGTCTGACACAGTATTGGTGCAGAATGAATTGTACAACCTGCAGGTGTGTATAAACTCTTACCCATATGGGGAGAATTCATATCAGCAGTGTGACTCATTGCTGCCTCTCTGTGTCCTCCTCCTGTAGATGCAGTAACAAACATGCTGCTGCTGTCCTCACCCCACCTGAGTTGTATTCTGGGATGTTTTCCACACCACCATCACCTTTGATGAAAAGGCAGTTTGCTGAAATGTTAAAATTGCTGTTCCCTTCAGAGGGATCTGTGAGATAAACTTTTACAAAATGCATGTTCTGAAGAAGATATCATATTTAATAATATGTTTAATCAAGAACATGCATACATGTATGCAAACTTCCTGAGTTAGCAGAGAACAGTTTCTGGGCAACAAAACTGTAGTTAAAATTAATTTTGTTTATACAAACATCATTTATGTTATTGATCCAGTATGTGCACACAACCTTTAAATTCCTGATCATGTTGTGGTATGTTTTTTGATTTTCCTTTTTTTTTTTTTTTTTNTATGGATGCATACACAAAATGACTACAAGTTGGGAAACTTCAAACAACATAAAATCCAGAAAACTTCATTAGTGAACATATAGTCTATTCTAGTAGTACACAGAATGTATTCACTTTGGTTCTGATTTAACCAATGCTCCAAAGCCAAAGCCCAAGCAGGAAAAAAGTTTAGATTGGGACTGTGAAGCTGGAGACCAGTTTTTTTATCTGGTTACCTAAAATGGCTGCAAAGTATAAACCTAGAGGAAAAGGTTTAAATGGGCCAAGTGCTGTGGAATTAAATAAAAATACTGCGATATATCAATGACTGAAGCTGGGTTATTATTTTATTAAAACATATTTTTATTATAGAAGAACAGACTCCTATTCAGGTCAGATGTAATCAAGAAAAATTATAATTTTCTGGGAAAATATGATGGTCTGACTCAAAGCATTTCATTACAGAGACAAGACTTTTTAAAATAAGAATGAGAAGGAAGACAAACATTAAATTTCATTACTAAGTGATAAATTACTTATGATTGATTTAGTTTTCACTACTCACATTTCAAAATGTCACATTTACACTCAACCTTTTCAGGAAGAATGTGTGGCATGTATAAATATTTTGCTAAATTGTCTCATGCTTCACTAAGTTCTCGCCATTTGCAATTCATTATTTTGTTCATTTAAATGACAAGTGATATACTAGCTTTTTTAATAAAAACAAACAGAAGTCCTCTGTCTTTTAAGATATGAAAATAAATTATTGCTCTAATATAATGCAAACTATAATTAAACAAGGATAAAAAATTGTAGAATTTTGAGTCTGAAAGTTTTCAAATGGATTTTTTATTTGTTATTCAGACCTAACAAAGGTAAGTTAGGGGTTTTATTGTTCTATGCTTATGTGTTTTGGGGTTTATTTTAATGTGAAAGACAATGAAGAATTCTTTAAAGGAAATTGTAGATTTAAATATAAAACTATGTTACATTAATACATTTGAGTAACTTTTGCAAAGCCTTTCAGCTTGCATGCAAATTTTTTACCATCTTGTGGTGTCATGTCACTGAAAGGTCATAGAATCATTTAGTTCTACTTTGTCTGACAATTTTTCAATATTATGTTTCATCAGCCTACAATATTCAGCACCACAGGGCACTAAGAAATAATGTAGATTTATGTACTGCACAGGGAGTGGGGAAGCAGTAGAAAAACATGCAAGGTTTTTGTTTCTTTCAATGCTCACTACACTATTTTTGTTTCTTCCTGCAGTACTCATTTGCTTGTTAGCAGCAAATCTATCACTATGCTTGCAAAGAATTTTTAGTGTGAAGTTTTAAAAACAGTATCATTTTACAGCAAGCTTCATATATGCAATTATGACAGAAATAAACCTGTAGATTTTGAGAGAGAAAAAGAAAGACACGTTACGCAAAATGTTCTGCCTGCCCTTCAGACACTTACCACTTAACACTTTAAGGCCTATAAATTTTATATTTCAATGTAGAGGTTATGAAGCAACACATGGCTGTTCTTGGCGAGCACCTTAAAGTGTTTTAAGTGAGGAATCAAGTTCCCAGAGAAAAAAATACACATTCCTGAATTAATCACATGTATTTGTCCTACAGTCATGCAAGAGTAAGGTACTTCCTCAGCATGATTGATTGCATCATGGAGTAAAGAAGCAAATGAAATATCATAAAACATGTCCTAGAGATGTGGTTTTGATACACTAACTGTAAAAGAGGACTGGGTGATTCGCTCAGGTGAGCAACCAAAAATAAGAGAAGGTAAACTATAATCCTTTACCTTATGGCCTTATAATTGGCTACTCAAAAAAATAATTAAAACAAAAACCAACCAACCAAAAAAACCAAGAACCCCAACAACTACCACCAACAAAAAAAACCTCTAATCCACAAACACCAAGCACCATTTGTAACATTTGGAATCCTTAGAGAAAAAAAAATTCTAAGAAAAAGTAGTTTCTGTTCTAATAGCAATTTCTCTTCTGTTTTCAGCCAAGGTAATAATATTATTTGGGTTTAGGTAATGTTGAAAAGGAAAATGTCTAAAATAGGATAGATTCTACAAACAAGTGTAGAAACAGAGCAATGCAGATTATGTGACAAGAACCTCTTAAAATTAAATAAATTTGGAGAACTATCAAAACATGGGTATTGGGGACAGGGGGAAATCAGCTACTGTTGCCTTTTAAATCCAGAAGGTAGGAACTGTTCTGTACACCTAAGCATGTAATGCCTCTTGTTTAAGCTAAAAGGTGATGAAATATTGTTGACCAAAAATAATTTTTTTATATAAACAGCATCTCTGTCAGCTCAGAATTTGGAGCTATGTTAGACTTCTTGCTCAGTATAATGTTATCTATTTATTTACTAAATGATTGCAATGAAAAGAAGCATAATTGGTTATTAAAATTTTGATAGCAGCACTGATTGAGAGATAGCATTAAAAGTATCTGGAGCAAAGAAAAGCATGCACTTATTGCAGAGTTAAGAACCTGAAACAGAAAAAACAAAAGTATCTTACCCTGTCTGTGAAATGTGAACAAAAAAATACATGCATATCACATCATGAAGGATTCCTGTCCTTTCCTATCACATCATGAAGGATTCCTGTCCTTTCCTTTGATCTCTTCTTATCTAAGATCAAATTACAAATTCCTGCAAAATATATTTAAAACACGGATAGAAATCATCCACTAATCAGTGCATAAAAAACTCAGTGTTTGGTTATCATATAACAACTGGATATTTCTAAAATTCCAAGACACTGAAAATTACTGTTCTCAGATTTTTTTGTTATTCTTTTAACATAGAAGTCACATAAATCATGGCCTTAGTTTATTGCATGCTAGTATTAGTGCTTTTATAAGTTTTCTACATAAAACACAAAGTTTTAAAGCATATACACACACCTATGAATATCAACATGCAAATCAAAACTTCAGTCTTTATTCTGTTTTCAGTGTATATTGAGACGCTAAGCATCTTAATGAATGAGGGTAGCTCAGGAACATTCTCAGCCTTGAGAATTCTTGCCTCTTGTGCTTCTAAACCATCAGCTTAAATGCTGATTGCACATTTTGTAGATAGGTCGGAATTAATAGTAACCTTACTTGAAAGTATCTTGGGTTCAATGCAAGATGTATTCTATTTTCCATCTGTTGAAACTGGCTGGGGAAGTGTTTCTTTATCCCTTGGCTCCTGGGGGAAGGGGACGGGTGTCTTCCTGTTAATGGGCCAGCTGTTAATGCCAGGTGGGGCAGTATTCCTTATCTCTTCCACGACCCATCCTCTCTCCAGGGGGATATCTGCTGTTAATGGGCCATTAAGGCTCACCACATGACTGATAAAATGACATCATCCCATTGTGAGATGCTCCACCCAGTGGGAGGAGCCAAGCATTCCTACCTGGATAAAACCTGAAATTCAGAACACCAAGACAGCCTGTTTTTCCACTGGATTCTCAGAGAATGACTGGACCCATGTCACCAGCACTGGACTTTTCTAAAGGATCATCTCTACTCCAACAGAACCACACCTTTTATGCCAGGAGGATTTCTTTGGACTGCTCCCAACATCCTGACCAACAGGGTGTCAGGTCGTATCTCTGACTCTGTCAGTGTTTCTAGGATCTTTTCTTGTTGTTGTTGTTTGGTTGGTTTTTTGTACTACTACATTTATATTTTTAATACTCCTAGTAAAGAATTGTTATTCCTATTCCCATATCTTTGCCTGAAAACCCCTTAATTGCAAAATTATAATAATTTGGAGGGAGGGGGGTTGCATTTTCCATTCCATGTAAGCTCCAGGTTTCCCTGGCAGATACCTGTCTTTCCAAACCAAGACAACAGAGTCCATAGGTTGAGCAAACAGAATCGTTCTTTGGATTTTGGCTTGCTCTGGTTAGAGAACTGTGGTGGTATTCTGTTCTGAGGAGGAGTTGCCAATGATTTACCTAAATAAAAGCACAAATTCTGAAGTACAGATGCACTCAGCTGCGAAAATCAAATAAAAATATTCTGTCTCCAATGACTAAATGTGCATTGATACTCACCACTTAGATGAGTAATGCAGAGTGTATAATAAAGGTCAGTAATGTGATGAGTAATTTCCAGATCTCAACTTGTTACTTTAGATGATGACATGTTATATTTGGAGCTATTTTCTAGTGGCCTGCATTGATGTCTTGAATAGTCAGTAGATATGCCCATGAAGAATTTCCTTAATAGAAAGGATATGCTGACATGTATTATAAATGCCCAACCCTGTTTTTTCTGTCTCTGCCATAACCCTTAGCTCTGTTCCTTGCTGTCCCACCAGATGTGTATGGCATTCTCAAACTCTTTTACAAGGACACAAATCCTTTCTTCTTCTACAGTTGATATGAATTTCTGCTGGTTTTGAGCTCTTTATGAAGGCTGGGGAAGCTGAAAGGTTGTTTTTCTTTAGAAGTATGAATTAGTTTTAGCTTTGCACTGAACAGTTAGAAATAAATTTCTGAAAGAGTTATGTAATCTGTATATTTTGTATGTATAAGAGGAAGAAAAAACGTTTCTTTTTGATATTTTGGAATTTTGATAAGGTTCTTCAGAAATATTTAAGGAAAAAATAAGTTGTATGGACAATGGAGCGGTTAAGACATAGACACATAAGTCACAGAACCACAGAGTCACAGAGTGGGACAGGTTGGAAGGGACCACAGTCGCCATCTAGTCCAACCTCTCTGCTCAAGTAGAGTCATCCTAGAGTACATGGCACAGGACTGTGTTCAGATGATTCTTGAACATCTCCAGTGATGGAGACTCCACAACCTCTCTAGGCAATATGTTCCAGTGCTTGGTCACCCACACAGTAAAGAAGTTCCTCCTCATGTTCAGGAAGAACTTCCTGTGAATCAGTTTCTGCCCATTGTCTCTTTTCCTATTGCTTGGCCCTCTGAGGAGAGCCTGACTCTGTCCTTTTGACAGCCTCCCTTCAGACACTTATAAACTTGAATGAGGCTCCCCTCTCAGTCATCTCTTCTTTGGGCTGAACCAGCCCATCTCCCTGCAGGTATGACACAAAATATTATCTTTTGGGTATATTCTTGGAAAAAAGAATGATGAATATGAGGCAGCTGTGGGTGAATGATGCTACATATTCATTTCAGTGTAGCTTTATATACCATATAAGTTTAACAGAAATAAGGCGTTAGCCAGAACTTACAAATCAATCATTCTCAAGCTTTTGGTAGTACTGAGTTCTTCAATGGAACCCCAAAATATTTTGAGACACAAACCCTGGAATTTTTCAGTTTATAATCTGCCATATTTGCAATTTCTAGTAGGATGATTATGTAACACACTAGAACAAAAGGTCTATCTACATACACAGCTCCATGCCTATTCATGGATCACTGCAAGGTTGACTGTGCTTCTAGGCCTAATTTCAGTCTGTACAGCACGTGTCTGGGTTACTGCAAATTCTACAAAATCCTCTCTCGATTTGTTTTTCCTATCCCCACAGAAGCCTAGCTATGCCTTTGCATGAACTGCAGTCTGGCTGCCTGTACAATGACTGCTTGCTGTAATTGGCAATGTGGAAACGTCTCTTCTGGTGCATATTCATTAAGCCCAGGAATATCACCTCCCTCTTTTCACATCTACCTTGTCTGGTCACTCTTCTTGAAAGAGCAAAGCACAAAACAAGAAGCCAACACATAGAACAGATACTGTTAATCAGACTGCTGCTGTGCATACCAAGTCTGTTAGAGTTAAGGGTTAGAATTCCAAAGAAACAGTTACATACATGATGGAGAGTAAGGATTCAGTGGAAACAAGTAAACATAATCCAGTCAGATATTAATATCAGGCCAAATCTTAAAGCATCAATGGTGAAAGGCTTGACTGAATGTAGCTGGATAGCTAGGATCTAGCTCTCATATACTATTATGGTTTCTTTTCTGTGTTGCAGTTTGAGTGATGTGGATAGTATAGGTCTGAAAAATTGTTTGATTTTTAAAACAGTTTTCAGAGGGTTAAATCAGTTGTTGCTGTATTAGCACAGAAGAGTTCATCTCATAGTCATTGGAAAATTTGCCATAAGGCCACAAAATTAATAATACTTTAATGCAAACACAGAATTGTAGAAAAGATCTATTTTATTTATTTATTAATTTTCAGGCTACATTAAGCCCAGAATGACTAGCAAAATGATTTTGCCAGCCAGACAGGCTTGTCTAAAACGTATCCTCCTGCCAGTGGAACAGAAATATGATGATGGTGCTGATAGTATAAGGTTAACATGATTTTTAAAATTGTAAGAATTGTAAACGGGTGACTGGGGAGGTGGTGGAGGTGGTTAGAACGGTGAGGCCTGGACCTGCAGAATAGCAAGGTCTTAGGAATGGAATGTTAGCTTTACTGTAGCCAGGACGATACTTTCATGCTATTGTCTTAACCAAATCAAGTATGACTTTGCCTGGGTAATAAATCAGGGGAAGGGGGGATGAGTGTGATTTTTGTGGTTGGTAGTTAGGGGAGATGTTGATTCAAACAAATCATTAATATGTATAATGTAAGAACATAAAAGGACGAGCCTCTGTATGTCTGGCCAACACACGGTTTGGGCCTTCTGCTGCCCCTGTGTTCTGAGTGCTCTCCAATAAAGCACCGACATATGATTGCCTCTGTGTGATTATGTTTCTGAATGCTAACAGTGGTCTCCATAATATAATCAATGAGAAACATTCAGTAAATTGCTGAAGAAATCTTTATTCAACCTCATAAAACAGGTGGCATTTGGGCTATTGTCTGTGAGAGGTGAATGCAAGCAGACAGACTGATATAACTTGGGGTAATATGCACAATGATAATGATTTAGCATGTTGTGCTTTTGCTGTAATTATTTGGTAACAGTACTGTGTTGTGTCAGACCCATGCTACCTTTTTATATTAGTTTGAGAAACTTCTCTTTTTTATTTTATTTTTTAATTGAGGCTAAAATAAAACTTTTATAGGTGTGTAGTAAAGTTGCGTTACACAGTTTGAATCCCAAAACAACTGAAAAATATTGGGGTTTGTAATTTACAGTTTACTCTTTGGGATACTACTGTGTTAATTTAACCATGGGGAAAGGTCAGGGAGAAGAAATAGAAAAGAGATGATGGCAGCAGTTATAAAGCAACTTATTGTTGTGTTAAAAAATAGCAGTTGTCAATAGTAATCTGTCTAATCACTGATGTTAGTGCATGCATACTGTTTTTATTTCCTGTGAGTGCTGAAAAGCCAGCACAGTCCTCATAAATTTTATGGGTTTTTCAAAAATACCATGTTTTGTGGTAAATATATAAAATTATTTTAGATATTTACTTTTATTCTTGATGTGATTTTGATAGTTTGTTTGGGGTATTTCCCCTCCTCTTCCCCCCCACAAAATGTGATGAGTTACAGTGGAAATTATATGGAGGGAGTTGTTTGTTTCCTTATTTCTTTCTAATACAATTATTTTAGCAGCAATCAAGTAAAATATATCTGAGTCAGAGTTGGACTAGAAATATGGGAGGATGATAGAATGTAATCTACCATAGAACAATACTAAAAAAATACTTCACATGTTTTTAAAAAAATGAAATGGATATAAAAAGCAATTCTCTTTCATCTACAGTTTCACAAACACAGTAATTACAGCCTCATATTTGCCTCATGAAACAGATGATGGTTTCCACCATGGATTTTAGTCTGCATTAATCAGGCTACAGTTTTGCCTTCAGTTTTTCCTATGTTTTTCTGTTAGTTGCAATTATTTTCCTCAGAAGATAAATTTATGTTGTAAATTTATTTTCTTCCCTGAAAATAATCTACTGACCTTAAAAAGATGGCAAGTAATTGTAGGCTTCCCTTTTTGCCTCCAAAAGAGAAGTTTCTTGATCGATTGCTGTCTGTGTCTGTGAGTCTGTAAAACCCCTATTTATTTTTCCCTGAGAAGGAGTGAAAATGTGACTATCTAATATATTTATGCAAGTCTCTCTCTCTCTGTTTTGTTGTGTGGTTCATTTTTTTCCTTGGGGAGTTCTGTGTCTTATGGTTCAGTTGTATTTCGTTTGCAACAGCCATCCATTTTGCTCTAAAGTTAAATCCTCAGGATTACTTTCTCTGAAGTCTTCAGGAGCCATTGAAATGCTAAACACTCAGAATAACTGGCAGAAGTAGACTTAAGCAAAGCACGGTATGAGAGGCCTTCATGAACGTGTAATAGCAAGATACAGTGTCAGAGAGCAGGGCTCATGCTGAGGTAAGGCACCACAGGGGCTGTGCTGGTGGTTGCAGAGAGGCAGTGTGGGATCTGCATGCATATGAGTTTGTCATCATTAGCAGAAGGCCTGTGTTGCCCTGGGAATTGTGGGGCCAGAGTCTGGCCCTGGTTTGGCTGGTGATGGCCACCCCAGCTGTTGGGGATGGGTGACTCTCACCTCCCCAGTGTGAGTTGGGTCTGCACAGTATCAGCAGTGGTATGGGCTGTGTTGAGGAGAAGTGCAGACATAAACCCAAACAAGCCCAAGGCTGAGCAGGAAGAAATCACTGACACTCTGCCAGACAACAGTAAGAAGAAACCCTAATTGTGAACCTCTTCTGACAAAAACTTTGAGTGTGACCTCCCTTACTTCCCCGCCAGAGCTGTTGTTTGAGGAAGACTGAAGCTGCTCTCAGGAGGATCCAGAAGGGCATTGCAAAGGTGATCTTAGTACCAACAATAAGAAGTCGGTTTTAGCAATTGTTCTTGTATGGTGTTTTTAAAGAGGATGTTATTAAATCCTCATTAATGTTATTTAATCCTCAGTGGCAGTTGAACTGCGAATAATAGTGTTACTGGACCAGTCATAACTGCTGTGGTTTTATTAATTTACTAATGCTTTAAATAGGCTGATGATGGTTTGGGATTTTCTCACTTGAAGATGGAGTTTTCACTTTTTTTCAGCAACAAGATTCTGCATGTACTGTTATCTAGTCTAGTTACTTTAGGTTTGACTAAAAAACCGAGTAATCTGGTTTATATTCTAGTGAAATCTGGCCTTTGAGTTTGAAAGTGTTTTCTGTGCTCTTTATACAAAAAAAAGTGTCATGGATCTTTTTCAGGCTTCTGAGTCCCATTGCTATAATCATGTGAAGATCCAGAGAAATTTGTCCACTACTTGTTCCACATTGGTGTGTCACCTCTTGAAGTGTGATGTCCTTTAGAGAAAGAGAAAAAAAAATCACCTAGATTAGATTATTTCAGAGAGATTTTAGAGTTTAGTATATTTTCATGTTCTTATGTCTAGAAAATACATTAGGGCATCCTGAAAACCTGTGAATATGCCTTTAATTGTTCTTTAAGTGTTCTAAGGAAGGAAACTGCTTTCAGTATTCTGAAACAAGGAACAGCAGTTATACTTTCTCACAACATACAGCAACATACGGTTACTTTTGTTTGCTTGTTTTGTGGGTGTGTTTTTGTTTGTTTGTTTTTTGTTGCTGTTCTTTGTTTTTTTGTCCTTCTGTTCTGTGGTAAGTCACATTTCCAAGCTGTGTAGATCTTTATCTTGTTTCTCTTTGGCTTTACATTTATGAAATCTTAGAGTATACTGACATTTAGGGTACAACTGAAGTTGCTTTCTGTGGAAAGGTTTTTTTTTGTTTTTGTTTTTTGGTTTTTGGTTTTTGGTTTTGTTTTGCTTGTTTTGGGTTTTTTTTGNAGTTTTTTACATATTGGCTTAATCTTGAAAATGGAGATCAGGAAGAGGTTTTAGTTATCACAGGAAGTGCAATTTTATCCCAAATTTATTGATCAGTTAGTTTATTTTTTATCAATTTATCGTCATTATATATACAATAGGTTTTTATGCATGTACAGACAGAGGGAAGCTGCCTACTGTGTTTAAGCAAGGGAAGAAATAAGTCACCTAAAGCTGGAATGCAACATTTCATGTGAAGATGATGATTTTTATATTAGAATGTATTAAAGGAGGAAAGGAAAATTACTTTAAAATTTATTTTCTAAAAATGATAAAATCTTTTGTGGAATTGCCTATTACTCTTTCTCTAGTAATTATGGCCTCAACCATAATTACTAGAAAACCTCAACCATGAGAAACAGTCTGATAATCCTATGTTGTTTTTTTTTCTCAGACTCGGAAATTCCATTCTAGATTATTTTCACTAGAGAACCTCTGCTTAATATTCTTCAAAAATAAACTTTGGTAGGGAATCTGCTACTATGAAAATTTCACGTAGGAGATCTGTCTATAGATAAGCCTACTTTTGATGACAAAAAATCCACGAGGTAAGTAAGAAAAAAAATAATACTGAAGCAAGGATATTTTTGTGTGTGTGTCTATATCATCATATTTCATTTTATTATTTCTTTTTCAGTATGGTCACTTTTTGTTTAAATGGAATATTTTTCAGATACCGTTAGGAGGTTTTGTTTTAGTTAATTTTTGTGTTTTAAGAACTGCTTCCCCGAACTCATTAGTCTGAACCTCTTTCCATGTTGATTGTAGGTGATTTCATGGCAGTGTGGCCTTTGGGAGAGCAGTTTACTGTGACTAAACAACGCAGTATTTATAATAACTTGATATATATGAGTGCATCATTGTTCCACAAATCCTTGTCAGAATAATTCTCGAAGTATTCCTCAGTTCTAACCAAAACAGTGACTAAACTAAAGTTTAGGAATGAAAACATACTACAGTTCTTATGACAGCAGCTAAATTAAAAAAATAACTCTTACTCCTAAATGTTTGCTTATTGGAGACCTATGAAGTGTCCTATCTAAGTGACTGTCTGAAGGTCATTACAAACTTCAGACTTGGAGGAGCCTTGGCATTATGGAAATTGGTCTGTGGAAAGTGAAGTGAAATGCTCTTTTTATATCAGGATACTTAAAAAAAAACTGGAAGGGGAGGAATCTTCTGATCTAGGTGGTCTCTTAAGTAAAGGTGTCTTTTCAGTGGTACAGAAAATGTGAAGAGAGACAACAAAATTGTGAGTTTTCATTGCAATTTGTCTGCATAAGAAGGATCTTATAGGTATGTCTACTCTACATGGATCTCTCTGTTCGTGTTGCCATTTATTTTCTTGGCATAATTGTTCACCTTCCACATTTTTAAGTGTTCTAAATTTGCCTACAATGATTCTACAATGAAACTATTCCACATGGAACAGGCAATAGCTATTGTGAACTTTAAGCCTTAGCTTTTTCTGACCCATAATGTCAAATTCATTTTTTCTTGTGACTGCCTTAATGGCTTAATGACCTCGAATTTCAAGAGGAAATGGGAACCATTCAGATCCTGTATAGATAAATGGTCTTCTGCTGACCTCTAATGAAGAAGATAAATCTGAAACTAACTTGTAGCCAATTGCATGTTCATAGCTCAACAGAGCAAGAAGACATAGTAATAACACTGTGATAACACTGTCATCCAGTTAAAAGCAACTATGCTGTATGATAGAATGTGAAGAAAATTATGCTAGAAAATAGTTGTCCAAGAATTGACTTGTTTTGAAAATTTAAATCTACTTTAGATTGAAAAATCTGTTCCTCCTTTTGAAACTTAGGAATTTTAGACAGAAACAGAGAATTTATGGACTTGTGTGCCTGGGTGTAGTGATAGAAAATGATGCACTTTGCGAGCTGTTGCTAGTGTGGAGGTAAAGACAAAACAGCGTAAGAGTTAAACTGACAGATTAAGGAAGAGATTTTTCATATGGGGTCTTCAGCGTTTGGTGCAAAGGAATAATGTTTGTTTTTGTCATTAATTCATAGTTGCAAAACATGGTGGAAGAGATAAGGAACCTGCATGGAGTTCCAATTTTCACTTTTAAATGTTTTTTTCAAGATCAGAAAGGAATATAGTATTGTAGAGAGTAATCCTGTGGCAAGTCAGCTCCATGTTTATGTATTTTAGAAAGAGAATAGCTGAGGCACCAGAAGGCCCCTCTGCAGATTATCTAGTTGAGGGAGTTTGATCTTGCTGGCACCTAAGCCTACATTCCTTTTCTCATTCATCCACCCCCTTCAGGGTGGAAGAAATAATTGAAAGGGCACAGAGGAAAAAAAAATATATGTTGAGATGAAGATAGTTTAACAGGTAAAGAAACAAAAATTAAAATAAAAATTATACAAAGGCAATCAATCACAAACTTCCATCAGACTATACTGATGACTAGTCAGTCTCTGAGTGATGGCTACCTTGAAAAAAGTACCTCCATCCCCATCGTTTTATTGCTGAATGGGATGTTATATTGCATGGAATATCCCTTTGGTCTGTTCAAGTCTGCTGTCCTGATGTGTTCCCTTCCAACCTTTTATTCACCCCCAGGCTATCTGCTGGGAGGGGAGAGGAATAGAATGAGAAAGAGAAAAAGACTCATTACTGTGCAAGCAGTGCTCAGTAACAGCTGAAAACAGTTAAAACACTCGTGTGTTATCAACATTGTGTTGACCCCAGATCTAAACCTAGCACTGTACAGACTGCTATTAAGAAATATAATTCTGTCCCAATCAGTACACTAGCCATTTGTTCAGAGCAAAGGAGCCCAGATCTAGACACAGCACTGCAAATGTGTCTCACCAGGCCTAAGCAGAGGGGAGGAATCTCCTCCATTAACCTGCTGGCAACAATGCTCCTACAGTAGTCCAGGATACTTTTGGCTGCTTTTGCTGCTGGACACATTGCTGGCTCACGATCAGCTTTTTTCCCAGGGCCCCAGGTCCTTTTCTGCAAAACTGCTAATTGGTATATCAGCTTTCCTTTTTAATTGGGTACAGCTTACCTGCTTTATGCCAACTGGTTTTGGACTAATAACCTGATAAAACTCCATCAGCCTCAATTTCTTGCTAAACTCCCAGCAGCTTTTTAATTTGTTAGACAGTTCCAGCAATTTTTTCAGTCCTTTAACTGCTCCAAGAAACAGCCAACACTTTGCCAAACAGCATGTGTACTGGTTGAGTTCACACGTAGCTCTGAACTAACCAGAGTGTGAGTAGCAACTGTCCAGTGAAAAGAAACCTTTCTTTGATGGAGCTTCTGTGAAGAGAACTGTGTATCACACTGCAGAGAAAAGCAAGCCCCAGTGACACAGAGGCAGCTGGCAAGGACTGGAAGAATTTCTGCTGTGAGACACAGAAGAGGAGTCCATTTGAAACCATGCTGCATTAGTTACTCTGCTCACAGAACAACTTGCTAAGCTTGCTGCATACATAAACGTTTATTTGACTGAAATGCAATGCTCTGCTTTCACTGTAAAGAGTGTCAGTGCTTCATTGACTCCAGAAGATGGTGCTCTCTGCATTTATTTTAGACTTTAATATGCCAGAAACAATTTATAACCCATTCAGACTTTGTTGGTTTGTAAATTATTGAGGATACCTTTGCAACAGGGTCTGCTAATGTAGCCCTGCTCCTGAGGCTTTCAAATCTACAAATAATATGCATAAAATTTTCCACATGGGAGGTTAGAAAATGCACAACTTCTCAAGTAATCTTACATTAATATAACCTGATATGCTAAACCAATCTCAGAACATACATATTAAATTTTAAAAAGAGAAATAACATTTGACTCAATCAGCAACTTCAAAGCTGATAATATTTTTTAACAAAAATATTTCTAAATTCTACTGTTGTGACAATTCTTTATAGAAGATATAGGGTCTTTGCTATAAATATTTTTATATGGTTATAGAACAGTGTACAAAATATGCATATAACTGTATATTCTGATGTATTGCATGAACTGTAATATTAAAATTGTTATGAGAAATTGGGCTTATCAGTTCTGAAGTACATCCTCAAATTTGTTTCAAACTTCATATTGTTTCAAACCTATGCTAGGTTTCTGTGTGTGTAATTGATTTTCTACTTCTATACAACTAAGAGCAGTAACATTTTCTAGCTTTTTGTCATTCTTTTCATCCTGTTTCCAGAGAAGACACTAATACAGCCTTGAAAAAAAATTCAAGTTAAGGTATACATTTTACATGCATATTGAAATATGTAATACTGCAGGTAATTTACTTTGTGCAGAGTGTCAGAACAGATGACAAGCTCAATCTGAAAAATGAATTGGATTGCTGTCTGCCTACAGTCAGTAATCACAATTATTTCTGATCACCCTCTCAGGTACAGGCATCACAGGTTTACTATTTTGTACTACTTTGGTTTCCTGGGGTAACCCAAAAAGTCACTGTATTCTATATACATCTGTACCCAAAAATTGCTGCTGTGTCTTTGAAGACCTGTAGTGTAGCAGGAAAAAGAATGGCGAGGTTGGGGATGGTATCACAGCCTTTTAAAAGTCTGCTCTGCCAGGCAGCTTGAGCTCTTTTGCTGTATGAATTTTGCTTCACTTGTTTTTCGTCTTTGCCTCAGGCAGAGCTCTCTCTGGCCACTTGGTTTGGGTCTTGGTTTCTTGCTATAGAGTTGAAGCAGTGCAGGCAGAGGCTTTTCCTTTTCGGGTTCCCTTTTGTTTTTTTTAACCTCAGAGAGGCTGCCTTGGGGCAAACCCAGCAGTTTTGTATCTGGTGGTTATTTGCTGTTATTTCTTGACTGTTGCTGTTTCACTTGTTAGTCAACTGTTATTTTTTCACTTCCATCTGCTTGTGTTCATTCCTTATTGGTGGAAGGGATTGGTTGAACCTATGAAGAGTGGCAATTCATTCTAGAGCGTTCTCCTTTAAATTGTCTCAAACCAAGACATTTGGCCACTTTGATACAGCCACTCCTCCGGCTTCATGTCTGGGGTTTCTGTGAAAAAGCAGAAAGGTGTGGGAATAGTATTCAGAAAATTTGAGCAAGGAATGCAGGAAGTGGAAAACAAAATGTGTGTATTATAGACTAGAATTAGAGAGCAGATGAAATTGGAAGGTATCTCCCTAAATCATCTACTCAGACCCACTGTTCAAAATAAGGTTGACTTTGATGATGGATATGGCTTTTTTCATTCAATCAGGTTGTTCAGGTTTCTTCAGATCTCCCTGAGTGACCCGTTCTGGTGTTTGAAAGACATTGTCAATTACTCTTTTGGACATCCAACTGGGATATCAGTCATTGCAGTTTTACACATTGTCTTTCTTTTGCCAAGGACAAAACTGTGTATTGCCAAGAAAATGCTATTTCCAACTTCTCTGCAATCATACACTGAATCTGAAGACATCTGTAAGATCCTCCTTTAGCCTTTGCTTCTTTGGGCTGAACAAAACCCAAAGCTCTCCAAATCAATACTTTTGTGTCCCGTATTGCAGCCCAAATAATCTTGGTGACTGCTATTTATTAGGAATGATTTAAGTGTGAACCTCCAGGACTCTCCTGTGATGTTCCATATTTCTCATACTGCTCTGTTGCTATTTTTCTGAAATACACAGCTTACACTTAATTTTAATATATCAGTGTAAAATAGTGCTCTATGCCATGCATGTAGGTTCTCTCCACTGTGTAGACCATAGCACTGATTTCTTGAGTTCTTGAGTGATAAAATAAAAATCCAAATGAATATTTCTTGTCAAAATTCTCTTTAGGATCTGAGTTGCATGAAATTAAAATATGCTTTATCACTACCAAGAAACATTTTTAGTTAATGCTTCAAAACTCAAAAAGACAGCATGCATGTTTAAGAAAAAAAAAAAAGTGAGAGAGAAGAAAGAAGAGTCTCCTTAGATATATAAAAGAGGAGTTTTTAATTTTCTCTGTGTATATATATATCTGTGTTTAAAGATGTATAAAGAATCAGCTATGCCAACTTGTTTAGTTAGAGTATTTCTAAATAACCCTGGCTAGCCCACGCTAACAGCTATAATCTGAAACACTTCTATTCTTGATTCACAGGATATAAATGAATAATGAAACATTTAAGTGCTGTTTTGACAGGTAGGATATGCTTATCACTGATGAATAAAGGTAAGAATGGCTTTCATAAAGGCTTAGTACATAGAAGAAATTATTTCCCCCCTTTTTTTTCAAGATTATTTCATTTAATTTCATATTTTGGCCAGAAATCAGAAATTCAGAATATAGATATTATAAAAATGTTTGCACCAGAAATTGCTATGCACTTTCCAGTGGCTCAAGGTACCCACTGAAACAACAGTGTACTTAAAAGATTTTTTTTGTCCAAATCACCTTTACAAACAAGATAAAACACGATGCACATTGAGTCTCAGACTCTAATGGAAACTCCAAATTCCCTGCTCCTTAACTCTCGGTATGTATAGTTTCTTTTTAAATCTCTCAAAGTTTTCAATAGATCAAAAAGACCACGTTTCCCTATTTTTCTTACTCCTAGACTTTTCCCAGGGTTTTTTTGTGGGGGTTTTTGTTGTTGTTGTTGTTGTTGTTGGGGTTTTTTTGTGTTTCCCAAAGTTCAGATGTACAACATCAGACTCATGGTCAAGGTTAACTTGACCTCTCATCAGGGAAAATTTGGATTGATATGCCATAGTGTATATAACAAAAGGTCAAATGGGAAAATCTTCAGAAAAGAATATCACTGTGCATAACAAGAGTTTGAAGAATTAGAAATGTATTGAGCAGGGTATAAGTTATGCCTGGTATTTGAGAGGCGGGAGACAAACAATGCTGAAAATCGTAGTTTATTGTAGAAATCTAGAAGAAGGTTTAAGATGGTTTGAAAGAACTGTGTAATTAATTTTGAACCACTTTACCTTTAGACCTCTTTCAAAGATGCTAATTCTCATTGAGCTGTGGCAGCATAGTCATTATTACTTTAAGAAGTCACCTTCTTTGTGAAAAGAATGACTTCCAAAAGAAGTCCAAAGTGTGTCATTTTGTGATCCCACAGCTTAAAATGATTCAAAGATTTATTTGTGTTATATAATAAGGAGCAAACTTTTTTTGATTTTTTTTGGTGCACAAGATTGATTACCTTTGAAAAATTAACACCTTCGTCTAAGCCATTTAAAAAATATTTTATTAAGCTTCTGTGTGGAAGAAGTGTTCAAATTTTAGTCTTATCAGTAGTAATTCAGATTCAAAAGGAGAGGTATCAGAACATCCCTTCTGTTTATTTTGATAAGAACTAAGAACACTTATTTTATTTTATACAGGACAGTTTTCCCAGTTTGGAGGGAAAAATTGTATCTGTGACTCTTAACTATTCTAACTCAATAAATAAGTCTTGATAACTGAAAGAATCAAATATAATAAATGTAGGATCTGGCATAACCTATCTACTGGCATAATATATTAAGTGTCACTTTTCATTCAGTGAAAGGAAGCCGGATAAATCAGTATGAATTGAAAAAGCCCTACAGTTGTGAAGAATAAGTTTTTGTAACTGATTTAGGATAGTGACAAAAAAATTTCAATTAAATATTTATACTATTAATCATACAAATGTTTTACTTATCTGAATAATTAAAACCAATAGTCTTGATTTTGAAAACAAAAACAAAACCAACACCCCATTGCATTAAATAGATCAAAGAGAATTCATGAGTATCATTTGGTCTCCCACAGTAACATAAATACCTGTTCTTTCAAGATATGTAGGTTTTAACTCATAAAATGGAGATAGATGTTTATGAAATATTACTTTCTGAATTTTACAATTAGAAACTACTGAGTTCTGTCTTTAGAAACTTCAATACTTCAATGTGAAAGAATGTTCAAAAACATTTTGCAGTGTGCTTAGAGAAATAGATATTTCACAAGCCATGTCTGGGATTAGCAAATTTTCCT
The DNA here is from genome assembly GCA_008694505.1 of Cyanoderma ruficeps. Lineage (NCBI taxonomy): Eukaryota > Metazoa > Chordata > Aves > Passeriformes > Timaliidae > Cyanoderma > Cyanoderma ruficeps. The sequence goes on from VZDJ01007755.1 coordinate 47,182,037, forward strand.
AGGAAAATCTATTTTTTACATAAAATGACAGTGAAAATAAAAATGAGATAAGATTAGGTATTGTTTAAATGACCTTTTTAATGCCTTTTTAAGTTCAAATTACCCATAGACAGAATAACAGGGCAAATGAATCACTGAGACTATTGCATACAGCTCCCTTTATTTTATTTAACTCTTTAGTGAAGCATAGAGAAGTATTTTGAAAATGCAATAAATAAATTATTTAATATGCTGCATTTAAATCTGATTAAAAGATTTTTTAATAGCTACCAGGTACCCTGAAAGACTACCACAGAAATTTCTCATAATGATTTCATGAACAAATATTGACATTTAATTTTCTTTTTCGTATTCCTCCAGTCTACAAGTCTTGGACATTCACTATTATTAAGTTTTCTCATTCTTACTTCAGAGATTAATTTGGTAGTCTGAGCATTGTGCAAATGGAGCAAGGTGATAGCTCCCAAAATGACATGTTTACAAGGAGTTGTCAGACCAATACTTAACCATTGAGGTTATAGATATTTTCCCCTAGAAAAAACATCTTGCATGTGATAAGGTAGATTTTTGCTGAACTTTAGTATCTAGGGAAATAAGTCCTTTTGCAAACAGGAAAATGGGAAACTGATTCTCTCTGGAAGATGTTTTTGTGGTGTTTTTTTGGTTTTGTTTCAGGTTTTGTTTTTGTTTTTTTTTTCTGGTGCTATGCAAATGTTCTCATTTTATCTTTATAAAAATCTGAAGACACAAAAAGGAGAATATAACACTCACCAATCTCATATTCTGTATCCTAATTGAATTTTGAAAATTAGCTTATTTTTACCTGAAGCAGTCTGCAAACATTTGTTGAAACCAAGGTGCAACTTAGGAAGGAGATGATAGGTTTCAGCAGATCATTTATATGACCAACACTGCTCTAAGGATGATCCTTTAAAGCTTCTCTAAGGGAGTGGGATTCTCATCTGACATTCCAATGACTTTCCCATTCCTTCTCAGGGAATTCTGTTTTTTAAACTTCCATCATTAAAATTGAGATAATTAAAGATGAAAAACTGTGGAATAGACCTTAACACAGCCAATTGTTTGTCCTCTGAACTTTACATAAATTTCTTGAAAGACGATTGTTCAGACAACTTCTTATATAACATCATATTTTATGTATGGTAATATGATTTAATTCTACATCTTGATTTATGTTGAGTTTGTGTTATTAATTTCAAACTCTTTTTTAAAAAAGTAGCCATCTACTTCACACCATTGCTATTTAATGATCATTATTTTTTCTTAACTACATATAGTTGCATCCTATTTTAAACAAATAGTGTTCCATTTTGATCCTTTTTTTTTAAAATTAGGAATTTCCATTTACAAACATAAATATTTTCTGCTCCTTTCTCTTTTCCATTAGTACCTTGAATACCAGAGGTTACAAGATCTATACTGGCAGAACCTTACTTGATACAACCATACAAGTTAAGAAAGATTATTCACAAGAGTTTTGAGTGTTTCCATACTTAATTTTGTTCCCACAATATAAGTATTTTCATTTTAAATGTACCACTCCATTATCCTTGAGAGATTCTCATAAGATAGGATGGAAATCTTTCTTGCATTTGAAATACATTGCACCTATTTCTTCCCAAACCAAACCACCAAGATTTATTCTATAGTAGTTTTCCAGTAATTACTTTTGTTAAGCTGCCTGGTTTGTAGTGCCTTGTGTCCTTTTCTCCTTCTGCTGTAAATATTTGTCTTCTTCTGGCTCACTCCTTGTTGGTTCTAAAGCTTAACTGATAACAGCTGTGAGATAGTCTCATAGGTTTACAAAGTAATTTTTGGCAATTTTCATGGTTTCCAGCTGATCAGAGAAAATTTACTTTATGTAAATAGTCTATACACTATTCTTTTAATTCTCTGGTTTCAGTTATGTCAATCATCTACTCTGAATGTCTGTGATTTAGATTCAGGCACAGATAGGAGACTGATGTAGTAGAGGACACTTCTAAATATATTTCCTTTACCCAACGGATGAAGTTTATTATTCCAGAGACAAGGTCTTCTTCACAGTTTCCCAAAATGGAATATTTGATTTTACAAGATTGTTAAGTAAAAGACATTCTTTGCAAGGCTTTTGGTCATGCCCTTTTGTTCCAACGTTTGAACAGATCTTTCCAGTCTTGTACTGTCCCATTAGGAACCACAACGCAAATTGTCAAGAGTCTGCACCCTTTTCTTTCTCTCTCTGAGACACTTGTTTATGATATACCATGAAATTATCTCTCCTGAAATTTACATATTTCTAAAGCAGAGATAAACTCCAGTCCATAATTTCCTTTCGACTCTTGACTTTGCTTGCTGATTCTTTGCAATTAGGAAATTTGAAGGAATTTAGAGTAATTCTGGGGAACTAGTTTTTGAGCGGTACAAACACTAATGACCAGCTATCACTTCAGATGAACTCATTTCAGCTGACTGTTCATCTGTGGTAAAAATCCATTTTGTGAGTCTTCAGAAGGCAGATCCATGCTTCTAAGCTCTTTTGCTTCTGTTTGTTTATTTATTTTCTTCTAAGAAGTTTCCACATGGGAGAAAAAGGAAGGCTGGAATCAGGAATCCACTGAGAAGAAGTCATCCCTCCTTTACCCAAGCAATGTAAAACTTCATCTGGTCATCTGGTTCAGCTGTGCTGATAATGTTAATTTTTAGTCATGCAATTAGTCTCCTTCAAAACTAAAATAAAAGGAAAAACAAAAAGATGTACTGAGTGCTTCACATTTTACTTTCAGATAACTTATAATCAGATTTCTGTTACCATTGAATAATTTACTCTTGTTTTCTTTGGATTTCCTCTTGTTGCTGAGTTCTAAAATGTTTTGTCACCCTATGCATCTTTCAAGGAACATAAAAGGTTTATAATATAACTTTTTCTTGTAGGGTTATGTGAAAGTAGATGTATTGTAAATGAAGAATTCTCAAGGTATGATAATAACATTATGCAAATATTTAGATGTTATTTTATGCTTTTTGTGTTCAGTGAAATACTTCAAATAAGACTTAAAGATGGACAGTGAACGTGGAAGACAGAAGAAACACTGAATAAGATGGAACAAGACAGGAGCGTTTAAAAAAAACCCGAACACAAACTGTCACATATCAGATAATAACTTCTACAGGAAAATGTGTATGCAGTAGAAATAAATTAGCATTTCTGAACTTTTGAGTGCCTCACTTAGAAACTTTACACACAATATTTTTTTATATAATGTGTTGTAAAAGTTAGTGTACTTATACATTATGAACTTTTCATTCATATTTGAAGTAATTTTGATTCTGTAAATCCCAATCTGGCTTCTGATTCCAGCATAACTTTTGCCATTATTACAGTTTTGTGTTACAGTACAAATAAATTACAAGCCAATTGCCTTGAAAAAGAAGGAAACGTAATAGAGAAATATATCATATATGAATTTAAGAAGGAGATTTTAGAAAAAAGTATTAATATTTTAAACGAGTAAGAGTAGATAAACTGGCCAGAACTGATTGATTTCTACATAGGAAAAATAGATAGAAGCTTTAATAAAGAATACATCTCTTTGGCCAAATATGTAATCCTGTATTTGACAGTAGTTAGCAAATTGTGAATCCCAAAACTGCCATTGTCATTGCAAGTAGTTTAGATAGTGATGAGATTATTTAAAAATAGATACATTAATTAAAAAAAAATATTACATTTATCTTTTATGCCATATCAACCTCTTTTACTTAGGAAGGTATGTTTTCTCATGGATTTATTCCATAATGAATGACGGGTGAAAAAGGTGTTAAGAACACCTGGTCCCTTTTCACAGACGATGTAGGGTAGCTGTCTGTAGTAAAGGGTATTGTGAAGTTGAGAATATTCACGAGTGATATGAAATTAAAAGCTGGAATATAATCTTATAGAAAGGTATCATGATACCAAGTGACTTCCTATACCAAGTAATAGGTGGAATTCAGTTTTGCTGACCACACTTTAAAGTACACGGATAAAAAATTCCTGATGTTCAACATGTTGGTTGCTGCCATTACTTAGGAAAGAAATGTGGAAACTGCTGTGAAAACAGTTTCCTGTTAGTAATGACGAACACCCAAGCAGTATTATGAATAATAAGAGAAAAGCTGGGTAACAGACAAAAAGCAGATTCTGACTGCATTATGTCAAAAATGAAGTGCCCATTCCCCTCACATCATATAAACAGACTGCCATCCTGAGTAGGAGTTAGGTAAGTTTGTGACTAAGCATCAGCAAAAAGGACAGTTGGGGAAAGAAAAGAATTTCAGATGGGCAGCTAAAAGAAGAGCTTGTGTGTGAGAATGCTTGGGTTTGCTTGCTGAAAATCTAGGGAATCTCTAAAGTTAGGAATGAAAAGGAGCCAACAGCTAACTGGGAATCAGACTCCCACGTATTTAATGTTCCAGATACGATGAGAGCTCACAGCCACAGCTGATGCTTCTGCTCTGAATGACAGCAGCTGGTTTGCAATGGAGGGAATATTATGTCAGTCAGAAGGTGAATCTGTCTTTGAAATGAATATTTGTCTTGCACAGAGGTTAAATGCCTACAGAAACACATTGCTACATGTGCTGTACAGATTCCACTCTGTAGATATTGCTTCCAGTGCCATTTCTATACAGCTTCCATACCACTAATAATTCATAAATAGCATTTCTCAGACACACAAAATGCAGATACATAGGCTTCCAACCTGCCTATAGATGCATCAGTATCAAACAACAGTCAACTAACTGTTTCCTTATTTTATATTTTCCCTATTTTATTGTCATTTCAAATCTTTCAGGATCCACCTCAGAACTAAGAAAAAAAATCAGGAATTTAGTTCAATTTCCAAGTATATAATATATGTCCTACGAGTAGGAACTATGCTTAATGAAAACAGAAAATAATATTTCTAGCTGACACAAATAAAAGTTAAGTAAATCTGCAGATATCTATGAGTGTACAATGCCAGTTCTGAAAGCATAATTTAACTAAAATTAGAAGAAACCTTTTTAAAATTTGCTCTGGCCTTATTTTTAGTGATAAGATTATAGCAATTAAAATAAGCATATTCCTGTAGGTTCTAATTATATGCGGGATATTTTGTCTTAAAGATTCATATCTTGAAGAATCAAATAGAATACATTGATGAGCAAATCTTATGACTCCCTTGGAAAAGAGAAGGCAAAAAACCCCATTTAATGACTACGCAGTGAATTACTATTGAAATTTCTATATGACTGTTATTGGATGGGTACATTATCAGGTTTTGTGAATGGCCTGAGTTGTCTTTCTTTTAAGCAATTTTGGGATTACTCTTGTTACCTATCCTCATATCTTGAACTAACTAGCCAGAGGCATTTCAGGGATATAGGGAATGGCTTCATTATTGTTGCAGTGAAGGAATGTAATGATACTTAGAAATTACAAGGACAATTTGTACAGAATTAATTTCATTTAAAAAGGGCTAGTTTGGGACAATTGCTGTGGCAGAGGAAATTCATAGGCAGTTCTGGCTGAGGCGTGTTAATCAGGAAGGAAAAGCGGGAAGAGGATGCTCACAATTGCCTCAGAACTCCTTGATATTTCCCTATGTACAGGTGGGACCACCTGCCTTGGGTTTACAGTCACAATTCAAAGGAAGATATTTGAAGAAGCCTTGTTCTCTTTTCCCTTTTTCTGATGACAAAGCAGGACTATTTGGTGATTTTTGAATAAAAAGCTGAAAATGGGGAGAATCTGTGACTCAATTCTTACATGACAGCCCAGCACCACTTAATGTAAGCATATCCATGAATAACAGTGGCAATCTTTTCTTTATTGCTTTTCTACAATATGAAGCTTTGTTCCACATCTGCAATATATATGGCCAATATTACATCTTTCAATATATTAACTATTCTATTTAAAAGGTCTAAAAATTTATTGTTAATAGAATCAGCATGAGTTCCATCTGCCCAATGAGAAGGAAATGCATTTTACCTATCTTGAGATCTTCATTCCATTTTCCACGATGCATTTAATGTGATTGGTATGACTTTGAACAAAATGTCTGTGGAAGGACAGACTTTTTCATAAACTGGTATTTATTGCCTTGTTTTATTGATTCTTATTTGCTGTGATAGGGATGAGGAATATCACATTTGACCTAGGATACGGCATGGGATATCCTGTGATCTCTAGGTTTAAATCTGTTTTTGCACACAAAAAATGCATATTGAGACAGATGGAATAACTGAAACTCAGGTGCTTAAAATAATATTCAAGAATTAGGAGAAATGAAAATGCTAAAGTCAACAGATTGCACTAAAAGAGCATTAACTTTGTAGATATTTGAAAAAAACAACTTTTCGCTGCTCTCCACGGGATATTTGATGGAGATATTTAACTCAGTGAGATAATTCAGATTACTCTGTATTAGTTAGCAATGATTTTAATTGAAGTCTGTATCCTGTTAGACAGGATACCCTTGCTGAATGTTGAGATTCTGAAATAAAGCTAATCATTCTGTCTAATGTGTGCTGCAAAGGCCTACATAACAAAAACCTGCATGAAAGTCTTGTAAGTGTGGCTGGGGTTGTATTTGTTTATTTAATTCTCCCAGGAGGTTGTCTATATAAAAATATATATTTTTAAGGGGCACAGCACCTGGACATAGGTAGCAGACAGACTGCCTGTTGCCCTGTCCCAACTACTGTCTTCTGGCTCAGCCTGAAACCTCAGGAGAGGGCACAAGTGGGGATTAATGAGCTGTTTTCAGGGAAAGCAAATGCTCCAGGAAAGGTGAGCAACTTGGTAGGCAGCAACAGCATTACCGTAAGTGCAAACTGATGATGCCTGCCAATGGAAATAGAACACAAATGTTCCAGATAATGTTCGAATGATAATATAAAAGCAAACCTTTATTTGAAAGCCTTCAGGTACACCATATGTCAAAAACCACACCCCAAATCAGATTAGTACAATTTTATAAGATTAGGCAGCTAGAATATCTAGCCAATATTGTCCCATAAGAGGAGCAGTTGGTTAATTAATTTCCCCCCCTTGGTTCTGGCCCACTGGAGCTCTCTGCCCAATCTCCTACCTTAGCTCTATTACGTCTATGATTACATGATGCAAAATAAAAATCCTTGGTGAACTAACAGGCAAGACTAAACTAAATTTTAGGAATGCATCAATATGTGTCTGTTCACTGTGGGAAAGACAGACAGAAAAGCACTAGAAGTTATACGTAGGCACTTAGTGTAAAAAGCTACAAATACATGAAGAATACATAAAAGCTAAAAACTTTAGGCACCACTGAGGCACTTGCAAAAAAGTGTAGAGAGTGGAGCAACTTTATCATGGGTGGATCTAAAAAGGAAGACATCTTATCTGAGGGCATGCTGAGATTAAATTTTAAATAGTGTTATTTTGCACTTCAATGAAGTAATGTAATTATACTTACTTTGAGCGCCTTCATTTGGAGGGATTTTGGTGTCAAAGTCTTTAATTAAACTTATTTCCTGAAGTCCCAAGAGTAGCTCAAAACCAAGAGTTCTTTAGGTTCATCATAAATAGAACCTTCTGAATAACCCTTCAAACAACTGAGAACAGATTCATTTGAAACTGAAGTGCAATTCTAATGTGATTTTAATTCTGTAAATTTCTGATTTTTATATATATGAAAAGTTAAAGCAGACTTTTATTGTAAAATTGTGATTTTGTTTCAGATAAAAATTTTCTCCTCAGTGAATGATACTGGATTTGAGGTTTAGTTTCAATCTGTTCTAGTGTAGTTGTAATAAATAAAATTTATTAAGGAGGAATGACCTACTGGTCTGTACTCACCTGTCTTAGGGGGAAGCAAAATTGCATTTCAGAAAAATGTGTGCATAACCTTGAACAGAAAAAGTACATTAGGATTTTTTGTTTGTGTATAAATAAATGGATTTATATGGCCTGAAGTAGCTTATTTTAAATTAAATCTGATTTTTAGAAATGCGGTACAAAAATGGAACCGTGTAAATCAAGACTCTTTATGTGATAGATTTCAGTACGTTCACAAAAATTATGCTAGCAAGAAAATAGGGGCTATTTTTTTTCGTTTGTAACATAAAAAAGACCTAATATAGGTTTTGATGTAAAAGCTGTCAGCTAGTTAACTCTTTCAAAATGCTTTGCTAACAGCATAAATCTACAAAATAATTACTTTCATCCGTGCCTTTTTTTCTCAGATTCTTGCATATATACCTTTCATGGGTCAGCATATGAATGTGACTTTTGAAAGTGCTCCTAGCAATGTCATTTGATCAAACATTCATAATTCTTTTAGTGAGGTGTTGCCTATTTTAAGAATCCATGTTAATACATTCTACTGATTGGTGGAGTCTGGTAGAAGATGACTTTCAGTATAGGCTCAGTTGTTTTTTTTTTTTCCTTCTAGACATATGTTTACTTCATATAATTAAGAAAAGTAGAGGTAAAGATTACAGACATAATTTTGTATGAGTGGATGAAAGAATACCTTTAACCTAAAGTCAGTCCAGGAAGATGAGCTGCTTGACATCTAGTTAGAAGCGCTGATCAAACAGTGCAGGAAAGGTAATATTTGTTCAAATGCAAATGGCATTTGCTTCTCTAAATTTTGATCAATCGGTGTGGTCATAAGGATCTATTCTTGATCTCCAAATTCCTTGCTGAATAACTATTCATATTTAATTGTGACAATATTCAATGACAGTTTGGAGTTATATGGAGCTTTTACAAGTGCCAAGGGCTTTCTGGGAGACAATAAATGTATGAAAAAAATGTAGCCTCCCTTTAGTGAAGAGGAAGTAATTGGAAAGCCAAATTTTTTAAAGAAACTTCAAGGTGTAGAATAAATTAAGAAAATAGCAGAATATTCTGAAATGACAAAATTGAAAAGCATAATCCAAAGCAAAAATGGCCAAATCTTCAGATATTTTGTAGATCTCTGAATTTGTGTATACTCTGTGAAGAGCTCTCTTCTTAGTGGATAACAAAACAGTAAATCATATTTGTGTGAAGTAAAGTATAACCATCTATTTTTATTTGATGATGTATTTAATGGGAAATTATGTCCTTGTCTATCACTTCAGTATAATGATTTTTGTTTTTTACAGAGGAAAAAAGAATTTTTTTTTTTACTTCTTCCTAAATCTTCCAAACTGGGTAGTGTATATATATCACTAATAAATGTAATAATTTATTTATTTCTATATCTATTATAAATCCTTAAGTGTATCTCCTTTGGCAGGGTGCACACCTCACCCATAAAATCCAAATTGTTACTGTATTTGAAATGCATATGCCCGTGGTGCTTTCACATGAACATAAAACCAAGCCCATACCTGCTATAGTTGTAGCAACAGAGGGAAATAAGGGTGATGAAAGTTTCAGTATTCAGCCTATGTTTGGCTCTTTGTTCCTCGATGTTTCATGATCTACTTTTCCCCCTCTCCTTCCTAGTTTAAACTAGTTTATCACTATTTAAGTGATAGCTAACTCCATAAAGTCTTTTGTTATTCTCATTCAACATACTATGCAAAACCCATTCTTTTGTTTGTTACTGGCTTGTAAGAAAAATGGGTGATCTTTGGACAGTTAGAGTAGAACTGACATATAGATTTCATTTAATGAGGATACTCCAATCCCTAAAAGTTGTGAAAAATCCATAAACTCACGTACACCAATACCTTAATTCTGCAGAGACCAACATATTTTTAATGTTTGGGTTCTTCAAATTATTTGTGTGACAGAAGGAAGCTGTGAACTGTGATCAAAGTGATCACTGCTTTGGCACCTTTCATATTACCCCTGCCTTCAGAATTCACCATGTCTTTCAGTTCATGGCTGAGCTGGTGTGCACTCAGCTAAAAAGAAACATGAAGGTTCAAAAGATACAGAAACAAACCTGAGACTGGAGAGTTCATGCATGCACAATGTCTGTAAGCCTACAACAGTATGCACTATTGCTGCATCTGGAAGAACAAGAGTTACTTCAGTAAGACTATTTGTTTTTTATTCTATCATTAGCAACAATTCCTTCCAATCATAGCAGTCTGCAGATTATTTTATTTTTTGAGATCGTTATGCATTTCTGTGCTTTTAAGATATTCCACAAAAAGTAGATTTGGCAAAGTTCTCAGTATTTCTTTCCCAAACCCCAATTTGTTATTGCAAACTTACCTCAGTTTGATTTACTAGTGTGATTTATTTATTGGTTTTGTGTCCATGGCATCTATAATTTACAGTCATTCGGCAGGCTGGCAGATCTCATGGCAATATTACATCGAAGTCAGCTTGAATTAATTCATTAGTTAAAGAATCTATTGTAATTTGTTTTCTTTTCAACAGTTGTCAGTGACAGTGTCTGCTGCCAGCTAATCTTGATTATTTAAAACAACAATAAAAACAAAAGCTAATGGCTAGTTGAGTAGAATTGCATTGCTTAAGGCTTGCAGGTGATCTTACAGTTAATAATATGTGTGTGTTGCAATTAGTTCTGATAGATGTTCAGATTGCATTTCTCTGATAAGGGGGAAAAAACCAGAAATTTGACTTTATAGGCTATTATTCATTATTCAGGCAATGACAATGGCTCCTTTAAATTAAGTAGTAAGGTTCTGCGTTGGGATTTATATAATTTGATCTTTGATTATATATGGACAAATCAAACATGCTGAAACCTCAAGACTGTAATGTGAGGAGCAAATCCCAAGACATCTAGAAAAAAGTATGCTTTTGATTTAGCAAAATAAACTATTCAAATCCCAAAGCCTATGTATTTGAATATTTTTGGTGTTTAAGATTGTGACTAGCCTTATATTTTCCTTTGCTAATTAGTATTTTTCTTTGTTTCAGAAAACCTGTTCTTCTCCTCTTCCCTTTGTGACATTGTTTTCTCCAATCAAAGAGTTCAGATGTTTAATTATTCAAGGACATTTTCTCCAGACAGATATGGAATTGCGAGTTTTCTGCAATAATATACATGCAGGGCTGACTTCTGCTCATGATAAATTAGTGTAATTTTGAAACAGCTTAATAAGAATAAATTATACTCAAATAGGAAGCAGTAGAATTTTTAGAGTATTACTCCCTTTCCCACTACCTATCAACATTAAAACAAAGCAAAAAGCGTGAATAACTTTACTAGGAGAGATTTTTGTTTATCCAACACCAATTTTCATGTGGCACAAATATTACATTTTAGTAGTTTGTATGATTACATGGTGAAGGCTAGCATTATCTTGGATGCAGACATCACTGTCCACAGCTTACTTTTTCTAATGAAAAGTCTTGGCAACTGAACTGTGTCATCTGCATATTCTATTACGAGACAAGCTGTCTTAAAATAAAACCAAAATAATGCCAGTGAACCAAAAGATTTTATATTAAAAAAAACCAAAGCCTAGCTCTAACCTGAAGAAAATTCAATTCCAATTTTATCATCATTTATATAACAAATTGCTTTTGCTTTTAAGACATTCATGCTGTACCACCTATTTTTTTATGTAGATGGCACAGAGGTTTCTGATATTCAACAGACTACTTCCTGCACACTCTCTGTTGAAACCTTCCTGAGTTTAACAACAACCGAGGATCCATTTTGCTTATTCAAATTCTCAAGGTAAATGGTAGGATTTATTTTTCTACTAATCTACATTTTATGCTTTTCTTATCTCTATTTGTCCATGCTGCATTTGGAAATTATTCGGAATTTAATTCTAAAATTCACTTCATTTTTAGGAATAGGTTCATAATCACATAGCTTAGCTTATATGAAAATTACAAGTTGAATGAAGTGCTTTGGCTAATATTTCCAGATTTTGCTGCCTAAGTTATTTCACCTGTGTTTATGGACTCCACTTTTTTTTTTTTTTAACACAAGAGGGAAGGACCACCTGATTTTATGTTTAGATTCAAACTTTTTCTTTTGAAATAATAAACTGAGAATAATATAAGCAATTTTTTGTGTGTGTGTGCGTTACTGGCCATAGTGAGCCACCCCCTTTTTACTAAGGTGTGGAACATAGTTACCAAAGGAAACTCTTATCTTACAATGCCTAATGCCTCTTTCAGGGACAGCCAGGTTTGAGTAAAGTTTTCTTCATTTAAAGTTGCTGTCATATAAAATTAGATGATGAAGGTTAATTAAATTCTGTAAGCATTATCAGTCTGCTCAGAACAGAATGAGTACTTTTAATTCACCATTTAAGACAAATTCCTAGAAATGTTATTTTTTCAAATTACTGCAAATCTGGATCTTATAACATTTTTTTCAATTTTGTTTTTCTCTAGATTGCCACTTATGTTATAAAACATGTATATGTTTCTATATGCATACATGTGCACGGGCACAGACATACAGGGCACTTCCTGCTCTCAAATTACTCACATATTTACTTTTTAGGACATTATTCTCTTTGTATAAAATATCCACTGGGATGGTGTGAGAATGGCATGGTTTAGATGTGGGAAATATGTCTATTTACCACAAGAAAAACAAATATGTGAAACAGTAGTAACAAATCTAAAGTTTCCCAATTTCCAGTAAATGATTACTAAAACATATTGCTTACCCATGTTGTTTGTTTCCAGCAGGCGACCAAGTTACTTCCAAAAATACTACACCTGAACAGACATTCACTTTTCCTTTTGGAATAACAGACCATGTGACTTGGCTTACAAGACTGACTTGGACAGCAATAGCTGCAGTAGATCTTCATGCATTAGATACACATTTTAACACTGTGCTAACTTGGTGTTTGAAATCTTGCTATGATATTCAGAAATGTATCATAAAGTAATTCAAGTGTATCATTGGACAGGCTTCTTTTGGGCTCATTTTTCTTCTCTTCATTCAGGCCAATTTTATTCCATTTGTTCTCCACCACCATGTTTCTGGCGTCTTTGTGTATCCCAGGACTGAAAAATCAGATGCCAAACTCATTGTAGGAAAGATACTAAAGAAACATATTATTACACTGGATATTAAAAAGGAAGTAAAAATGTAAAGAATGATTCCATAATATTTTTTTTTGCACAAATAATGTCAAATGTCCAGGTTAAGGACAGTTTCTAAACTTTATTTGAAAGAAGAAAATTAATGATTATAGTATGACAAGAGAATGAATGCTGTTACTGGTCTTGGGTTTTTTTACAATTACAGAACGCTTAGGTTTTGCAAGAATAAAAAATTAAGTGTGCTTGTCTAGGCACAGAGCCAACATAAGGTAAAAAATGTGGCAAATTATAATAGAAAAACTGTGAAGACTACATTGTTTCACTGTGTGCACCATCACCAATGATTATTTCCCTGGAGGACAGTTTGACTCAAAGGCAGGACAACTTGTGATTATTTCCCTTTCCCACCCCCTTTGAAAACAAGGGATTAATTCTTTAATTTCAAATTTGGGTTTACTACAATTGATACATTTTAGAACATTAATGTTTAGAGAGCTCAGTATCTGTCTTGATCACTACAGATATATCTGCATTTCAGGTCCTTGGAAACTCCTAACTAACCACTTCTTTTAGTAGTACCAGTTGTTGCCTTTTTCCCAACCTGGAAATGAAACTCGAGATAAATGAAACTCTAATTTTAGCAAATAGGTAATATAAAAGAGGATCTTTAATGAAGGCCTTCAGGGTCAGTTATGGAAAGGTGCCCACAAAAGCCCACCCCTACAGGGATGAGTACACATTTATAGGTTTTAGGAAATTAACATAATTGATAAAAAGCACAAATTAGGAGGACAAGAGGTGATGCAATCCCTCCTGCAGGTCAAGCCCCTTCTCTGGAGCCCCCCCTCAGCACTGGTTGTCCTTTGTCTATGAAAATGTATCTCCAAGAGTTGTTCTCAGCCTTGGTTCCCAGGAAGAACTAAGATAGGATGGGGACCTTGTCGTCCCCAAGGCTTGCAGCTCTGGAATTTGCTTTCTCTTTCTGCTTAGGGAAAGGCCATACAAAAGTACTGGGAGAACTAGATACTACTACAATAGGCTATACAGCTACAAATATATGTGTGAAGAATACAGAAAACATATAAAAGGAAACAAAGGGCAAAATGCAAACCAGCATCACAGTCATTGCCTATCTGTAAAGACTGGTGGCAAAATCTTCCACCTGGCCAGAATGCAACAAGCTACGTGAAGATTTATCAGGTCTCTGAGGGTGTCCTGCACTTCTCAGAATGGCTTAAAATAATTGCTAGATGGCTCCTCAGGGGTGTTTTGTAAGGCAACAAGTTTTAATAATTGCAAAATAACAAACAATGCAGAAATAAAAGGAAAAGCCAAGCACAGATATCAGAGAAGCCCTGACACCTTGTTACAACACACCAAAAAACCCAGAGCACCTCTGTGCTGTTCCTCAAGTACTGAATGAGCCAGAAAGTACTAAATGACCCAGAAAGTACTGAATGACACAGCTACAAGTTTTGAGAAACATTTCTAAAGCCCAACCAGTGCCCCTGTGCTGGCACTGAGCCAATTACAATGAAAAGGCTATGGAAAATTCTAATTTAGCTTCCTGACATGTTCCAAGGTAAGCTGAAACTCTTTCCCTTATATAGAAACACCTGCTTGGGTTTGGGGGTGCATTACTACAGACTGATAACGCTCCTTAGTTTGGACTGGTAAAAAAACTATTAGTTAGAGCCATCTTTATCACTTAATTCTCTTTTTTCTGCTAAAATAACTTTTCCTCTTCCATAACCAATGTGACTGTATATTCCACACTTGAAGCTGTAGCATTTCCAGTGTATGATTACGTTCTTCAGAATAAACCCGGTAATGTCAGTGTTTATAGTTTTAAGTTGCTATTGTTTGCTTCTTTGTTTTTCTTTCTTGCATGATATCTTCTAAAACTCTAGCTTGGAGTTCTGTGTATGACAGAAAGAAAACTTCTACTCTAATATTCTCTCTAGTGTGTGATTTCCAATCTTCCTTAACTAATCAATGGTTTTATCAAAACAAATTTCCTTAAGTATCTCAAAAATAACAAATTTCCTTAAGTATCTCAAAAATAAGAACAAAATAAAGTTTTGGGAAGTTTTGCTTTGGTTTTCTGATAGGAGAAGATCTTGAGGTATATAAAATACTAAATAAACTGTTCAATTTTGGTCCATTGTTCACAATGTTCAGTTTTGGTCCATTGCTTCCAAGAAGTTTTTTTTGTGTAGCACTTTATGTATTCCTTCATGTGCTCATGGTTCTGTAAAGACACTAATTAGTTGAAATATATGTCTAGCTGTAAATCTCTTGCCATGTTTGGGGTGGGGAGAAAAGCTAATGAAAAGCATACTGTCTCAATGGACTAGCAGTTTGACTATTAAATCTATTGACTCACATAATTGTACTGCTATGAAGAGACTCCATTATCTCAAATTTCCATGGAGATATTGACCTGATTGTCATCTTGAACAGCAATTGCAACTCCTACATCACGGTGACAAAAGTTTAGTAGTACGCTGTTTAAATGAGGAAAGGGGAAATAAAGCTTTCATGACAGAGAAGATTAAAACATCCTAGTATGCAGCTAGAACTGTATATGTGCAACCTGATATAAATGCATAATATGGAGCAGAAATTAGTACTAGTATAATTGTTTGAAGTTTTGAGATCTCCTCTGACCTACATGTAGCTCAATCAAGTATTGTGTGTAGAGCAATTATCATGTCAGAGTCATTAACTCTTCAAATTAAGCCTTTTGCTTCTTTGAACAGAAGAATGAAATCTTTCAACTGGTGAATACATAAAGTGACAGTTACCTCTACACGTCTTTCTTTAGAGGGTATCTTTTACTTGAGGAAAGCAAAGCTTATAAATTAGATGAATGTCCTCGGGTGACTTTGTGATGCTGATATCCCTCCCAAATCTGTCCCAAACCAGGACAATGGATTTAAAGGAAGACAAGGCCTTGGGGTGATCTTACTGTGGTCTTCCAGTACCTGAAGAAAGCCTGCAAGAAAGGTAGACAGAGACTATTTATAAAGGCATGTAGCAACAGGACAATGATAAAGGGGAATGGCTTCACACTGAAAGAGAGTAGGATTAGATTAGGTATTGGGATAAAATTCTTTATTGTGAGAGTGATGAGACACTGGAATATTTTGTCCAGAGAAGCCGTGGGTGCCTCATGCCTGGGAGTGTTTAAGGGTAGGTTGGATGGGGTTTTGACCAACCTTGTCTAATGGAAGGTCCCTGCTCATGGCAGGGAGGGTGAAACCAGATGTACTTTAAGGTCCCTTCCAATCTCAGGCATTGTATGATTTTATGATTCTATGAAAAGAAATTAAGACATACCAAAACAAGTATTGAATCAGAAAAAAATGTGAGGAACAGTTGAAGATAGGTAGTATTGAATGTAGAACACTAAAAAAAAGCTGATTAAGGATGTTTTAAATGAATGATTGGTGAACTGAGGTCCCAGAAGTCAAGTGGACAACATCATGATAAGATTTTTTAAAAGAATGTGTGACAAGACTGTCACACTGATTCAAAAAGCATGTGAATTTGCTCTCTGCAAATCCTCTGAGACTTAATCTCTTGTGGAAGACTAACACCTTCCCAACAGTAATAACAGCTGTTTTCTTACATTCTGCTTTGCGATTTTCTGTGGTTTTCCCCCATCTCTTTCTTTTTCTTCAAGTTTCATAGACTTTGGAGTGCCAATGTTGCTGAATATGAAAAAAATAATTGCTTTAATATCTGACAGTTTCACTTTAGGCAAATACAGCAGAATTTGAATAGGAGCAAACCAATGGTGTTATCTCTAACAAAAAGCTTTTCTGAAATCTCTAATCCCCTTATGAAAGTTACTATATTCTTGAATCTTCAATTTTGATATGCTTGTTAAGTCTATGATTATGGGAATATATCCATGAAAAATTCACTTAAGAATTGTCTAGGGATGAAACATATCTACTGCATTAAATAGTCTGCATCATACTGAAATAATTACAGGACTACCTAATGCCCTCATTTTAGCTGAACTTTTTTCCAATCTGACTATAACTTACACAGAAATTTGACCAGTTTGCAGAGGCTATGTATTACACTACATGAAATGAAGTTATGTAATTAATCTTAAATTTTACATAGCTTATCCTTACTGTCAACTTTCCTTGTATTTCCATTCTTCACAGTGTTCTTATCACCCGTCAGCAAATTTGATCAAGAAGTTTAAATGGAATTCAGAACCACAGTGCTTAAGGAAACCTGAACCAGTATGTCTATCCAGAGGAAAAATCTACGTGTATCCTGTGTCTGTGGAATCCTGTCATTGATTTAGGCATGCAGCTTTCCCCAGAGAAGTCGATTTGTGCACTTGACTACTTTATACATCAAATACTGCATTTCTGAAATGTTCCACATAAAACATTTTATTGAATTTTTGGGCTTGCAAAAAGCACTGTATCCAGTATTCTTATTATTACAAGAGTAGCCCAGACTTCATAATTGTCTAGCTCTCCTTCAAAAAAAGCAAAACCAACCAAACAAAAAAAGCAAAACCAACCAAACAAAAATCCCCCCCAAAAAAAAAAATTCCAGCAAAACCTTGCTACTTACAAAAAACCCACTTCTAAACTAGCAAGAAGACACTGAACACAGTACACAGTGATAATGAAAGTGTAAAGATGAGGTGTTGCATCTGAATTGAAAGATGCAGGCATCACATTTTGTTTTGAAGATAGACTAGGTTAGGGCTGCTCTTTGTGCTGGGTTCTGAATTTTTAGCCTAATTCTCATGAAAACTCTATTTTCCCCAGATGACAGAAAATGTTTGTGCTTACATTCTGGTTTTCAATGGAGCAAAGAAATTGCAGGAGAGGGACCAAGGATCTTTCAAACAGTCAAGATTCAAAGCATGTAGTGCTTTGAAAATCAATACAGCAACCTTGAACATGGGATCTTTGTGCGAAGAGCGAGTGCAAACAGTTCAGCAGGGAACAGAAAATGCTAGATAATGATTTCTAAGCCAGACATACCCTACATTCCTTTATATAACATGATATTTGGATAACCTGCACAAAAAAATGCTCTCAAACAAATAAGAAGCATGAAAAAAATAAGAAGCATGAGAAAAGCAGAGAAACAGGAGAGTTGTCATGAGGAAAAGGAGGAAATTGACTAGTGAACAAGATGAAAAGTTGGGATGAGGCTCCTCTGCCTACGCAGGTGTAATACTGCTACTTGATCAGCAAGCTAAAATAGTAAAAGGTAAGATAAGCCCACATTAAAAATAGCGTATTGAAACTAGAAGAAAACAGCTTTTCCTTCACCCTGTCATTCTTGCTTCCTGTGCAAAAGGAGTGCAAACATTTTGATCACTGTTGCACTGTGCAATAAGACTGGGAGTTACCATGCAAACCACATATCAATTCAGAGTTCTTTTTCACTGTGTTATTTGAATTGTTTTATATAGAAATGGGATCATTTACTTCAACAGCTGCTGCATGCTTACATGGGATGAAATTCTTGGCTTTGTGCATAGCGACCAAATACAAAAAACATAACCCTGCATCTGGCTCTGTGTTTCAACCCTGCTATCCCAAAATTGAGTCTGTAAGGAATGTGTGTGTTTTCTACTGCCAATTCATATTCCTCCCACTGATGAAACAAGAACAACTCAATAGAACACTAGGAGGAAGAAGTTCTAATTTCTTCTATATGTTACAGCATTGATTGCTCACCTGCCCCACTATTCTTTTTCTTCTTGAAACCAGCAATTTTTTACTAAAAAAATTGAAGTTCTTTAGCATATCAGTGTTTTTCTATGATTCTTAAAGATCAAACATGTTAACCTCTGAAAGCAGGTTATTATGTACTTTATTAGCTGGACTTCGACAGAATTCATTAGAGATGAATTTTCATTTTCATCATTGGCAGTGTATCTATGGCAAATGCAACAGAGAAAAATAATTTAAAATTAGCGTCTGTAACTGACAGAAAAAATGGCATTAGAAACCATAAATTTTATAGTGTTTTCAAAATATCAGTATTTTACACATATTGTTAGTTCATTAAAGTCTCTCTTATAACTCCTTTTCTAGAATATGAGTTCAGTATTTGATCACAAACTGAACAGAAGGCCATAATATATAGCACATCATGTACATTTTAAAACTACTCAATGATGCAGTAGTGGATGAGTTATACATTAATATTCACAAGGATGTATCTCCTTATGAAAATTAAATTTTCATTAGGAAAGGTTGATGTTATTTTAAATGCTTAATTAATTTAATTAATATAAATGCAACATTTTTATTTTTTCACAAGATTTTCATTTATTAATATTTGTTAGAGCAGGATGATATTTTGATTTAAGCATTTTATGTTAGAACATTTTGAAGAGGTGTAAATTAATGTTATATATGAAAATTTAAATTTGGATAAGATTTTTTAAAAGTTTGGAATATTTGTTTATCCAGCTGAATGAAGAAAGAAAAAATAAATTGATGTCAACGTAGTGTAAGCACAATTTAACAACTTTATTCTTCTTCTAATCTAAACCACAACGCAGTGCCAGCTGCTAGGAAGCAAAATAACTCTGTTCCAGTTAAAATCAGAACAGTCTCCATCCCTTATTCTATATCATTTAGATCATGCCCACATCCCATCTCTCTCTACATCCCAGTAAATGATCATCACCTTTCCAGTCTTTTACCATATACACATAATATTGTTCCCTTAGTATATGGATTTTCCTGCTAAAGTCTGTTGAGTTCATTTAGTCCATGACTTTGGGTTTCATCAGTCATAAAATTTCAGGGCAGGACAGTTGGTCTGTGATGTTGGATTGTTGCAAGCTGAAGTCAGTTCTGATTCCATCATCATTGCACTTTTTCAGTTCCATCACAATTTGTTCTTCATTAATACGGGTTATTTTTACTGTAATATCCTTAATATGGCAAGTGCAAATAATGGAAGTAATGGTATATAATTCTATACAGCAATTAACAATGTACAATTTAATTTGTTGTCTCTTCTTACTCAGAATCAAATTCCCTAGAAGTACTCACCGGACTCCTGCACTATTCATCAAGTGCACCCAGGCCCTTGAGCAAAAGTAATCCCACAGGTGGATTTGTCTTTGCCTGAGGCAGGAATAATCCAGACTGTTTTCCTCAGCCTATATTTTAGTATGTATTAGAGGAACTCCGTCACTCTCAGTTTTGATTGGGCAGGGCCAGCCCAATTGGCAGATTCTCTAATGTTTATTAACCAAATGGCCTTTGCTAAATGTGTATCCCAGTGTTTTAAGGTCCTACCACCCATTGCTCCCAGTGGTGTTTTTAACAGTCCACTTCATTGTTGGATTTTCTCAGAGGATGTTATATTTAGATTATTTTTCCAACATCTATCAAAGCTTACACATTTGAGAGCATTCATCTAGAGAGAATTATGTATCTATATAGTTGCCTACCTTTCACACTGAGTAATATATTTAATGGATAGGGTTAAAAAATTCTCAATTAATTGCTTTGAAGATTAGCAGAATCTGTTACATGTAACAAAATGCATGTTTGGGGTCAGACACCGCCTCAAAACTAATTTGCATTTACAATATCTATAAAAATTAGGAACAATCATCCATACCTGAAATTCAAGTTCTAAAACTGTATCTGTGTTGAAATATTTTCAGTTGAAAAGAATAAAACATTTTCTGTCAGATAAATAAAAAATAAAACAAGACTGTGTTCTTTTCACGTCTGTCATTATCCACATTGCTGATTCTTTTGACTTTTGTAGCCGAATCACATAATCACAGAATATGCTGAGTTGGATGGGACACACAAGGATCACTGAGTCCAACTCCTGGCCCTGCAGAGCACCATCCCCAGGAATCACACCATATGCCTGAGAGCATTGTCCAAATGCTTCTTGAACTCTCTCAGGGTTGGCACTGTGACCACTTCCCTGGACAGCCTGTTCCAGTGCCCAATCACCCTCTGGATGGAGAAACCTCTTCTAAATATCCAACCTAAAACTCCCCTGACACAGCCTCAGGCCATTCCCTTGGGTCCTGTCACTGGTCACCAAGTGTCCAACCCATGAGCCAGTTGCCCACCCATCACAGGATGTGTTTATCCAGCTGTGTGCTGGGCACTGTGTCTGGAAAGATGCTGTGAGACACAGTATTGAAAGCTTTACTGACATCCAAGAAGATTACTTCAGCTAGCTTCCCTTGGTCAGCTAGATGGGTTACATTGTCATAAAAAGAACTAAGGTTTGATAAGCAGGACTTTCCTCTCATGAAGCCATGCTCACTGTGACCAATGACTGCATTGTCTTTTGAGCGTTTACAATATCTCACAGAATAATCTCCTTCATAACTTTACCAGGCACTGAAGTGAGACCAACAGGCCTGTAGTTTCCAGGCTCCTCCTTCTTGCCCTTTTTGAAAACAGAGACAATGTTTGCTAGCTTCCTGTCAGCTGGGGCCTCTCTGAAGAAATGTGCAGGTTCAAACCTGGCCTCAGAGCAGGTGTACAGCCAGTCGCTCATTCCTTTTCTAGCTTGCTGCAGATATGTATGAAAAAGCTGGTTGGTTCCAGAACAGCCCTTCTTGGATGTTCAGGATTTGTAGGATAGACTGTTTTTGTTGGAATATAGTCTCTGCAAAAACTTGCATTTTTTATCAAGAAGGAGCAAAAAAAATCATGGATGACAGATTGCTTTCATGTCTGATCCTCTAATAAAATGAAGAATCAGTGATGCAATTTTTTTTTTGCTGCTAATAAGTAATTTGTGATGTATAGTACTGAAAACTTGACTTGCCACCAAAGCAAGTTCTATTAACATGCAGTTTCAAACCAACATATCTGGATAAGGATGTGCTGTTAATTTCAAAATATAGATTTTATTATTTCTCAGATATCTATTTTATTCTGTGAGAAAGAGAGCACTGTATTTCTTTGTGTCCATAAGCTAAGTCTGCCATGTAGAAGGCTGTTGTCTCAGGAGTAGGATGACACAATTACCAATGTGAGGCAAGCTGACAACACTCAGACATTTTACATTGGCATGTGATCTTGACTGTGTGAATTTCCTTTCATAGTCTGTATCAAAGGGTCTCTATTTGTTTGCCTGTGGATTGAGGAGGAAACATTCTGAGCAGGATTTTTAGAGAAAACATTAAATAATTTTTTAAGACATTTTACATGAAAGCCTCTATGGAGAGAAGAGAATTAGATGGAAGAGGGGACTAGAATGGTTTAGAGGTGTTGAAGACAGTTGCAAGATGACAGGTGGCTGAAAAAAAAAAGAGAAGAGGTTTGGGGACACCCATCTGATCAGCTGGAGAAGAGGAGGATTTGAGAACATGAGTGCAATGAAGGAAACACTCCAGAGACAGAGAGATGAAGGACCTGAAACTAGGATCGGCCAGACAGATTCTGCTGAATATGTTCCTTCCTTGTGGAAATAGAGTAATGACGGATTTTGTTCTGCTGAGGGAAAGGGAAGATAAATGTTCGTACTTTGTTCAGTACTAGGAATTGTAGATGTTTAGGCAGTGTTCCATCATTAGGTGGTGCAAAGATCTGAGCTCATTGTCTCTCTAATGACAGGATGTTTTGGCTGCATGTGATGTTCTTTCTGGCCCCCATGTGAGCCACCATTTAGGAAAACTTTTCTGGTTTAAGTTAACAATAAGCACTCTAGAGATGCATACCTGAATGCTGACAAAACATGCCTTGCATTAAATGGATTAAGTAGGCAAATGCAGGTCCTTTGCCCTTGCAACAAATGTTGCATAAGTGGACACAGAAAAGCTGAAAAGACAAAATATATTGATTGTGTATTCATTAATGGCCATGGTAGATTTCTCGTGTAAGGCAGTTAATATGTCAAATAATGACACAAGACAATTTTATTAACAGTAAGATCTAGAGATATTCTGAGTTCTGGTATTTTTTTTCCTGAGTGAAGTAAATTATGATCATATACAGAGAAAAACAACAGTGTTTATACAATGAAAGAAAGGTAATGCAGGACAGGAAAAATCGGATGGCAAATAGGAGTTAAAAGGTCAGGTTGGAGGCAAATGAAACAACACAGAGTCACATTGCAAGAGAACATGTGAGAGGACAGAGAGCTGAAGGAATCTGAAATCTGAAACAGGAGAGTAATAAGGAACAAAAAAAATATTTAGTGGAAAACAAAGAAGATCGGTAATGTAAAGAATGAAGAATGAAAATGGATTGTTATTGGAAAATTAATTGGAGTAATGAAAAAACAGAGAAGCAAAATACATGATAAGGAGTACCGCACCGTTGCTGTGGCTCATAACTGAAAGGAATACAGAACAGCTGTTAATTGTTATTGAATTTACCTTAACTTTTCTTAGAGGACAAGTGGAGAAGCTAATTACCCACATGCAGAAGGGAGTCATCTGAGGTGTAATTGGGTGGTATCTGCCTCGGTAATACGTGGAAACCCAAGATAAAAGGTGCACATTGCATTAAGAACACAGTATTGGGTTAGATCTTGGGAGCAAGAAGAACAGAAGCTAGCAGAAGACCAGAGCCAGTGAAGGAAAAGATGGAACTGATACCCATTGTTGCACCAACTGCTGAAACTGGAGTCTTTCTGCAGGCAGCAAGAATGAAAACAATGAGGTTACAGAGTGCTGTGATCTCTTCCACAGCCCCTACGCCCTCACTAATTTCTGCTAACTACTCTAATCTTTAGTTCAAATACCTTAAATTTAGTACACTTTGAACTGAAATACACCAAAACTAAATGTCTCAGCTTAGTCTTATTATTTGCAGTCAATACGTATTCTCACAATATTTGAAATCAAAAAACTTTGGCTGTCTGATATCCAGACTTTGAGTTTTGGTCCACAGCTACCTCACAGATATAGAAAATAACATTAATAAATGAAAAAAAAAAAAAGGAAAAAAATGGCATATTGTTTAAAAACAGTCTATGTTTTCTGTAAACTATGTATCTGTAAACAATGCCAACACTATCGGTTGTGTCTTTAGTTCAAATCAAAACTTTAATGTAAAGGGTTTTTTGAGGTATTCTGAGAATAAGAGTCTGAAACAAAGTAAGTGTCTATTTCCAGGTCTCTTTAGTTTCCCATTGTTTTATAGTGTAGTATTTTATTTTATGGTTAATTAATAGTAAATGCATTTTAGGTTAAACAATAGGAAATTTCTTTGAGAGCATTCTGAGCTTAAAAGCACTGAAATAAGAAATGTCTTGCCATTTCTGTATTTTGCAGTGATTTATTCCTGTATCCAGAAGACTTTCATTTTTGATAGCTATTGAAAGGTGATATATATGCCAAACACATTGTATTCATATTCTTGGGAGCTAATGAGAGGCATTATGTAACAATGTGTCATACTGCCAGAATTTAAATTTTTTGGGTATTTTTTCACTGCATAAACTGCTAATTTCTAGGCAAACAGCTGCATTCTGAATTATTTAGAATACTTGTTCTTTAGCTAATTGACAGTTAATTGATGCTTTGAGAGACCATCAGCTAAACAGTATGTAAATGGATTCAGGCCTTGCTTCTCATGGAGACAAGCGACAGCTTATGACCTACTTCCAAGAGGGGAATTACTCTCTTCTCTTGCCAGAGACAGGCTGGAGGTCGAGCTACTTCCCTAAAATATTCTCCCTTCTACCAGGAGCTTGCAGTTCTTCTTCCAAAGACAGTGTCTTTCTTTAAAGGAATTACTGAAGTACTCAGGGAGCAACACATCTATTTATGAAATGCCTTGTTTTACCTAGTATTGTTTTATCTAGTATTGTTTTATCTATCTCTCTTCAAATCTCAGATATATATGTATATATATAGTTATGCCTTTGGACCAAAAGATACAGCACACAAGAACAGCAACTTGCAGATTTCTAACTTTATTATGGACTTGTGAAAAAAGTAACTAATTTTGTACTTCTAATGTACTACATTTTTTTTCTCTATTTACTCCTGAATATGCTTTGTTAGTTGGAAATACCTTATCCAGCTTGAAACACCACCTTCCCTCTCATAGAGGGAATATATTCATTTGTTGTATATAATCGTTGTTTTCTGTATTTCAGTACTGGCTTTAAATACAGTGCCCATCTGACTGCCAGGCTTTATTCCCTAGAGGCATTACACTCCCAGTTTCCTCGGTCACTCGCTGCTAAGGTGTTGCACATGACAGCAAGATTTATTAAACTTGAAACAGAGAAAGTAAAATCAGGGACTTGTAACTCAAAGAGAAAATACAATGCATTTAAATTCATGGAGTACAAAGGAGCTGCAGTAGTTATGCAGAATTTTTGCAGCCTTAAAGTTTTGGTCTGAATTGGACAGGAGTGTAAATGTTTTCCTCTAGATGGCAGGTTTTGGCAAGCTTTGTTTTAGTAATGTAAGTAAATAGAAGGTCTTTCAGGACAAATTGCCTAGTTTAGTCACTACCTTACTAAATTCTTCCATTACCCTAGCTGGGTATGCGTACATGGGGTGCAGACCCCCAAGGTCCATGTTAAGTCATGAAAATAAGGTAATAATGAAATATTTTGTAGACAAAGACCTTAAAAGCCTCTTCTAAAACTTTATTTTATGAAACAGATCAGAAATATCTTTCTTTGAAACGTGTATATAACTTAGAGGAAAAGTCAGAGGAAATCCTTTTTTTCTGTCGCTTTCTGAAACTGTTTAGCAGCTTATTAACTTTTGAAAGAGAGTTAAGCCATGTATCAAAATCTCCAAATGAATCACATTTTTGGAATTGCATCCCAGAGAGTGACAGGGTGAAGCAGGGTGAAGCAACTGCTTTGGAGCTTTCAGTTATTTCTTCTAATTTACACATCTTTGACATACAAATTTCTAACTTTTAGGGATTTGTCTAGTCTAAATATATATTTGCATATAATGGAGAAAAAAAGATTCTTAAATTTTTAAGCAATGTTAATGTTCTTTTTAATAAAATGAAAATGTACTATATATTTGCTCCTTTGCTTGACACTTTTCTTGTGCATAACTAGGTTTGTCTGAATAAAGGTATGTGTGTGTGAGGAAAAGACAGTAAGAGAGGCAAAGCTTGGGATACAGAACAACTGATTCTTTTTTTTTTCTGAAAGGAGAATAAAACTTGAAATTAAGATTTCTTTTTGTGAGACTTCTGTCACATTGCCTTTATAGATTATTTGTGAATGTGAAATGACACTGATAATTTGAGTAATATATTGCCAGCATTTCAAAATCAGTATTTGGCATTATTCATTCCACACACAGTAATGAAAATTCAATCATATAGTTTGCAATGCTCTTTGAATTAGATATAATATTCACATCAGCTCTTTAAACAGGGTAGCCAGGGAACATATTTTCTAGAATCTCTTCAGCTGAAGAAATGCATCGTGACTGAAATGTTGTTGGAATGGATATCGATTGCTACACTTGCCATCATTTCATGGAGTAATATCCCATGCAAACTCCTTTGTACTTGTGTGTCCAAAGTATAATTTTCCATTCACCACCAATAATCAAACCCACAGTTCCTGTAATCAGTAAACTCTGGATCTTTGTGATGGTACAGGAAGCTATTGATGTTTTTTATAGGCTCCCCAAGAACACCTACGAGGAGTCTAAAGAATGTGTTTTGAAATGTTGACAAGCTTTTGTGGAAAATTATTGTATTCAAGAAGAATTACAGACCACTTTTTAGAGGACAGAAAAAAAGAAACAGCAAAATGTTTGGAGAAAATACTTAACAGTTTTCAGGGAACAAAACATTTACAAAATATCTTTACATCATTCAGTGCTCAGTTTTTGCTTTGCCTCCACACGTGAAACTGCCTTTTCTCAAAGTTAGTTTTTAATAAAGTGTTCTCTGTTTTTCCAGCTTTTTCTCTATATCCGGATTCCATAAGTACAATTACCAAAAAGCACATTGTTGAAAATGGTGCGGAAAGTAATAGATTTGTTGCTAAAAGTACCTTGTTTGGCCCCTCTAAAATGTGATGAAAGTTAGCAAGTTATAAAAACAAAATTAAATGCTCATGGATTCTCAGTTTCTCCAGTAAAATTTTCTTCTCAGGTAAGATTTCTATGTGTGATGGTGATGCCTGAACAAGGAGAAAAAAAACCCAAAAAACAAATAACAGAACTGTAAATAACATAATATCTGTAATTTTGTTCAGCAAGGGTTCCCTTTAAAGACTGCTTTTATATGCTGTCCTATAGTATAAGAGAAATACTTTGGCTTATACAAACAAGCACTAACCTATAAAAAGAGAAAAGGAGTAATGTCTTCTTTTTACTGGTGTGAAACATGTGCAACCTCCCTGTCACTGCAACCATGTCTTTGATCTCTTTTCTGCCAGAATTATTTACTGACCCTGAGGGAAAATCAAGAGGTTTTTTAGAATACACAGGTGTATGTCAAGAAACACTCAAATGTTCAACAAGATATCCCTGCTATTGGTATAGGGTAAACGTTCAACACAGGTATCCCTGTGCACTGGGTTTGTGTGCAGTCTGTTTTTACTTTAAAATACCATAAAAATTTCTTTAGGATATGTTGAATTACTAAACTCTGCTTTGGAAAGAAATATATACAAAAAATTCTAAAAATATATTTAAATAATTAAAATTTCATCATTGTCCTGTACATAGCACAGTATTTCTGAACACTTGAGGGCATGGAGTAATTGCAGGTTTTGACAGCATCTACTTTGTGATTCTTTACTTCTGTGCCATCAAGGAGCAATAGTTCAGCCTGCATTCATGATGACAATATTTTAGTGCCTCAAAAAAGGCATTACTTGTTGCTATCGCTGTGCTACCTGTCATCTATCATAAAAATATAAACTCCCATCCAGGAGATGTCTCCTCTTAACAATTTCTTACCTCTATCTGTTTTTCATATGCTACGTGTTGCAGTTCTCTCTAGATATTTGAGAAATTGCCCCTGACTCTGAAGCAGAGTGATTGCTCCCCAGCAACCAGGGTTTTATTCAATTATTTTAAGGCATTATGTCTCAAGGTAACTAGATAAAAAATTTGCATGTGAAAGAACTCATCTATTCCACAGCATATCCTGAGTCAGTCAATATATGAAACATTATTTTTATTAAAATCACAGAGGGGTTTTTTTCTAAGAAAAGTGATCTAAAATGTTTTTATTGTGCTCACATGGGAAAATGAGTTAGTTCCGGAAGACTGCATGCACAAAAATTGCATTAGCAAGTTCACAGAAGTTGCTGCACTGCATGGAAACAAGTCAGGTGTCTAGGAGTAAGAAAGTCCATATGGAAAGTAATGCTAGCAGCTACTGTGCAGTAGTACTGTTTCTTTGCAGTTTCTGGCTCAACATCATTTCTATTGCCTGTTTCACAGTGCTTTCAGGGACTTGGCCATAGAACAAAGAGAACTAGGAATTAGGGCACAGGAGGAGGGTGAGGAAAGGACATTCCAGAAGATAGTGAGCGTGGAATTAAGTAAGGCCTGTTGTGCTGCAGCTCTGAAAGAAATGGCATTTTTGCCCATTATCACACAGATACTCAAAGACTTATAAAAAGTACCATGCTTGTCATTGCAAAAATACTCCAGCTCCCCAAAGTGGCACAATTAGAAGAAAAATTAATGGGGGGTTTTGTCATTGTTTTCACAGCAATATTAATATGCTGGTGGCTTGCATGGTTAGGTTTTGTGGTTTATTTTTAATATAACAAAATTATGCTGTTGAGGACAAATACAGAGGACTCTTAGACCCCTTTTGCGAGAGAAAAAGAAGTGTGATTGGTCCGTTCTTGTATATGTATTTGTAAATAAATTAAAGACAACATTTAGTCAAACACAGGAAATTAGTCTGCCTCTGTAGTACTTCTGGTCAAACTGAGTTTAAGCCCATATAATTTTTCTTGTTACTGAATTAACACGATCTCTGCAGTCCAAGTGCGCAATGGCTATCCACCTTTTCTTGTATACATATAATGGTTGACTAGCTGAAGTGGGAATTAGGTTTGAATTCAAAGGCAGTGTAGTTGTAGAGGTTTGTCTAAGAAAAAAAAATGCAGCGTAGAGTTAAATTTAATTAATACACTTCTCACCAGTAGCCTTATGTAAAGTTGTGTGTGAGGTGCAGTTTAGTTGCTGGCATGAGTAGAAATGCACAGTAGTTCTAAGGAATCCACAAGGGCGACTTTATCTGTTTGCATTTCTAGTGAATTTAGACAACTATGATATTATTAGGGGTATTGGGATGTTATAACCTGTTCTAACACCTCTGTTTTTTGAGTAGGTTGGAAAGGAATCTTTAATGAGCATGAGGGTTTCCAGACTGAATTTTGTTGTCTCATCCCGAAGTTAG
Source organism: Cyanoderma ruficeps (assembly GCA_008694505.1). NCBI lineage: Eukaryota > Metazoa > Chordata > Aves > Passeriformes > Timaliidae > Cyanoderma > Cyanoderma ruficeps. Next base: position 47,211,413 of record VZDJ01007755.1, read on the forward strand.
AACTTGAATATTGTCAGAACGTACCTGCATAGTATTATCTGCTACCAAAAATATTAGTAAGGTATTCTGTGGGAAGAGAACTGCTGTTAGCAGTGCTGAGATGTCCTGATTAATGCCTTTAAAGGCTGAAAAAGGGCATAGTCAATGGACTGTAGCTTTTTTCTGGTTTTATAAATCTACATGTTCTCATCATATTTGGCATAATAATCAAACTAATAAAGTTTCTAGCTCCAAAGATGATTCTAGTTCATTGCACTGGAATGGCTGAATCCATAAGCTACCCACTAAAACTAAATCATTAAGTAGCAACTAAAATGAAATATGTTTATAAAGCTATTTTCAGGTATTATCTAATGGATGCATATCTTTGTACCACATCATCTTATTTTCTCAGCAAATTGTTTTTAGGGGATATGTGCAGAGAGCACTTATAAAATTTAATGCAATTCAATGTAATGAAGAAATTTGCATTTGAAGCACAGTCACTTACAAATGTTATGGGACAAGCAGCATTCTATTAGAAGGCATTTCAAATGTTTCTGAACAGCAGCTGAGGAGGAGGATATTTCCTGATGTGGTTCTATTACTACAGCACATTTTCTCTTCATCTGTAACTACTTTTTAAAAATAGAAAAGGCAAAACGGAAACTTCAGTTACCAGAAAATACAAAGGACCTCAATTCATCTTTTGAGAGAAGTAATGAGCAGAAGGCTGCAGTTAGTCATCCACTAAAGCTTTACAGTGGAGAGACTCTGATAATTTGATTGCTCATTTTGAAATAGAAGTTCTCCCTGTCCCCAGAAGGTTTTTCTTCATATTGGAAGCTCTGATAGGTAGTTTGTTGCATGAAAAAGAGGAAATTAATAATGACTCACAGAACTATCTCTGTCAGTCTTTCTTTTCCCATCCTCCTTCTGTTGGTGCTTCCATATTTTTGCTGGAAAAGGACCCAATACTTTATTCCTTTATATTAGCTTTTCCTAATACTCATTCCTTTGTGATAGTTTAAAGAATCAGGATCTGTGTATGACCAGTTTATATAAATTTGTCATAAGTCATTCCGAGGCAACCAGAATGCCAGTGGAACTTCCATGTTGCCGTTTTTTTTTAATCTTCAAGTCTCTAACAATCTCTCTCTTCTTTATGCCCACACACATGAGCACCTTTAGCTTTACTTTTGGTTTTGTTTTTCTGATCTGCCACATTGCATCTCTGGAAGACTACTGCCATGCTGCTGGTCTCAGAGAAATACTTCCACTAATGTTTAGAAATACACTAGAAAAGTATACATTCTCTATAACTCATTTAGGCACAACAGTTAACAAACCATCCTATATGGCTCAGAGAAAGCATGGGCTTCTTTGATGAGGAGTTGAACAGAGAGTCAAGCTATGGAATTAGATTAAATAAGCAATGCTGTTTGTGGAAAATTATTATTTCACCTCTGATAGCAGCCATCTATCTACAGCTGTCTCCCTATTGATGATTTTGAAACTGAATGTAGAAATTTGTTTGCCTTCTTCACCATTTGGATGATAAAATTCCCTCTGTTGACCATCGTGACAGCTAAAATTTTAACTGCATCCCCATAAACTTTGCAAACAGAGAACACTTATTCCCTAATTCCTGCTTGATTCCTCCCTGTTTCTATAACTTACTTAATGAATCTTGAAAGACCAAAGAAGGGAATTACACTTCAGAAACTGAGGTTATCCAGTATATTAAAGAATCAAGATATCAGTCAGGAAATAGAATGATCAGTCCAAAATGGTTTGGCGCTTCTGAATTTCATCACCTCAGGAGAATTATAAATCAAAGGCGTGTAGCTGTAAATGTGCGGTATGGAGGGATATAGACTGCACAACAGTGTACTTCATCAGCTTATTTGGCACTATGGCTTAGGTAGAGTGACATTACATAATTTGTGATGACTTTGTTCTGACATTTTCCCATCATAAAGGATTGAGGGACCAAAGTCACAGAAATGTCATCGGTGATAAATTCAAACTAGACTTTAATCTTCCACACTTGAAGTAACATCAAAGAGGAATAACACAGCCTGCAAGATACTTTAGACAACTTATTAAAGAAAAAGAGATCCACAACTGACAGATTGAGTGAAAATTGCATTGATAATTTAAGGTGCATTTTTCTTCTGAGCATGTAAAGGCTTCAGATACAAAGGCTCAACTTAACCAGAATCTCAGAAAACATTCAAACCTCTGTAATTTTGCAGTGATTGTATCTGCTGTTTACCTAGCAGACTTAATGTTAAATGTTAAAAGATCTTTGAAAAAGCAATCTATTCAGTACCTAATTTGAATAATAAAAACATAGTTATTATTGAGAATAATGCTGCTGATTGCTTGTACTTGAGATCTAGACGCTAAAATTATACATAAGACCTATTCACTTTTTCCAGGAAAACTGTTAAGAGCCTAAAAGAGAAGTGGTGTTGTCTTTGGGACCTATCATAAGCAACAGATAAAGACAGCAACTCCAAAAAATTAACTCCTTGATAGCTCGATTGCAGTGAATTTTTATTATAGTGTAATATTTGGATTTCACTCTTCCCTTTCTATATTAAAAATCATCTTACTTTTCAAAAATAGGAATTACAATCTGTGTGTTCATCAAATTCTGTTTTGATCAGTACCTGGACAGAGTTTGTATGTTTTTTTATAACCCGCTTGCTGTCATCAGGCATATTTCTGTCTTGCTTACCTCATTTCAACAACTATGATCTTTAATCCAACAGTGACTAATAAATTGACTTTAACATCATAGAAATGCTGGTGATCAGATGGTGAAGAATAGAGACTAAGTATTGATGCAACATTGTCTCTAAAACAATAATCTCTATAACTTTTTTTCCAAAAGCTGGTCTTTTCAAAACATTTCAAACGAGAATTACAGTACAGCGAGACCATGGTGTGTTCAAGAAGACTGCATTTTTAATGCATTGCATAAGTCTTTGAGTGAGATGTCTACACTATATCAGGTGTGGCCTTTGTGGTTTTGGTTAGTTTCAGGTTTATTTTGTGTGTGTGTGTGGAATTTTTTAAATTATAATATCTAGTAGAAAGTGATATGAAAGTGCTATTGTTATAGTTTTTTGCACACAAGTTAAAAAACGTCTGTACTTGGCCAATTCTAAGTTGGACTCAATTTGAACTCATGACATCATAACCCATGTGCTCCAAATCCCATTACTATACTTGCAATCCATGTACTTTTCTCCGGTGTCTGGGGTTTTATTCCACTGTAAAAGTTCTTTTGCTAAATGACCTATATTTTATTGCAAAGAAATGGTTAGACCCAAGTTTTAATATTAATATCCCATTTTTATTTCACTAGCATAGCTGCAATTATTTCCTTTTTCAAAAGTCAGTCTCTGCCAGATTGTTTTTCATTTTCTTTTTCTCATGCTAGAAATGCCACCTTTTTCAGATTTATAACTGTTATTTTAAGAGAGATCCTGGAATATACACAAAAACATTATGGATACCTTCAATATTTTTTCCTGCAATTTCACAAGTTTGACTGAATTATAATGTAAAAACACAACTATCTCATGATTTTTCTTTACTTTTTTTTTTAATACACAAAACCAGAATAGTTTGATTGACATATCAAGCAGCTATTCCTTCAAAAGCGATGCCATCTTTGTTTCTGTAAAAATAATACAAGTCCCAAAAGGTTATTGACATTTCAGCAGAAGAAATAGATTTTGAGTTGTTTGCTAGCACCATGTCCTTTAGATTTTTTTATTTTTTTTTACATTTCATCAAAGGCAGTGTAATTAACCTTAGAGCAATGGATAAAGCCCATCATCATCAATTGACAGAATAGCTTTGTTGAGTATTGGCTACTGGTCATAGAGTGCTCTTTCAATAACACTTTCTTTCATTTAAAAGCCATATCAGAACTCTTGACTACCATCTCAGAAAGAATCTTCCCCTTCCCTCTCTTCTTGTTCAAGAAAAGTGGCAGGTGAGTTGAAGCTAAAGTAGTAACAAAGTAAAAAGGAAGACAACAAAAATAGCTCTGTCATGTGGGGAAAACACCACCAGTATCAGTTCTCCGTGAGCGTTGTGTAGTAAAGAAATAGTGGTAAGTTTTTATTTTAGTAATCTGCTTAAAACCTTGAGAGAAGAGAAGAAACAGAAAAGTCTTTTCTGGTTTAAATATCTGGTCGTGTATCATTCTTACATATATTAAAAATTGTTTTCCTGTGCTCCACGAATTATGTCTTCAAAGACGTATTGATGTTAAAAGGAAAAGACATTGATGAATTTCAATGAGGGAAGGCTAATGAAAGAGTAAATATATTCAAGCAGAAATCATACTTCTTCAACACAGGGTAGTCTAAAATGCTAAATCTTTATAGATTATATTATCTTTATAGATTGTATTATAAATCTATAATACAATCACAGGTTGGTTTGGCCTGAAAGGGACCTTAAAAATTACATAATCCTAGAATGGTTTGGGTTAGTAGGGATGTTAAAATCACTTGGTCTCAACCCCCCTGCCATGGACAGGTGCAGTTTTCACTAGTCCAGGTTGCTCAGAGCTACAGACAGCCTGGTCTTGAGCATATTTCGGAACAGGTCATCTACAGCTTCCCTGGGCAGCCTTCAGTTGCCAGTTTCTCAACACCTTCACAGTAAAGAATTAGATTATTTAAAAAATAGATAGAAATATCTAATCTAAACCTGCCCTCTTTCTATTTGAAACAATTTCCCTTGTCCTATGACGACTTGCCCTTGCAAAAAGTCAATCTCCATTTTCCTCATAGGCTCCCTTCAGTTACTGGAAGGCAACGGTAGTGGTGTGTTTTTTGGTTTTATCAGTTTTCTGTATGTATTTATTCCTTGTTTTATACTGTTTTTATAAGTTGTAATGGTTTGTCCCATGTACCCCATGTTTAACCCTTCATGGTTTCCCTCGAGTTATAGTTATGTGTCAATCATCAGTTAAGGAACCCCGGAGTCCTGTCAGTCACTTCAGGGCCTCACTCTCTGTTTGGAAAGTTCTAGTGAGGGCATCAAATGATTAGCCAGGATCCAAGGAGTCCCCTCCTTTGCATTATTGATTCGTTCTATTGATTGTCATTTATGTACAGGGTCACCCCCTCCATACCCCTGACTGGTTCCCCACTGTACCCTTCCCTTTTTCTCCACCCCCACACTTAAGGTGTTACACGAGGGAGATCTGCGCTCTCGTGGGCAGACTGTCTGGTGGACACATGGTCCCGTGGGGGCCTCAATAAACTCCAGCAGAAGTTCCCCATCAGAGTCCTTCCTTTATTCCTTGCCATTGCTCACGCTGCTGCTGCGGCAAGGACCCACAGGATCGAGGAAGTATCTCAGGATACCGAACCGAACCTTCACTGTGGCCGGTGTCAGGGCTGGCCAGGCAATGTGGGACACGGGTCCCGAGACACACCGGACCACCACAGGCAACAATTAGGTCACCTGGAAGACTTCTCTTTTCCAGACCACCACAGGCAACAATTAGGTCACCTGGAAGACTTCTCTTTTCCAGACTGGACAAACCAAATTTTCTTAGCCTTTCCCTCTCCAGGCATGTGATGTGACATATTTCTTTCTTTGAAATCTTGTGGTGACTTTTGTTGATTGTTTCCTTTGCTGCTGACAGGTATCACTGGTGCAATAAATTCACTTTCTTGGTATAAAGCCCAATTTCATTGGGCTGATGCCTTTCATTTTAGAGAACTTATTCTGTCTGTTAACAAAGCTGAGGCTGAGAATAGCAAAGGAAATTACTCTAGGAGACAAATCTTTGGCTAGAAAAATGCAAGATCGTATTTGAAAATTCTGATATTTAGAAGGAGTTATGCATTTTTCCAGGTATATGAAATTTAAAAAATAAAGATTTTGTTGATTTTTTTCCATGTTTGCGAGGAGGGGGAAGTTGTCTCTGAATGGTTTTTCAATTGTTTGAAATATTGGATGTAACTTTTTTAGTCCTTAGATATTTTTTCTTCAGTGATCCAATCTACGACTGCCAACAAGACAGTCTTAATAAAAATAATATATACAATAGCTAATGAAGTACTCACATTCTTCATTGCAATTCATGTATTTTGAGTAATTCATTCTTCATATTGTACATCTTCCCATTAGTTCACTACACAGTCCTTCTGAATTGGTTATATTTACTCTATTTTATTTCTGCTTCTCCACCTATCCTCACCATTATCATCTCCCCTAACCTGAATTGTACACAGACTGTGCATCCTAACTTGTAATTAATCTCTTCTGTAAGCAAATAGCTTTTCTGTTCAGCCTCTGCTTTCCACAGTTTCAGTAATTGCAGTAATTTCTTTTCATGCCCTGGCATATTTTATGACTTCTTGGCAATGATTATTTGAACATGGATGTCTCCTAAGAATTTCTCCCCTCCCTGATCCTTCTTGGACTCTCTGTCCCTGGGCTAAATCTCTACATGGTCACAGCAGTTGCCTCATTAACTCATCTCACTCTGACAGATGCTGTTTTCTTTGTTTTTTGTCAACCGTGGTTCTTCAGTTCCCATAGAAACCTGTTCAGATGCACAGCCAATTCAGCCTGATATTTTAGCTTTCTGTTCTATGGGGACAGAAGTGATACCTGCAGGTGGGAAGACTTCCTGTGCTTGGCTCCCTCAGCATCATCATGAGGAAGAAGCATGTCCCCCCATGAACTCAGAGAGGGGTTGGAAATCCTTAGGTTCTGTGAAGTTCATTATATATCTTCATTTCTTAGATGTAAGCCAAATCACAATTACTATAAACAGTAAAATTATGTAGTGATTCCAGGGCTTTCAAGTTTTGACAGCAGCTGCAGCAATAACAGCTCGTTTCATGCCTTTACAGGGTTTCTTTACAACCACTATGAATAGAAACTCGATTTTATCTTAAAAAAAAAAAAAAAAAGATATATNACTTTCTCAGAAATCAATGATTTTAGGTCTTCCTTGCTTGTAAGAATTTCCTAGTTGTCTCAGGTTGTCTCAGGTGAGAAGGAGAGTGCTAATCTTTTTTAATGTGCCAAGTACAGAGGCAAGAAGTGCAGGGGAACACCATACATCTTTTCTAGGCAAAGATACATAAGGTGACATATGTATCTTGTGTCTGCCAAATTTAAGGTTTTTCAGAATCACAGCCAATTTCATGAAATTAAAATAAATTAACGAACGCGAAAGTGTAAATTAAAGCATGTAAAGTTTAGTAGTTTCTCTACCTCAGCTGATACCCTTGCACATTGAACTTCAGCAATTCTATGTCTCCATGTGGCACCAAATCCCATATATAACTTTTTTTCCCATGACTACCCCGCTGAATGTCAGCAGACCTCTACCTATAAATGACATCATAACTGGATTAGTTATGGATTAGCTGTTTTTGAGTTTCTCAACATTTTAATGCTGTGCAAGTACTATGCATATGCATGGTGCTATAAAGTAGCCATATTTTTTATTCTTCAGGAATTTACTTTCAACTGTTGTTAATATGCTATTGAAATATGATAATTATGAAGGGGAGGAGGGAAAGAGTTGTATCTAGAATAGACTGAAAAGTATTTTTCACCTGCTTACTGTTCCATCTCTGGTTAGATTTTTCTATTCAACACACTGTGAAAGGCAGTCCTGAATACAAATAAGCAGTAAAGCATTAGCAGTGAATAGAAGATGCAATTAAATAAATTTTCAATGAGTGGTGCTTGATAAGGCAGGATACTTGTTCCTATTCAGGTGCCTGTTCATTTTATTTTTTGGTTGAGGTGTCTCAAAGGAATTTTTGGATGCAGAATACACAATGTGGGCATACACACAAAAGTCCCAATGAATATAATCATCCTGTAACTTCTTTTGTTGCTCATCTTTTCAAAGGCTTCCATATGAAAAACAATCAAAAATATTGTATTAATAACTTGTTTCATGTGGCCCCACTGTAGCTGTCAGGTGAACTGTTGTCTCACCTGCGATCCAGGCTTTGTAATTAAAGTTAATGGTTTTCATAAATCCACTGATCTCCTGAAAAGAGAAAGGTGATGCAAATTCAATCATGGAAAATAGGAAACAGTAGATACCTGTGGTGGTTGGAAACCCATCTGGAAAATTAAGCCCACTCAAGATGCTCCCTTTCTCCCACTGCTTCCAGTAATTGAGAGACACTAGAAGAGATTATAAATTGGAGTAAGAATTTATTGTACAGAAGAGAGAAAGGGTGTTTTACCCACAAGAGGGTATTCACGACTGAATGTTCCCCCAGGCAGCAACCAGTGTTGTCTCCAACAAAGGCAATATGGCAAAAAGAGAAGCTTCAGCAACTTAACTTCCCCCCTGAATGTCCAAATACAACAGGAAGCAGGAACAACTCAAAACCTGGAAGCCAGTTTGTCTGAATAATGAGCCATTCTGGCGAAGTGCTGTCCAGCAGGGCTCAGGCCCCACTGCTGCTCTCTGGTGCAGCAGCAGCAGCACAGTCCCCAGTCCTCTCCTCTGGGCCAGGCAAAAACTGTGTGTGTCCTTTCGGCTCTGGCATCTCCCTTTCCCCAGCACCAGAAACTTCCTGCCAGAACCACACCCCCAGCACTGATATGTCTGGTATGGAATTAAACAGTGCCAGAAACTCCACCTCATTTTTTCGGTTTACCCAGGACAATGCCTAAATCTCTGATGAACATCTGCAGATCCCAAAAAACTTGCTTACAACAGCTGACTCATTTTCAGGGCATCTGAGAGATAAAATTATAATTTCTTGGTTTTGTCTCCTTTACAGTACGAGATAAAGCACTTCTGGGATTTAATTTGTCTGTTGGATTTTTTTAATGGTGAAATTATTGAAAAAATATTTGCTGCTTAGAATTTTCCAGTATGTATTTGCTCAGTGTAATTATAAATGCTTCTTTTTCTTGTAAAAACTAAATAAGGGAAACTATTGAATTGGTGAGAATTATCCTGCATTACATTATGGATCCAGTGGCAGGGGAAAAAAAATGTTGGATATTTTTCCTCTTCCAAGCTGGCAAATGTTTAGGGCCATGAAGAGAACTAGACCAAGGAACAGAAAGGTTCTAAGTTCTTGTGCTGGCTTTGGCTGGGACAGACCGAATTTATAGCATGGGGATATTTTTTTTTAATTATTTATTCAGAAAACTGTTGATAACACAAAGATGCTTTAGTTACTGCTGAACAGTAACTAAACTCTGTATATGAGTTAAGACCTTTTCTGCCTCTTACCCCTCCCACCAGTGATCAGGCTGTAGCTACACAAGACTTTGGTAGGGGTCACAGCTGGGATAGGTGACCCCAACTTACCCAAGGCATACCCCAGACCATATGACATCAATATCAGCATATACACCAGGAAGAATAAAAAGGAAAGGGGTGATATTCAAAGCAACATTTTTTGTTTTTCCAAGCAGCTGTTATGCTTGGTGGAACCGTGTTTTCCTGGGGATGGCTGAACACCTGCCTGCCTGTGGGTGGTATTGAATTAATGCCTTGTTTTGCTTTGCTCATATGCACAACTTTTGCTTTCCCTATTAAACTGTCTTTATCTCATCCCATGGGTTTTCTCACTTTTTTTTCTTCCAATTCTCTCCTTCCAGATGGGGAGTGAGCAAGTGGCTATGTCATAGTTTAGCTATGCTAAACTATGACAAGTTTTCAGTACTTCAGTACCTTAAATATTTGGGGATTTTCCTTTGCTTTGTTTTTGATTTAATTTTGACACTCTTTTGTAAAGAGTTTCATTTTCTTCTCTCTTTTGGTAGGACAAACCAGTTCACTGCCTTTCTAGCTTAGGTCTTTCCTTAAAATTGCTAAAATTCTGTGGAGTGAGAGAAAAAATGCCTCTATTCTTTAATTAAAAAAAAAAAAAAATCATGAGAAGTGCACATGTAAAGAAGCAAAGGTCCAAAATCTTTGGGGGAAACCACAAGGAGGAGATTAAATTGAGATATTTGAGGAAAAAAAACAATAGGAGTGGGACTTTTTTAAGTGGAAAGAAAAGAGGAATAAATAGTGTTGGTTTTAGGGAGAAGAATAAAAAGGTAAAAAATAATTTGGATATCAGAAACTGAAATTTAATACAAGTGGATGATCAGAAGTTTGTTAGAGCAGAAAGAAGCAATGGAAACATATGCATGGAAGTGAAGTAGCCTAGGAGAAATGTCTGGAGGGAAGAAGTTATTAGTGATGTTGGGTCACAGCATGAGTCTGTCAGATGTCACAGTAGGAAAGAAATGAAGGAAAATGTATTTGTACTTCAGGAGCTGGAAAATGAAATATGTGATCTTCTAGAGTTATAAAGAAATCTCCTATACAATGTAATAAGCAAAATTGTTCTATCCTGCTGTATTTTATTAAAGATCATATATATGCTCTAGTGAGCATTTTCATCAGTATTGTGATCCTCCCAGATTTACTAAGAAAGCAAAGGGATACCATCCTACCTTGAACAAACAACATGTTGTATGGATGTAAAGCAGTTCAGGAAAAACCATAAAAAAGTAATTTTTATTCTGTGATTGTTAAAATAAATCTGAATTCTATTTAAGCCTGTTACAATTAATTTAATAACTTGTCCATGCCTTGTCCAGCAGTTAAAAATTAAAAGTTAAGGTAACATTCTTTTCTTGTGCTGTTAGCTGTCAATGATGTCAGAATGCAACAGGAAAAAGAATGTTTTCAATCAAATATGCAAAGAGGTTATACAGACACAACTACCTATTTGAATCCAGTAATCCAGTCCTCATATCTTTCATGACGGATATTCCAGGTAGTGGTTTGACAAACCAGACAGAATCTGCGTTTGTTAAAATTTAGATCAATGTTTTAGATTTTTTGCTAGTAATTTTTGTTGCCATTGTATTTGATTGCTTTACTTAAAATTCAAAGATATTGCCAAAGTGACTAAATATCTGAGAATTGTCAGTGATATGTTATTTTTATTTTCTTACTAGTATTAATCATAAAATACACTTTTCAGCTCTTGGTTAATAAAATGTCAGTTACATTGGAATTGCTCTTGAATGATTAAATGAAAATAAAATTTCATTCTAGTGGACTTAGGTATTCAAATATATTCTGATGCTTGAGGAGTATACTGATGAAAATTACACAACCTAACAAGTTCATGCAGATGCTGTATCCAGACTGCATGGCAGGTACTGGTAAGTGACTGTAACATTGCTACTACAGCTTTAATTCGTGGATAAGAAAAAAATCTCATGTCAATTTTGCATACAGTAATACACCATGTATAATATGATTCTTTATTCTGTCCAAAGAGTAAAAACTTTTTTTGCATGCATTTCAGCTAGTAATCTCTTCAGCAGCAAATGAGTTCAGGTTAAACATTGACTTCTTAAATCTTCTGGACCAAAAGGAAATAAAAACTTTAAATGAAAGTTAAATAAACTAATTTTGGAAGAAAAAAGTGTTTTAGTCTAGATATTAAAACAACTACTTTCATATTATATTACTGAGATGAAGATAGAACTGAAGTTCTGATTTAGGATATGGCACAGTTTTCAATGAGTAAAGTTTTAAATTGTAGGTTTTTCCATCTCAGACAGAAAAGCTGTTTACTTAGTAGTAATTGTATGCATCCAATCCCCTGCCATTCCATCATATTTCTAAATCCCAGGTTTCCAGGTTTTCTGGTTTTATGTGTTTTTTATTTCTCCTTGAAATTTGGAGATGTTAAAAAATATGCAACTTTAAAGATTTTCAGCAATTTGGGCCATGGCAGCTTCAATTTCAAAGCTTATACATCCCGCAATTACTCTTGAAAGGGGTCTTCTAAAATGTCACTTCTGGTGTAGTTTAAAAAGGCCTCAGAGATTAAATGTTTCTCCTCCAGCTCTGACTTGAACATAGACATTTTTCTTTAATATTTTGTTATCTGCATTATCATTGTGGTGGTGTGTTCTGTACAATAAGTTTGCTGTAAGTCTAGGGTTGCACAAAATGGCTTTTCTTTGTACCCTTGTTCAGTTTGCTGTACCCCAGTTTCTCTTTGTAACCCAAAGTTGCTACTTTTCCCCACAGCCTTCTCCAGATACAGCTCCTGATTGGTTTGCTTTTCCCGCCTTGGCTGCCTGTCCATCAGGTGTCAAGAGCCTTTCCCGCCCTGTCAGTCACCCCAAGACCTGTCCCCCAAGTCCAGAAGCTTCTGAGAGGGACCTTTGGTGACTGGCTGGGTTGGAACCTTTCTCCTCCTATCTTCATGTATGTCAGTGTATGTTATGTTAACAACCACTCCATGTTGTACCCCATTGGCTCTGTTCCCACCCTCCCTGAAATCCCACCTTCTGTAACAAAACCCTCTCTCTCCTCGTGCTCGGGGTCACTCTTGAGGCACCGGACACGAGGCGAGGGGTCTGTGCTGATCCCAATAAACCAGAGGTTTCGCTCTAAGCCTCTGGAGTGATCCTCCTTTCTCCTCTTGCCATTGTCTTGCTGACGCTTCCCGGTTGCTGAACCCCAAGAACTGCTGCGGTGTCGGGGCTGGCCGTGCCGAGGGTAATACCACGCACAGCAACAATCATCTTGAGAAAAAAATTATCAGTAGATAAGAATAACTATAATATATTCTACTTTGCTATAAGGTGCAAATAAACAAGGTCAAGACTGCAATGAAGAGCTTGAAAATATCTTTGTAGTTGGGAATTTGAAGCAAGAATCACTGTTTCCTTGATACAACACTTAAGCCTGTAGTTATGTTGCCTTGTTACCATCAGGAGGAAAGGAAAAAGTAAAGATTCTGTCCTCATCTTCCAATTACATGATAAAGATGCTGAAGACAGCCCTTTGAGGCTTGTTGAATTGCTACTTAGTCAAAGGGCTAAACTAACACTAAGATTGTTACCTCTTTTTATTTTATTTCATTATATTTTTTTAACCAGTGTAATGATTTAGAGGTCAGTTCATATGAGATATGTCATTTTAATTTGATTTAATGACTCTTGATACTCAAAAGCTTCACCTCTAGCATATTTTAGAGAAAATAATGTTTTCAGTATCCATTATTGGAGTTAATCCATTTACTTGAACTGTGATGACTCATTTTTCTCTGAATCTTCCCTTCTCAGCAAGAATGTGGTCATTACAATGTTTACTGCACACTGATAATATGCCAGACTATTTGTACTCCTTCAGTTGAGATGTGAGCGAAATGCACCACTCACAGACCCGTGTTCCCTCTTAGCTGGCAGGTTTTTAGCTCTCAGCAGAACTTAATGATACCTGCTTCAGTCTCATGATTGCTAATGAAATGGCATGAATTCTGCATTTCTTATGTTAAGCCAACTTGATGCAATCCTTCATGCACTCTAACTTTCATGTGAAATGTATTTTTTACAAAACAAATATATCACAGAAGGCAGTCAGATTAGCTGCAGAAGAAAGAAATTTCAAGGAGCACAAATATATATGTTATTATTAACTCCTGTTTTCACAAAGCCAAGTGCTTTCGAGTGAGAAGGAGGGAAATACAATTATTTATCACAAAAAGTTTTCTTTTCTTCTAATAGTGTTGGCACTTAAAAAATAAAACCTCTGTTCTGTGTAGGTTTAAAGCTTTTGTTTTCATGTACTCACTGTTGATAGACCTTTTTTTTCCTTTTGATCTTGTTCTATGATCCTTCATAAGGTTGCTAAACAAAGCATGTAACACTAGTGAGGTCACATGGAAGAATTAGTTTTCCAGACAGTAGCTAAAGGCTTGTTGACCTTGCGCAAAAGAAAGTAGGAAAATTCTTTTCATTAAATGAAAAAATGTATAGTGCTCTGGAAGAATACCTGCAAACACACTCTTACCATTTCTCCAATGACATTTTCAGTAAAAGGAACACTTTGAAATGATGGAAAGTGGTTGACTGGGGAAATGAATTCAACATAGCTAAGCAAAATTGAAATGACTACAGTACTTCTATGACTATTTGCCTTTCTACATGGTTTGGTACAAACACTGATGTGAGAGAGAAGATTTTATTTATAGATTAAGCAATAACCTACAAATTGTCAATATTAAACAAGATAAAACTTCTAATAAAAAAAAATTACATGCCCTGAAAGTGTGAAAATAATTGGTTAAGAACAATTGTCATGTTTTTAATAGAAAGGGTGTGAGTATCACAAAATCCCTTTGATATTCATGCTTGCAGAAGTACATATGTAGAATATGCTTCATAGTAAATATCTGAAAGTATCTCCAAATATACACAACTTTTTTACTCAGGAGAACCACGAGTAATTTGTGCATATAAAACTGAAATATGAATGACTTTATAAGTCTTTGATAGACAATTAGGCTCATAAAAAGGCTTAGAGCAGTACAAAATGTACTATTTACATTGTATATTCTGAATAAATACTATCCTGATAATTAACTCATGAATATCCAGGTCCAGTAAACAATTGCTTTTAATGTTGTGGTTATAAGCATTCTCCACCATATGAAATACAACAGGTTCATCTTTACATCTATAATCAGAGATAATTTTTGTAATTAAATTATAATGCAACTAATATACCTACATTATAAAAATGCATTTGGTAATATCCCAAGACAAGAATGTTGGTGGAAAAAATATTAAATAATTCTACCCGAAAAATTTTAAGACAAAAATTAAGGTGGAGTTATTTTTTTAATAAATCAGAATTAGATACATCCTTACATAATTCATTATTAAATTATTAATGAAGTTACCTCTTCCTGGATGAAAAGGATACCCACCCACGAAGTAATTTAATTCAAGACATTACTTTAGTATATCTTGCTAGAATTCAATTTCAAAATTTATTCCAGAGTCAATCATTTTGTCTTGTTCTGGCAGAATATGATATACATTTATAACCTCGCATTTTCAACAAAGGATACAGATCCATTGGGAAATATGGGAAAAAAAAAGGAGGAAGTTAGAAACTGAAAACTGATGTAGGCATGCACTAATTTAAGTTCTTTAGCCTAATAAGTAGAAGTCTTGATCAGGAACAGAATAGCAAGGTTTTAAATGCATGAAGTTGTCTGGTGGAAAGGTTTGCTTTTCAGTTTCTGTTCACATATCAAGTAGTATGCTAGAAATTAGTTTCAAAGATAAATGAAAAGAAGACCATGATTTACTGTATCTTACATTTAAGATTATCATTTGGGACCTAGGAAAATTCCAAGATTTACTACTGGACACACTTCCTTTAAAACCTTGTAAAAACTACTTAAAGACCATGTTAAAGAATGAAAAAATAGACATGATCTGTATATCATTAATCTTTGAAACTCATTTCTTCAGGAAACTACTTGACATAAACAGGAATTATTAAATGGAATGCTGTAGTTTCACAAAAAAATGTTTAAAATCGGTGTTTCTGCCAGGATGTAGGTGATGACTCTTATAGCCAATCCTGTTGTCTTTGCCATTTCCAGGAGATTAACTACCAAAACCAAGGATTTATTTTCTTTAATCCTGAATGCAGTACAAGAAAAGAGACTTCTAAGTAGCACTAGCAGATAAAGTGTTAGTGTTTTTTTCCTTCTTTGAAGGTGTTAAAGTATACCATAGAACATAAAGAGACTATGTAATCAAGAATTTTTTCATACAATAACTCAAAGAAGAACACTTCTGATTGAATCAAAGCCCGAATGATTCTGCTCTTAGAACTGAAGTTGTACATTACAAAATACTGTGCATTACTTGATGGGACTACACAAGCAAAATTTTACACAAGCTAAATATAATGCTCAACAAATGTTTTTGAAATGAGAATAACTGAATGAAATGAGAGCAACATGATAAGATATTTCAGGGAGTCTAGGTTTTAACTTCACAGTGGAGAAAGAACTACTCACCTCAATTTTATTTAGTCAGAGCTATTTTATTTCAGTTGTACATTATTGAAAGCAAACCCAAAAGCAGCCTGGGTAATGGTATGGCAATCTAAGGAAGCAAATAAGAAAAAGTTAAAATTCTGTTTGGTACAACTGTATATGAATAACTGATGCCTCACTTTTTTTTAGTGTTGGGGTGCTCTTTTCTGCTCAATAGAAATAACCAGCAGAATTAAAAGGAAGTTTTAAGAGCCGATATGCCGAGGAAGAATTGTTTGGGTTTGTCATGTTACTTAAAGCACATCTTTTATAAGCTATGAAGAAGAAACCCAAAAAGAGTATTAGAGGGATTTTGATAATGTTATCCCTGTGAAAACTAATGAAAATAATTGTTGAAATTCAGTATGGAAACCTCAACTCTCTGACATCAGAAAAAAAAATGGAAGGCTATTTGAAGAACTCTGCAATAGGAATATGAATAATTTACATTTTTCTTCAGGAATAAAATGAGTTATTGGATAATATATGGCAGAATGGCAAAACCCTAAAAGCTGAAATTCAGCTGACACTGACATTCACACAGCAGGATTGCATCCTGCTCATATCAGATCAAAATAGCATTAGGGCTAGAAAAGGGAATACTTCTGTGTTTGAACTTGAAATATGATAAGCACTCTAGGAATAAGAACTGTAGAGACAAGGACAGAAGCTTTTTCCTAGGGGCAGTGTACATAAAGATTTGGAGAATGGTTTCATAATGACCTGATAAAAGTGAAAGTTTCTAGCGTTGAGGAACATTACTATTTAATGTTCTTATTTAATACTAAGTGTAAGTACATTTCAGCAGGTAGTCTGAATACTAACATCATCTATCTCAATTTTAAGTGCTTAATACAAACTTATTTAAAAAGTCTAGACTCTATTAAATCAAAAAAGCAAATGGAGAAATCCTAAAATACTTTGAGGTAGGATGTAACTGGTTTGCAGAAAAATATTTAAAATTATAAATTTGTTATTTTCTTTAAGATAGTGGTACATAAACATAAATTTTTAGTTGTGTTGAAAGACTGACATTTGACAGTTGGGTTCAGTAAAAGGATCAAAAATTTTGCAGACTTAAGCCATAGTATGTACTTTTTTCTTTTTTTCTTGTCTCTGCCTTGTTTATCTAATTTCTGTGGACTGTCACTCAATGTTATCTTTCCTGAAAGACTATTTACTCCTACCATCCTAATCCTTCTTTGGATTGAAATGTAAATGAACCATGTACTTCTTTTTAGTTTCAAGTTCACCAGTCAAATTTGAGGTAAACTGATTGTAAATAAAAGAAATTAAATTTTATTGCACTGTTCAGTGCAGTGATCAAAAGACATAATGATCTATATATGCAGATGTGCAGTTTTCCATGTCCACCTCAGTCATATAATTTTTCAGGCTATTGGATGGGTCGCTGATATTTAAGGCATGACAGATTTTAAAACTGTATGTATAATGCAGTCTAGAAAATTATGCTTTTTGACCTAATAATGTTGCATGCTGCTTTATAATTTTAAATGTTTTGTTGGCTAGCAAATGGATGTAAATGAGCAATTTAACAATACATTGAAATATTTTGTGCATGATGGTTTACTTCATCTGTAAACTAAAATGTCAGAAATGTTTCTACTCCACATTTTCAAAAGTCACAAGTGATTTATTTTAGCTTTATTTAAAAAGCTAAAAATTAACAATGTCTTTTTGAGAGATATGAGGATGCAGCAAATGCCTGTTTAAGCTATATCAGCAGTTTCATGGATTTGGCAGATCTTTGCAGTCTTCTGTGTCTTTCCTGCTTTGGTTTATATCTTTATTGATATCAGTGGAATATATTGTGGAAAACTGCAGAAATCTGTTTATCAACTCTGATTAAGATTATTAGTTATTGAAGGTTTGAAGGAACCTTCCAGATCATCTAGTTTCAATTCCCCTGCTATAGGCAGTGACCCAGATTGCTCAAAGCCCCATCTAACCAGGCCTTGAACACTTCTAAGGATGGGACACTGACAACTTCTCTGGGCAACCTGTGCCAGTGTCTCACAATGTAGAGTTTCTTTCAAATATCGAATGTAAACCTACTCTCAGTTTGAAGCCACTGCCCATTGTTCTATCACTACATGCCCTTATGAACAGCTCCTCTTCAGATTTCTTTTAGGCCCTTGCTGGGGACCCCAGAGTGGACACAGCACTCTTGGTGGGCTCTCACCAGAGAAGAATAGAGTGCAGAATCTTCTCCCTTGCCTTGATGGCCACAATGCTTCTGATGCAACCCAGGGTATGGTTTCTGAGGTGAGAGTGCCAGTTCCAGTCCAGCCTCTCATCCACCAGCTCCACCAAGTCCTTGCAGAGCTGCTCTGCATTCGTTCATTCCCCAGCCTGTGCTGACACTACAGGTTGCCCTGACCCAGGTACAGCAGGGTGCACTTGACCCTGTTGAACCTCATGATTCCTTGGCCACAATTCTCAAGATTGGCCAGATGTGGATGGCACTCCATGCTTGAGGTGTGTCAGCTGCACCCCTTACACCCCTCAACTTGGGGTCATCTGCAAATTTGCTGAGAGTGCACTTTGTCCCTTTGTCTATGCCACTGATGAAGATGTTAAATAACACTGGTGCCAACATACACTCCTAAGGGACGCCTGTCATCACTGGTGTCCATCTGGACTCTGAGCCATTGTCAACAATGCTTTGTATGGATGTGCACCAAGTTAGTGCTTGCATTTAATACTTGGAGCCTTTTGTCACATTTGCTGGGTTTTTTTTGGTGTTGTTTTTTTGTTTCTTTTTTCTTCAGTCTTTACAAGGAGCTCGGAAAGTGAGAGATAGTTCAGAGCTAGCAGAAGAGAGCTGTTGCTGTAAAGGCTCCATTGCTGACCTCCATTCTAACCAACCAACTGTGTCCATTTAAAGGAAAAAAAACTGTTTTATCAAGGGGAGACTGTCAACAAATTGATTAACTCTAGTAATGATTCACATCAGGTTGCCAATCAAGCAGAGGAAGAGGAATGGTAAAAAGGACTAGAAATGGATCTGTTTGATTGTCAGTCATGTTCAGCAGTTAGGGCAGAGGAACACCATCTGTGTCCAGAAGAGAGCTGGGGAAGGATCCCTAGAACAGTCACAATGTTGCCTTGAGTTTTCTTTCTTTTGTCTTTCTGTAGAACTTTCTCACGCAGTCTTGATGTAAATAATGTCTATTCTTAGAATGTTTACATACTTCTCCTGTGAGAGAAGAAATGATTGATGGTGATGTCCACCATCCAGGTTGAAGGGGTGGCGACCTGTGTAGCCAATCCCTTGACCTCTGTACATATCTATAAATACTGGAGTCAAAATAAAGTTAGGGAGAGTTTTTCTACAATGGCTGCCTCCTGAAATTCATTTCAGTGTTCCTAAATTGGGACACGCCCAGCTTCGCCCCACGACAGTCACAACACCAGTGTGTGCACACAGTGAGCATGAAACCCTTTGCTCTGGAAGGGTCTTGCATTTTTGCCATCAGGTGACACAGAATAAACATGTTCCTCATTAGCAACCCTTCAAATGCCTACTGCAAGATGCTCCACCATATTTACCCTTATAGTCTTGTATCTTTATTCATTAGGTTTCCAGTAGGTAGGTAGGTAGTTGTTTGGTTTGGATCAGAGACAGTGGTGCTAAGTGCTGTTGGAAATATTTTATCATTATGTCCATTTCTGGCTGTCTTTAGCTACTGCCTTCTTTGTTTTGATTCTTACACGTAACTTATGTTTTCCCACACACATTTCCTATCCCATCATCCGACTCTTTTTGTTGTCATTTCTCCTTTTCTATCTCCACAATAGACTTCCTGTAAGTCTAGGATCTTAGATCTAGTAGGCACCAAACATGACATCAACTGAATGAATGCAACAGCCATGTCAATCCTAGAATAATATTCTGATGGATCATAAATAGTGGTATTGCCAGAAAAAGTACAAATTGCATTGATTTGTCATATAGTGAGTAGTTAAATTGAGTGTATAATAAGTGAGCAAGAGATGCTTTCTCAGGAAATGCAGCTGACAGGAGGAGGTGAAATAATCTTCGGAAGGAAGTGCTAATTTTTTACACACTTATCTTCATTTTTCCATCATCTGCAACTCTAGGATCCAATTTATAGCTGACATTACTGCTTGCCATCCAACTTTTACTATAAAAATAAGCAATTTCCATTTTTTTCTTAGCTGCTATATTAGATCAACATTGAATGCAAATGTTTTGTGGACCCATGGAAATATGAAACAGCCACAACTTTTTCTACTGATCCCCAAGCCTTTTTTTTTTCATTTTAATGCACAGATGTAGCATATTGCTTTGATGTACGAGTTGTTTAATTGAGTTTAATCCCAGTGAGAAATTTTTAGATATAATAGAGACACTTGCCATTTATGATTGTAGATTTAAGCCCTATAAAATTTTCAGTTGAAGCTGAAAATACAGTAAATATTTTTTAAAAAATAGAGTGATAAAAATATAAGTTCTAATTTTTCCTGATTCTTATCTGAGTAGTGAGTTGAACCTGGCCAGTGGCCAAAACCCCTTGCCACCTCCTGATCACTCTCCTCTCCATTGGGCTGGGATGAAAGTCAAAGGAAAATGATAGGTCATGGGTTGAGAAAATGACAGTTTAATAAAGAATGAAAAAGCTGTGTTTGCAAGCAAAACAAAATAAGGAATTGATTCACTATTTCCCATCAGGAGGCAGATGTCCAGCCACTTCTTGGAAGCAGAGACTCTGCATCTGTAAATGTTTCTTGGAAAAAAGAGCAGAGCTTTGAAAGTCCTGATTTCCTTCTCCTTTCCCTGAGCTTTTGCTGCTGAGCACAACATTTTATGGTTTGGAATATCCCTTTAGACAATTTTGATCAGCTGTCCTGTCTGTGTCCCTTCCTGACCTCTTGTGCCTGAGTCTGCTTGCTTTGGGTCAAAAAGTGGGAAGACAGAAAGCCTTGATGCTGTGTAAAGACTGTTGAGCCAAAATACTGGTGTGTTATCAGGTTTTAGCCACAGAGCACAGCACCACATGGGCTGATGTGAAGAAATTTAACTCCATTGCAGCCAGACCCAATACAGAGCATATTTTTTCTGCTGAAGTGCTGTAGCTATGTACCTACTCTGTAGTCTGTGTCCATGAAGACAAAAACAAGAGGATGGTGTTTAAAGGCAGTGGGGGCAAATGCAAATTGTTTATTCCTTCCAAGTAAAGCATTCAGTAATTTTAAGTAAATCTGTTTTGAATATAATAATCATACTCTTGCTATGTGTTTTACAATGCAGGATTAGATTTTGTAAATAACAGTGTAATTTACTACATAGCTTTATAATGCATTTTCCAATGAATGGTATGTTCATTTGACCTTGCTAGCTATGTTATTATTTGCCTACCAGTTAACATACGAATTGCTCAAGAATTTATTTCTATTCTGAGATTAAAGCATTTGTCTTATGTTCTTGATTTCCAGTTACTATTTATTTTGTGTTCTCTATTTCAAATATATGAGAAGCAACATTTCGACTACTTTTCTTAAAGGCTATAACTACTTAGCTAATACTGTGTGAGTGTAATCCCTTTAATAAATTGAAAGCTTTATTTTACATTAACATTCCCTTATTTGAAATGGTACCTATTTTACAATCATCTTCTAAAAGCAGTCTAGTAGATGTCAGTATTATTTCACAGAAATGTTTCCTTTACTCCTCTGTTGTTTTCATAAACTTGTAAGTGAAAATTTGTTTCTCTAAGAAAAATCAAGTACTGAATATTGTTCTCATATTCTGTAGAAGGAGGGGGGGTTTCTTAAATTTTACTTCCATTGCAAGTAAAAAAAGTCATACTAAGAAAAAAGTCTCCTTAAGTGGAACAGTGTGGTGTATTACAGAAAGGCACTCTAATTTTAATGTATTCTGTGGAATATTGGAATCATTTTACCTAATAAATATTCTATTTTTTAAAGTCAGTGATAATTATCCATAACTAGCTTTTGTGATGCTTGTTTACTTTTTTCAACTTTTACTGCCAATAAAGACACTCCCACTGAAAATATTCAGTTTTTACACACAATAGATTTCAACAACATGCCATTCTCCCTTCTTCCCCTTCATGCTTAAGTCATCAGCACTTTATGGACTAGGCTTCATAAACTGGACCTGATTGAACAGGAACAGATAGCGGGTGAAGGGATTTTCAATATCAACTCTGTTGCCAAAGAAAACATGTAATTTAACTAGCTCCATAGAAATATTATCTTCAGACAATATTTTCAAAATGCTTAGTTTCAGTTCTTTCTTTCTTGAATACTTCACGTCATTTTAATTTTTATATACATAAAAATATATCAGAGTGCTATATATCTGCCACATGACAAAAAACAATATTAATCAGCTTAGAGAAACTTTAGGCAGTTATGAGGACTGTGATAAGGCCATAACAGGCAGTATTCAAAAAGATGTTGATGACTGTTTCTTTTTTCACTGTCATATATTTTTCACCATTCTCTCTATGACTCCAAGTATGAGCTATGATAACAATACAGGTTTTTTTAAACAGGATTCTTTTTCTTTTTTTATATAGGTTCATACATATACATATCTATCCATATGTGTTTATATGTGTGTAGATACACAAAAAATCTATTTATAAGTAAATATATATATGTATATATATATGCATATACTTAAATATATCTCTGTGTGTATATATATTTAAAAGACTTAGAATTTTTTACTAATGACTATATATCTGTATTATAGAAACCAATTTTGGAAAAAGTATAAAGTTGTTCTTCTGAAGAAAACAAAATGAAACTTTTTTCTATTTTTTTTTTAAATTAAAATTAGAGGGACACTAACTATCTGGTATGCATGTATTAGTTTAGGCAGCATTTGTTTAAAAGGTCAAAAGCACAGTTATCCCTGAAATATGGTATAGATACTGCCTGAAAGTACCATAATCACTACTCACCATTTTGATTCAACCATCTCTGGATATTCATGTCAGATTTCTGTAGCAGCAGTAGTAGTAAGACTGAACAATACTCAGTGATAATTTAGTAAGCAATTGTATGTTGGTTAAGTTATACTTTGGGAGAGATTTTATTTCACAGGAAGAAGGTTCAAAGTTCAAAATTCAAACCAGGCTGAGCTCTTGTAAGCCATGGTAACCCACTGTTCCACAGGGGATGTATACTCAGATAGGGCAGATGGGAACATTTCTAGAAACATCTGTTGTCCATCATTCTTCTGCTCAGCAACCCAGATGCTGTTGACAAGTTGTATGTAAATCATGCTGACAATTTGTTCAGTGTCTTTCCTGCTGTGACTGAGATTCTGCTGGTGGTACCATCTATCAGATATACAGGACATTGTGGTCCTGCGAGAACGGCTCCAACTGTTTTGTTGGTCAATGAGCAATGGTAGTCATTAAATCAGGGAAAATGTTTCCCTGCCTAGAATATGTCTCCATCTTTCTGAAAGAATTGTTACCTCTCCCCCATTCCATGTGAAAATGAACATTAGCTACTGAATGTTCTGTGCACTAGAAAATTCTAAATTATTTTCTATGGCTTTTTCCTCTATTTTTTTAGTGACATTGGCAGATATTTCTCTGCTCTTGTGTTTAAAAATTATTTTCATCTCAAGCATTTGACATACAAGTGGAAAATTATGCATACATTATTGTATAAATGTCAGGCTTTTTAGTTTGGAAATACTGCTAGAAAAGCTTTACATTGATAGGAAGTGATTTATATCATTTATCAGGCTTAAATTTACATCTTCCTAATATATTATCCTTGATGAATCAAAAAGATTTTGATATGTTTTAGGGGCAGGGAAGGAAAGAAGGTTAATTTTTTTTTTTTTTTAATTATAGGTTTTT